>JARGYO010005626.1:81556646-82169146 GCA_029206835.1 Rana muscosa | reverse complement strand
CAGTTTGTGCCCCATATTCAGCCAGTTTGTCCCCCATATGCAGTCAGTTTGTCCCCCATATGCAGCCTGTCCCCCCCCCCCCCCCAGCCCTGCACTTACCTTCCTCGGTCCGCGCCGTCCTCGATGTGTTCTTCCGCCCTCGATGTCACTTCAGCCAATCAGGTTACCAGTAGCCAGATCCGGTGAACCTGATTGGCTGAAACCTCCACACAGTCTTCTCCCAGGAACGCACCCCCGTGCGTACCTGGGAGGAGTTTTTGGAAGCCGAATACAGCGTGAGAGCTGTATTCGGAAAGCCTATCAGAGCCGCTGGCTCTGATAGACACTTCCAAGCCACACCCACCGCCGGCCGCCGCTCTAATTCATATGGCCGGCGCTCACCAGGAGGCCGGCCATATGTATAGTGGGCAGCGCGGCAGCGGTGACAATACACAGATTCATGCAATGCATGAATCTGTATATTGTCTTTCAGTGGCGGTGCGGGAGCGAGAGGGGGCGGCGCTCCGGCGCCCTCTATGGACGCACCGCCACTGCAGCCTTAGGCTGGCCAAACATTATACAATTTTCTGTAAACCACTTTTCTTTAGATTTACCAAAACCATAAAATATGAGGTCAAACCTAAACACTTTCAATTTGTATGTTATGAAGCAGGCCCTTGCACTACATAGTTGAATTGAATAAGAAAATTGTATAATGTATGGCCAGCTTTACTGTCCCAAAACTAATGTGTGGCAACTGAGTCAAGAAATGATGTTTGCATCAAAGACTAACCACACAACCACTTGCTTTAAAAACAGAGTCCCTTTAAAGCAGAACCCATTGATTTACCAGTTTTCCAATACATTTACATTAAAGGCGTGCAGTGACTGATAACTGTCACATTTGTTTGCGCTTTCAACCAAAAATGCCAAACCATCCAATGTCTGGTGTCAGATCACGCAGGGATCTAAGATAGCAGCTTCCTTGGCTGTAAAGGACAGGATGGTTTAATTCCACATTAGGCCTCATGTACACTGCTGCTGCTAAACAGACATTTAGCCCAGGTTCACACTGGGGCTGCGGGAGTGAAGCCGTGCAAGTTCAGCTGGACTCGCACGATTTCACTCCTGCCTGTCAGTCCCGATTTCAGCCCGATTACAGAGACATCTGACACAGATGTCAATGTAAATCGCGGCTGAAATCGCAAAAAGTAGTACAGAAACGACTTTTTGAAATCGGTGCAGCGCCGCAGATGCGGCGTCGCACCGATTAGGACGGTGCCATTGCCCGCAATTTGCGGCAAATTTCGCAGATTTGACATGCGATTTGACATGTCAAATCGCATGTCAAATCACACCAGTGTGAACCAGGGCTATGGAGCAGTTGGGCACTTTTTTCAACTGCTCCTGAACTCTCCTCTGTTATCTTATCAGTACATGTACACAGGGTCATTTAGACCCGGTTCACACCAGGGCGGTGCGACGTAGCACGACTTGTGGGGGCGACCTCGGCGGCGCAATCTCAAGATAACTTGAAACGCCCGCCGAGGCGATTTGCATAAGACTTCTGTATAGAAGTCAATGCAGGTCGCCCCCAAAAGTAGTACAGGAACCTTTTTCTAAGTCGGAGCAACCTGAGTCGCTCTTACTTAGAACAGTTCCATTGAAAAGCGTGACCGAGTCGCCCTGGTGTGAACCGGCTCTCGCAGTCCTTTCTAGGCAGGTGAGTTTAGAGGCTTTTTTTTGTAACGCCAAAAAATGGGTTCAGGAGGCATTTCAAGCGCCAAATGCGGTAACTCGCATTTAAAAAAAAAAAAAAAAAATTGCCAGGTGACGTGGCAAGTGGACAAACCACCACTTGTGGCAGGTGACGTGGCAAGGGGACAATCCACAACTTGTGGCAGGTGACGTGGCAAGGGGACAATCCACAACTTGTGGCAGGTGACGTGGCAAGGGGACAAACCACAACTTGTGGCAGGTGACGTGGCAAGGGGACAATCCACAACTTGTGGCAGGTGACACACTAAATACAAGTACACTGATGCTCTCTCAGCTGCTGCTACTCACCCTGGTCTCACAAAATGGCTGAAATGGTTAAATACAGTTTTTTGAGCTTAGGGAGGGTCTTATGATGTTTAACTAAACGCTTATAGACGCAAACGTGGTAAAACGCCGCTAAACGTGGCAGCAAACGAGGCAAAAATAGGATTTTTTGTACTCACCGTAAAATCCTTTTCTCTGACATCCATGGACTGACACGGTGTCTCTTTACACTTTACACGTGGGTTATGTCCCTGCTTGCAGGAGAAGACCTAGGCAGAATGTGAGATGTTATACATACATTCTAAAAGCCAGAGCTGAACAGCCCCACCCAGGGGGCCGTCCCTCCGGACATAACCCTCCCACTACAGTCAGCAGACTTCAGTTCGTAACAAAGCAGTACAAACTTAAAAGGAAGGGTGGGTGCCGTGTCAGTCCATGGATGTCAGAGAAAAGGATTTTACGGTGAGTACAAAAAATCCTATTTTCTCTTATCATCCATGGACTGACACGGTGTCTCTTTACACTTTACACGTGGGATGTCCCAAAGCAGTGTCAAGAAGGATGGGAGCAGTATAAATGGAAAAACCAAAACTTCACTCCAATAAGGCAGAGCTCCTCAACGGAGGAGTCGCAACTTTAAACAGCGGCCTGCAGCACCCTGCGGCCGAAGGAAGCATCCGAAGATGCAGCCACATTAACCTTATAAAACTTAAAAGGCATGAACAGACGACCAGGTCGCCGCCTTGCACACTTGTGCAACCGACGCTTGATGTCGGGAAACCCAGGAAGCACCAATTGTCCTGGTGGAATGCGCCGTAACCGGAAAGGGAGGCGCCCGCCCTTTGAGAGCATAGGCTTGAATGACGGTTTGTCTGATTCCCCTAAAAATGATGGCAGACGAAACCGCTTGGCCCTGTTATGGACCAGAGACAGTCACAAATAGTGAGTCGGACTTCCGAATAGAAGCAGTAGCAGACAGGTACACCCGTAAGGATCGTACCACCTCCAATATGTGCAGCGCAAACTCTCTGGGATGCGATAGGTGAGGACACAAGGACAGGAGGACAATGTCCTCATGTAGGTGAAAGGTCGACACCACCTTTGGCAAAAAAGGAAGGTCACGGATGCAACACCTATACAAAAATGTTTCAACCACCAATGATGGTGAATTGAATAAAATAACAAATCCCAACCAATAAAAAATCACAACCACTAAAATTGATTGATAACTAATCGAAAATGCTGAAAAATGCTGAAAAAAAGGGAGAAGAAGAAAGTTCAGTCCTGTGGATAATTATTGCAATCAATAGAGTATAAAGATCGTGTAAGCAAAGGACAGCAAACAGGGGTCTTCTCACTGGTGACTTCAAACTCTAAAAACACCCTTGGAATAGTGCCTGGTATTCGATAGACAGAGATTCCACCACCACTAGTAATCGCTGCCGCTTACCAGAGCAAAGGATCTGTGCACAGATCAATATCAACAGATGGCCAATTCCCTGCCAGGGTCTCTTTAATGATGATTACTTCCCCTCCTCTGGATTCCACGCCACTTCTCTCCAAATACCACCATAGATCTGTGTGCCGGAGCACTATAATGTGACATGTAGTGGCATCTTCTGACCCAAGAACAGATATTGAACTGTCATTTGGAGTTGTAGCAGCCAGTTCCCTTTGATGAATGTATAGACAACCTTTAGGTCCAAATATCTGTAATTGTTGACTGGTTAGCTCTTGGGCTCGCTCCTTAATCTGACCGTGCACGGTCTATACATTCATCAAAGGGAACTGGCTGCTACAACTCCAAATGACAGTTCAATATCTGTTCTTGGGTCAGAAGATGCCACTACATGTCACATTATGGTGCTCCGGCACACAGATCTATGGTGGTATTTGGAGAGAAGTGGCGTGGAATCCAGAGGAGGGGAAGTAATCATCATTAAAGAGACCCTGGCAGGGAATTGGCCATCTGTTGATATTGATCTGTGCACAGATCCTTTGCTCTGGTAAGCGGCAGCGATTACTAGTGGTGGTGGAATCTCTGTCTATCGAATACCAGGCACTATTCCAAGGGTGTTTTTAGAGTTTGAAGTCACCAGTGAGAAGACCCCTGTTTGCTGTCCTTTGCTTACACGATCTTTATACTCTATTGATTGCAATAATTATCCACAGGACTGAACTTTCTTCTTCTCCCTTTTTTTTCAGCATTTTTCAGCATTTTCGATTAGTTATCAATCAATTTTAGTGGTTGTGATTTTTTATTGGTTGGGATTTGTTATTTTATTCAATTCACCATCATTGGTGGTTGAAACATTTTTGTATAGGAGTTATTTTTGGTCACACCTTATGTTTATGCAAGTTTGGTGTTTAATTCAAACGTTGCGCAGCTTTATCATTTTTATTATTGTTTACTGTGTGTGTCTCACTTTTAAGTTGCAGCATTTGTAGGGATTTTTAGGATTACATTCACGTTTTATTATGTGGAATTAGATCTACACATAGACACCGCAGTACATTAAAAAATTTTAAAATTTTTTACGGATGCAACACCGCCTTATCCTTATGGATGACTAAATATGGCGACTTGCAGGACAAAGCCGCCAACTCAGACACTCGTCAAACAGAAGTGATTGCCACTAAAAAGGCCACCTTCTGAGACAAGACAAGAGGGGAATATCCCGGATATTCCCAAAAGGAGGTTCCTGGAGGACCGAGAGCACCAAATTCAGATCCCACGGTGGGAGAGGAGGCTTGACAGGAGGGAGCACATGGCGAACCCCCAACACAAGGTGCTAACCAAGAAAATGACCCGCTAGAGGTCGCTGAAAGAAGACGGCCAAGGCCGAAATCTGATCCTTGATGGTACACAAAGCAAGCTTTTGGGTCACTCCACACTGCAGAGGACGCAGGATTCTGGGGACGGAATACGTCCGAGGACGCCAGTCCAGCGCTTCGCGCATGGCGATATAAGCTTTCCAGGTACGGTGATAGATCTGCCTGGAGGAAGACTTCCGTGTCCTTAACATGGTCAAAATGACCGAGTCCGAGAGACCTCGGTCCCTCAGCACCTGGCTTTCGACAGCCCTGCCGTTAAAGCCAGAGACTGTAAGCCGGACGAAACATAGGACCTTGAGACTGAAGGTCCTCCCTCATCGGCAACCGCCAGGGAACGTCCGCGACGAGACGTACCAGATCAGCGTACCAGTGATGCTGAGGCCAATCCGGAACAATTAGGATCACTGGAGTTTATATCAGGCGATAAGGACCCTATGGGGCCAACGCATCCGAGGCATCGCCCAAGGATCCCTGGATCTGGCCACAACCTCGACCCTTGCGATTGAGTCGAGAGGCCATCAGGTCCACATCCGGCGTGCTCCACCGTCGGTAAAGGAGTTGAAATATGCAAGGACCACTCTTCTTGGTCCGGTGTCTGGCGATTGGCGACTCAGATAGTCCGCCTGCCCATTGTCTATGCCCAGAATGTAAAATGGCCTACAGAGCCGGCACGTTTCTTCCGGCCCACTTCAGGATACGGACTACCTCGGAAGCCGCAGCTGAGCTCCGAGTTCCCCCTTGATGGTTTACATACGCCACCGCCGTGGCGGTGTCCGACTGGCTCCTGATGGAGCGACCCCGTACTCTCTCTGACCTGAGGAGAGACACAGTCCGATGGACCGTATTACCAGAACAGTGATTGGTAAACGGGCTCGTCCGGAGTCCAAGGCCTGAGCCGACAGGATTCCCCAGACTCCACCCCAGCCCGTCAGGCTGGTGTCCATCATGAGTGCCGTCCATTGGATGGGAGGGGAACGACTTTCCGGACCGAAGAGCCGAGGATCTCAACCACCATGTCAGGGGCGCCCTGACCAGGTGAATCACCTGGATCTGAAGATCCAAGGCCAACGGGGATTTGTCCCAGGTGGACAAGATCTCCTTCTGCAATGCCCTGGTGTGTGATTGGGCATACGGAACGGCCGCGAAGGAGGCCACCACGAGTCTCGGGACTCTCATGCAAAAAACGGATTGACAACCATTTTCGGGATGTCAGCACCCACACCGCAGACTGAAGTGTCAGCAACTTCTCCAGAGGTAGGATACCTTTGCCTCCAAGGAGTCCAGAATCAGAACTAGATACTCCAGACACTGAGTCGGGACCAGGACTGACTCCTGAATGTTCAGGAACCACCCGAGTCCCTGAGGGTCTAATTGACGATAGTCACCTTTCCTCCAAGTCTGATCCACTTTCTGCTCTTAGCAGAAGATCGTCCAGATAGCCCACGACAGCAATACCTCGCTGTAACAGAAGGCTAGAACCGGAGCAAGCACCTTGGTGAACACCCTTGGTGCCGAGGCTAGGCCGAAAGGAAGAGCCACAATCGATACTGGACTTCGCTGATCGCAAAGCGCAGAAACTTCTGGTGACTTGCGCAGATCGGAACATGCAAGTAGGCGTCCTTGAAGTCCAAGGACGCCAGAAGAAAATCCCTTTGGTGGAGTGTAGCGATCACCGTGCGAATAGATTCCATGCGGAATTTCTGCACCTTCTCGAAGGCATTCAGGGCCTTGAGGTCCAGGATAGGTCGAACCACGTCCTATTTTTGGGACGACAAACAGATTCGAGTAGAATCCCTGAAAACTCTCCTGTGACGGAACCGGCACAATCACTCCGGACCTGATCAAATCCTGTACAGCCAGCCCCCAAGAGGGCTGCCCGACAGGTAGGAAGGAGAGGAAGATTTGAGGGAAAGAATCAGTCTGGGGGCCAGGATCGGAATACTATCCTGTATCCTGAGGTGACCTCCTCGCACACCCACCAGTCGGAGATTCGGGAGGACCACCGATTCGTGACCTGCGAATTCGTCCCCCCACCCCAGAGTCGGGCAGAGGCAAGACTTCACGCGGAGGCGGGCTTGGGAGCCGCATGTTCGGCTTACGCACCCAGGGGCACTTGTGCCCACCAGCCGCACTGCCGTCAGTCTGAGAGGGCCTACCCGTGGACTCTGACTGACGAAAAAAACAAACCTTTTGCTGGAAAGGAAGGCCCCTGTTTGCGGCGGGCCTCCTCACCCTTGCTAGTCTAAGGAAGAAGAGTGCTTTTACCTCCCATGACATCCATGACGATGTCATCCAGAGCAGCACCGAAAGGTCTACCACCTTTAAATGGTAGATCCGTCAGGAGCTTCCTAAGGCTAGGTCAGCAGACCAGCACTTCAACCAGATAAGACAACGCAATACCACCGCCAAGACAGAGGCCCTGGATATTAAAGGGGTCGTGTTCAACGTTGCGTCGCACACATAAACCAGGCCCTGAACCAGTTGGTGGGCCAAAGCAACTGTGTCTGGAGGAAGATTATGCTCCTGTACAGCTAGGTGCAACATTTTTGCCCAACCTGTAAGTGTTTAAGACACAAGGGTCGCCGCTACCACAGGCCGTAGGGCGGATCCCAACAAGGCAAACATGGCTCTGCTCACCACTTCTGACCTCCTGTCAGTGGGGTCCTCAAATGCAGGAGTCCCCTCCATCGGGAGAGTGATGGCCTTGTTCAACCGGGCGACTGGAGGGTCGACCCTGGGGGAGAAGCCCACTTTTTAAGTAGGGCATCTTCAAGGGGTATCTGATAGACAAACGCCACGGGACCATAAAAAAATTCTTCTGCGGCTTTTCCCAGACCTTATCAATGAGCTGGTCAAAGAAAGTACCTATAGAAAAACCACTTTAGAAGGCCTGGCCTTAAAAGAACCAAAGGAGACTGTATCCGCCTGAGGTTCTGCATCCGCAGCATTTTAGCTTGAGAGTGTCCCTCACCGCAGTCATGAGTACACTAACAAGCGCCCTGTCATTTACTGACTCAGAACTGGAGTTTTCCTCATAAGGAATGTCCTGTTCAAAACCATCCAATACATTCAGAACTAGGGTCCTGAGCGGTAGTGGCTAGGCCCATATCTGAATCAGCGCACTGCCCTCATGAAGTAAAGTGGGGAGAGGGCGCTTTTTTGCTCCCTTGCGCTTGCACACAGCTCCCATCCTGGTCAGAAATTATTCCAGGACTGCCCACAACTGGTCCCTAGGGACCGCAGGTGCTGAAGCACTGCCTGTTGTCCACTGACATTTAGGGGAAGCTGGTGACAGAGACTCCATATTGCCCCCCTCTGAGACTTCTCAGATAAAAAGTCCACCCACAGGCTGTGCTGACTGAGGAGGGGGCGCCCAGGGGACTCACCAAACCGGACCAGGGACCGCTCAGTTCCGCTGTCTGTACAGCGCTGTGTCAGCGCTGGTGAGCTGTGAGGAGATTGTGAGGAGATTCGCCGCTGTTACAGCAGCGCTAGAGGCCAAAACTAGTGCTGAAGAGCGCACGGGCTACAAAAAAATGGCCGCCGCACTTCACTGAGGCGATCCGCGGCAAGATGGCCGCCATGACTCAGCAAAAGTGAAAAAAACAGCACACACAGCGCCACTCGGCGCTCAGGCCCCAAAACACACAAAAAAAGGCCCCAAGCATATCTGCAGACCAGCATCAGCCCCTCCAAGAACAGTGTGACCCCCAGGCACCCCACACAGCACAGCACCAGCAATGGTGACAGAGAGTGACAATGAAATACAGGGGGAGACAGGGAAAATCCCCCACAGAGAAACACACAGCCTTTTGTACTCACCTGCAGGCAGGAGAGACTACTTACCCGTCCCCTGAGGGACCCACTGGTGTGTTTCTGACAGGACTATCACAGTGCAGTACTGAGTGGCTGTCGGCCCGGTCCACCGCGAAAGATACAGTCAGTCAGGAACTGTTCAGTCTTGAGAGGACCGTGGGAGCATGAAAGCAAACCCGGCCACCCCTGGAGTCATGGGGCATGTCGTGAACTGAGTCTCACGCACACAAGGCGAGGATCAGCACGCTCGATGGTCGGACAGGGAAGACTACGAGGATATCTTGTACCCAACCTGTTGCCCAGCCGACAGTTGATAGAAAATTCTCAAAAATAAAATAAAAAAGAATTCCAGAAAAGGAATAAAAATAGGTCAGGAGACTGGCTCCTGAGAGAGCCACGTCTTCTCCTGCTAGGCAGAAAAAAACCTGAAGTCTGCTGACTGTAGTGGGAGGGTTATGTCCGGAGGGACGGCCCCCTGGGTGGGGCTGTTCAGCTCTGGCTTTTAGAATGTATGTATAACATTTCACATTCTGCCTAGGTCTTCTCCTGCAAGCAGGGACATAACCCACGTGTAAAGTGTAAAGAGACACCGTGTCAGTCCATGGATGATAAGAGAAACAGGCGTTTCTAAATGCCGGGTTCAGCTTTTAAAAAAATTCATGTGAAGATCAATTCCCGGGTGTCAGCCGTCTGACTTTTGGCCGCCATCGGCCACCTTAAAAGCCTCCAACCCGGAAGTCAGTTAGAGACGCCGGCTGATGCCGGGTACCGATGCCACCGAGTACAACTCTCCCGCTGCGCACGTGCCAGTGACAAACTGCGCACGCGCGTGAGCCCTTTTGTAGTGACGCATGCCGTGTCAACAAGGGAAGGAGGGGGAGGATATAGCTTGGTTAGAGAATCCACGCCCTACTGGAGAGGCGCATGTCCACCATGGTGGGGAGAATAAACTCCTCAAGCCTCTGGTTTACCAAATGGGAGGAACGCTGGACTTTGATCAAAATGTTATGCAGGCAAACAGTCATTAACTAAAGAATATAACCAGACTGTACAGATGTCACTTGAGGTGGCAATAATGGTGATTGCCACATAACAACCAAAGTGACATAGTTCAGTCCGGTAGATAATAGTGTTTGATAGATACAGTATATAATTAATTCTCTAGTCAGAGGTCTCACCATAATCCATTCAATTAAAATTTGAAAAAACTAAAGAGCAATTTAATCGGACATGAAGTTCAAAATAAGTCAATGTTGCCTACTGGAAAGGGGGCATGGCTGGGTGATGTAAAAAGGTAATTATGCCAGAAGACAGATGACAAGGACTAAAAATTCCTGAAACCTAAAGAGGAAAAGAGGGGGAAGAGGAAAGGAGAAGAAAGAAGAGAGGGTTAGAAAATCTGATTTAAAGAAAGTATTTATATGAGTGCGCTTCATTAACCTCCTTAGTGGTATTCCCGAGTCGGGCTCGGGGTGAGTTTTTCATGCTAAGAGAGGTAACCCCGAGCCAGACTCGGGATTGCATTGCAGGATACAGGGAAGATACTTACCTTGTTTCCTGGATCCTGCGATGTCCTCACGCAGTGTGTGTGAGCTGTCATCTCGCTCGATCCACACTGCCAGGTGCCGAGCTACGTTTCCTGCGACAATGTGGCGCACGGGGACAGAGTTCGGTGCCAAATTCAAAAAGTGAAACACACAGTATACTGTAATCTTACAGATTACAGTACTGTATCAAATAATTACATCTCCCCTTTGTCCCTAGTGGTCTGTTCAGTGTCCTGCATGCAGTTTTATATTATAAAAACTTATTTCTGCCTGGAAACTGGAGATTGTCCATAGCAACCAAAAAGTGTCCCTTTATGTCAAAAGTGGTTTTAGACCAGCTAGAAAAAACAGCGATAATAAATTAGAATCACTTGCAGAATTGAGCGATAGCGATTTGTGGGGAAATTCGTCATCAAACACTGAAAGTAATGACAGCGACAATTCTGCAACTGAGCAAATTTCAGTGTTTTTGATTTGATTACATTATTGAATAATTGTTGTTATTATTTGTTATAATTATATTATAATTTTGTGTTTCAAACTTTATTATACCCGGGATGTCTACTAGACTCTTGTTTGGACAGATTTAAGTGAGTTATTCCTAAGAATTACAGGCCTACAATATAAAATGCCAAATTTCCATGCAAAACATTGTACCGCTTTCAGCATCAAAAATCTGACATAATCATACCGCCAGGGAGGTTAAAGTCCTGCATTGTATATCCAACCATACACAAAAGGAAATCACAAAAGGATTTTGGATACTCTTATGTAGTAAATGCGTTGCACTGGTGACTGGTTTCAGACTTGGCAGGTTTTTTTATTTTTCTCTTTTGGATACACTGTACATCTTCTGATAATGCAGAGATGACTTTCTCCTGACACTTACCTTCATCACCCCCAAACTAGACAGCCACTGTCCTCACATATCTGGGACCTCCCATGCTGAATACCTGGCCTTCAATACCATGCTGGGCACCATAGGAGAAAATATCATGTACATAGACCACCACAAAGAGAAGGCAACACATTCTAAGTAATGACTTTACACCTCCTATTATCACATATGACTGAGCCCCCTGTCACACCGGCGTGACTTGTCATGCAATTTGACAGTTTCAAATAACATGACAGTTTGCATTGGAAGCAGTCAAATTTGTCTGTTGGAGTCGTACAGATTGTGAAAGTAGTTCCTGCACTACTTTTTGTGAGTTCAGGTGCGACTTGCATAGAGATCATGAAGTCCCACAGATGTCTTCCAACTTGCACCTGAAGTAGCACTTCGGGTCCATTAACCACTTCCCTACCCACCCATAGTCAAATGATGTCCACAGATGGGATCTCCCATCCTGGGTGGACGTCATCCGACGTCCTGGGCTTCCCGGCCGTCTAGGGGGCGCGCGCTTGCGGCATCGCTCGGGACCCGGTGCGTGTGCCCAGCGGCCGCAATGTCCGCCGGGCACCCAAGATTGCCCGTAATCACAGCAGGACCGTGGATCTGTGTGTGTAAACACACAGATCCACCTCCTGTCAGAGGTGAGGAGACCGATGTGTGTTCCCAGTACAGAGGAACACAGATCGGTCTCCTCCCCTTGCGAGTCCCCTCCCCCTACAGTTAGAATCACTCACTAGGGAACATATTTAACCCCTTCAGCGCCCCCTAGTGTTAACCACTTAAGCCCCGGACCATTTGGTAGCTAGAGGACCAGAGGTGAATTCAGAATTTTGCACTGCGCTGCTTTAACTGTAAATTGTGCGGACATGCAATGTTGTACCCAAACGAAATTTGCGTCCTTTTCTTCCCACAAATAGAGCTTTCTTTTAATGGTATTTGATTGCCTCTGCGATTTTTATTTTTTGCGATATAAACGGAAAAAGACCGAAAATTTTGAAAAAAAATGATATTTTCTACTTTTTGTTATAAGAAAAATCGAATAAACTCAATTGTAGTCATACATTTAGGCCAAAATGTATTCAGCCACATGTTTTTAGTAAAAAAAAAAGTCAATAAGCGTATATTTATTGGTTTGCGCAAAAGTTATAGCGTTTACAAACTAGGGTACATTTTCTGAAATTTACACAGCTTTAAATTTATGACTGCCAATCTCATTTCTTGAGGTGCTAAAATGACAGGGCAGTACAAAACCCCCCCAAATGACCCCATTTTGGAAAGTAGACACCCCAAGGAAATTGCTGAGAGGCATGTTGAGCCCATTGAATTTTTTATTTTTTTTGTCCCAAGTGATTGAATAATGACTAAAAAAAAAAAAAAAAAAAAAAAAAATTACAAAAAGTTGTCACTAAATGATATATTGCTCACACATGCCATGGTTATATGTGGAATTTTACCCCAAAATACATTTTGCTGCTTCTCCTGAGTACGGGGATACCACATGTGTGGGACTTTTTGGGAGCCTAGCCGCGTACGGGACGCCGGAAACCAAGCACCGCCTTCAGGATTTCTAAGGGCGCAAATTTTTGATTTCACTCCTCACTACCTATCACAGTTTCGAAGGCCATAAAATGCCAAAATAGCACAAAACCCACCCAAATGACCCCATTTTAGAAAGTAGACACCCCAAGGAAATTGCTGAGAGGCCTGTTGAGCCCATTGAATATAATTTTTTTGTCCCAAGTGATTGAATAATGACAAAAAAATAAAATAAAATAAAAAATTACAAAAAGTTGTCACTAAATGATATATTGCTCACACATGCCATGGTTATATGTGGAATTGCACCCCAAAATACATTTTTCTGCTTCTCCTGAGTACGGGGATACCACATGTGTGGGACTTTTTAGGAGCCTAGCCGCGTACGGGACCCCGAAAACCAAGCACCGCCTTCAGGATTTCTAGGCACAAATTTTTGATTTCACTCCTCACTACCTATCACAGTTTCGAAGGCCATAAAATGCCAAAATAGCACAAAACCCCCCCAAATGACCCCATTTTGGAAAGTAGACACCCCAAGCTATTTTCTGAGAGGCATGGTGAGTATTTTACAGCTCTCATTTGTTTTTGAAAATGAAGAAAGAAAATTATATATATATATATATATATATATATATATATATATATATATATATATATATATATATATTTATTTTTTTTCAATTTTCAAAACTTTGTGACAAAAAGCGAGATCTGCAAAATACTCACAATACCTCTCAGCAAATAGCTTGGGGTGTCTACTTTCCAAAATGGGGTCATTTGGGGGGGTTTTGTGCCATCTGGGCATTCCATGGCCTCCGAAACTGTGATAGGCAGTGAGAAGTGAAATCAAAAATTTACACCCTTAGAAAGCCTGAAGGCGGTGCTTGGTTTTTGGGGTCCCGTACATGGCTAGGCTCCCAAAAAGTCTCACACATGTGGTATCCCCGTACTCAGGAGAAGCAACAGAATGTATTTTGGGGTGTAATTCCACATATGCCCATGGCATGTTTGAGCAATATATCATTTAGTGACAACTTTGTGCAAAATAAAAAAAAAAAAATTGTCGTTTTTCCGCAACTTGTGTCAACATATAAAATATTCCATGGACTCGACATGCCTCTCAGTATATAGCTTGGGGTGTCTACTTTCCAAAATGGGGTCATTTGGGGGGGTTTTGAACTGTTCTGGCATTTTATACACAACATTAGGAAGCTTATGTCCACTCTTCTAACCACTTGAAGACAAAGCCCTTTTTGACACTTTTTGTTTACATGAAAACATTTTTTTTTTTTGCAAGAAAATTATGTTGAACCCCCAAACATTATATATATATTTTTAAAGCAAAGGCCCTACAGATTAAAATGGTGGGTGTTGCATTTTTTTTTTCTACACAGTATTTGCGCAGCGATTTTTCAAACGCATTTTTTGGGTTAAAAAATACACTTTTTTTAATGCACTAAAACACACTATATTGCCCAAATGTTTGATGAAATAAAAAAGATGATCTTAGGCCGAGTACATAGATACCAAACACGACATGCTTTAAAATTTCGCACAAACGCGCATTGGCGACAAACTACATACATTTTTAAAAGCCTTTAAAAGCCTTTACAGGTTACCCCAGTAGATTTACAGAGGAGGTCTACTGCTAAAATGATTGCCCTCGATCTGACCTTCGCGGTGATACCTCACATGCATGGTGCAATTGCTGTTTACATATGACGCCAGACCGACGCTTGCGTTCGCCATTGGGCAAGAGCAGGGCAGGACAGGGGTGCTTTTTTTTTTTTTTTTTATTATTAATTTTGCTTTATTATTTTATTTTTAAATTGTTCCTTCCAAGTATTTTTTTTTATTTTTTTATCATTTTTATTGTTATCTCAGGGAATGTAAATATCCCCTATGATAGCAATAGGTAGTGACAGGTACTCTTTTTTTGAAAAAACTGGGGTCTTCTAGACCCTAGATTTTTCCTCTGCCCTCAAAGCATCTGACCACACCAAGATCGGTGTGATAAAATGCTTTCCCAATGGCGCTTTTTATATCCGGGGGGGGGGGCATTCCCTCCCACTGCTTGTAAAAGCAGTCCAGAGGCTAATTAGCCGCTAGGATTGCTTTTACATGAAAGCCGGCCGCAGGCTGAAAAGAATGGTACCAAGATGATACCTAAACCCGCAGGCATCATTCTGGTATAAACATTCAAAGTCCAGCAACATACCAGTACGTTGCTGGTCCTTGTTGGACATGTATTGTAATCTTTTTATTTCATGCAGCCAGTTGGCTGAACGAAAAAAGAGATTGATCGGTGGGTATGCCCACCATTAGAATACCGCCCTTCATCCACCCACTTCCAATGATGGGCATACACGCACCATTTATATATGCCGAAGCATGGGGGCATCCTCCCGCAAAAAAGTTATGCCGCACACACGGTCAGACTTTTCCACGGGCAAGCCTCCGTCGGAATTTCGACCGTATGTACGCGGCATTAGGAGCAAAATCGCTCCTCCGCCCCTGCTGCCCCAATGCTTCGGCATATTTGCTTTTTTTTTTTTTTTTAACTGTGGTGGTGAAATCACCTCCTACAGCACTGGAGTCGCAGGGATCAGGCCTGTCTCTGCGAACGCTGCAGTTATGTGTGTTGTGTTTTGTAAGTGTCAGTGATCGATCGATACTGCACTTGGGTAGCCTGGGCTGGACGGAGGGGCAAAACGCAGGTGCTAGCAGGTATCTGGGCTGATCCCGCTAACACTGCGTTTTTGGGAACCCTAAACTGCTGGGGACGCTAGTATAGATCTGATCAGATCAGATATTGATCTGTTCAGATACTATACCACTAAGGGGGGTGTATGCTTCACGCGTGGGTGTTAGCGTTACTGGCACTAACCTGACGCTGCCTGGGGTGTGACTCAGACCCTCTCTGACGCTAAAACCTAATTGATATCACCCGCCGGGCGATCAGGGGGTTAAACCTTTATTGGGTTATATACACGGCGGGTGCCCTGACACTATAAAAAGCAAACTAACTAACCAGCGTCACCCGTAACACTTATATGGTGATCACTGGTGAAAGGGTTAACTAGGGGCAATCAGGGGGTTAAAACCTTTATTAGATAATATATGGGGGTACCTGACGCTATAAAAACCTGCGGCGAACCTAAAAAAAATTACCAGCTACCGATCTGCATCACCGACACTAAGACAGCGTTTAGAAAAACGATTGCTTAGCGACAGTGGTGATGGGGGTGAAAGGGTTACCTAGGGGGGCGATCAAGGGGGTTAAACCTTTATTAGATAATATATTGGGGTACCTGACGCTATAAAAACCTGCGGCAAACCTAAAAAAAATTACCGGCTACCGATCTGCATCACAGACACTAAGACAGCGTTTAGAAAAACAATTGCTTAGCGACAGTGGTGATAGGGGGTGAAAGGGTTACCTGGGGGGCGATCAAGGGGGTTAAACCTTTATTAGATAATATATTGGGGTACCTGACGCTATAAAAACCTGCGGCGAACCTAAAAAAAATTACTGGCTGCCGATTGGCATCACTGACGCTAAGACAGCGATCAGAAAAATGATCGCTAAGCGACAGTGGTGATAGGCGGTGAAAGGGTTATCTGGGGGGGTGATCAGGGGGTTAAACCTTTATTAGGGGGGGTTAGGGGGCTACACTGGACCTAAGACTAAACTTTGGCGACACTTTTACAGTCACAAATGTCACTGATTGCAGTGATCACTAAATAAATGGTCACTGCAATCAGTGACACTGTGACTGGGGACTGGGGGCTGGGGGGGTGATCTGGGGTGTCTGGGGGGGCGATTTATGTCCCTATGTGTCCTGGTGTCAGTGTAGTGTTGTGTGCACTGACCTGATATCTTCTCTTGTACGGCGCTCGGTATATGTGAGCGCCGCACCAGAGATGACATCACTTCCTCCTGCTCCCTCTGTCTGACACAGACAGAGGGGGCATTTCTATTCGCCGGGAGCGATCGCGAGGGGGTGGCCAGAAACGAATGGCTGCCCCCTCATCCCGGAACGCTCCCGGACACTTAGCCACCGCTCACTGTATAGAAGGGGGGTCCGATTGGACCCCCCAACTGTACAAAGGCAATCACGTACACTCTACGTGATTGTGCCTGTCGGTGCCATTCTGCCGACGTATATATACAGTGAGCGGTCGTTAAGTGGTTAACCCCTTCCCTGCCAGTCACATTTACACAGTAATCAGTGCAGTTTTATAGCACTAATCGCTGTATAAAATGTGAATGGTCCCAAAAATGTGTCAAAAGTGTACGATATGTCCGTCGCAATGTTACGGTCACAATAAAAATCGCGGACCGCCACCATTACTAGTAAAAAAAAAAAAAAAAAAATTATAAAAATGCAATAAAACCATCCCCTATTTTTTTTTAGGCACTATAACTTTTGCGCAAACCAATCAATATACGCTTATTCCGATTTTTTGGCCAAAAATATGTAGAAAAATACATATCGGCCTAAACTGAGGAAAAAGTTTAAAAAAAAAAAAAGTGATATTTATTAAACCAAAAAGTAAAATAGTGTTTTTTTCTAAATTGTCGTTCTTTTGTTTATAGTGCAAAAAATTCAAACCGCAGAGGTGATCAAATACCACCAAACAAAAGCTCTATTTGTGGGGAAAAAAGGACGTCAATTTTGTTTGGGAGCCACGTCGCACGACCGCGCAATTGTCATTCAAAGTGCGACAGCGCTGAAAACTAAAAATTGGTCTGGGCAGGAAGGGGGTAAAAATGCCCTGTATTGAAGCGGTTAACACTCGTGTGACCTAAAAATTGACTTCGGCTTTGACCAATGTGATCCTTTTGTTTGTGCTCTACAAAGACGTTAGACTGCAGAACGAAAAAATGTGTTTAGTTTCATTATTTCTAACGAATTCCAATTTGACTTCAAATCAGTCGAAAATTGATTGACCGATTCAAATTCTGTGTGAAGAATAGCTGGTTGTTAAAGAGCAAGCTGGGAATGTAAACAAAAGAATGGCAACAATAAAAAATATATGAAAAACCAGCGTGGGCCGGCCGCCCCCCCCCCCCCAATGCATACCAGGTCCAGTATGAATTTTAGGGGGGGGGGGGGGACGCCAAAAATGTGGAAAAAAAAAAACCGGCGTGGAGTCCCCTCCTAAATACCGTATATAATCGCGTATAAGCCGAACCGAGTATAAGCCGAGGTACCTAATGTTACCACAAAAACCTGGGAAAACTTACTGACTCAAGTATAAGCCGAGGGTCAACAATGCCCATTTGCACGCCTCACTGTGCCCATTGCCACCTTACTGTGCCCATCCTCACATGTGCCCCTAGAATTAAAATTGAACATTGTAAATTGTACCTGAAGGCTGCGGCGTCCATCGTTTAAAACTTGCGGTCTCTTCCTTGTCCCTTCCGTGATAGGCGGAACTGTGTCTGCTGAGAATTGCCCATCACGAACGTTCTCTCATCCTCACCCATCCCAGCAGTCACTGTGTTCAGTTTCTGCCAATCACGGACGTCTGCTGGGAAACTGAGGATGAGAGAACGTTCGTGATAGGCGATTCTCAGCAGACACAGTTCCGCCTATCACGGAAGGGACCAGGAAGAGACCGCGAGTTTTAAACGATGGACGCCGCAGCCTTCAGGTACAATTTAGAATGTAAAATTTCGCTGACTCGAGTATAAGCCGAGGGGGGGACTGTCAGCCCAAAAAAAGGGCTGAAAATCTCGGCTTATACTAGAGTATATACGGTACATACCAGATCCTTATCTGAGCATGCAGCCCGGCAGGTCAGGAAAGGGGAGGGGACAAATCATTATTATTAGTTGAATTTGATTGACTTGTATCTTTTTTTTTAGCCTGTCTTGTCATGTTACATTGCTTTCAGAGTACTGACCATTCCTCTCCCAGTCTGGCTAGATTCACACGTGTGTGTTGCAGGAACATGTGCAAAATCGCACGTTCCCACAATGCACAAAAATGCACAACCCTTTTGGAGACGCCCAAAAGATGCCATTGATTCTTAACGGCACCCCCACACAACTTGCTAAAACGCATAGTAAAGTACCGTGCATTTTGGCGTGCGCGATTTTTAAAAAGGGTCATGCATTCCTTCTGTGCGTTTTTTGTGCATAGGGAAGCTCACTGAAACAAATGGGTATGAATGGAGCCTAGGTGCTGCTGCACACAGCATTAGATGAAGCTACTATCAAGTTCCGGGTATTCATGACAGTTCCATTTTAAATTAAATGTAATCGTTTTTACTATACAACATACTTTGATTACATATTCTATTATACATGGTTCTGTTCAGCTTTGCACCCCAGTAGAAAACACACGGCAGATAAACGTCTTTGTGCTGTAACTTTCATTTTGAATATTGCCTCTATAAACCAGTTCATGTCTGTTTTCTCCTGCATTTTATTGCATTGGCAGCCCATTCAAAGGCAACTCTATACGCAATTCACATCACAACACTCATTATTGTGCCACAGTAAATAGGTCTGGATAGCCCTTTAAAGTAGAACTATAGCAAAAGACCCAAAAATGTGCATCTTCATGATAGTGGATGGCCAGAAATGCCACCTCCAGTCACATTATGCACATGCCTGTCCTTGGACAAGGCCCCTCTCTGCTGCACAGTGTGAACCATGACAGAGCCAGAGAGAGACACACAGATCCCACACAGTACAGGGAACAAAGCAGTCACCAAAACCCAGTAGGTATTCAGTGCAACATTGTTGTGTGTGTACTTTTTTTGCTTTATAGAGAATGGAGAATTCATGTAAAAGAAGCAGCAACATCCCTCTCCCCTTTGGCTGTGATCCCAACAATAATTGCGCCATTGTTCAAAAGCGCCAAAATAAATGGCCCACAAACTAGTCTGCTGCATATTTGGCAATCTGCTAAGTCTAACCATTTGCAACCAAGGGATCTTTCAAGAAATTGTAATGCATATTTCAAAATGACTGAAAGCTTATTCTTTTCCTTAGCTGAAAAGAGCCCTGAAGAAAAAAAGCCTGCAGTGAGTAAAACGTGCTTAAAAGAAAGCAGCTCAAAACAGAATTATAATGCTTTATAGGAATAAATCTTCCTAACATTAGTGTTACTAAACCCACAACCAGTGGCGGATCCAGGGGGGGGGGCAACAGGGCAATTGCCCCCCCCCCCCCCGAGACCATCTGTCACACTCACTTGCTTGCTCTGTTTTTTTTTTTTTTTGCGCCTGATCTCCCGAACTTTGGGGACCCGGTACCGGTCGGCCGTAGGACCCCTGGACCCCAAACTTGGCACACATGTAGCTCAATGTCTCTTCTTCAAGTGTGCAAAGTTTGGTGTCTGGGGGACCTACGGCCGGGGAGCACTGATTTTTAAATCCGGGCACCCCTTCCATAGACTCCAATGTTAAACGGTCATTTCGCCAGTGATTTTGCGGACCCGGTTATGGCCGGTCGTAGGTCCCCTGGACCCCAAACTTGGCACACATGTAGCTCAATGTCTCTTCTACAAGTGTGCAAAGTTTGGTGTCTGGGGGACCTACGGCCGGGGAGCACTGATTTTTAAAACCGGGCACCCCTTCCATAGACTCCAATGTTAAACGGTCATTTCTCCAGTGATTTTGCGGACCCGGTACCAGGCGGTCGTAGGTCCTCTGGACCCCAAACTTGGCACACATGTAGCCCCATGTCTCCTCTAGAAGTTTGAAAAGTTTGGTGTCTGGGAGAACCGATTTTTCAAAGCCGGGCACTCCTTCCATAGACTTCCATGTTAAACATCAGTCTAGTCATGGGCACAGTGAGGCATGGGCACAGTGAGGCAAAGTGAGGCAAGTATAAGCCTAGGACACCCTAGGCTTATACTTGAGTCAATAAGTTTTCCGAGTTTTTTGGGGTAAAATTAGGTGCCTCGGCTTATATTCGGGTCGGCTTATACTCGAGTATATACAGTACTTGTTCTGCGGCTGCCGCTGCCTCTCAGTCTCTCTCTCAGTTTCTCACATCAGCCGATCAGCGGCGCTGAGAGAGAGACTTGTCTAATGTAGTTACGTGGCGCACTGACACGATACCAGGAGCGGAGGAGGAGGTGGGTGGAGCCTCTTCCCTGCACTCGCTGCTAACGCCTGGGCCGCTTGGCGTCTAGCAACGAGTGATGTCAGTGAGTCACGTCAGGCCGATCTGTGGGCAGGTGCAATAGCGTGCGGCTCCACAGACGGGTAAGAAAGCGGGCGGCTCCGCTTGCGGCGCGGTTTGTTGTCGGGGGCGGCGCGGTTCGTGGGCAGACCATGCTGCTCAGTGTGTTGGCAGCGCAGGTGAGAGTGAGAGAGCAGGCTCAATGTGGCAGCTGGCCAATCAGCTAGCCGGGAGCGGGGGAGCAGAGAGATGAGATCATCTCTCACCGCCCGTGCCTGCCCTGCATTCCTGCAGTGACTTCCGCCCTCACTGTGCAGGCAGCAGAGAGATTAGATTATCTCTGCTGCCTGACTCTGGGAGTCTGGGACACAGCAAGAGACAACCAAAACTACACCTTAGCAGGCAAGTTAGTGACAATCCGCAAGGTGTGGCAGGCGACGTGGCAAGTGACAATCCGCAAATTGTGTCAGGTGACGTGGCAAATGACAATCTGCATCTGGTGGCAGGCAAGTGACAATCCACAAGATATGGCAGGTGACATGGCAAGTGACAATCCGCAAATTGTGTCAGGTGACGTGGCAAATGACAATCTGCATCTGGTGGCAGGCAAGTGACAATCAGCAAGGTGTAGCAGGTGACGTGGCAAGTGACAATCAGCAAGGTGTGGCAGGTGACGTGGGAAGTGACAATCCACAAGGTGTGGCAAGTGACAATCCACAAGATGTGGCAGGTGACGTGGCAAGTGACAATCCACAACGTGTGGCAAGTGACACGCTCAGGGCTCCCACTAATTGCAGGCGACGGTGGCAAGTGACACACTCGGGGCTCCCACTGATTCTGCATTGAACTATTTAATTTCATATTCAAATGTAATAATAGAAATAATGCGCTTCAATCATCCTGACACCATAACAACCATGGTGCCGGGATGATTGAAGCGCCGACACCAACCATTTCCCCGATAAATTTCCCACAAAAAAATCATTTTTTGGCAGTGCCCCTCCCGAGAAAAGACTCTGGATCCGCCCCTGCCCACAACAGTAAAATCAGTCTGTATATGCAGTAAAGTATGCTTGTTATACACACTGTGGAACCTAAAGGGTTAATCCTCTGCATTGCGTAAAAAGGCTGTGTGATCCTGTATGCATGAATCCTCCTCTCCCTGCACAAGTCCGGATAAGACAGAGCTTTTGGAGTCAGACTGCACATGCTCTGTTTGGTGTGTATTGCTATAGAGGTTTTTTTTTCTTCTAGGGAGTATGCATGTGATCAACACTGTCCAGAGGATCAGGAGTCCTGCAAACTCATAGGACAGCTCAGTGCAGTATGAAAAGCTTCACCAGAAACTGATAGAAATCAAAAAAGACTGATATATTGCTGATGAGAAAAAGTTATTTAGCAGTTTATATTTACTAAAACTATTGCATTTCCATGTTCTGTGTATTGTAGGAGACCAGATATAGTGAATGCAGGCTCCTGGGTTTAGTAACACTTAATTCTTGAAGTGGAAGTAAAGCTGCACAATTCTGGCTAAAATGAGAATCAATTTTTTTTTCTTAGAATAAAGATCATGATTCTCATGTCGCAACATCATCTTTCACATACAAAAAAATTGGGCTTACGGTTTAGTTTTTTTCATAACTCATTAAAGTGTATTTTTTTCAAAAATATTGCATTTGAAAGAACACTGCGCAAATACAGTGACATAAAATATTGCAACGATCGTCATTTTATTCTCTAGGGTCTCTGCTAATATATATATATATATATATATATATATATATATATATATATATATATATATATATATATATATATATAGATATAGATATAGATAGATATATATAGATATATATATGTGTGTGTGTGTGTGGTTACATTTAGGGGGAAGCATCCGAGTGGTAATCAGGCTCAGATGCACTAATTGTTAGGTCTCATGGACCATTTCTGTCCCTGGGAGACAGTACTGGTGTGTAAGTTCACTGGGGCCTATGGGTGGCGCTGTTGCCATGGGCCCGGGTTGAACTGCAGTACGAGGTTGTGTTCTTTTTGTCTCCTCTCGGCAGCAGTACGGCGGGGCGGGGAACCTGCTGTGCCTGTCGGGAGAGGATATAAAAGGGCGCGGCCATCTTCCAGAGGGGTCGCCGGTTCTGTGCTCAGGCACCTTAAGCCTGGGTGGAGGCCTGGTCGGGTGGTTTCTGGGTGCCCTAGGTCCGGAGACAGAGCTGCTGTTCCACATCAGACACCTTCAGTCTGGGGTGAGGTACTTAGAGAGAGAGACCCGGGGCCCAGTACCTTCGACTGGGACTCACAAGGGATCAAGGGCTCCTAGGGTGCCCCCTGGAGTGGGTGCCCAAATCTAGGACGAGGAGGCCAGGGTGGTGACCCTTCCCGAAGACCCAGTACAGTATCGCTGGTGACGGTGGGGCCTCTGGTAACTCTCCGGATGGATGTCCTTTCCCTGGACAGGGGTCATTACTTCTAGAAGGTAATCCATCGTGAATCTGGTCGGTGGCAGAGACAACAACCGGGCCTGTGGCAGAGGTCCTATTCACCTGGTCTGTGGCAGGGACCCCTCATGGTTGGTGGCAGCAACCGTGCGCCAGTCACGGACAGGTCACGGACAGGTACACCCGCAAGGCACGTACCACGTCTAGCGTGTGAAGCGCAAACTCTCTGGGATGCGACGGATGGGGACACAAGGACGGAAGAACAATGTCTTCATTAAGGTGAAATGCTGAGACCACTGTCGGAAGAAAAGAAGGTCGCGGACGCAACACGGCCTTATCTTTATGGATGACCAAGTAAGGTGGCTTGCAAGACAATGCCGCCAATTCAGACACCCGTCTGACAGAAGTGATGGCTACCAGGAAAGCCACCTTCCGAGACAAGGTCAAGAGAGGGACATCTCTGATGTTTTCAAAGGGAGGTTCTTGAAGAACCGAGAGCACCAAATTCAGATCCCAAGGAGGGAGAGGAGGTTTTACAGGGGGGACCACATGGCGAACCCCCTGCACAAAGGTGCTAATCAAGGAATGGCCCGCTAGTGGTCATTGAAAGAAGACAGCCAGGGCCGAAATCTGACCCTTGATGGTACTTAAAGACAGCTTTTCGGTCACACCACACTGCAAGAAAAGCAGAATCCTGGGAACGGAATATGTCCGGACGCCAATCTAGCTCCTCGCACATAGCGATGTAAGCCTTCGAGGTACGGTAATAGATCTTTCTGGAGGAAGATTTCCGTGCCCTCAACATAGTCGAGATGACCGAATCTGAGAGACCTCGGTCCCTCAGCACCTGGCTTTCAACAGCCATACCGTTAAAGCCAAGGACTGTAAAGCAGGCTGAAGTATGGGACCTTGAGACAGAAGGTCCTCCCGCAGAGGCAGTCGCCAGGGAGCGTCCGCGACTAGACGCACAAGATCGGCGTACCAATGACACCGTGGCCAATCCGGAGCAATGAGGATCACCGAAATGGCCTCGGCCTCTACCCTGCGAAGCAGACGGGGAAGCAACTGCAGCGGAGGGTAGGCATACATCAGGCGATATTGACCCCACGGGGCCACCAACGCATCTGAGGCGTCTGCCCAGGGGTTCCTGGACCTGGCCACAAACCGACACCTTGCGATTGGGTTGAGAAGCAAAGAGGTCCACATCCGGCATGCCCCACTGCCGGCAAAAGGAGTTGGAACACCTACGGATGCAAGGACCATTCCCCCTGGTCCAACATCTGACAGCTCAGATAGTCGGCCTGCCAGTTGTCTATTCCTGGAATATAAACGGCCGACAGAGTCCGCACGCTTCTTTCCGCCCACTGTAAAATGTGAGCGACCTCAGGCGCTGCAGCTGAGCTCCGAGTTCCCCCCTGATGGTTGACATAAGCCACTACCGTGGCGTTGTTCGATTGGATCCTGACCGAGCGGCCCTGAAGCCTCTCTGACCACGAGAAGAGGCACAGTCTGATTGCCCGGAGTACCAGGACATTGATCGGTATACGGGATTCGGCCGGGGTCCAAAGCCCTTGAGCTGAGAGGACTCCCCAAACTCCACCCCAGCCCGTTAGGCTGGCGTCCGTCGTGATCACCGTCCACTGGATAGGAAGGAACGACTTCCCGTCCGGGGATCTCAACCACCACGTCAGGGACGCTCTTGCCCGGGTGACTCGTCTTTGGATCGTCAGATCCAGGTAACGGGGACTTGTCCCAAGTGGACAGGATCCCCCTCTGTAGGGCACGAGTGTGAGATTGGGCATACGGAACTGCCTCGAAGGAGGCCACCACGAGTCTCAGGACCCTCATACAGAAAAACGGATTGACAATCATTTTCGGGACATCAGTACCCGCACCGCAGACTGAAGAGTCTGCAACTTCTCCAAGGGTAGGAACTAGGGTTGTCCCGATACCGATACTAGTATCGGTACCGGTACCGAGCATTTGCCCGAGTACTTGTACTCGGGTAAATGCTCCCGATGCTTCACCCGATACTTGTACAGTCAGCGGTGATCGTGTGTGGGGGAGTTACAAGCACCTAACACCGCTGTATAGATTTAAAAGTAATTTCTCCGCTTTTCTCTCAGTGACTGACTCTGTACATTCACATAACTGAAACATCGTAAACTTTGTTTACAATGTTTCAGTTTATGAATGGAGAGAGAAGCCGCTGTCTTCTCTCCATTCATTTTCAGCGCAGCGCAGCTGAGAAAGGGACTGGGGAATCTGTGTCCTTAGTCCCTTTCTCTGTCTCAAAGGGGAGATGTCAGAGGTTTGTTAAGACCCCTGATATCTCACCAAAGCCCCCCAACAGGGCTGATAAAAAAATTAAAAAAATGTAATTGTAGAAAAAAATAAAAAAAACAAAAAACACACTGCACACTGACCACCACCCCCCCCCCCCCTTAAAAAAATAAAGCATTATAAAAAAATAAATTGTAAAAAAAAAAACTACTGACATGTGTCACTGTCACATGAGATTAAAAAAAAGTATCGGTATTCGGTATTGGCGAGTGCTTGAAAAAAAAGGTATCGGTACTTGTACTCGGTCTTAAAAAAGTGGTATCGGGACAACCCTAGTAGGAACACTTTCGCTTCCGAGGAGTCCAGGATCAAACCTAGATACTCCAGACGCCGAGTCAGGACCAGGACCGACTTCTGAGTGTTCAGGAGCCGCCTATCGTCACATTTTCTTCTAATTCTGAGCCAGAGTCTGCTCTCAGTAGATCGTCCAGATAGCCCACGATAGCAATGCCGCGCTGTCTCAGCAAAGCCAGAATCGGGGCAAGCACCTTGGTGAAGACCCGCGTTGCCGACGCTAAGCCGAAGGGAAGTGCCACAAATTGATAGTGGACTTCGCCGATCGCAAAGCGCAGAAACTTCTGGTGACTTGCGCAGATTGGGACATGCAAATAGGTGTCCTTGATGTCCAAGGACGCCAGAAAGTCCCCGGGATGGAGCGCAGCAATTACCGTGCGAACGGATTCCATGTGGAATTTTTGAACCTTCACAAAAGGCATTTAGGGCCTTGAGATCCAGAATTGGACAGACTCCGTCCTTCTTTGGGACCACAAACAGGTTTGAATAAAATCCCTGAAACCTCTCCTGTGACGGTACCGGCACAATTACTCCGTACCTGAGCAAGTCCTGCACTGCCCCTAAGAGGGCCGCCCGACGCGCTGGAAGGAGAGGGATATTTGAGGGAAAGAATCTGTTTGGAGGCCAGGAGCAGAACTCTATCCTGTACCTCGAGGTGGCCACCTCTCACACCCATCGGTCGGAGATCCGGGAGGTCCACCGATCCGTGAACCAGCAAAGTCGTCCCCCCACCCCAGAGTCGGGCGGGGGCAAGACTTCATGCAGTGGCAGGCTTGGGAGCCGGCTTGGTCGGCTTACGCACCCAGGGACGCTTTTGTCCACCAGCCGAACTTTTTTCAGTCTGGGAGGGCCTACCCGTGGACTCTGACGAAAAAACCTCTGAGCTGGAAAGGAGGGGCCCGGCTTACGGCGGGGCTCCTTACCCTTAGTAGCCTGAGGAAGGAGGGTGCTCTTACCCCCCCGTAACATCCTTAATAATGTCATCTAGGGCAGCACCAAACAGCCTGCCGCCCTTAAAAAGCAAGCCAGTCAGGAGCTTTTTTGAGGCCAGGTCAGCAGACCAGCATTTCAACCAGATAAGACGACGCAACACAACAGCATACACTGAGACCCTAGAGATTAAGGGAGCAGCGTCCAAAGTTGCATCGCACACATACACTAGGCCCTGCACCAGTTGGTGGGCCAGTGCAACGGTTTCTGGAGGAAGATTATGCTCCTGCACAGTCTGGTGCAAAATCTTTGCCCATTCCGTGAGTGTCTGAGACACTAGGGTCGCCACTACAATAGGACGTAAGGCGGATCCCAGCAAGGCGAACATGGCTCTGCTCACCACTTCTGACCACCTGTCAATGGTGTCCTTAAAAGCAGGAGTCCCCTCCATCGGGAGAGTTGTGGCTTTATTCAAACATCGACCGGGGGGGGTCGACCACCGGAGGAGAGGCCCATTTTTTAATCAGGGCCTCCTCAAAAAGGGTACCTAGTAGACAGACGCCGCGGGAGCACAAAAGTCTTCTGCGGCTTATCCCAAACCTGATCTATGAACCTGTCAAAGAAAGGCATACAAGGAAAAACTTTTTTTTTAGAAGGCTTAGCTTTAAAAAGAACCAAAGGAGACAGCTTCCGCCTGAGGTTCCCCAGCCACAGCATCCAGCCTAAGAGTGTCCCTCACAGCATCAATGAGTTCACTTACAAGCACCCTGTCCTTTGCTGACTCAAAGCAGGAGTCCTGTTCAAAAATATCAAAAAATTCAGAGCTAGGGTCCCGAGCTGCAGCTAGGCCCATATCTGAATCAGAGCACTCCCCTACTGGAGATTGTGTGGGGAGAGGGCGCTTCATAGCCCCCGTGCGCTCGCATACCGCTTCCATCCTGACAAGAAATGTTTCCAGGACTGCCGACAACTGGTCCATAGGGACCGCAGGTGCTGAAGCACTGCCTGTTGCCACTGACATGAATGGGGAAGCAGGTGAACCTCCATACTCGCCACTCTGAGAATTTTTCCACAATAAAAGCAAAAAAATACACCCTCTGGCTGCACTGACTGTGGGGGGGGGGGTTACCCAGGGGACTCACCAACCCGGATAGGACCGCTCGGTTCCACTGCCTGTGCTGTGCTTGTACAGCGCGACTGAGCAGAGAGGAGTGTGAGGAGAATCGCGCTGTTGCAGGAGCGATAGAGGCCAAACACAAAAAAATGGCCTCCGCAATGAAACTGCGCCATAGCGATCCACAGCAAGATGGCCGCCATGCGCGCCAATGCAAAAAAATCACAGTGACACAAAAACATGGCGCCCAGGCCCAAAACACCCATGACCCCCCCCCCCCCCCCCCCAGGCCAGAGTGACCCCCAGACAGCACAGCGCCAGAGAAAGGTGACAAAGAGCAACAAAAAAACAAAGGGGGAGACAGGGAAAATCCCCCATACAAGGAACATACAGCATGTACTCACCTGCGGAGGCAGGAAATACTACTTACCCGTCCCAGAGGGACCCACTGGTGTGTTCCTGACAGACCTATCACAGTGCGGTACTGAGTAGCTGTCGATCCGGTCCACCGCAAAAGATACAGAAGGACTGTTCAGTCTTGTGTGGACCGCGGAGCATAAAAGCCCACCGGCCACCCCTGGAGTCATGGGGCATGTCGTGAACCGGGTCGCACGCCGGAGCGAGAAATCAGCACGCTCGATGGTCGGACAGGGAAGACTACGAGGTACTGTTGCCCAGCCGACAGTTGATAGAAGATCTCAAAAATAAAATAAGATTCCAAAAGGAATGAAAAAAAAAATCTCAGGAGACTGGCTCCTAAGAGAGCCACGTCTTCTCCTCTGCTAGGCAGAAAAAAACTGAGGGCTGCTGGCTGCAGGTAGGAGGGTTATGTCCGGAGGTGTTCAGCTCTGGTTTTTAGAACGTATGTTGTAACATCTAACATTCTGTCTAGGCTTCTCCTGCAAGCAGGGACATAAACCCACGTGTTTTAGTATGAAGAGTCTGTGTCAGTCCATGGACGGTAAGAGAAAATAGGATTTTTTACTCACCGTAAAATCCTTTTCTCTGAGTCCATGGACCGACACAGCTTCTCTATTGACAAAGTGGGTATTATCCGTTAATTAGGAGTGACTAGGCAGAAAAACTTGTAAAAAGTGTTGCATCACACCTTCTACAGTCCTGCCCAGGGGGCGGACCCCCCGGGTATATCCTCCCAGTCTGCAGATCAGTTCGTCAAAAAGCAGTACAAACTTAAAAAGGAGGGGTGGGTGCGGTGTCGGTCCATGGACTCAGAGAAAAGGATTTTACGGTGAGTAAAAAATCCTATTTACTCTTTCGTCCATGGACCGACACAGCTTCTCTATTGACAAAGTGGGACGTCCCAAAGCAGTGTCAGAGAAAAAAAAACGAGGGGTGGTAACAGCATAAAAACAAACTTCACCCCAAAACACAAAACAGCACTCCAACGGAGGAGCTGCAACTCTAAACAGCCGCTTGCAAAACCTTGCGGCCGAAAGAGGCATCTGAAGATGCACCTACATCAATTTTGTAGAATTTTGTGAAAGTGTGAGCGGACGACCAAGTCGCCGCTTTACATAATTGGGAAACAGACGCTTGAGGTCGGAAAGCCCAAGAGGCACCTATTGCCCTGGTCGAATGCGCCGTGACAGGAAAGGGGGGCGCCTGACCCTTTAAGGCGTAAGCCTGGATTACTATCTATCGGATCACCTAGAGATGGTGGCCGACGAGACTGCTTGGACCTTCTTGGGACCAGCCACCGAAACAAACAGTGAGTCCGACTTCCGGAACAGGGAAGTAGCAGATAGGTATACTCTCAAAGCTCGGACAACGTCCAAGGAATGCAACGCCGACTCCTTAGGATTCGACGGCTGAGGACACAAGGATGGAAGTACAATGTCTTCGTTGAGATGAAAAGCCGAAACAACTTTCGGAAGAAAGGAAGGCTGCGGCCGCAGCACCACCTTATCCTTGTGGAAAATCAAATAGGGAGCCTTGCAGGACAAGGCTGCCAGCTCAGAGACTCGTCTGACGTAACAGCCACCAAAAAGACCACTTTCTGAGAAAGTGTCAACAGGGGAATATCTCTAATATTCTCAAACGGTGCCTTCTGAAGAACCGAGAGGACCAGGTTCAAGTCCCACGGAGGTAACGGGGGACGGACCGGAGGGGCCACATGTCGGACCCCCTGCACAAATGTACTCACGAGAGAGTGAGTCGCCAGGGGTCGCTGAAAAAAGACAGCCAGGGCAGATATCTGTCCCTTAATCGTACTTAGGGCAAGCCTTTGGTCCACCCCATGCTGTAAAAACAGCAGGATTCTGGAAACCAAATAGGTACGCGGATGCCATTTCATTTCCTCACACATGGAGATGTAGGCCCTCCAAGTGCGGTGATAGACCTTCCTAGAGGACGGTTTTCGAGCACTTCTCATAGTAGAGATTACTGAGTCTGACAGGCCCCGGTCTCTCAGTACCTGGTTCTCAACAGCCATGCCGTTAAAGCCAATGACTGTAAAGCAGGATGGAATATGGGACCTTGCGATAGCAGGTCCTTCCATAGTGGTAGGCGCCAGGGGACGTCTGCTACCAGATGTACTAGATCGGCGTACCAAGGACGCTGAGGCCAATCTGGAGCGATTAGGATCATTGGAATTCCCTCTGCCTCCACTCTGCGGAGCAGAAGAGGAAGAAGCCTTAAGGGAGGGAAGGCATAGATTAGCCGATACTGACCCCACGTTGCTACCAACGCGTCCGTTGCGTCTGCCCATGGGTCTCTTGACCGGGCCACAAATCTCAATACCTTCTGATTGAGTCGGGAAGCCAGAAGATCTACGTCTGGTGTGCCCCATCTTTGGCAGAGGAGTTGGAACACCTCCGGGTGTAAGTACCATTCTCCCTGGTCCAGCATCTGGCGGCTCAGGTAGTCCGCCTGCCAGTTTTCCACACCCAGAATGTACACGGCCTATAGTGCCGGTACGCTCTTCTCTGCCCACTTCAGGATGCGAGCAACCTCCGATGCTGCAGCTGAGCTTCTTGTTCCTCCTTGATGATTGACATATGCCACCGCTGTGGCGTTGTCTGACTGGATCCTGACTGGACGCCCTTGCAGCCTCTGAGACCATTTGAAGAGGCACAGCTTGATCGCCCGGCTCTCCAGGACATTGATCGGCAGGAGGGCTTCCTCTGGGGTCCAGCGACCTTGCGCCGACTGGACACCCCAGACTCCCCCCCAACTGTAAGGCTGGCGTCCGTCGTGATCACTATCCAGTAAACCGGAAGAAATGACTTCCCGGCCATTAGAGCCGTTGCTGTCAGCCACCATACCAGGGATCTCCTGACTAGGTGGCTCACTCGGATTTGATAATCCAGAGATGAAGGGCATCTGTTCCATCTGGACAGAACTTCCTTCTGTAACACTCGAGTGTGGTATTGAGCATATGGGACCGCCTCGAAGGAGGCTACCATGAGGCCCAACACTCGCATGCAAAAACGGAGTGACGACCAATTTCTGGAAGTCAGCTGCCGTACTGCAGCCCAGAGGGTCTGCAACTTCTCCACAGGGAGGAATACCTTTGCCTCTGAGGAATCCAGAATCAACCCCAGGTACACTAGGCGTTGAGTGGGCACCAATACTGACTTTTGCGTGTTTAGTATCCAACCACAGTCTCGAAGAGTCTGACAGGTAATGGACACGCTTACCTCTAATTCTGAGCTTGAAGGGGCCTTCAGCAGAAGGTCGTCCAAGTAGCCTGTGATAGCGATACCCCGCTGTCTTAGAAGTGCCAGAATCGGAGCGAGCACCTTGGTGAACGTCCTGGGTGCTGGGGCAAGGCCCAACGGGAGGGCCACAAACTGGTAGTGGTCCTTTCCGATAGCAAATCGCAGAAACCTCTGGTGTCTGGAGTATATGGGGACATGCAGGTATGCGTCCTTGATGTCCAAGGAGGCCAGAAAGTCCCCCGGATGGAGAGCCGTGACTACAGATCGAACCGACTCCATCCGAAATCTTTGTACCTTCACAAAGCAATTGAGGGCTCTGAGATCCAAGCTTGGACGAACCCCCTCCTTCTTCGGCACAAAGAACAGGTTTGAGTAAAAACCCAGTTCCAGTTCTGGAACTGGAATAACTACCCCGCGTTCCAGTAGACCCTGGACCGCCCTATACAGGGCCTCCCGACGGGTCGGTAGTAGCTGGAGATTAGAGGTGTTGAATCTGTCCGGTGGACAAGAGAGAAACTCTATCTTGTAGCCTGAGGAGATTACTTCGCAAACCCACCTGTCGGAGATTAGAGCTGTCCACTGAGTCGCGAATTTCTGAAGACGTCCCCCACCCGAGAGCTGGGTGGGGGTGGACCTTCATGCGGACACAAATTTGTCCGCAGGCTTCTTGGGTATGCGGGACCAAGGACGCTTTTGTCCTTGGGCAGGCGCTTTATCGGCCTGGGGTCTTTTCCCTGTCGCCCTAGGGGGGACGAAAAAAACCGCTTGCGTGCAGTAAAAGAGGGCCCTTGCCCCTTGGCGTGGCCCCTTACCCTGGCTAATTTGGGGAAGCAAAGTGCTTTAACTTCCTGTGGCATCCTTGATGATGTCATCCAGAGAAGTCCCAAAAAGTCTGTCGCCCTTAAAAGGCAGATCCAACAGGGCTTTCTTGGAAGTCTGGTCCGCAGACCAGCCTTTTAGCCAGATCAGGCGGCGTATTGCTACTGCATAAACCAAAGTTTTAGACAGCAGGGGAATAGTATTCATGTCTGACTCGCAGACAAACCTAAGGCCCTGGACCAACTGGTCGGCCAATGTTATCTCATCAGGAGGAGCATCTCGCTCCTTAACCCCTGGAGTAGCAATCTTGCCCATTCAGTAAGTGTGTGAGACACTAGGGCCCCCGCCAATGCCGGGCGTACTGCCGAGCCTACCACTGAGTATAGGTAGCAAGCGAGTGCTTCAGCCTTCTTATCTACAGGGTCCTTGAAAACAGGAGCCCCTTCTACAGGAATTGTGGTGGCTCTATCAAGTCTGGACACCGGAGGGTCCACTATAGGGGGAGAGGTCCATTTCTTCAGAAAACTCTCCTTAAAGGGGTACCGTACCGCAAACCTCTTTGGGGCTGTAAAGACCCTCACTGGGTTCTCCCATTCCTTGTATAAGAGTTTATCAAAAGACACACAAGGGAACACCTTAGCAGTGCGGGCAGGTCTATGAAACCCAAGTGGACCGGAGTCTCTTCTGCTTCTGCAGTATTTTCCAACTTTAGCATATCCCGCACTGCAGTAATAAGGTCAGATACCAAAGCCGTCTTGCGTACTGACCTGGACTTGGAGTCATTCTCACTGTCCGGTCATGGTCTGCAGTCTCTGATGCGTCAGAATCTGGGCCCCGGGCCGTAGCTGGACCTGGTTCTGCATCAGAATTATCCCCAGAAGCTTGCAGGGGACGGGGCGTTTACTACCCCCTGTATTCCCGTGTGCTGCTTCCACCCTGGCAGCAAACGCCTCTAGGATTGCCGTCATAGCGTTCATAGACACCTCAGGGGCACCAGCTGCTAAATCTGGTGTTTCAGGGGAGAAGACATCTGGCTCAGATGCCATGCTGACCACACGCTGACACTCACAGGGCTCCAGGCAAGATATCAATAGGCCACCCTCCTGTGCTGCAGAGAGGCTGGGTCACCCATAGGACTCACCACCCTGGATAGGTACTGCTATGCTGCCGTGCGCTGCACCTGTGATGCTGTCCCCTTGCTGCTGTGTCAGTCTGCTTCTTTTATCAGCATTTCCTGTGTGAATTTTCGCACCAGTGTAATGCACCCTAGAGGCCGGAGGCTCTCGCAAAATGGTTGCCAAAAACGTCTGTATGGAAGATAATGTGGGCTCTAAGAAAATGGCCGCCGACCAAAGATAGAGGTCAAGCAGCCATAGCCCACAAAAAGATGGCCGCCGAACGGCAATATATGCATACAGGGTGGACAAACATGGCCGCCGATCAGCTGATAGGGGCCAGTGGGTGTGGCCGAACCACAGGAAGATGGCCGCCGGGCAGTCACAAGAGGCCGAACTCGGCATGGACCACCTCAAAATGGCCGCCGACAGCATGGAGAAGGAAGCACACAAACACAGGTAAGCAGAAATTACATTTCTTTTAAATGTTAGTTACAGCCAGCCCCGCTCCAGTGGAACCCCCTAGGTGACCCCCAGCACCCAGCAACCTTTAGCTAGAAGCCCAGGAAGGAGGGAAAGGCAGGGAGAGAGGGAAGAAAGGGGCCACAACCACTTACTTGATCTCTCCAGGAATGTCCAGCTAAATCACCCAGCCGAGGCAGGGGAGTTTTACTTACCTATCCTGCATGTATTATGCTGGAAGACATTCCAAACAGGTCATCGTCCGCGCACGGAAGGTGACTGTTGGCCAGGCATGCTGTGATTGGACCCAAAAGGGACGATCATATGTATGCCCTGGAGCGTGACGCTCACCGGACAGGCTGCTGCGACTCGGCCGTAAGGTCAGCCGAAGCTGAGCGGTCCGATGCAAGCCTTGGAGCGTAAGCTCACCGGCCAGGCTGCTGCGACTCGGCCGTAAGGTCAGCCGAAGCTGAGCGGTCCGATGCAGGCCCTGGAGCGTAGGCTCACCGGCCACCCGTGGAGCGACGGACATGTCGTGGAAAACCCAGCGCGTAGCTAGGGTCGGCACACGCTCGATGGCCGAAACTGGGGAGACTACAAGGATCGAGGATCCAGCCTGTCACCCAGTCGGCAGTTGATCGAAGATCGCAGGAAACAAAAATGTAGCAAAAAAATATATATCTTTTTCCCCCGGACCAATGGGCCCGAAGGGAGCCATGTCCTACTCCTTGCTAGACAGAAAAAAACTGATCTGCAGACTGGGAGGATATACCCGGGGGGTCCGCCCCCTGGGCAGGACTGTAGAAGGTGTGATGCAACACTTTTTACAAGTTTTTCTGCCTAGTCACTCCTAATTAACGGATAATACCCACTTTGTCAATAGAGAAGCTGTGTCGGTCCATGGACGAAAGAGTAATACAGATTTTAACTTGTAAGCAACAAGTGTCAGAAAAAGGTTTAGTCTTTTGGTGGTTAAACTGCCCTCATCTACAGACAAAAGTTAATTCCTTTGATCTGAAAGAAGGAAATGTTAATTTTTTTTTGGGGGGGGGGGGGGGGTTTGACAGAGAACTCTCTGCACTGAATCAAAGAAATGCTGTGTTAAGATTGCGAGGGGGTAGAATCGCAATCTCGGTTCTTTACAGATTAATCATGCAGCTCTAAGTGGAAGTAAACTCTTCTATTGTTTTCAGCCAAGGAAGCTGCCATCTTGGACTCTGTTTAATCTCCAGCTGCCATTATGAGGCACAAGTGATCAGTTATGACACCAGCCATTGGATAGTTTGACAGTTTGGTTGAGAGCACAGCCAATGTGACAGTCACATTTCCTTCATGTGCCTGGAATGTAACAGTTTTATCAATGGGTACTTCTGCTTTAACCTGGTGTAGGGTGAGCGGGGAGTTCAGATGAGATGAACATCATTTTATAAACACTGGCAGAATAAATACAAAGTTTGCCATGTGAGATATTATATATATATATATATATATATATATATATATATATATATATATATATATATATATATATATACACACACACACACAGGTTAAACTAAAAGAGGACTTCCACATTTGGACTCAATTATTTACCCCTTTCATGCAAAATGAGCAAGGCTATAAAGCAGTTCTCCACTCAATGTCAGCAGCTACAAATTCTGTAGCTGCTGATTTCTAATAACAGGACACTTACCTAATGAGGCATCCAGTGCCATCCTCACTCAGGCAATTTCTTCACTAGCCTTCATTGTTCTAGTTCTTCACTGCGCCAGCCGCGCATCATGAATGGCCCCATAGTATTTGCATATTTGCAATTTTTTGTGCCAATTTGTTGTTGGGCAGATTAAAAAACACAAAATTGCCGCAAAAAACACATTACATGCTTTTCTGCAACTTCTCCATTGAAGTATATTGAACCAAAAAAACAAAATGGCATTGTTTTCTGTTAAAAAAAAAAAAAAAAGTCCTTGCCCTTTCCAAATATGCAGCAGCTGAAAAAAATCATGGATGTGAACGTGTCCCATAGGAAACCATGTAAATGCACTGTAGTGTGTGTCTGCAAAAAGGAACAAAAAACACAGAGGTGTGACCCAGGCCTGAGATGTTTAGTAACATAATGGGGTTAAAAAAACTAAAATTAGTACAAAAAGAGCAAATAATCTACTGTAAGGGGTTAATTTTTTACCGTGGGACAGTGTAAGTAATATTTACTCTAGCAATTTGCTCTTTTTGTACTATAAAGAGCTAATTTTAGTTCTTTTTTTTAACCCCATTATGTTACTGGCCGATTAATCGATTACCATTTTCATAATCGATTAATTTCATAATCGATTAGTTGCCGATTAATCGATTAGTTGTTTCGGCCCTAGACTTTACAATCACTTTAAACCAGAACCTCACCTTTTGGATGAAGCTCCACTATAACATAGAACTATAGGTAAAACTTTTTTTCCCCCATTTTGGATAGAGTAAAGCCTCGTACACACGGCCGAGATTCTCGTCGAAAAAAACATGTCGTTTTTTTCGACGAGATTCTTGGACAAGAAACTTGTCCCGGCCGAGTGTACACACGTTCGATTCAAAGAACCCGCGGTTCTTTGAATGGAGCGTACGCAGTGAAGTCATCGACTACGACGAGCATGCGCTCGTCACATTCGATGCCGTCGCCGCCATCTTGGTATACCCTACCTATGCCTAGGAAGCTACCGCGCATGCGTCGAATTCATTTCGAACATGCGCGGGCTTCCCGGAGGACAGGTAAGTGTACACACACTCACTTTTCTCGTCAAGAAACAGGCTGACGAGAATCTCGACGAGAAAATAGAGAGCAGGTTCTCTATTTTCTCGTCGAGATTACTTGTTGGTTTTCTTGACGAAAAACCATACACACGAACGAATTTCTCGGCAAGACATCTCTGCCAGCAAGTTTCTTGCTGGTTCTTGCCGAGAAACTCGGTCGTGTGTACGAGGCCTATGGGAGGGATATAATCATTGCAAGTTTCTTTTTTGCCACACGTGTCCTATTGGGGCAATTTACCTTCACTTCCTGTTCCATAGGAAGGGAGAGGAAAACCCTCCAAAAAAAATCCCTTGGGGACCCCCAGGTCACCAGAACTAGTGTCCCCATTGGAAGATTTCCCCTCTATTTTTCTGGGGACAACCCAAAATATGGGATTTTATTTTACTTTCAAGGATAATGGTAAACAGGACAAATAGAGTAAACAAAAAGTATCAGGTGTTCCAATCTCTCTCCACTCTATCCAAACGGAAAAAAAAAATTGCATCTAGTTATACTTTAACAAATGTTCATTAACTTGAAGACCTCAACTAAAGTTCAAACTGCACAAGGGTTTGTTTTTAAAGTAGAGCCTCGGCCAGAACCTTTTTTCTAGACATGGGTGGGTGGAATGGAGAAGGTGAGAACTACACCAGGATTTGTTGCCATCTGTGGCCCCACATTCAACTTTCACTATTTGCTATGCTGACTGTTGTCACAGGTACAGAAAGTAAGAGGAACTTCAGAACTTTCTGTTTTGATTGAACAACAGTGGTGTGAATATCTTCTGAAGGGTGATCCTGTTTCAGTGACGGCTCTCAAATATTGGATTTCCCCTCAATATGGGGAGATTTACATTTCTTGTTGCGTCTCTAGAACAGAAGTGAAAGACAAAAAAAACAAAAAAAAACAAAAAAAAACAACACACACAAAACTTGACAGATGTGATTACTTTTCCTCAGTGTTCAAATCCAAAAAATAAAAGTCCCCAGAAAGGAAACTTTTACTTATATCTCAGTAGGTGGAAAAAGTGATTAATCCACAAAAAAAAAAAAAAAATATCTTAAAAACTAGTGAATAGTCACTGTGTGTTTGAACCCAACTCCAGCCCAAACTTTTTTTGGTTGTTGTGTAGTGTGTGGAAGAGTAAGAACTTTTGTCAGGTTTGCATGTGTAGAGTATCCGACTCCAGGAGGGAAGACTTCCCCTCCAGTTTTATCCCCGCACCACAGCAGCAAGAAATTTAGGCTGGCCATAGAGGAATCTGTTTTTTTCATTCAACCAGCAGGTTGAACAAGAAAAACTGACCCGATTACTCCCAGATTTCCCTGACTTCAGAACACACCGATAAGTGCTGCAGTCTATAGCCTGCAGCGCTGATCAAGCTGAAAATTTTCAGGGCAGTTGAACAGAAGTCAATCGGCAGATCAACTCCCGTTCAACCATAGTTACATCGAGAGCTGCGCGATTAATCGTTAAAAATAAAAAAAATTGCGATCTTGATTCAACCCCCCCTCACGATCCTAATCCGCCATTTCCTCGATTCTATGTAAACAGTGAAGAGCCTAGGTGACAAAAGAAAGACAAATGTTTATCAACATTCCACAGTACTGAGAGATCGAGAAGAAAAGAGATACAAAGTATCTTTTAGATCAGTAGTCTCAAACTGGCGGCCCTCCAGCTGTTGCGAAACTACAAGTCCCATCATGCCTCTGCCTGTGGGAGTCATGCTTGTAACTGTCAGCCTTGCAATGCCTCATGGGACTTGTAGTGTGGCAGCAGCTGGAGGGCCACCAGTTTGAGACCCCTGTTTTAAATCAAAGAGAAGAACTTCCGTCTGTAAATGAGGTCAGTTTAACCACTTAAAGACTAAACCTTTTTGGCACTTGTTGCTTACAAGTTAAAATCAGTATTTTTTTGCTCAAAAATTACTTAGAACCCCCAAATATACATATTTATTTTTTAGCAGAGACCCCAGAGAATAAAATGAAATTCAGCCCGTTCCTGCTAAATCAGCCAAATTTCGATTTATGGCCAGCTTATACCAAGCCACGCATCAGTAGAATTGTGTTCAAACATTAATGCGAACATTTAGAAACTTCTTTCGTCAAAGCATTTGATCTTGTCAACTACCGTATATACTCGAGTATAAGCCAACCCGAATATATGGCGAGGCACCTAATTTTACCACACAAAACTGGGAAAACATTAACTCGAGTATAAGCCTAGGGTGGCAAAATGCAGCAGCTACTGGATAAACAATGCCCATCTGCAGCCTCACTGTGCCCAGTTGCACCTTTCATTTCATTTCTAAAACAGCGTCTCTTCCGCTGTGTAATGCAGTCTGTTTGGCCGTCCATTGAAACAAAGCCCCGCCGCCTCCTTGTAGATAGATAGTGTTCCCTGATAGAGGAACACTGATACGATGCTGGGAAACTGTATCAGTATTCCGCCTATAACAGAAAGGAGGCGGCAAGGCTTTGTTACAATGGATGGGCGAACAGAATGCATTACACAGCGGGAGACACACGCTGTTTTAGCAATGAAAGGTACGGCTCACGCGAGTATAAGCCGAGGGGGAGTTTTTCAGCCTAATAATGGGCTTATACTCAAATATATATGTAATTTTATTCAAAAAGCCCTTAAAATTCTGCCCAGACCTGCCAATCGAATGGAATCCAGGTCATATTTTGTTTCCTTAGCTTTTTTGGTGTCTAGGACATGAGCATTATAATATGTGTGCGTTTTTCCTGAACGAAAAACAGTCAGAATTTTTTTAATTTGAGGAAAAGTTTTCCATGATGCTCCTTGGAGTTGTCTCACCACTATGGTTGACAACGATCATCGATTTGACCCCACTAATAATTAGAAAACCAAATTAACTTTAAAAAAAACTTGGCAATCTATTTTATTTTGGATAAAGTGGGAAAGGGCAAAAACATCTCAAAGGGTTTTAAAGCTTTCCGTGTCCCAGCTAGATTTCCCCTCATGTTCTGTTGACAATAGTCAGTTACAGGAAGGGATGGGAAGTCTCTCCCAGGACGGAGACACAAACTCGTTTAGTAGAATGATAAATGGTTGGCACCTTTGTGGGTGGTTTATTTCCTCCTTTGCTTGTCTGTCCGGATGATCCCTGTTCCCTTAAGGCCCCTTTCACACCGTGGCGTTTTTCAGGCATTTTAGCGCTAAAAATAGCGCTGTAAAAACACCTGAAATTATCCTGCCCCAGCATTCTCAATGTGAGATGGAGAGATTCTCACACACACACACACACACCGTGTTTCCCCGAAAATAAGACCGGGTCTTATATTAATTTTATCAACAAAAGACACAGTAGGGCTTATTTTCGGAGTAGGTCTTGCCATGTAATGTGCCGTCTTCTCTCCCTCTCTCTCCCAGCCTGACAGGAATCCCCAGTGTGGACCGAGTTAAAATGCTTTTAAAATCCTCTAAGCCACTCTATTACAGTAATATAATGCACAATGTGTGCGTTTCTTTAATCTAACTGTGCCAAATACCTTCGTTCAATTGAATGACCTGCCGGAGCCCTTATCCCCGCAATTATATTACAGAAACACACACATTGTATATTATATACTACTGTAATATAGTGGATTATAGGATTTTACAAGCAATTTAAACTAGGGCTTATATTGCAGCCCTCCTGGAAAAATAGGATTTTTGTACTCACCGTAAAATCCATTTCTCTGACATCCATGGACCGACACGGCGGCTCTTAATCACTGAACGTGTGGGTATATGTCCCTGCTTGCAGGAGAAGACCTAGGCGGAATGTTAAATGTTAAAACATTCTAGAACAAACCAGAGCTGAACAGCCCCACCCAGGGGGGCGGTCCCTCCGGACATTACCCTTCCACCCGCAGCTAGCAGACCTCAGTTCGTAACAAAGCAGTACAAACTTAAAATGAAGGGTGGGTGCCGTGTCGGTCCATGGATGTCAGAGAAATGGATTTTACGGCGAGTACAAAAATCCTATTTTCTCTTATCATCCATGGACCGACACGGCGTCTCTTAATCACTGAACGTGTGGGACATCCCAAAGCAGTGTCAAGAGGGATGGGAGCAGTATAAATGGAAAAACCAAAAAAACTTCACTCCAAACAAGGCAGAGCTCCTCAACGGAGGAGTTGCCACTTTAAACAGCGGCCTACAACACCTTGCGGCCGAAGGAAGCATACGGAGATGCAGCCACAACAACCCTATAAAACTTAGAAAAGGTATGAACAGACGACCAGGTCGCTGCCTTGCACACTTGTGCAACCGACGCTTGTTGTCGGAAAACCCAGGAAGCACCAATTGCCCTGGTGGAATGCGCCGTAACCGGAAAGGGAGGCGCCCTCCCCATGAGAGCATATGCTTGAAAGACGGTTTGTCCGATCCACCTAGAAAATGGTGGCAGACGAAGCCGCTTGGCCACGTTTCTGACCAGAGACAGTCAAACAGAGAGTCAGACTTCCGAATAGAAGCAGTAGCAGACAGGCACACCCGCCAGGCTCGTACCACATTCAAGGTGTGCCATGCACACTCTCTGGGATGCAATGGGTGAGGACACAAGGACGGGAGGACAACGTCCTCATTTAGGTGAAAGGTCGCAATCACCCTTAAAAGAGAAAGTCGCGGATGCAGCACCGCCTTATCCTTATGGATGACTAAATATGGCGACTTGCAGTACAAGGTCACCAACTCAGGCACTCGTCTAACCAAAGTGATTGTCTCAGAAGGTGGCCCTTTTAGTGGCAAAAGTCAAGAGAGGAATATATCCCTGATATTCTCAAAAGGAGGTTCCTGGAGAACCGAGAGTACCAATTCCGATCCCACGGAGGGGAGAGGAGACTTGACAGGGGGGAGCACATGGCGAACCCCCTGCACAAGGGTGCTAACCAAGGAATGACCCGCTAGTGGTCGCCGAAAGAAGACGGCCAAGGCCGAAATCCGACCCTTAATGATACTCAAAGCGAGCCTTTGGGCCACACCATGCAGCAGAAAACGCAGGATTCTAGAGACGGATACGTCCCAGGACGTCAGTCCATCTCTTCGCACATGGCGATGTAAGCTTTTCAGGTATGGAGATAGATCATTCTGGAGGGAGGAAGACTTCCGTGCCCTTAATATGGACGAAATAACCGAGTCCGAGAGACCTCGGACTCTCAACACCTGGCTTTCAACAGCCATGCCGTTAAGGCCAGAGACTGTAAAGGCAGGATGAAATATAGGACTTTGAGACAGAAAGTCCTCCCTTATTGGCAACCGCCAGGGAACGGCCGTGACGAGACATTGCAGATCGGCGTACCAGTGAAGCCGAGGCCAATCTGGAGCAATGAGGATCACCGGAATTCCCTCGGTCGCCACCCTGCGCAGCAGGCGAGGGAGCAACTGCAGCGGAGGATAAACGTATTCCGTGTGGCAAAGGAGTTGAAATACCTCTGGGTGCAAGGACCACTCTCCCTGGTCCAACGTCTGGCGACTCAAATAGTCCGCCAGTTCTATGCCAGGAATGTAAACGGCCGACAGAGCCGGCACGCTTCTTTTAGCCCACTTCAGGGTATGGGGGACCCCGGAAGCCGCAGTAAATGTTATTTAGCGGTTGCTCCATGTGGATTCGAACCTGTGAGGTTCTGCATGCCAGTCCGGTTCACTAATCGCAGGGACAGGAACTTCCTGCCCCTGAGCTCTGAGTCCCCCCTTTATGGACGACATACGCCACCGCTGTGACTTTGTCCGACTGGATCCTAATGGGCAATCCTGCAATCTCTCAGACCACAAGGAGAGGCACAGTCTGAGGGCCCGTATTTCCAGAACATTGATCGGCAAACGGGCTTCGTCCGGAGTCCAAGCCCTTGGGCCAACAGGACTCCCCAGACTACACCCCAGCCCTTCAGGCTGGCGACCGTAGAGAACACCGTCCATTGGACGGGGAGGAACGACTTCCCGGACCGAAGAGCCGGGAACCCAAACCACCATGTTAGGGACGCCCTGACCAGATGACGCACCTGGATCGGAAAATCCAAAGACAATGGGGATTTGTCCCAAGGGAACAAAATCTCCTTCTGCAATGCCCTGGTGTGTGATTGGGCATATGGAATGGCCTCGAAAGAGGTCACCATGAGTCCCAGGACTCTCATGCAAAAACGGATTGACAACCATTTTTTGGGATGTCAGCACCCGCACTGCAGACTGAAGTGTCAATAGCTTCCCTGGGAGGTAGGAATACCCTTGCCTTCAAGGAGTCCAGAATCAGACTCAAGATACTCCAGACCATGAGTTGGGACCAGGACCGACTCCTGAATGTTTAGGAGCCACCCGAAGTCCCTGAGGGTCTGACTGACGATAGTCACACTGTCTTCTAATTGTGAGCCATTTCCTGCTCTGAGAAGAAGATCGAGATAGCCCCCGACAGCAATGCCTCGCTGTCTCAGCAAGCTAGAACCTGCACAAGCACCTTGGTGAACACCCTCGGTGCCGAGGCTAGGCCGAAAGGAAGAGCCACTAATTGATAGTGGACTTCGCCGATCGCAAGCGCAGAAACTTCTGGTGACTTGCGCAGATCGGAACATACAAGTAGGCGTCCTTGATGTCCAAGGTCGCCAGAAAATCCCCTTGACGGAGTGTACTGATGCGAATGGATTCCATGTGGAACTTTTGCACCTTCACAAAGGCATTCAGGACCTGGAGGTCCACGATAGGCCGAACCCCGTCCCCTTTTTTGGGACGACAAACGAATTAGAGTAGAATCCCTGAAACCTCTCCTGTGACGGAACCGGCACAATCACTCCGGTCCTGAATAGGCCCCATAGGGCTGCCCGACGGGCAGGAAGGAGAGGAAGATTCGAGGGAAGAATCTGTCTGGGATCAGGAACGGAAACCTATCCTGTAACCTGAGGTGATCACCTCGCCCACCCACCAGTAGGAGATCCGGGAGGTCCACCGATCCGTGAACCTGCAAAGTCGTCGTCCCTACCCCAGAGTCGGGTGGGGGCAAGACTTCACATGGAGGCGGGCTAGGGGAGCCGGCTTGTTCGGCTTACGCACCCAGGGGCGCTTGTGTCCACCAGCCGCACCGCTGTCAGTCTGGGGAGGCCTCCCCGCTGACTGATGAAAAAAAAACCCTTACAGCGGCCTCCTTACCCTTGCTAGCCTGAGGAAGAAGAGTGCTTTTACCTTCCGTGACATCCTTGATGAGGTCATCCAGCGCAGCACCGAAAATCCTACCACCTTTAAATGGTAGATCCGTCAGAGGCTTTTTAGAAGCTAGGTCAGCAGACCAGCATTTCAACCAGATCAGACAATGCAATACCACCGCCAAGACAGAGGCCCTGGGCTTTTTCCCCAGACTTCATCAATGAGCTGGTCAAAGAAAGGTACATATGGAAAAAAAACATTTTTAGAAGGCCCGGCCCTAAGGAACCAGAGGAGACTGTCTGCCTGAGGTTCTGCATCCGCAGCATTTAGCTTGCGAGTGTCCCTCACAGCAGCAATGAGTTCACTAACAAGCGCCCTGTCATTTACTGACACAGAACTGGAGTTTTCCTTGCAAGAAATGTCCTGTTCAAAACCATCAAATATATACAGAGCTAGGGTCCTGAGCGGTAGTGGCTAGGCCCATATCTGAATCAGCGTACACCCCCCCCTTTTTTTTTTTTTTTTTTTTTTTTTAATAAAGTGGGGAGAGGGGCTTATTTGCTCCCTTGCGCTCACACACTGCTTCCCTCCTGGTCAAAATGATTCCAGGACTGCAGACAACTGGTCCATAAGGACTGCAGGTGCAGGAGCGCTGCCAGTTGTCTCAAGCAAGTGTGAAGAAAACAGGTGAACCAGACTCCATGTTGCCACCCTCTGAGACCTTATTCACCATTACAGTGAATAATACAGCCCACCCACTGGCTATGCTGGGGCTGAGGAGGGGATACCCGGAGTACTCATCACCCCAGGGACCGCTCGGTACCGCTGTATGAGCCGCGCTGTAGCGCGAGCCTGAGGAGAGTGAAAAATGTGTGAGGAGATGTGGAGTTTGCGCCGTTCAGCAGCGCCGCTAGAGGCCGACAACTAAACTGAAAGCGCCGCGGCTACAAGAAAATGGCCGCCGGGCGCCTGTATAACTGATTTGAGCCACGGCAAAAATAGGATTTTTATAACAGCTTACCTGTAAAATCCTTTTCTTGGAGTACATCACGGGACACAGAGCGACATAGTCATTACTAATGGGTTATATAGATACCGTCAGGTGCTGGCACTGGCAACTTCCAAAACCGGAAGTACCCTCCCCTATATAAGCCCCTCCCATCCGGGAGCACCTCAGTTTTGTAGCAAAGCAATAAGTGTCCCTAAAGAGGGGCGGGAGCTCTGTGTCCCGTGATGTACTCCAAGAAAAGGATTTTACAGGTAAGCTGTTATAAAATTCCTATTTTCTTTCTCGTACATCACGGGACACAGAGCGACATAGTCATTACTAATGGGATGTCCTAAAGCAATGCCAAATGAGGGGGGGGATACACCATATATAAGCTGAGCGCTATCAGACATGAGGATCTTTTGCGGCCTGCAACACACTGCGCCCAAAGGCGACATCCTCCTGACTTCTAACGTCCACCTGGTAGGACCTAGTAAACGTGTGTACCGAAGACCATGTTGCGGCCTTACAGATTTGAGCCAGGGAGGCCTGGTGATGCACTGCCCATGAAGTTCCAACTGCTCTCGTGGAGTGCGCTCTAACTTTGAACGGAGGTGGTCTCCTTCTCAAGCCATAAGCTTGCATAATGACCTGTCGAATCCACTTGGCTAAAGTAGACTTTGACGCTGCCTGACCCTTTCTGGGGCCTTCCGGCAGAATAAACAAAGTATCCGTTCTGCGAATCTGAGCAGTGGCTTTTAGATAAGCTTTAACTGCTCTTACTACATCCAAAGAATGCAATAACTTTTCCTCTACCGAAGTAGGTTTGGGGAAAAAAGAAGGAAGAACCACATCTTGGTTCAAATGAAACCTCGATACCACCTTAGGAAGAAGGCTGGATGAGGACGTAACACTACTCTGTCCTTATGGATAACCAGATATGGCTCCTTACAGGACATAGCTGCTAATTCCGATACTCTTTTAGCCGAACAAATGGCTACTAGAAAAATCAATTTCCTGGTGAGAAGCACCAAGGAAATATGCTGTAATGGTTCAAATGGTTGTTTCTGTAGAACCGACAGAACCAAGTTTAGATCCCATGGACATATGGGAATATTAACCGGAGGACTAATACGCATCACTCCTTGTATAAAGGCTTTGACTAGTGAATGCGAAGCCAAGGGCCTTAAAATATTGACAAGGCCGAAATCTGACCCTTGATAGTACTCAAGGCAAGCTTCCTATCTACAGCCCACTGTAGGAAGTCCAGAATCCTACCTATTACGTACTTATGTGGATGCCATTTCTTGGCCTCACACCACGCGATGTACGCCTTCCAGATTCTATAGTAGATCTGCCTGGATACCGGCTTCCTGGCATTGATCATGGTAGATACCACAGCATTAGAGAGCCCTCTCTTTTTTAGAATGTGGGCTTCAATAGCCAGGCCGTCAAACCTAGGGCTGGTAAGGAAGGGTGGTATATCGGTCCTTGCGAAAGCCGGACGACGTGGGAGAGTCCAAGGACTCCCCACTGAAATTTTACAATCTCCGCGTACCACGCTCTTCGGGGCCACGCTGGAGCCACCGGAATCACTGGTTTCTTTTCTACCCTGATTCTGCGGAGTAATCGAGGTAACCATTGGCGGTGTGAATGCATATATCAGCTTGAACTGATCCCAAGGGAACACTAGGGCATCCGAGCCGCAAGCTAGGGGATCCCTTGTCCGAGAGACAAACCTGTCCCCCTTTGCGTTGAATCTGGATGCTAGAAGATCTACATCCGATGTTCCCCACCGCTGACATATTGTCCAGAAAACCTCGGGGTGAAGGGACCCTTCCTCTGGGCCTAATTGCTGGCGACTTAGAAAGTCCGCCTTCCAATTCTCCACTCCTGGAATGAATACCGCAGATATGGCTGGGACATATTTTTCTGCCCATTTCAGGATGTAATTTACTTCCCTCTGGGCTGCACGACTCCTGGTGCCCCCCTGATGATTGATATATGCCACTGCTGTGGCATTGTCTGATTGAATTCTGACAGGGGACCCTTGGAGTTTGGATGTCCATGCTACTAGGGCATACCGGGCTGCTCGTATCTCTAAGAGATTGATGGGCAGGGCCTTTTTGAAGGATTTCCTTTTTTCCAGATTCTGGGGAACCAACCACCAACGGAGGCTCTTGCGAACGGAAGGGGACAAGGACATTGTAAGTCTAGGGCCTGAACTTTTTTGTTCCAGGCTGACAGTATGGCCCCTTGCAAATTCCTTGAATGGAATTGACCGTAGGGTACTGCTTCGAATGATGCCACCATTTTTCCCAGCAGCCTCATATACAGGCGTATGGACGGCTGTCTTTTTTGTACCCACTAAGTGGATCAAATCTTTCAAAGACAACACCTTTCCTCGAGGCAAGAATATTTTTCTCTGGCCTGAATCCAACCTTAGCCCCAAGTATTCCAGACTTTTGACTGGTTTTTAGGGCTGACTTGTCTCGGTTGATAATCCAACCGTGAGATTCCAGATACTTGATCGTCTTGTGAACGACCACGTCTAGTTTTTTCACTGAGTGGTCTATCAGCAACAAGTCATCCAGATATGCCATTATCATTACACCTTGTGTTCTTAGATTGGCCAATAAAGGGCCAGAATTTTTGTAAACACTCGTGGTGCTGTGGCCAAACCGAAGGGTAAGGCTCTGAACTGAAAATGGCGCCCTTCTACTGCAAAGCGTAGAAATTTTTGGTGGACTGGAAAGATGGGAATGTGCAAATAAGCATCTTTGATGTCGATCGTGGCTAACCAATCCTCCCCTTGTAGGGCAGTGGCCACCGATCGGATCGACTCCATCGGAAAGTCCTGATATACAGGAATTTGTATAGCCCTTTTAGAATTAATATGGGCCTCCCGTCCGCGTTTGCTTCGGGACTGTAAAGAGGTTTGAGTAAAACCCGAACCCTCATTCTTCCAGGGGAACCTCCATAATTACTCCTTGGAGCAATAGTTGTTCTAGTGCCAACAGGAGGGACTCTCTCTTCCGGGGATCCCTTGGCACGTTTGACCTCAAAAATGGGAAGGAGGAGAGTCTTTTAACTCCAAACTGTATCCCAAACCTACTGCGGAGAGCACCTATCTGTCTTGATCGTGTCCCGCCAGGTCTCTTGCGAACAACTGGAGTCCTCCCCCCACCCGACTGAGTGGGGGCTTCAATGAATTTAACTTTGGGGGAGGTTTTGTACCTCCCCTGACCCAGGGTTTCTCATTACCCTGCTACTGTCCCTGTTTTTTACCCCCGGGATTTGACCGAGGAGGCCGTCGGAACTGTTACACAGCCGATGCCCCAGGGACTGGAGAAGCAGGCCTCTTAAAGAGGGACCTCTAACTCTGCTTTTAACCGGCAAGAGCGTATTTTTACCGCTGGAAATTTTCTGGATATATTTGTCCAGGTTTTCCCTGAATAAGCGTTCACCATGAAATGGGACGCTAACCAGCCATTCTTTACAGGGAGCTTCAGCAGACCAGTTTTTGAGCCATAGGAGCCTACGCATATGTACTATAGACAGCGTAAGGCGGGAGGCCTGATGGACTGAATCCTCTATGGCGTCAACCGCAAAGCCTAAGGCTCTAGGTAGATCAGCTAGGGCAAAGCCTGCTGATCTGTCAAGTCCCTCAAGACCTGTTTCAACTGATCCTTCACTGCTTAGCAGACCCCAATAGCTGCTACTGCTGGTTGTATCACCAAGCAGATTTTCATAAGGACTCCAATCTTTTATCTATTGGGTTCTTGAACATTTGGACATTATCCACTGGACATGTCAGTGATTTATACATACAAGAGATGGCTGCGTCCACTGTAGGGACCTTCCATTTTTTTTTTTTTTTTTTTTTGATGAACTTATCCTCCATGGGATAGACCACCGGAAATCTCTTGGGGGAATAAATATTTTCTCAGGACGTTCCCAATCCTGGTAAATGAGCCCTTTCAGTAAAGGGTGAAGTGGAAAAGAACAAACAGTCTGGGGGCTTCTAGCGACCCCAACGAGGATACAGTAGTGGTTGATGGTTCCGCAAGGTGCATTTTTAAATGCTGATCGGACCATGTTAGTCAGAGACTGAACCCATAATCTTTCAGCTTAAGATGCTGAGAAAAGGTTCCCCCACTGTTGATTCCTCTATAACAGAATCAACCTCATCCTGATCCCCTTCAGGCAGGTCGATCCCTGTATGGGACTGTTGCTCTGCTAACAGGCACTCTGAAGGAGGAGACGGAGATCGGGCGTGCTTTCCCTGACAGGGAGGCAGCGATAAATGTTGACAATCTCTCTCTAATCCTCCCAGAGCTGAGGAAAAAACCTCCTCTGTTACATACACAGGAGCAGGTGAACTGAGGACAGCCACAGTACCAAGTACCCTGCGGGGTCTCTACGGTCACTTACCTCTGAACTTCAGGGGAGACTGGTGCAGCAGGAGTATGCCCAAGATCCTCCGAGCCCGATGAGACCCCCTTCGCTTCCTGGAAGATTCAGTTCCGGAGCTTCTGGACGGCATATTCCTAAGCCTAAAGCTGAGGTATTCCAGCCGTAATACACCACTTTTACTGAGAATAGTCTAGCACAATTGCTGCTATATCACAGTTGGTGTCTACTAATGTGCCTTTCTAGGGGATGCCTGTATCAACCGCTTGCTGTATGCCTTTAAATGTTGCCAGCTCTGTCTCTGTACTTCATAGCCAGCTCACTACAATATTGTGGTTTTTTTAAACTGCTGGGACGCCCGCACATGCGCAGAAGCGCTGCGGCGCGCACAGAGCGTCATCCCCCAGGCTCCGCCCCCTTTCCCGGCTCACCTCTATATATAGAGGCGCGTGCACGCGCACGCGCGCGGGCACGTGCGCCTTCGGCGCTAATTTCAAATATGTAACAAGGGACAGGAGCCAGGGCCCCTCTTTGCCGCAGGCCGGGGGATGGACGAGCACTGCAACATGGCAGAGGAAGCAGTTTCCTATAAGAGAACTCACCATCTGCCTGGACTTTGCTCTGCTGAGAAGAAGCTAGTCCACATGACAAGAAAACATTCCACAGCGGCCTCTAGTGGACAAACACAGGTACCGCAGTCTAATATATTAAATATATATAAAAAAAAAAAAATTTTTCTTGACCACCATTAAAAATTATTACATTTTTTTTAGTAGTTACAGGCATGCACAGAATTTTGCGGGAATACCATTAGGTAACAGACAGAAAGACAAATTAGGCTTGGGGGTCCCCCAATAGAACCAAGTTCCTGGGGGCCCCCACTTACCTGTTCCCCGCCGCAGGACTTTGTTTGGTCCACAAAAGCCCAAACTTCACCTATCACGGCAGGCATTGTAATCAAACCTTCAGGGACCGGGTTCCCAAGGATTCCACTCCCCTGGACCTGTATAGCACCCTGCACAGAAAACATCTTGGTCGTGGGTATGACCAGAGCTCTGGATCCCAGGGTCCAGCTCTCCTAAGAGAAGCATTACAGGCAGAACCTTGCTCTTCTCTGCAAGGCCCGGGTACCGACCGTTTAGCTATGAAGCTTTTTTGGTCGGATCCGGAATAGCTTACTGAGGCCCAAAAGAACCTGTACGCAAGCTCAGTGAAAAACACATGTTTCTTCTTGGCCAACACCTTAGACACTGGCAAAAAACTGAGGTGCTCCCGGATGGGAGGGGCTTATATAGGGGAGGGTACTTCCGGTTTTGGAAGTTGCCAGTGCCAGCACCTGACGGTATCTATATAACCCATTAGTAATGACTATGTCGCTCTGTGTCCCGTGATGTACGAGAAAGAAATGGCCACCGATGGCGCACTTTAATTTAAAACACTGCGCCAATGGCGCACGAAAAAACAGCACACAGTCCCCCAGAACACTTTCCAAAACACATTAACAGACATGGAGCGCCCCCCCCCCCCCGGGGCAGAGTGACCCGCCCAAGCATCCCCACACAGCGCAGCAGCAGAACAGGGTGCAGAGAGCAGCATAACAGGGGGGAGACAGGGAGAACCCCCCCACACACAGAAACACAGCCAGCATGTACTCACCTTGAAGCAGGAGAGACTACTTACCCGTCCCGCAAGCACCTTGGAGAACACCCTCGGTGCCAATAGAGGGACTCACTGGCTTGTTTCAGACAGACCTATCACAGAGTCGTACTGCGTAGCCGTCAGCCCGGTCCACCGCGAAAGATACAGTAGGTACTGTTCGATCTTGAGAGGACCGCGGGAGCATGAAAGCAACCCGGCCACCCCTGGAGCCATGGGGTATGTCGTGAACTGAGTCTCACGCACACAAGGCGAGGATCAGCACACTCGATGGTCGGACAGGGAAGACTACGAGGATACTAGTGTACCCAACCTGTTGCCCAGCCGACAGTTGATTGAAGGTCTCAAAAATAAAATAAAATTCCCAAAGGAATAAAATTCAAAAGTAAAATCTTCCAGGAGACTGGCTCCTGAGAGAGCCACGTCTTCTCCTTCTGCTAGGCAGAAAAAAAACTGAGGTCTGCTAGCTGCAGGTGGGAGGGTAATGTCCGGAGGGACCACCCCCCTTGGCGGGGCTGTTCAGCTCTGGTTTGTTCTAGAATGTTTTAAAATTTAACATTCTGCCTAGGTCTTCTCCTGCAAGCAGGGACATATACCCACACGTTCAGTGATTAAGAGCCGCCGTGTCGGTCCATGGATGATAAGAGAAATAACGCCAAGTCTTATTTTTGGGGAAACACAGTAAATAAAAAATAAAATATATATATATATATATATAATTTATTTTTTTACTTTTGTGTCTTTATTGACAAGGAGCTAAGAAGTGAGAGGAAATGTTCCCATCAGGGACACAGACAGCAATTAAACCTGACAATACCACTCTTTACTCAAGAACTATTAGGAAAAACACCTTAATATCAATACTTGTGTGTCAATGCAGGAAGCACAGTAAACAGCACATCATTTTAAAGGACAAATTAACCTTTAGCAAAGTTATCCTTTAATAACCCCCACCCTCAGTGCCACTCGTCTGAGATAATACTGCCTCCCAATCCAGTGATCTTTCATCCGATATGGTCATAAAGGAATGGCTCCTTTTCATAGTCTGCATGGATGCTGCAGCCTCATTAATATAAACAACTGAACTCCAAGAGACCACTGGAGACTGTCATGAGTAAAGCTACCCAAGGAAATGAAAGGGATCGTAATGTGGTTTTACTCCACAAGTATAGTACTTCCTATCCTTTGACGATGTCATGTCCGTTATATCTCCTACATTGTGGAGCTAATCAAAGATCTTGCACATCACCACCGTCAGCGGCTCCACCACCAAGATGGTACCTTTCTAAAAATTGTACTGGTGTTATCAGAGCTGGCAGGTATAAATCGCTAAGCATGGTAGAGTTTCTCTTTATAGAATATTTGTAGTCGTGCCTCTAAAAATGTGAAGAATTTATTTTAAATAAATCAAAAAAAAAAAAAAAAACTCACAACCTTCTGGGTCTCAAAAAAACACAAACAATATAACTCAAGATCTGCTGCAAAAAAACAACGTTTGTGTTCCCAGATCAGGGAATGAAGGAATAAAGTAGTCACGTTAGCAAGTGACGCAATACGATGGGCGGAGCCGTCACCTTTGGTCCAGAGCCAAAACCAGATACAAGTTTCTAACTAGATGTTTAATGTTGTAATAGATTATTTTACTCTTTGGGAATCTTGAGTGCAATTTCACTTTTTTTCATGGCATTATTGGAATAAAGTTATTGCACTATTGGGTAGAGCTGTACAATTCTGGATAAAATGAGAATCACAATTTATTTGCTTTAGACTATAGATTAGATTCTTGGTGCAACATCATCTTTACATCAGGGCTCGACAAACCCCGGGCGCCAGGTCGCCACTGCGACTAGAATTAGCGACCTGGCGCCTGGGGCAGCACAGCTGGGGTATCCTGTGTCTCCATGCCCCCCCCCCCGCGCCGGCCGGTAAGTGAGGCCGCGGCTTTGCGGCCTTCTGCAGGCCTATGCTTCCTTCTGCGAACTAGCGCCATCTTGTGGTGGCAGTTGGTATGACAACCAGCAATGCTAATGGAGTTTCCCCTGCCATCTCCTTCCCTCTAATATATATATATATATATATATATATATATATATATATATATATATATATATATATATATTTTTTTTTTTTATTCGAACACCCTAGAGAATAAAATGGCGGTCGTTGCAATACTTTCTGTCACACCGTATTTGTGCAGCGGTCTTACAAGCGCACTTTTTTGGGAAAAAATACACTTTTTTTAATAAAAAAATAAGACAACAGTAAAGTTAGCCCAATTTTTTTTTATAGTGTGAAAGACAATGTTACGCTGAGTAAATTGATACCCAACATGTCACGCTTCAAAATTGTGTCCGTTCGTGGAATGGTGACTAACTTATACCCTTTAAAATCTCCATAGGCGACGTTTAAAAAATTCTACAGGTTGCACGTTTTGAGTTACAGAGGAGGTCTAGGGCTAGAATTATTGCTCTCGCTCTACCGATCGCGGCGATACCTCACGTGTGGTTTGAACACCGCTTTCATATGCGGGCGCTACTCACGTATGCGTTCGCTTCTGCGCGCAAGCTCGGCGGGACAGGGCGCGTTCCTGGCTCCTAACTTTTTTAGCTGGCTCCTAGATTCCAAGCAAATTTGTCAAGCCCTGCTTTACATTATACAAAAAAATTGGACTAACTTTACAGTTTTGTTTTTTTAAATTCATTAACCACTTAAGGACCGCTGCACGCCGATGTACGTCGGCAGAATGGCACGGCTGGGCACAAGGGCGTACAGGTACATCCCCTTTAAGATCCCAGTGGTCCTCTTCTCCCTGACCGTCCCAGCGGAAACAGGGAACCCGATTGCCGCCGGTGTCCCACGATCGGGTCACAGAGAGGAAGAACGGGGAGAGGCAAGTGTAAACAAACCTCTCCCCGTTCTTCCTAGTGAGCCCGTCACTGATCGTCTGTTCCCGGTCACACGCTAAGCCACGCCCCCCCACAGTAAGAAACACACATTAGGTCACACTTAACCCCTACTGCGCCCCCTCCTGGTTAACCCGTTAACTGCCAGTGTCATTTTTACAGTAATCAGTGCATTTTTATAGCAAAATAGTGTCAAAAATGTCCGATGTGTCCGCCATAATGTCGCAGTCACGATAAAAATCACTGATCGCTGCTATTACTAGAAAAAAATGATTAATAAAAATGCAATAAAACTAACCCCCATTTGGTAGACGCTATAAATTTTGCGCAAACCAAGCGCTTATTGCTCGGTTTTTTTCAAAAATATGTAGAAGAATACGTATCGGCCTCAACTGAGGAAAAAAAAATGCTTTTTTTTTTAAATATATTTTTGGGGGATATTTATTATAGCAAAAAGTAAATATTGAATTTTTTTCAAAATTGTCGCTCTATTTTTGTTTATAGCGCAAAAAATTCAAAAATTGAAGAGGTGATCAAATACCACCAAAAGAAAGCTCTATTTGTGGGGAAAAAAAGGACGCCAATTTTGTTTGGGAGCCACATCGCACGACCGCGCAATTGTCAGTTAAAGCGACGCAGTGCCGAATCGCAAAAAGTGGCCAGGTCTTTAAGCTGCATAATGGTCCGGGTCTTAAGTGGTTAAAGTATATTTTTTCAAAAAAATTGCTTTTGAAATACCGCTATGCAAATACAGTGCGACATGAAAAATATTGAAACGATTCCCATTTTAATCTCCAGGGTCTAAAAAAATATATATAATGTTTGGGGGTTCCAAGTAATTTTCTAGCAAAAAAAATACTGTTTAAATTGTAAGCAACAAGTGTCAAAAAAGGTTTAGTCTAGGTGGTTAAAGTTGAGTTCCATCCTTTTTTTATGTTTATTAAAAGTCAGTAGCTACAAAAAGTGTAGCTGCTGGCTTTTAATAAACATACACTTACCTGCTTCACTGTCCAGCGCCGCTCCGCTCCTCTCTCCCCTTCTCCGCCGGCGCCTCCATTCATTGTGTGGGCACCCGGCCGTGACAGCTTTCGGCTTCACGGCCGGGCACTCACTGCCCATGCGTGAACGGCGCAGTGCTCTCAGAATGGACAGGCGATCGCCTGGGACCTGTCACGTCCCAGGTGATCGCCTACAGGGAGGGGCCGCCACAAGGCGATATGACTTATCGCCTAGACGAGCCCAGGGCGGAAGTGGGACAGGAAGTCCCACTCCTACTGAAGCCCCCACTCCCCCCCCCAAAAAAAATTACATGCCAAATGTGGCATGTAAGGTGGCGAGGAGTGGATAAAGCGGAAGTTCCAAATTTGGGTGGAACTCCGCTTTAAACTGACCTCTATTACAGACAGAAGTCCATTCCTTTGATCTAAAAAGAACTGAGAGATACATTGTTTCTCTTTATTGATGTTAATAAACATTTGCAGGCTTCTTTTTTTTGACAGCTCTGTACTGCACTTTTAACATGAATCGGGGAAATGCTGAATTAAGATCGGGAGGGGGGGTTGAATCAAGATCAAGATTTTTTTAACTATTAATCGTACAGCTCTACTATTGGGCGGTTTTCCTCTTTTGTGAGTACTCTATCCCTAAGCAATGACAACTGGATGTTCGGGAATTAAAAAAAAAAAATTTTTTTAAAAAAATCCTTTTCTTTTTTACTTCGGGTACAGGATCCCAGGAGCTGTGGAGGAGATACCTTATTTACTGCAACAAGCGCATTTAGACCTGTATATTTTTTTTTACCAAAAAACATGTAGCAGAATACATATTGGCCTAAATTGATGAAAAAATTTGATTTTTTAAATTTTTATATTGGATAGGTTTTATAGCACAAAATAAAAAATAATGTTTTCTTTTAAAAATTCATTTTTTTGGGTAAGCGACCGTGCAATTGTCAGCTAAAATAACGCAGTGTCGTATTACAAAAACTGGCCTGGTCATTAAGGGGGTAAAATCCTTCCGGGGCTGAAGTTGTTAAAATAGCACAGTGCTGAAGAGCAAAAAATTACCTGGTCATGAAGGTGGTAAAATCTTCCGGTATCGGAAGTGGTTAAAGGGGTTGTACACCTTCATGTTTTTTCAGCTTAATGCATCCTATGCATTAAGCTGAAAAAACACCTTGTAGTCACCGCCCCGAATTTCAGTGGGCGCGATCCCGCGTCGTTCTCCCCATGCCTGATCGGCTCTTCATTTGATAGATTGATAGCAGCGCAGCCATTGGCTCCCGCTGCTGTCAATCAAATCCAATGACGCAGCCGCTGGGGGGCCGGGCCGATTCATACAATCGGCGGCTATAGACACCGATTGTATGGCACAGGAGCGTGCCCGCAAGGTAACCCCCTCGGGAGAGAGCTTCCCAGAGGGGGCTAGCTCTTCCGGGGAGGAGCCGTGAGACCCCAGAAGAGGACGATCTGGACCACTCTGCAAAATGAACTGCACAGTAGAGAGGCAAGTATGACATGTTTGTTATTTCAAAAAAAAATTAAAATCTAAGCTTTAGTGTCACTTTAAATAAAAGGCATCTGAACGAGTCAATGATTTTCTAAAACATTCATAAATGATCAATAGCTGCATTGCTGTACAAGAATAAATATAACAAATGCAACAATCAAAAAATTTGTGGATTGTACAGGAAGTTTGAAAGAGACAGACAGCGGAAGCTTTGTGTAGCGGACAAAATCAGAGTCAAATATACAAGACGCAGACAAGCTACAAACATCAACAGCCTGTAAGACCTGGCACAGACATTTACTCAACACTTAAACTGAAATAGCAACTAATGCAATCTACAGCTTCTTAAAATACCACGGCACATCACAGAGCATTGCATCCAAAGGAAAAAAGACACAGCAATCCGGGGTAAATATAGTGACACGGCTTAACATGATCAGGCAATCAATATGCCATTAGGGCCCACATGACATGGCCACTTGCGTTCACCTGAATGGACAGGACATATTTAATAGACAGTACCCTACCATGCTAATCAGAGACCCGAGCTGGAAATCCAGACACAGGTGACATGTACTACACAGCCTGACAATCTGCAATCCAATGTCTTTCAGACATTCAAATGTTATTAGCTGCAGAAAATCCGCAGTATAAACGGTTCTGCTCCACTCATCGCCATCATAGCCAGTGAGAGACAACCAGACCTAAGGAGGGGGGAAAAAAAGGGGGGGGGGGAAGGGCATGGAGAAAGACTAGACGAATCCATCTCTGACAAGAGGAAACACAGGAAAGGGTTTATAAGAGCAACAAAGAAAGGTGAGGGCGCAAAATCCAACTATCCGGCTTATGCAATTATTGCAAAGAGCAGGAAAGATGAGCAAATGGCATTAGTGAAAGGCAACCACTTAGAAATAATCTGTCACTGAACTAACTGCTGGAAATATCCGACTTCTTGCTATGGGTCATGTATACAAATAGACAAACAGATGTATTCAGTAAAGAGTGCAAGAGGCTAAGTGCAAAGTTCACTAAAATACATTTTGGACATTTGATATGTAAAAAGAAAAAATTGCCTCAAATGATGCGTGCAAGATGCGACATTCATCCCGGACACTACTGTAAATCATAGGCGTGAGCAGGGGGCACACCCTAATCACCCTGTCGATTCCCCCTACTGCCCGGGCTTCCCCCCCATGTTACGCCCCCACACCCCCCACCACGGCAGTGCTGCTGGCTTCTCTCCTCTCCCTCCGGCTACTGTGGAGGATGTTTCAAGATGGAGAGTAGGAGAAGGGGTTAACCAATGTCATTTACCAGCCCCTTCCTTTTCTAGATGAACACACTTACTGTGTTCAATCATGATGGAGGCATAGTAAACTGTTTACTATGCTTCGGTTTGTGAATGAACAGGACGCCGCTCAGCATTGGGCACTTCCCATTCATTCGCTTCCCTGCAGCCTCAACTGCACTGGGAAAGGCACATGCGTGGTTGAGCTTTGGGGTGCGTACAATAATGCAATAAGCTGTGCACACCTTCGGGCAAAATACAGTTTCAGCTCTCAAAGTAAATGAGCACAGTAAACGAGTCACTCACTGGCCACCTTGTCCTGTAAATGGACGAGGGGAGATACTGATGTTCCACCAGCCCTTCTCTCGTTCATTCACAAAAGCCTTGAGTGTCATAAATATTACAAGACGTTTTGTGAATGGAGGAGGGTAGAGAGCGAACAGCATCCTTCACTGTACTAGAACCAGAACTATAAAGCCCCATACAAACTGAGAATTTCTGCAGATTTTTGTCTTCAGACTTACTATAACCATATAATATGAGGTCAAACCTTAAGAGTTTCAATTTGTATGCAATCAGGCAGGACCTTGTACTACATAGTATTGGTAAATCTGAAGACAAAAATCTGCAGAAAACCTAATGGCCAGTACACACGATCCGAATATCGGACAAAAACGGTCGTCCGAGGAACAATCGTACGATTTTCGGATCGTGTGTACACTACTTTCGAGAGCCGATCACGACAGATCATCCGATATTATTCGATCGGACAAGCATGAAAATTTTCCTCATACGATACCAGATCGTACGATTTTCATTTAGTCAGTATAGTTGTCGTCCGAAAATACAATACAAATACATAACAACACATGACATCACTTCTGATTTTTTTTTTCCTGTCGTACGAGAATTTTTGTGACTTTAATCACCTATTCAATTTCTACTTGCGACTATTAAGCAAAAAAAGTTGTACGATCTGTCGTACGATATTCGGTTCGTGTGTACGGGCCATAAGTGTGTATGGGGCTTAAGGGCCCTTTGACACAGGGCTGTCCTTGTACAGGCTCCGTTTTAGCTCAGCGGGGATCGCTCCGTCGATCCCCGCTGAGCAGGCAGATGACAGGTCTGTCTCCGCACACTGTGCAGGGACCGACCTGTCAGAGCGCCGCTCTCCCCTATGGGGAATAGGATGACGACGGACTGTAGAGTCCATTGTCATCCGATCCGCCAGACGGACGGAAAATAGGGTTTTCCTCCGTCACACTTTGGCGGGTCGGATATCACCGCTGACATCCATGGCTCCATAGGGGTGCACGGAGCGTCTGTTCAGTTCCGCCTAAAAAACTGACAGGCGGACCTGAACGGTCTGTCTGTGTGAAAGAGCTCTAAGGCTGGGTTCACACTGATAATACACGATAGTCATACGACTTTCATCCTACTTTGCTCTGTGACATCAGTCCTACATCGGTCCTACATCCGACTTGAATGAACAGGATACGACTTTGATCCAACTTTGTGATAGTCTGACTTGTCCTTTGACCAATCAAAACAATCCCAGTGTGAGATAAATTCCTTTTACTGCTGCTGTAGGCTGGGTTCACACTGGTGCGACACGACAGCTGTCCTTCTTTGGATCCGACTTTGCCCTCCGACTTGAAGCCGACATACGTCCGACTTTCAATGAACGGGGATCCGACTTGGATCCCCGCAAATATCAGGCACTGTGTTTGGTATGAATCTTGAGGGGGAACTCCACGCCAAATTTTAAATAAAAAACCGGCATGGGTTCCCCCTTCAGGAGCATACCAGGCCCTTGGGTCTGGTATGGATTTTAAGGGGAACCCCCTAAGCCAAAAAAACACCGTGGGGGTCCCCCCAAAATCCAAACCAGATCCTTATCCGAGCACGCAGCCCGGCCGGTCAGGAAAGGGAGTGGGGACGAGCGAACGCCCGCCCTCCTGAACCATACCAGGCCGCATGTCCTCAACATGGGGACAAGGTGCTTTGGGGTGGGGGCCGCAGGGTGCCCCCTGCCCCCACCCCCATGTTGAGGGAATGCGGCCTGGTACGGTTCAGGAGGGGGGGGGCGCTCGCTCGTCCCCACCCCCTTTCCTGACCGGCCGGGCTGCGTGCTCAGATAAGGGTCTGGTATGGATTTTGGGCGTAGGGGTTCCCCTTAAAATCTATACCAGACTAAAGGGCCTGGTATGCTCTTGGAGCGGGAACCCATGCCAGTTTTTTTATTAAAAAATTGGCATGGAGTTCCCACTCAAGATTCAGGCTGGGTTCACACTGATACTACACGACAGTCATACGACTTTCATCCTACTTTGCTCTGCGACATCAGTCCTACATCCAACCGACTTGAATGAACAGGATACTACTTTTATACAACTTTGTGATAGTCTGACTTGTCCTTTGACCAATCAAAACAATCCCAGTGTGAGATGAACTTCAATGATATTCAATGGGCTTAAGTAGGATCAAAGTCAGACCAAAGTAGTGCAGGGAGCATTTTCAAAGTCGGACCAGTTAAGGCAGCTCTCATAGGGAAACATAGATTTTCACACGTCATGCGACACGAGCTCCCAATGTCGGAGCGTTTATCGGACAAGTGTGAACCCGGCCTCATACCAAACACATTGCCTAGTATTGGTGGGGATCCAAGTCGGATCCCCGTTCATTGAAAGTCGGACGTACGTCGGCTTCAGGTCGCAGGGCAAAGTCGGATCCAAAGTAGGACGAATGTTGTGTCGCGCTAGTGTGAACCCATCCTCAGATGTTCAGCATTGAGGCCGGGTTCACACTGGGGCGACAAACGCTCCGACATTGGGAGCTCATGTCGCATGACGTGTGAAAATCAATGTGAGCCGTCTTAACTGGTCCGACACACGTCGGTCCGACTTTGAAAATGCTCCCTGTACTACTTTGGTCCGACTTTGATCCTACTTCAGCCCATTGACTATCATTGAAGTCGGATCAAAGTCGGACCGCAGTCTTGCATGATCCGACTTTGGCATACATGTACTCTGCTGATCTTGAGGGGGAACTCCACGCCAAATTTTAAATAAAAAAACGGCATGGGTTCCCCCTCCAAGAGCATACCAGGCCCTTGGGTCTGGTATGGATTTTAAGGGGAACCCCCTAAGCTGAAAAAACGGCGTGGGGGTCCCCCCAAAATCCAAACCAGACCCTTATCCGAGCACGCAACCTGGCAGGCCGCAGGAAAAGAGGGGGGGGGAACGAGAAAGCGGCCCCCCTCCCTCCTGAACCGTACCAGGCCGCATGCCCTCAACATGGGGGTTTGGTGCTTTGGGGCGACCTGCGGCCCCCCACCCCAAAGCACCCTGCCCCAATGTTGATGAGGACAGGGCCTCTTCCCGAAAACCCTGGCCGTTGGTTGTCGGGGTCTGCGGGGGCTTATCGGAATCCGGGAGCCCCCAGATCCCGGCCCCCCACCCTATGTGAATGAGTATGGGGTACATCGTACCCCTACCCATTCACCTGGTGGAAACAAAAATGTCAAAAAAACACACAGGTTTTTAAAGTATTTTATTGCACAGCTCCGGGGGTCTTCTCCCAACTGCGGGGGTCTCTCCCAACTGCGGGGGTCTCTCCCAACTGCGGGGGTCTCTCCCAACTGCGGGGGTCTCTCCCAACTGCGGGGGTCTCTCCCAACTGCGGGGGTCTCTCCGGTTCTTTTTTCCTTCTGCCGGGCCTCCGCTATCTTCTTCCAGCTCTTTTGCTAGCGGGGCCCGGTCTTCTCCGTCGCCTTCTTCCCTCTTCTCCTCTTCGATGTTGACACGTCGCTTCCTCCCGCTGTAATGCTGGCTGTGCGGTGCGCTCCGATTTATATAGGCCTCTCATGACGTCACAGTCACAAGCTCCGGAGAGGAGAAGAGGGAAGAAGGTGATGGAGAAGACCGGGCCCCGCTAGCAAAAGAGCTGGAAGAAGATAGCGGAGGCCCGGCAGAAGGAAGAAAGAACCGGAGAGCGCGGAGACGACACCGGAGACCCCCGAAGTTGGAAGAGACCCCCGGAGCTGTGCAATAAATTACTTTAAAAAACCTGTGTGTGTGTGTGTGTGTTTTTTTATTGACATTTTTTTCCACCAGGTGAATGGGTAGGGGTACGATGTACCCCATACTCATTCACATAGGGTGGGGGGCCCCCTTATTAAAAGGGGGGGCTCCCGGATTCTGATAAGCCCCCGCCCGCAGACCCTGACAACCAACGGCCAGGGTTGTCGGGAAGAGGCCCTGTCCTCATCAACATGGGGGCAGGGTGCTTTGGGGTGGGGGGGGCCAATCAGCTTCTAACTTTAGTTTGTCCAATAAACTTTGACAGAAAAAAACAGAAGCTGATTGGTTTCTATGCAGAGCTGCACTGTCTAGTTCTAGAAAATCAACCCCAGGGGGTTTTCCAGCTCTTACAGAGATCATTTCTATTTTTTTAGAAAACCATTTAAACTGAATGTAGCTAAACACAGAATTAGTAGAGTGACAAGTTTTACCCCAACTGGTGTCATTGCTCAGAGCAAGCAATCGGCTACTTTTATTCTTTCCCTAGAAAATCTACATTTAAAGAGCAACGCCAAGAACAGGTAAAAGTTCTCCCTTAAAGTGGAGTGTCCAATAAAGGTAAAAGCAGCTTTCCTGATCCCCAGTTCCCCTGGCTAATGTCGCTCCCCTAGTGGACTGTCCCTTGCCGTATTCAGGTCTGATGCAGCACTGTGATCTCTGCACTGGTCTTGAAGACACCAGAGGCGTCCGACCATTGGGGTGCAGGGTTGAAGAGGCTTGTCTGTAGTTTGCTTATTTACAGGTTCAATAAATCTTGACAAGATATGACAGCATCAATCAGTGCCGCTGCCTGCCCTCATACCATCTTAGCAAAGTGCGGTCATGCTCTCTGGCCGGTACCAAAGGATCCAGAGGCACAGGAACGGTTTGCCTGCTTGGATCGGTGACACATCCAGGTTTTCCTCTATCCCATGGATGAGCAGATAATTGTGAACAGCAGCAGTGTCGGACACCGATTTCTACCGTAAACAAATCTGGCCGTAGCTGTTCGCACACACTGTGTGCACGGGCCCTTAGACAGCTGTCAACAGAACGGGGCCCCCACCGGAAAATAGTCCCTCATCTTCTGTTCTGGGGTCAACAGTAATAATTTGAATTGATCTCACTTTCTGCCTCATGGACAAGGGTAACCAGGTATAAATGGAGAAGGTGATCCTATCCAGCAGGAACACGGCAATAAAAACATCCCTAACTCCATCCACAACGCCAAGAAATAAGTTGTGCTTATACAGAACAGTGAACTGAGGCCACCCAGCCATCAACATCCAGTGCAACCTTTTCACCCGCTCAAGAGAAGTTGCTGCTTTAAGGTATCATGCCTCGTACACACGACCGGTTTTCCTGGGAAAACTGCCCTGACAGCTTTTGGCCAGGAAAACCAGCAGTGTGTATGCTGCATCGCAGTTTTCCCCGATGAGAAAACTGCGGGGGGAAAAAAAAAAAAAAAGAAGAGAACTTTTTCCCGACGTAAAAACCGTTGTGTGTATGCTTTCCCGAGGGGGAAAAAAACGTACATGCTCGTAAACAATTTGACGCATGCACAGAAGCATAGAAGGTAATTTTGTCGGCTCGTCGTAGTCTTTGACTTCACCGCGTAATTGGCATTCAAAAGTTCAGTTTTCACTTTCAGAAATATTTAGAAATCGTTCTTTTAACAGATCAGCCCACCCAAAACTTGAAGTGGAACTAAACCCATCAATTTAATGATTTCCCAAAACAGTTACATTCAAGGCATGCCAGCAATGATAACTGTCACAGTTGCTTTTTTTCCTCTCAACTGAACTGCCAAACCATTCAATGCCTGGTGTCATATCTGATCACATGTGCAGCACCATGGCAACTGCAGATCAAACAGAGGCCAAGATGGCAGCTTCCTTGGAGAGAAGGGTTTAGTTCTACTATTTTAATTAAAGGGTAACTCCACTTTCGTGGTGAAAAAAAAAACAAATAAAGAAAAAAATAACATAGCGCATATAATTGCGACACTAATCATTTTGTAATTAAATGTTATTAAAAATTACCTTTCCTTTTCAATCTGCAGCCACTGTAATTTTCTGAGAATGCAATGTGGCTACCTGGAGTTTTCTGTACACAGAATGTGTACTGACCACCCCCCAGAAACATTTCCTGCTTGTGTGATTGGCTCACTGATTTTCCCAGAAGTCTGCCCAAGACTGGCCATACACCTATAGATTATCTACAGATTTTCTATGGTCAGATGGAAAAAGTGGAACCGATTCCTCCATCTACGCTGAACTGTGTGGATGGAAGAATCTCTCACTGACCCAAGCTTCCATATCTTGCTAGTCGACCCCGCTGGCTCTGACAATACCTGAACATTCTGATTGGGTGCAGGCATTGTTGAGAGCCAGCGGGGCCGACTAGCAAGATACTGAAGCTTGGCCCAGTGGGAGATTCCTCCTTCCACACAGTTTAGCGTAGATGGAGAAATCTGTTGCACTTTTTACATCTAACCATAGAAAATCTGCAGATAATCTATAGGTGTATAGCCAGCAGATACAAGTAATATTTCAGGCATCCCTTGCAACATAAATGTCATTTTTTGAAAGATACTTTCAATAGGAACCCATCTAAAGGGATACAGGCCCAGCAGACTTCCTCATTAGTGCCCTTCAGCTGCACACCTGACACTTAAAGTGGAGATCCACAGTTAAAATGGAACTCACACTTTTTGGAATCCTCCTCCCCCCTCCGGTGTCACATTTGGCACCTTTCAGGGGGAGGAGGGGAGAGCAGATACCTGTGTAATACAGGTATTTGCTCCCACTTCCTGGCATAGATCACCGTAGTGATCGCGGTGACCTACGCCACTTCCTGCGCCTACACTGTCCTCCCCCGCTGTCTTCTGGGAAACACACAGGTCCCAGAAGACAGCAGGGACCAGTGAGGACAGGCAGCGCGACTCGTGCATGCGCAGTAGGGAACCAGGAAGTGAAGCCGCAAGGCTTCAATTCCTGATTCCCTCAGAGAGGATGGCGGCGGGGGCAGCCGAGAGCCGAGCAACTGATCGGCTTCGGCTGACAACATCGCGGGCACCCTGGACAGGTAAGTGTCCATTTATTAAAAGCCAGCACCTGCAGTATTTGTAGCTGCTGGCTTTTAATATTTTTGTTTAGGCGGACCTCCACTTTAATTATGAAATCACTCCCATTAGACCCACTCTGTTCAGAGGCACAGACAAACACACAGGGATTTCTTCAGAATAACAAAAAGGTAGGAATCTGCAACAAAGTTCGTTATAATCCTTGCAATGTACATAGATCATCATAGTTTCTGGCAGATGCTGGACAGTTAAAGTGGTTGTAAACCCTTCCACATACCCAGTAAAGTGATGTATTTTCAGGTGATACACAGAGATTAAATAAACCATCCTACATAAATTGTACATGTTTATCTGCAGTGTTCGCTTCTCTACATCCATTCAAAATCCTGAATTTATAAAGCTTGTCTGAGTTGTCAGAAAACAGAGGCAGAGAGCTGAAGTAACACCTGCAGAGCTCAATGAGAAGCGCTCCGAGAGCTGCTTGGAGGGAAGGGACATGCACACCCCTGGCACAGCAACAGAGCTGAGGCTGTCAGTCCCTCCACTGTCACCTTTCTTCTCTTAGTGTCAGAAGTAATTCAAGCTGATAGCAGAAGAACAAAGCAGCGGACAGAAATGACACTTTGTGCTCTTAATTTTGACAAGTACACACTATAGAGGGATATGCTTTGCTCATATTTCATGTCTGAGGTTTACAACCATTTTAAATGACCGAACATTTTCTTTTAGACTCCATTGGTGAGATCTCTTGTGCACACCATCTGACCACCATCCCTTATATTCTGGAGACACCAGCAAAGGTAATCAGGAACATTCACAACTCCCAGAGGAAGAAGGGAGCTGAGAAGAATGGTAGAGAGATCTCACTGCTGGATTATCCAAGATAGAAGACTGAACACCAACTTCCACATGTCACCAGAATATCAGTTGGGGGACTTGCCCTTCAAAACAGTAAAACCAATTACACATAGAAACACCATGAAATGGGCAGTTGTACAGGTGAGCCCCAACGTGATAATACCAGGATGTACCATGAAGATATAAAGGACAGAATGTGTGGTGGGACATCAGTGCAGAACAGGAAAAAGTGACGGACAAAGCAAACCAAGAGACGTCCAGAAGACCGTGAGCAGCACAGGGAAGCAGCCAGGAGGTACACAGCCATGGAATAGGGTTTCCCATAAGGGCACAGATAAGGCAGTATATGGGGCGACCCATAAAGACTAAGGAAAGTACCATTACCCAAAGTGTCACCAGCCTAGGAATCAGGGAGCGCCCCCCCCCACCCAAGGACCCACCAGTCAAAATTGGGCAGTCCCAAAGACTGCCAGTTTGAGAGTCAGGCAACCTATAATGGAATCTAGATTGAGAGTCAGACAGCTCATAAAAGCCTCCACCCTGCAAGCTGGGCAACCCATAATGACAACTTGCTCACTTGTGACAAACCATAAAGACTTCCGGACAGCGAGTCAAGCAGGCCCCCCGAGGGGCCCTCCGGACAGCGAGTCAAGCAGGCCCCCCGAGGGGCCCTCCGGACAGCGAGTCAAGCAGGCCCCCCGAGGGGCCCTCCGGACAGCGAGTCAAGCAGGCCCCCCGAGGGGCCCTCCGGACAGCGAGTCAAGCAGGCCCCCCCGAGGGGCCCTCCGGACAGCGAGTCAAGCAGGCCCCCCCGAGGGGCCCTCCGGACAGCGAGTCAAGCAGGCCCCCCCGAGGGGCCCTCCGGACAGCGAGTCAAGCAGGCCCCCCCGAGGGGCCCTCCGGACAGCGAGTCAAGCAGGCCCCCCCGAGGGGCCCTCCGGACAGCGAGTCAAGCAGGCCCCCCCCGAGGGGCCCTCCGGACAGCGAGTCAAGCAGGCCCCCCGAGGGGCCCTCCGGACAGCGAGTCAAGCAGGCCCCCCGAGGGGCCCTCCGGACAGCGAGTCAAGCAGGCCCCCCGAGGGGCCCCCCGGACAGCGAGTCAAGCAGGCCCTCCGAGGGGCCCCCCGGACAGCGAGTCAAGCAGGCCCTCCGAGGGGCCCCCTGGACAGCGAGTCAAGCAGGCCCCCCGAGGGGCCCCCTGGACAGCGAGTCAAGCAGGCCCCCCTGGACAGCGAGTCAAGCAGGCCCCCCGAGGGCCCCCCTGGACAGCGAGTCAAGCAGGCCCCCCGAGGGGCCCTCCGGAAAGCGAGTCAAGCAGGCCCCCCCGAGGGGCCCTCCGGACAGCGAGTCAAGCAGGCCCCCCCGAGGGGCCCTCCGGACAGCGAGTCAAGCAGGCCCCCCCGAGGGGCCCTCCGGACAGCGAGTCAAGCAGGCCCCCCCGAGGGGCCCTCCGGACAGCGAGTCAAGCAGGCCCCCCCGAGGGGCCCTCTGGACAGCGAGTCAAGCAGGCCCCCCGGACAGCGAGTCAAGCAGGCCCCCCAGAGGGGCCCTCCGGACAGCGAGTCAAGCAGGCCCCCCGAGGGGCCCTCCGGACAGCGAGTCAAGCAGGCCCCCCCGAGGGGCCCTCCGGACAGCGAGTCAAGCAGGCCCCCCCGAGGGGCCCTCCGGACAGCGAGTCAAGCAGGCCCCCCCGAGGGGCCCTCCGGACAGCGAGTCAAGCAGGCCCCCCCGAGGGGCCCTCCGGACAGCGAGTCAAGCAGGCCCCCCCGAGGGGCCCTCCGGACAGCGAGTCAAGCAGGCCCCCCCGAGGGGCCCTCCGGACAGCGAGTCAAGCAGGCCCCCCCGAGGGGCCCTCCGGACAGCGAGTCAAGCAGGCCCCCCCGAGGGGCCCTCCGGACAGCGAGTCAAGCAGGCCCCCCGGACAGCGAGTCAAGCAGGCCCCCCCGAGGGGCCCTCCGGACAGCGAGTCAAGCAGGCCCCCCCGAGGGGCCCTCCGGACAGCGAGTCAAGCAGGCCCCCCCGAGGGGCCCTCCGGACAGCGAGTCAAGCAGGCCCCCCGAGGGGCCCTCCGGACAGCGAGTCAAGCAGGCCCCCCGAGGGGCCCTCCGGACAGCGAGTCAAGCAGGCCCCCCGAGGGGCCCTCCGGACAGCGAGTCAAGCAGGCCCCCCGAGGGGCCCTCCGGACAGCGAGTCAAGCAGGCCCCCGAGGGGCCCTCCGGACAGCGAGTCAAGCAGGCCCCCCGAGGGGCCCTCCGGACAGCGAGTCAAGCAGGCCCCCCCGAGGGGCCCTCCGGACAGCGAGTCAAGCAGGCCCCCCCGAGGGGCCCTCCGGACAGCGAGTCAAGCAGGCCCCCCCGAGGGGCCCTCCGGACAGCGAGTCAAGCAGGCCCCCCCGAGGGGCCCTCCGGACAGCGAGTCAAGCAGGCCCCCCGAGGGGCCCTCCGGACAGCGAGTCAAGCAGGCCCCCCGAGGGGCCCTCCGGACAGCGAGTCAAGCAGGCCCCCCGAGGGGCCCTCCGGACAGCGAGTCAAGCAGGCCCCCCGAGGGGCCCTCCGGACAGCGAGTCAAGCAGGCCCCCCGAGGGGCCCTCCGGACAGCGAGTCAAGCAGGCCCCCCGAGGGGCCCTCCGGACAGCGAGTCAAGCAGGCCCCCCGAGGGGCCCTCCGGAAAGCGAGTCAAGCAGGCCCCCCGAGGGGCCCTCCGGACAGCGAGTCAAGCAGGCCCCCCGAGGGGCCCTCCGGACAGCGAGTCAAGCAGGCCCCCCGAGGGGCCCTCCGGACAGCGAGTCAAGCAGGCCCCCCGAGGGGCCCTCCGGACAGCGAGTCAAGCAGGCCCCCCGAGGGGCCCTCCGGACAGCGAGTCAAGCAGGCCCCCCGAGGGGCCCTCCGGACAGCGAGTCAAGCAGGCCCCCCGAGGGGCCCTCCGGACAGCGAGTCAAGCAGGCCCCCCGAGGGGCCCTCCGGACAGCGAGTCAAGCAGGCCCCCCGAGGGGCCCTCCGGACAGCGAGTCAAGCAGGCCCCCCGAGGGGCCCTCCGGACAGCGAGTCAAGCAGGCCCCCCGAGGGGCCCTCCGGACAGCGAGTCAAGCAGGCCCCCCGAGGGGCCCTCCGGACAGCGAGTCAAGCAGGCCCCCCGAGGGGCCCTCCGGACAGCGAGTCAAGCAGGCCCCCCGAGGGGCCCTCCGGACAGCGAGTCAAGCAGGCCCCCCGAGGGGCCCTCCGGACAGCGAGTCAAGCAGGCCCCCCGAGGGGCCCTCCGGACAGCGAGTCAAGCAGGCCCCCCGAGGGGCCCTCCGGACAGCGAGTCAAGCAGGCCCCCCGAGGGGCCCTCCGGAAAGCGAGTCAAGCAGGCCCCCCGAGGAGCCCTCCGGAAAGCGAGTCAAGCAGGCCCCCCGAGGAGCCCTCCGGACAGCGAGTCAAGCAGGCCCCCCGAGGAGCCCTCCGGACAGCGAGTCAAGCAGGCCCCCCGAGGGGCCCTCCGGACAGCGAGTCAAGCAGGCCCCCCGAGGGGCCCTCCGGACAGCGAGTCAAGCAGGCCCCCCGAGGGGCCCTCCGGACAGCGAGTCAAGCAGGCCCCCCGAGGGGCCCTCCGGACAGCGAGTCAAGCAGGCCCCCCGAGGGCCCTCCGGACAGCGAGTCAAGCAGGCCCCCCGAGGGCCCTCCGGACAGCGAGTTGGTCGCTCAGTAAGCTGGCTTTTCAGCGCTGACTGGTCAGCCTGCCCACCTGACTGCCACTTGGGTGGGCAGGCCGACCAGTGGTCATCCCCTGAGGCCCACCAGGCAGCAGTGAAATGCCAGCAGACTGAGCAGAGTGACCCATAATGGCCCCCAGTCTGAGGGTCAGGCAGATGGTACAGACAGTGGACAAGCCACATTCAGTCAGAAGACGTGTGGCAGAGGAGCCGGGGACCGGGGACCTCAGTGTCAGCACACAGCCCATAGAATACAAGAAGCGGGCCCCGGGCTCTGGTGCCAGCTGTGTTCCCCGTATATCCGGGCAGTGTGCTCAGACAATACACAGGACAGCTATGGCAGGGTGTGAGGAATATACAGAGGGGGAGGGGGACACTGCTTCACACACCGTACCTACCAGGGCGGATGTCCCGTCCTTGGCCTCCCCTGCCCGGACCGCCGGTTCCTCTCCCCAGTCTCCGTCCGCCTCACACTCTCCTTTCGCCCTGCACCTCTGCGGCCATCGCAAGGCTCCACCCCCCGGTCCCGCCTCCCGCGCCTCATCCACTAGCCGGCCCGCGTGACGTCACCGCCCCACAGCGCAGCCGAGGCGCCTGAGAGCTGTGCGGGGCCGTGACGTCACTCTGTGCTAGTGCAGCTTGTGTGCAGCGGTGACGGTATATGGATGCCGTACTCCTGTGTACATGGATGTGTATAGAGACCTAGGAATGTCATCATTACACAGGCTGATATTATTATGTCACTATCTATGCTACATTCACAAGTGCCATCTAAGTTTAAAGAAATAAAAAGTATAAACAAACTTTAGGCCTCTCATACACAATGGAGGATCATCCCGAGCCTCAGATTTCAGCCTATATTACCAAAAGTATTAGGCGGCTGGTGCTTAAAATTTTTGGGGGGCGCAAACAAACTGAAAAATTCTGAAAAAAAAACCCATTAAAAGCAGCCACTGTGCCCCATCAAATGTTCCCACTGTGCTCATCAAATGTTCCCAGTGTGCCCCATCAAACGCACCCACTGTGCCCATCAAACGCACCCACTGTGCCCATCAAACGCACCCACTATGCCCCATCAAATGTTCCCACTGTGCCCATCAAATGCAGCCACTGTGCCCATCAAACGCAGCCACTATGCCCCATCAAATGCTCCCACTGTGCCCATCAAACGCAGCCACTGTGCCCATCAAACGCAGCCACTATGCCCCATCAAACGCAGTCACTGTGCCCATCAAACGCAGCCATTATGCCCCATCAAATGCTCCTACTGTGCCCTATAAAATGTTCCCACTGTGCCCCATCAAACGCACCCACTGTGCCCATCAAACGCACCCACTGTGCCCATCAAACGCAGCCACTATGCCCCATCAAATGTTCCCACTGTGCCCATCAAACGAAGCCACTGTGCCCATCAAATGCAGCCACTATGCCCCATCAAATGTTCCCACTGTGCCCATCAAACGCAGCCACTGTGCCCATCAAACGCAGCCACTATGCCCCATCAAATGCTCCCACAGTGCCCATCAAACGCAGCCACTGTGCCCATCAAACGCAGCCACTATGCCCCATCAAACGCAGCCACTGTGCCCATCAAACGCAGCCACTATGCCCCATCAAATGTTTCCACTGTGCCCCATCAAACGCACCCACTGTGCCCATCAAACACAGCCACTGTGCCCATCAACGCAGCCACTGTGCCCATCAAATGCTCCCACTGTGCCCATCAAATGTTCCTACTGTGCCCCATCAAACGTACCCACTGTGCCCATCAAACGCAGCCACTGTGCCCATCAAATGCTCCCACTGTGCCCATCAAATGCTCCCACTGTGCCCCATCAAATGCTCCCACTGTGCCCATCAAACTCAGCCACTGTGCCCCATCAAATGCTCCCACTGTGCCCATCAAACACAGCCACTATGCCCCATCAAACACAGCCACTGTGCCCCATCAAATGCTCCCACTGTGCCCATCAAATGCTCCCACTGTGCGACATCAAATGCTCCCACTGTGTCCATCAAACGCAGCCAATGTGCCCATCAAACGCAGCCACTATGCCCCATCAACTGCTCCCACTGTGCCCCATAAAATGCTCCCACTGTGCCCATAAAATGCTCCCACTGTGCCCCATAAAATGCTCCCACTGTGCCCATAAAATGCTCCCACTGTGCCCCATAAAATGCTCCCACTGTGCCCATAAAATGCTCCCACTGTGCCCCATAAAATGCTCCCACTGTGCCCATAAAATGCTCCCACTGTGCCCACCCGCCGCCTGCCCGCCACTTATCCTGTCTCGGTTGGGCAGCGGGTGACGGCTGCGGGCGGCGAGCGGTGTCCTCGCTCCTCCATGTCCTCGATGTCTTCTCCCGTCCTCCTCTACTCCCGTCCTCTCCTATGATTGGACGCCTAATAGGGCCCCGGGCTAATAGGCGGATATACTGGGAGCAGAGCTGGCACCAGAGGCCGGTCAAATAGGCATCCAATCACAGCGCCTGACGTTTCAGCCAATCAGGTGATGGGTAACAGACCCGAGCACCTGATTGGTGGAGAGGCGGTTCAGTGTTAGGAAAGCAAATATTCATTTGCTTTTCTAACACAGCTGGGTGAACTGCGAGCGCTAAGCATGGTGCTTGCTGTTTTCCTTTTTTGACACGTATTAGAGCCTTTGGCTCTAATCAGATGCTTCAAAAACCCCTGGAATTCAGGCGCCTGAAAAGGGCCTGGAGGCCTGAATAGGGGGTGTCAGCGGCAGTCATGGATAGATTCATGCAATGCATGAATCTATTTATTGGTGATAGAGGGGGTGGCAGGAGAGAGGGGGCAGCCCCGTGCGCCCTTATGGACGCACCGCCACTGCTTTACACGCACATGTACTTTAATGGCATCCCAGTCTTAGTCCGTAGGGTTCAATATTGAGTTGGCCCACCCTTTTACAGCCATAACAGCTTCAACTCTTCTGGGAAGGCTGTCCACAAGGTTTAGGAATGTGTCTAGGGGAATGTTTGACTATTCTTCCAGAAGCACATTTGTGAGGTCAGGCACTGATGTTGGACGAGAAGGCCTGGCTTACAGTCTCTGCTCTAATTCATCCGAAAGGTGTTCTATCGGGTTGAGGTCAGGACTCTGTGCAGGCCAGTCGGGTTCCACCACTCCAAACTCACTCATCCATGTCTTTATGGACCTTGCTTTGTGCACTGATGCACAGTCATGTTGGAACAGGAAGGGGTCATCCCCAAACTGTTCCCACAAAGTTTAGAGCATAAAATTGCAGAGCAGCGCTATTCATTTGAATGGGTCTTGTTCAACAGGAAAATCATTTCTGCCATGGCTGCGAAGCATAGCATCTGTTGCTAAAGGGGGTAGCAGATGGTGGGCGGTAAAAGCACAGCTGAACCATAGAGTTTTATCACCCCTCAACCTCACATATGAATGAGCGATACAGACTCATTCACACGTTACTCCGGCCGTGTGAATGAATGTATTGTTCATGTGGCTGGAACCGCCTGTTACTCTAATGCCTGATACACACGATTAAATTATCGGACGAATGATCGTGTTTTTTTTTTTTGCATGCTAAACTCAGACCTTTACCCCATGAACTCAGATCGAACCTGAAGAGCTTACTAAAGTCACAAAAATTCTCGTGCGACAGAATAAAAATTCGGAAGTGATGACATGTGTTGTAGTGTATTTGTATTGCATTCTGGAGCGACAGCTGTACTGATTAAACAAAAAATGTCCGATCGGGGCGTGCATGTCTGATCAAATAATATCGGATGAACTGTCCTGATTGGCTCTCGAAAGCTCTGTACCAACGATCAGATAATCTTACGATCGCTCCAAAATCAGTATTTTTCGTACGATTTTCTGATCGTGTGTACGGGGCTTGAACCCCTTTCACACTGGGGCCGCCCGAGCATTAGCAGTAAAGCACCGCTCGTTTTAGCAGCGCTTTTCAGCCGCTAGCAGGGCGCTTTTCCATTCATTAAAACAACTGTATACAGCGCTCCCACACCGCCCCAAAGATGCTGCTTGCAGGACTTTTTCGAACGTCCCGCAAGCGCACCGCCCGGGTGTGAAAGCACTCGGGCGGCATGGGAGGCAGTTTTCGAGGCAGTAGCGCTAAAACGCCTGAAAACTGCATTAGTGTGAAAGGGGTCTAAAACAGGAGGTCCAGCTTGGGTGAAAAAAATGACCATATATATTCGAGTATAAGCCAATTTTTAAGGCCTTTTTTTTAGGGCTGAAAATACACCCCTCGGCTTATACTCGAGTCAGCGTACCTGAAAATCGTGTCAGGCTCTGGGCGTCCATTGTTTAAATGTCACGGTCTCCTCCTGGTCCGTGATAGGCGTCTCCCAGCAGCCTATCACGGATGTCCTCTCATCCTCGGACACAGTTTCCCAGTGTCTGCTGGGAAACTGAGTCCGAGGATGAGAAGACGTCCGTGATAGGCTGCTGGGAGATGCCTATCACGGAAGGAGACCAGGAGGAGACCGCAACATTTAAACATCCGAGCAGCATGGACATTCTCCTCTGAGCTCTGTGGCAGCCCAGGATTGAGCGACACATACCAGCGCAACGGGACCTCGTTTTTGGACCGGAATAGCATCCAGGGACCCTCCTCACACCCCTGCAGCGTGGCATGATGTCTGCCAAACAAAAGGGGGACAGACACCCCCAGAAAATAATGGCCTATTTGACCCAGCCAGCCGCCGGACAAATCCAAGATGGCGCCGCGGCTGCAGCGCCTGCCTCTCTCCGCTCTCGGCTCTGTCTCACAAAGCCACAACATTGGAGATGAAGAAGATGGCTTTATGGAGCTCACCAACCCTGAGCAAGGCTTGCCCATCTCCTAAACAATGAATGGACGCCCGCAGCCTGTCAAGTATTTCAGGTACACTGACTCGGGCATAGTGAGGTGGCAATGGGCACAGTGAGTTTGGGCACAGTGAGGTGGCAATGGGCAGAGTGAGGTTGGGCATAGTGAGGTTGGGCACAGTGAGGTTGGACACAGTGAGGTGGCAATGGGCAGAGTGAGGTTGGGCACAGTGAGGTGGCAATGGGCAGAGTGAGGTTGGGCACAGTGAGGTTGCAATGGGCACAGTAAGGCGTGCAAATGGGCATTGTTGACCCTCTTTTCTGCTTACAGTAGCTGCTGCATTCCCCCCCCCCCTAGGCTTATACTCGAGTCAATACGTTTTCCCAGTTTTTGGGGGTAAAATTAGGTACCTCAGCTTATACTCGGGTCGGCTTATACTGGAGTATATACGGTAAGTCAGCAGCTTGAAATACTGTAGCTGCTGACTTTTAATATTAGGGCACTTACCTGATCAGGGAGCCCGCGATGTCGGCACCCAAGCCAATCTTCGGATCAACTCCCGTGTGCTGCTGCTGCCATTCCTGCTAAGGGAACCCGGTAGTGAAGCTGTGACAGTGGGGTCACTTTGGACACAGGGTGAATAAAAGAAACCCCCGATATGGTCTGTGATAGCCATATTCAAGGCTGTATATACATTGTATATAGATTGGATGTATACTGTATGTGGGGGTTAAGTAATCATTGCTGTGAGGAATTAAGTTGTTTTGCATTCTATTGTTCATTATGACTGGGGAAGGTCTGGTATGAATAGAGATTAAGTCCTTGTGTGTATTGTAAAGTGCCAGACAGACTGGCTGCCAACCCTTTGTGAGAAGATGTGTATTGGGTGGGATCTTTTGAAGCCTAGCAGACCTCAGGATGAGGTGTTGAGTCTTAGGAGGTGTGGGTGGAGCTGGGCCCTTGTTCATGTCAAATCCTGTGTATTGAATTGTGTATAAAGTTACAATGTTTCTCAATAATAAATTCATTCCTACTACAGAAGAAGACAGAGTGCGTCTCGTTTTCTTCCAGAGGGATCGGCCCCTATGGGAAAGGGTCGTTTAGCTGTGGATATTGGTAGCGAGTGGATGTGTGTCTAGGAGAGGGAACATCGTAAACGGCGTTATACCCCTTTATATTGGGGGTGCCGTTACATTGGTTGGCAGCGGTGGGATTTGCTCTCCAGTTCCTGGGACACTCCAAACCACCACAGTGAAGGACCAGCTATGCAGCCTGCAGGAAAGTCACGCTGAAAGACCTACTTGAGAGCCGAGATGGACCAGAAGAAGGGTGATGCAGGACCCCGGTCAGTTGAAGATTTGTTTCAGCAACGAGTGCGGCAGCGGTTGGCATTATATGGGGCTAACCCATCAGAGACCCCCATACAGGAAGCCATTGAAGGCATTCAGCTGCAGGATGCCCGACAAGAGAGAGAACGAGAGCGACAAAAGAGAGAACTAGAGCGGCAACATGAGTGGAGAATGGCGCAAATACGGCAATCGGGGACAACGCCTAAAGAACCAGCCGCCATGGAAGAGGAATTTGGAAGGAGGTTGCGAGAGATGCAGGGAGGAGAAGCAGGCCATCTTCCCCCCCAACAGTTAACCAGAGCAGATGGTGCGGAGTCCCCAGCAGAAGTGCTGGCAACAGGGCAGAGTGATACCCACCTCTGCCCAGCACCGGAAACCACTGGGGAGTTTCAGGGAGCCGGGGCAGTTGGCCCCTCTCTCCAGCAACAAGCTGAGGTGGTAAAGCTTTTACCCCCAGCTGAATCACTGGCAGCAGGGCAGAATGCTACTGGCCGCTGCACACAACTGCCACTTGAGCGGATATCGGTGGATGGGACTGCGGTCTCCACTCACAGCAACCCAGCAGAAGAGCTGGCAACAGAGCCGAGCGCCACGGGCCTCGGCTCCCAACTAACAGAAGAGGGAGTTCCTGTGGTATTGGATGGGACTTCAGTCCTCACTGACACAACCCCAGAAAATGGTGTGACACTGAGACAGGAGGATGTCAGCCTTGCTTTGCAAGCACTGGGAGATTTTCACCTACCACAAGTGGATGGGACTGCAGTCTCCACTTGTATACCCCAGGGAGGCCGGGCAGTCGACCCAGATCCCCAACAGCATGACAGACTGAGCCCAGTCACCCTGTCTTCTCTCCAGCAGCAGAAAGGACTCCAGGGAGAAGGGTTAGTCCAGGCCTCTCCCCAGCGACGGGTGTGTTCTCTGAGAGAGGCAGAGGTTGGCTGGGTAAGTGATTCTCTGTTTGGAGCAATTTGTTTGGGGTACTGTGTGGATACCGGCATTGGGGGAATAGAACTATGGACTAACTTCGGAGTCAACCCGTCTGGGGTCCCCTCCTCTGTTAGTCCCCTGCCGAAAGGGGAGATGTGTGACAATAGGGTCACTTTGGACACAGGGTGAATAAAAGAAACCCCCGATATGGTCTGTGATATCCATATTCAAGGCTGTATATACATTGTATATAGATTGGATGTATACTGTATGTGGGGGTTAAGTAATCATTGCTGTGAGGAATTAAGTTGTTTTGCATTCTATTGTTCATTATGACTGGGGAAGGTCTGGTATGAATAGAGATTAAGTCCTTGTGTGTATTGTAAAGTGCCAGACAGACTGGCTGCCAACCATATGTGAGAAGATGTGTATTGGGTGGGATCTTTTGAAGCCTAGCAGACGTCAGGATGAGGTGTTGAGTCTTAGGAGGTGTGGGTGGAGCTGGGCCCTTGTTCATGTCAAATCCTGTGTATTGAATTGTGTATAAAGTTACAATGTTTCTCAATAATAAATTCATTCCTACTACAGAAGAAGACAGAGTGCGTCTCGTTTTCTTCCAGAGGGATCGGCCCCTATGGGAAAGGGTCGTTTGGCTGTGGATATTGGTAGCGAGTGGATGTGTGTCTAGGAGAGGGAACATCGTAAACGGCGTTATACCCCTTTATATTGGGGGTGCCGTTACAGAAGCCTTTCGGCTTCACAACCGGGTTCCCTACTGCACATGCGCAAAGCGCGCTGTGCTTTCTAATTGGCTCGGCAGCGGGGGGAAGAAGGAGGGGGGCCGAACTTCCGGGAGATGGGGCCACGGCCCATCTCTGGAATTGGGGAAGGGGACCTGTCAAAAACAGGTCCCCGTTCCCCCCTGAAAGGTGATAAATGTGACACCGGAGGGGGGAGGAAGCGTATAAGCTAGAGTTCCACTTTTGGGTGGAACTCCGCTTTAAGGGGAAGCAGTGACTGTACAAACACAGCCATAGGTCGTAATTTGGCAGGTGTGCAGGTAATGGTGAGTAGCCCTGAATGCACACTGTCTGTGTTCAGGGTCGTACACCTGCACCCACGCGCCTGTCAAACTATAACCTGTGGCTGTGTTCATACAGCTACTGTACCCCCATAGCATAACATAGTCTTACTGCATACAGCACAGATACATCGTAGATGAATGGTGCCGATGCCTGAGCCTCCATCTTCAGGTGACTGGGCTCACCATCCACTGTCTATCACTGAAGTCTCCCCCCTCCCTCCCTTGTCTTTCTTGCCTCCAAGCGAGTGAGCACACTAATGTAAGGGGTGCTCTGCAGACTCTGATGTAAGGGGGGCTCTAAGAAACCCTGATTGGGGGAATGCTGGGAACACTAATATAAGGGGTGCTCTGCAGACTCTGATGTAAGGGGGCTCTAAGAAACCCTGATTGGGGGAATGATGGGAACACTAATATAAGGGGTGCTCTGCAGTCTCTGATGTAAGGGGGCCTGTAAGAAACCCTGATTGGGGGAATGCTGGGAACACTAATGTAAGGGGTGCTCTGCAGTCTCTGATGTAAAGGGGGCTGTAAGAAACCCTGATTGGGGGAATGCTGGGAACACCAATGTAAGGGGTGCTCTGCAGACTCTGATGTAAGGGGGCCTGTAAGAAACCCTGATTTGGGGAATGCTGGGAACACTAATGTAAGGGGTGCTCTGCAGAATCTGATGTAAGGGGGCCTGTAAGAAACCCTGATTGGGGGAATGCTGGGAACACTAATGTAAGGGGTGCTCTGCAGACTCTGATGTAAGGGGGCCTGTAAGAAACCCTGATTTGGGGAATGCTGGGAACACTAATGTAAGGGATGCTCTGCAGATTCAGATGTAAGGGGGCCTGTAAGAAACCCTGATTGGGGGAATGCTGGGAACACTAATGTAAGGGGTGCTCTGCAGACTCTGATGTAAGGGGGCTCTAAGAAACCCTGATTGGGGGAATGCTGGGGACACTAATGTAAGGGGTGCTCTGCAGACTCTGATTTAAGGGGGGCTTTTAGAACCCCTGATTGGGGGAATGCTGGGAACACTAATGTAAGGGGTGCTCTGCAGACTCTGATGTAAAGGGGGCTCTAAGAAACCCTGATTGGGGGAATGCTGGGAACACTGATGTAAGTGGGGACTTTGGTGAACAGAAATCCCCTTACATTAGTGTCCCCCTTTACACCAGAGTCCACATCATTCCCCCTTAAGGCTGGGTTCACACTGCTGCGCTGTGCGACATTGCATGTGATTTGCACCGCACTGCTGTGCAAATCTCATACGATGCAAATTCAGCCATACAGATTGTACGTCTAAATTTGCATCGCATTTGGACCAAAGTCGTGCAGGACCCTTTTTTGGTCCGCACCAGAATCAGATCGCATGGGTGTTCACACCCATGCGATCCGATTCCTGTTTGAATTGACAATTCGCATTGCGATACTCCCAGCGGTTCGCATAAGACAGTGTGAACTGCCTGCGAGTCGGGTGCGATGCGAGACCCCGCAGTGGATTCGCAGGGTTCCCGCATCACACCAATGTGAATTTAGCCTAAAGAAAAAAAAAAATTGCCGTGTGCAGCTAAAGTGTTCAGGTTTGATGGAAAGGAAAGGTGGCAACCCTATCGCTGTGTTCCATTTGATATTAATGAGACTGCCTGTACGGGGATGCATTGAACTCCTGTGCATCCCCGTGTGGGTAAACACGGCCCCTGCATGGGCATATGGTACACTACACCCCATGTGAACAGGGCCATGGATTATTGCAGGCTGCTGGCAGCGGGGCTGGATGCTGCACCTGTGTCTTCCGAACGCATGAAGAACTGGCGTGTAAGGCATAGGGGCTAAATTCCCAGTGTGTATGAAGTCTAATGCCTCCTAAATCAAGTTCTCCTACATGTACTTGTGCTTATGTGTATTCACATTCAGAGTATCCAATCTGCCCCCCGGATTAACTAAATTCAATTTTCTCTAAACGCAGCTAAACTGAATGCATCTAAACACAGGTAAACGCAAAGTGTGAATTGTACCATCTAAAATCTTTATATGTATTTGGAAATAGTTCTTATTCAGACAGTTTGCTTGACTGCAGCATTCTGATGCAGCTAAACTCGGCATCAGGACCCAGCAGCACTCTATGCTATAGTCGCATACAAACCTGACTAATAGCTGCATCCAGAGAATCATCGGCGCTGGACAGAAACTGTCTGCATCTAGGGGTGGGTAGAGCCCCTACTGGCATGTAACCACTCAAACTAATAAATACATGCGAATAGCGGAGGCACTGGCTATTCATTTCTACAGGATACAATTCTGGCCACACCAGGGGTATGCGTAGGGTTGCCACCTCATCCCTTTAAACCCGAACACATATTAATTACACAGGTTATGTGGCTGATTAAGGTGGTAATTAAACCTCACTTGGTGCCTTATCTGACTTTAATTCGCCTCAGAACTTGTGTAATTCATATGTGTTCGGGTTTAAAGGGATGAGGTGGCAACTCTAGGTATGCGTGGTCGGAGTCTAGGCTGAGGTTGCCACTCAATTCATCTCTCTAGGACTCCTTAGATGTGTGACTTTCAGGGGCTACCCCCTTCTTTCCCTTCAACTCTGGCCGCACCGTTGTTGGTCACCACTGTTTGAACACTGAGTATGCATAGGGATAGTTTCTCAGCCAGCAAGATCTGCAGGTTCTAGCCAGCAACTGGCCATTTCAACGTGCCCTTAGCTGCTTGTCGACCACGCACTGCTGTACAGCTACAGTGCAGGCCGGCTGTGCAGAATCACATACTGTACATATACGCAATTCTGCTTTTCTGGGCATGGGGTACACGCGCGTGTGCCGGCCTGGCTGTGCTGTGATTCATCATAGCAGATGCTGATCACCGGGTGCCGGCCAATGATTCACCCACCGGCACCCCGCAGATCGGCTCTTTTTTTCACAACTCTGTGAGTGTAAACTGCTAAGCAGGGAATTAAAACAACTAGATCCCCAGTAAAAGCAGCACACAGTACACACATAAACACTTGTTATGTACATATTTACCCCTTGATCGCCCTAGATGTTAACCCCTTCCTGCCCAGTGTCATTAGTACAGTAACACTGCATATTATTAGCACTGATCGCTGTAATGGCACTGGTGATGTCAGTGGCAGTTAGTTAGTTAGCTAGTTCCCCTAAGTGTCAGTTAGTGTCAGATTGGCTGCCGCAATATCGCAGTCCCTTTAAAAGTTGCTGATCATCACCATTACTAGTATAAAAAAAAAAAAAACATGGTTTGTAGATGTTTTAACTTTGATGCAAACCAATCAATAAACACTTATTGGGATTTTTTTTTTTTACCAAAGACAGAGCAGAATACATTTTGGCCAAAATGTACTAAAAGATTAGATTTTTTTTTATGGGTTAATTTTACAGCAGAAAGTGAAAAATATTTTTATTTTTTTCAAAATTCTCATTGTTTTTTAATTTGTATTCAATCTATATTGTGTTCAATCCATCATCCAAAAATGGAAAGGGTATGGTAAAACTGCAAACCTACCAAGACATGGCTGTCCACCTAAACTGACAGGCCGGGCAAGGAGAACATTAATCAGAGAAGCAGCCAAAAGGCCCATGGTAACTCTGGAGGATCTGCAGAGATCCATAGCTCAGGTGGGAGAATCTGTCCACAGGACAACTATTATGCCGCGTACACACGACCATTTTTCTCGTTGGGAAAAATTAAATTTTTTCTCTTTGACGAGAAAAACGACCATGTGTGGGCTCTTGGTCATTTTTCCCGACGAGAAAAACGGCATTAATCACGAAGAGAAAAATTAGAACATGCTCTAATTTTTCTCGTCGTGATTCACGGCATTTTTTTCCGTGGCAGTTTCCCCATAGGGAAACACTGCCGGGGAGCCTACACACGGTCGTTTTTCTCGACCAAGAGAAAAAATGTCAGGAAAAACGGCCGTGTGTAGGGGAACAAGCCGTTCCTCGTTTTTCCCGTCAATTTTCTCGACAGTGTTTTCACCGTAGAGAAAATCGATCGTGTGTACGCCGGCATAAGTCGTGCACTCCACAGATCTGCCCTTTATGGAAGAGTGGCAAGAAGAAAGCCATTGTTGAAAGAAAGCCATAAGAAGTCCTGTTTGCAGTTTGCGAGAATCTATGTGGGGGACACAGCAAACATGTGGAAGAAAGTGCTCTGGTCAGATGAGACCAAAATTTAACTTTTTGGCCTAAAAGCAAAACGCTGTGTGTGGAAGAAGACTAACGCTGCACATCACCCTAAACACACCATCCCCACCGTGAAACATGGTGGTGGCAGCATCATGTTGTGGGGATGCTTTTCTTCAGCAGGGGGAGGGAAGCTGGTCAGAGTTGATGGGAAGATGGATGGAGCCAAATGCAGGGCAATCTTAGAAGAAAACCTGTTAGAGTCTGCAAAAGACTTGAGACTGGGGTGGAGGTTCACCTTCCAGCAAGACAACGACCCTAAACATACAGCCAGAGCTACAATGGAATGGTTTAGATCAGGAGTCTCCAAACTGCGGACCAAGGGCCAGATGTGGCCCTTTGCTAGCCTTTATCCGGCTCTTGGGGCACTATTTCTACCACTGATATGAGGCACTATTCCTCCCACTGACAGCCAGCAAGAGGGCACTATTTCTTCCTCTGATACCATTGATGGGATACTATTCCTTCTACTAATAGGGGCATGACTCTTCCTCCTACTGACCACCAACCCTGATGTCATATTTATTCTCAATGATGCTGGGCTCAGGACATTTTCTGCCCCTGCTGGCCACAATACGGCCCTCCTAATGTCTAAAGCACAATAAACTGGTCCTTTGTTTGAAAAGTTTGGAGGCCCCTGGTTTAGATCAAAGTATATCCACTTGTCCCCCGCCCACTGTCAATTGACGGCGGGCGGAGGATACTCTCGTTCTGGGAGGACGTCATATGACGTCCTCCCTTTAAAACGAGCTAGGAGGCGCGCGCTTGCCGCCAGCAGCGCGCGCCCGCCGCGTTCACAAGGCCCCGGTGCGCGTGCCCGGCGGCCGCGATTGCCGCCGGACACCCGCGATTGCCCGGGAAACGAGCAGCAAAGTGGATCTCTTTGTGAGCGAGAGGGGACCGATGGTGTGTCCCTTGTACATAGGGACAACCATCGGTCACCTCCCCCAGTCAGTCCCCTCCTCCCACAGTAAGAACACATTGAGGGAACATATTTAACCCCTTCCCGCCCCCTAGTGGTTAACCCCTTCCCTGCCAATCACATTTATACAGTAATCAATGCATTTTTATAGCAGGGATCGCTGTATAAACGTGAATGGTCCCAAAAATGTGTCAAAAGTGTCCGATGTGTCCGCCGCAATATCGCAGTCACAATAAAAAATCGCAGATCGCCGCCATTACTAATAAAAAAATAAAAAAATAAAAATGCTATAAATCTATCCCCTATTTTGTACACGCTATAACTTTTGCGCAAACCAATCAATACGCGCTTATTGCGATTTTTTTTTTACCAAAAATTATGTAGAAGAATACGTATCGGCCTAAACTGAGGAAAATTTTATTTAAAAAAAAAAAATGGGTATTTATTATAGCAAAAAGTAAAAAATAGTGTTTTTTTCCCAAACTGGACGCTCTTCTTTTGTTTATAGCGCAAAAAATAAAAACCGCAGAGGTGATCAAATACCACCAAAATAAAGCTCTATTTGTGGGAAAAAAAGGACGCAAATTTCGTTTGGAAGCCACGTCGCACGACCGCGCAATTGTCATTCAAAATGTGACAGCGCTGAAAGCTGAAAAATGGCTTGGGCAGGAAGGGGGTTTTCGTGCACAGTAGAGAAGTCGTTATTCATGTGTTAGAATGGCCCAGTCAAAGTCCAGACCTAAATCCAATTGAGGATCTGTGGCAAGACTTGGAAATTGCTGTTCACAGACGCTCGCCATCCAATCTGACAGAGCTTGAGCTATTTTGCAAAGAAGAATGGGCTGAAATGTCACCCTCTAGATGTGCAAAGCTGGTAGAGACATCCCCAAAAAGACTTGCAGCTACAATTGCAGGGAAAGGTGGCTCTACAAAGTATTGACTCAGGGGGGCTGAATACAGATGCACCCCTCACTTTTTACATATTTATTTGTAAAAAATTTTGAAAAACATTTATGATTTTCCTTCCACTTCTCAATTATGTGCCACTTTATGTTGGTCTATCACTTAAAATCTTAATAAAATACATTTACGTTTTTGGTTGTAACATGACAAAATGTGCCAAAAATTTCAGGGATATGAATAATTTTTCAAGGCACTGTATTTGTGTAAAAAAAATGATATGAATGTTGTTTGAGTACAGCGTTGCATGACTGCGCAATTTTCAGTTAAAAATAGCGCAGTGCCGTATAGCAAAAAATAGCCTGGTCATGAAGGGGGTAAAACCTTCAAGTGGCAAGAGAAGAGCTTTCAGTAATGTCAAATGAAACTACACTGGAAATAAGTGGTTTAAGGGACAGTATTTATTGATATACACAAACCTTTCAGTCCATTATTCCCTCTTACCAATGCCCAGCCTATCTTTAGCCTTAAAGTGTATCCAAGAGTTCATCCACACGGGTGCTCAGCCTTGTGTCATTTACCTTTTTTTTTACAATGCTGAGCTACATGCAGGCAGTCTACTGAATGAGTAAGCATCTGACTCACCTGCACAACCGAGTCTGACAAAGACGCAGGGAGGGGTGCCCAGACTTGGATGCACAGGCTCTGTGTCTAAGTCCATGCACCTGTCCCTGTGTACCTGTCAAACTCAGCTGTCCAGGTGAGGTACCCATTACCTTTTTCTTTTCTTTGGGATAAAGTGGAGAGGGATAATGTCTGTGTCCCCATTACTTAGACTCACCTTCTCTATGTGTATTGTTTACCATTTATTTAATACTGAGAGTGAAAGTAAAAGAAAACTCCAAATTTTGGGTTGTCACCACAACATGTATAGAGGGGAAATCTTACAATGGGGACACTAATTCAACCAGGTAATCCCCCACTTTGCCGGGATTTCCTCTCACGTTATGTTTTAGCTATAAGACAGGAAGTGAAGGGAAATCTCCCCAATGGGACACAGAAGGAAAAAAACTTACAGGGCCTTACTCTATTCACAATGAAAAAAAAGTTTTGCCTGTAGTTTTACTTTAAAGCGGAGTTCCACCCAAAAATGGAACTTCCGCTTTTCGAAACCCCCCCCTCCCTCCGGTGTCACCTTTCAGGGGGGAGGGGGGTGCAGATACCTGTCTAAGACAGGTATTTGCACCCACTTCCGGGCATAGACTCCCGTGGGAGTCACGCCACTTCCCGTCCCCCCGCGCTGTCTCCTGGGAAACACACTGGTCCCAGGAGAGAGCGGGGACCAGTGAGGACGGGCCGCGTCGCTCGCGCATGCGCAGTAGGGAACCAGGCAGTGAAGCCGCAACGCTTCACTTCCTGATTCACTCACCGAGGATGGCGGCGGGGGCAGCCGAGAGACGAGCGATTGCTCGTCTTCTGCTGCCGACATCGCGGGCGTGCTAGACAGGTAAGTGTCCATTTTTTAAAAGTCAGCAGCTGCAGTATTTGTAGCTGCTGGCTTTTAAAAAAAAAAATTCGGGTGGACCTCCGCTTTAATGAAAACTGCTGATTTAAACATTTTGAACTTTACTTTTGAATTACTTTTGAATGTTGAAACTTATATGAGATGTTGGGTTAACACTTCCTTTAAGAGCCCTTCCATACTGACAGCGTGGCCGCGACAGCGGTAAAGCGGCGCTAGTTTTAGCAGCGCTTTACCGTCGTTTTAGTGGCGCTTTTTGGCCTGTTCAATTCACCCGAAAAGCGCCACGGCCGAAGCGCTTTGCAGCTGTGCCCATTAATTTCAATCGGCAGGGGCGGTGGAGGAGCGTTGTATACACCACTCCTAAACCGCTCCAAAAATGCTGCTTGCAGGACTTTTTCTAACGTCCTGCAAGCGCACCACTCCAGTGTGAAAGCACTCTGGCTTTCACACTGGGGCTGCAGGGGAAGCCTTTTTTCAGGCGCTTTACAGGTGCTATTTTTTAGCCCTTTAGCACCTGAAAAACGCCTACAGTGTGAAAGAGGTCTAAATCCGACCTTCACAACAAAATAACACATTGCAATATTTTAACCCTTCCTTTTCCATAATCTAAAAAAAGAAAAACTTTTTTTAAAGTTTAATTTTTTTTTATTTACCTTTTCTTTTCTTTTTCTCATGTTTGTCCCACCTCCTGCTTCCTTTCTTGCGTAGGCAAGGATGACGTGAATCTTTCCATGTAGATAAAGTTGGCAACCAGGTGAGGATGAATAAAACTTCTCTTTATTTCGTCCAAGGAGTACACATATTCCAAACAGAGCCAAAACTAAGGGCCAGTTCACACCAGACGCAGTTCCATTCAGTTCCGTGTGCTTTTTTTCTGCACAAAATGCATGCACAGTGTTTTCTGCACCGGAAACTGTCTGCATGGTGTGAACTAGAGACAACAAGAGTCATTGGAATACATGGAAAACACTGTGCATGCATTTTTAGTGCAAAAAAAATGTGCACAAAACTGTACGGAACTGCATCTGGTGTGAACTGGTCCTTAAATCTCGCACACACTACTAGTTTTTTATTTTTCTTCAACCCAGCGGGTTGAACGAAAAAAAGAAACTGACAGCTCAGGTCGGAGCCACTATACTAACAATATGATGTGCAGCAATCTCCCCTGCTGTGCTATTGAGTTCTGACAGGGGGATAGCCCCCCCCCCCTGTCATAACACTTCAGTCAGCCCTCTCAGCCATTGGCTATTGACTGAGAGTGCTGATCGGGAGACGGTCGGTAGACCTTTTTCGGTAATGACCCTTCGACAGAAGCCAAACTAATGGATGGCTTGTATTCGACTGGGTGACATAAACACGGGCCAAATGTCGACCGGTTTCTATTAAATTGGCTGATGCCGCCCGACATTCGGCCTGTGTGTGCTAGGCTTAACTAACATGTGTGTAAGTATGACATGAAGGCTTTTCCTGCAGCTTGCTGGAATACCAACATGATAGATCCCAGAAGGCATAGACACGTGAATAGACACAGCACCAGATCTCTGATTGTGGATGTGCGACATTTGGGGCTATTGGTGGCAGGGGATGTGGCTGAAAGAACCAGGTGGATCAGCCAACTCCCCATGACATAAAATAGTTTGATGGCAGCGTGGGACAGGACCTGCAGTAGGAGATCGATGTGAGAGAAGAGGACAACCCTGGATCTTGTAAGCATACAGTAATTTTGCAGCATAAACAGGAGCATGAGTAAAGGGTACATAAACTGTATTTTTGGGGGAGTGAGCTGAGGTCCAAAAACGATCAGGAATGGGAAGACCCAGGGGAAAAAAATATATAAATAATAAACCAGTCACAAGGAGATGAAGAAAATAGCATATCATTATGGTAGTATTTGTGTTAAGTTTTCTGAAATGATGGCAATAAAAAGGCTCATAGTAATCTTAGTGTATGCAGTAGGTGATTGCTTTTATTTTATGAAAGACCCAATAAATTTTAACCAGTGACTTTATTGCTATGTTTAACATATTTATTGAATCATAAAGAAGTCATATAAAATGAGGCAATATGTAGTTCATTATTGTAAAATAATCAGCGTAATTTGTTTTGTTCCTTACATCTCTTCTTTCTCCTTTATTTATCTTCCTACTCCTCCTTGATGTTATTGCTTTGTATGTATGTACAATTTTCCCAGTTGCACCCCAGGATTTTATAAGTATAACAAGTGTAGCGCCGCCTCACCCCTAAGAGGTGGTTAGGGACAACCAGGTGTCTGGGAGGTCTAGCACCTCAAACCTCAGGGTGGAAAGTTTGACTCTTTGTGTGGTAGAAGAAATTGGGCACCAGTCACTTTGGAACATTTTAGAGTTTTTTAAGGCACGGTAAACTCAGGATAGAGGGTTAGGGCACAGCATATCCAAAAAGCAACAAAAATACAACTCTAGACTTCTAATCACAGACAATACAAAGATAAGGGCCTTCAAGATGAAACCGACAATCTGTACTCTTCAGACTATAAGGGATAATTCACTGGGTTGCTAAGCACCGTACAGCGTGAAGAGCTGTTTGCTTCTTTTTCGTTACCTGCACTGAACAGCATAAAGGCAGCCAACATTACTGAATGGACATGCATCAGCTGTTTGGACTGTATAGATCTGGACGCACAGGCCTCAGGCTCTGCTCTCTGAGTGCTTATGTGAATAAGCCCCAAAAATGTGCAGCTCTACATTCCTGTATTGTCCATTGGCAGCACCTTTTACTCAGTTCTCTGCAGTAAAGTTTCTCCTCAAGATGCAACGTACAGTACATGCAACATGCACCAGTGGCAATACACATCCTGGTGGTTGGCCAGGGAGGCATAAAATCGTAACTCAGCAATATTGTTTTTTTATTACACTATCTTTGGAGGTCTAGTACACAATTTTAAAGGGATTGTACACTTTCAAATGGCTTGTGGACCATTACTTTTTTTGAATTTTAGAATAAAGATGTATCTAGATGTGCAGATTTCTGGTGTGGCGCTTCAGTCTGGACTGTTTTTCTCCTCTGGTAGTGGTCAGTAGGGATGAGCTTCGTGTTCGAGTCGAACATACGTTCGACTCGAACATCGGCTGTTCGATCGTTCGACGAAGATCGAACGATTTGGGCCGTTCGCGCCAAATTCGAGTGACGCGAACGGCCCACAATGCACTACGCCATCGCAGTGTCATCCAGGCGCTGTGATTGGCCAAGCATGCACTGTGACCCCGCATGCTTGGCCAATCACAGCGCCGGCAGCGAGGAGAGCAATGATTGGCCACAGGCAGGATGCCTGTGGCCAATTATTGCTGAGGGGGTTTAGTACACGCCCCACACTATAAAAGGCCGCCAGCGCGGCGGCCTTGTGTAGTGTGTTCCGGAGCAGGGAAAGAGAAGCATAGGCAGGGACAGTGTCATTATTTTTCCTTTACTAATCCTGGATTCCTTGTGTTTAGGGACAGATAAGGATAGGTAGGGAGAGTGTCAGTGACAGTGTGCTATTCTGTGCTAATCCTTGTTTGTAGGGACAGAGAGGTACAGTGAGGGAAAGTGTCAGTGTGCTATTCTGTTCTAAACCAATCTTGCTGAACCATATTTTCAATCCTTGAGTTTAGGGACAGAGAGGTACAGTGAGGGAAAGTGTCAGTGTGCTATTCTGTTCTAAACCAATTTTGCTGTTCCATATTTTCAATCCTTGAGTTTAGGGACAGAGAAGGACACTCGTGGCAATTTTCAGTGTGCTATTCTGTGCTAAATCTTGTTTGTAGGGAGGGACAGAGTAGGACAGTGAGGGAAAGTGTCAGTGTGCTATTCTGTTCTAAACCAATTTTGCTGTTCCATATTTTCAATCCTTGAGTTTAGGGACAGAGAAGGACACTCGTGGCAATTTTCAGTGTGCTATTCTGTGCTAAATCTTGTTTGTAGGGAGGGACAGAGTAGGACAGTGAGGGAAAGTGTCAGTGTGCTATTCTGTTCTAAACCAATTTTGCTGTTCCATATTTTCAATCCTTGAGTTTAGGGACAGAGAAGGACACTCGTGGCAATTTTCAGTGTGCTATTCTGTGCTAAATCTTGTTTGTAGGGAGGGACAGAGTAGGACAGTGAGGGAAAGTGTCAGTGTGCTATTCTGTTCTAAACCAATTTTGCTGTTCCATATTTCAAATCCTTGAGTTTAGGGACAGAGAAGGACACTCGTGCAAATTATCAGTGTGCTATTCTGTGCTAAAACTTGTTTGTAGGGAGGGACAGAGTAGGACAGTGAGGGAAAGTGTCAGTGTGCTATTCTGTTCTAAACCAATTTTGCTGAACCATATTTTCAATCCTTGAGTTTAGGGACAGAGAGGTACAGTGAGTGAAACTGACAGTGTGCTATTTTGTTCTAAACCAATTTTGCTGTTCCATATTTCAAATCCTTGAGTTTAGGGACAGAGAAGGACACTCGTGCAAATTATCAGTGTGCTATTCTGTGCTAAATCTTGTTTGTAGGGAGGGACAGAGTAGGACAGTGAGGGAAAGTGTCAGTGTGCTATTCTGTTCTAAACCGATTTTGCTGAACCATATTTTCAATCCTTGAGTTTAGGGACAGAGAGGTACAGTGAGTGAAACTGACAGTGTGCTATTCTGTTCTAAACCAATTTTGCTGTTCCATATTTCAAATCCTTGAGTTTAGGGACAGAGAAGGACACTCGTGCAAATTATCAGTGTGCTATTCTGTGCTAAATCTTGTTTGTAGGGAGGGACAGAGTAGGACAGTGAGGGAAAGTGTCAGTGTGCTATTCTGTTCTAAACCAATTTTGCTGAACCATATTTTCAATCCTTGAGTTTAGGGACAGAGAGGTACAGTGAGTGAAACTGACAGTGTGTTATTCTGTTCTAAACCAATTTTGCTGTTCCATATTTCAAATCCTTGAGTTTAGGGACAGAGAAGGACACTCGTGCAAATTATCAGTGTGCTATTCTGTGCTAAAACTTGTTTGTAGGGAGGGACAGAGTAGGACAGTGAGGGAAAGTGTCAGTGTGCTATTCTGTTCTAAACCAATTTTGCTGTTCCATATTTTCAATCCTTGAGTTTAGGGACAGAGAAGGACACTCGTGGCAATTTTCAGTGTGCTATTCTGTGCTAAATCTTGTTTGTAGGGAGGGACAGAGTAGGACAGTGAGGGAAAGTGTCAGTGTGCTATTCTGTTCTAAACCAATTTTGCTGTTCCATATTTTCAATCCTTGAGTTTAGGGACAGAGAAGGACACTCGTGGCAATTTTCAGTGTGCTATTCTGTGCTAAATCTTGTTTGTAGGGAGGGACAGAGTAGGACAGTGAGGGAAAGTGTCAGTGTGCTATTCTGTTCTAAACCAATTTTGCTGTTCCATATTTCAAATCCTTGAGTTTAGGGACAGAGAGGTACAGTGAGTGAAACTGACAGTGTGCTATTCTGTTCTAAACCAATTTTGCTGTTCCATATTTCAAATCCTTGAGTTTAGGGACAGAGAAGGACACTCGTGCAAATTATCAGTGTGCTATTCTGTGCTAAAACTTGTTTGTAGGGAGGGACAGAGTAGGACAGTGAGGGAAAGTGTCAGTGTGCTATTCTGTTCTAAACCAATTTTGCTGTTCCATATTTTCAATCCTTGAGTTTAGGGACAGAGAAGGACACTCGTGGCAATTTTCAGTGTGCTATTCTGTGCTAAATCTTGTTTGAAGGGAGGGACAGAGTAGGACAGTGAGGGAAAGTGTCAGTGTGCTATTCTGTTCTAAACCAATTTTGCTGTTCCATATTTTCAATCCTTGAGTTTAGGGACAGAGAAGGACACTCGTGGCAATTTTCAGTGTGCTATTCTGTGCTAAATCTTGTTTGTAGGGAGGGACAGAGTAGGACAGTGAGGGAAAGTGTCAGTGTGCTATTCTGTTCTAAACCAATTTTGCTGTTCCATATTTCAAATCCTTGAGTTTAGGGACAGAGAGGTACAGTGAGTGAAACTGACAGTGTGCTATTCTGTTCTAAACCAATTTTGCTGTTCCATATTTCAAATCCTTGAGTTTAGGGACAGAGAAGGACACTCGTGCAAATTATCAGTGTGCTATTCTGTGCTAAATCTTGTTTGTAGGGAGGGACAGAGTAGGACAGTGAGGGAAAGTGTCAGTGTGCTATTCTGTTCTAAACCAATTTTGCTGAACCATATTTTCAATCCTTGAGTTTAGGGACAGAGAAGGACACTCGTGGCAATTTTCAGTGTGCTATTCTGTGCTAAAACTTGTTTGTAGGGAGGGACAGAGTAGGACAGTGAGGGAAAGTGTCAGTGTGCTATTCTGTTCTAAACCAATTTTGCTGTTCCATATTTTCAATCCTTGAGTTTAGGGACAGAGAAGGACACTCGTGGCAATTTTCAGTGTGCTATTCTGTGCTAAAACTTGTTTGTAGGGGGGGACAGAGTAGGACAGTGAGGGAAAGTGTCAGTGTGCTATTCTGTTCTAAACCAATTTTGCTGTTCCATATTTTCAATCCTTGAGTTTAGGGACAGAGAAGGACACTCGTGGCAATTTTCAGTGTGCTATTCTGTGCTAAATCTTGTTTGTAGGGAGGGACAGAGTAGTACAGTGAGGGAAAGTGTCAGTGTGCTATTCTGTTCTAAACCAATTTTGCTGTTCCATATTTTCAATCCTTGAGTTTAGGGACAGAGAAGGACACTCGTGGCAATTTTCAGTGTGCTATTCTGTGCTAAATCTTGTTTGTAGGGAGGGACAGAGTAGGACAGTGAGGGAAAGTGTCAGTGTGCTATTCTGTTCTAAACCAATTTTGCTGTTCCATATTTCAAATCCTTGAGTTTAGGGACAGAGAGGTACAGTGAGTGAAACTGACAGTGTCCTATTCTGTTCTAAACCAATTTTGCTGTTCCATATTTCAAATCCTTGAGTTTAGGGACAGAGAAGGACACTCATGCAAATTATCAGTGTGCTATTCTGTGCTAAATCTTGTTTGTAGGGAGGGACAGAGTAGGACAGTGAGGGAAAGTGTCAGTGTGCTATTCTGTTCTAAACCAATTTTGCTGAACCATATTTTCAATCCTTGAGTTTAGGGACAGAGAGGTACAGTGAGTGAAACTGACAGTGTGCTATTCTGTTCTAAACCAATTTTGCTGTTCAATATTTCAAATCCTTGCGTTTAGGGACAGAGAAGGACACTCGTGCAAATTATCAGTGTGCTATTCTGTGCTAAATCTTGTTTGTAGGGAGGGACAGAGTAGGACAGTGAGGGAAAGTGTCAGTGTGCTATTCTGTTCTAAACCAATTTTGCTGAACCATATTTTCAATCCTTGAGTTTAGGGACAGAGAAGGACACTCGTGGCAATTTTCAGTGTGCTATTCTGTGCTAAAACTTGTTTGTAGGGAGGGACAGAGTAGGACAGTGAGGGAAAGTGTCAGTGTGCTATTCTGTTCTAAACCAATTTTGCTGTTCCATATTTTCAATCCTTGAGTTTAGGGACAGAGAAGGACACTCGTGGCAATTTTCAGTGTGCTATTCTGTGCTAAATCTTGTTTGTAGGGAGGGACAGAGTAGGACAGTGAGGGAAAGTGTCAGTGTGCTATTCTGTTCTAAACCAATTTTGCTGTTCCATATTTTCAATCCTTGTGTTTAGGGACAGAGAAGGATAGGCAGGGGACAGTGTCAGTGTCATTGTTGCTAAGCCTCCTGCACAGTATACACCTGAAGGTAGCCCTTATTGCTCTTTTTCCCATCTCCCTGCAGGCCATCCATTAAAATGTCTGGAAGGCAAACAAGGAGAGGCAGACAGTCAGGAGGCAAAAAAAGAGGGCAAGCAGGCTCTGTGTCTGGGGGCAACAGTGCTGGTCGTGGACGCGGTGCATTGTCATCAGCACATGGCCATGGGACACGCTTGTCCTTCTTTTCGGCAGCTGGACATGTTGAGCCACATCATGCCGAAGACTTGGTAGAGTGGATGACCAAGCCCACCTCATCCTCCTCATCCTCTCTCACCCAGGCTCAGGGTACTGGCAAAGCAGCTGCCAAAGCGTCCTCTTCTCTGGTATCATTATCTTCATTAGTCAATCCTTCCCTAGATCCACCATGTCCTCCTCCTGAGGAGTCCCCCGAACTGTTTGAGCACAGTGTTGGGTACATGCTCCAGGAGGATGCCCAGCGTTTGGAAGGATCTGATGATGATACCCAGCTAGAGGAAGGCAGCAGCGTGAGAGCAGAGAGAGGGGATGCTCAAGAAGGACACCAATCTGGCAGTCATGCTCCAGCAGCTGCAGCATACTGCCAGATTGGCTCCAGTGATGAGGAGGGAGGGGATGATGAGGTCACTGACTCCACGTGGGTGCCTAATAGGAGAGAGGAGGAGTAGGAGGAGGATGAGGAGGAGGCACATCTCCAACGAGGCAGGATGCCCTTGAGTGGCCAGCGTATGGGCAGCACACCGACGGAATCACACCGCAGAGCTCCGCCTGTGCAGGGCGCTGCCTCTGCCCGTCATTCAAAAAGTTCTTTGGTGTGGGCCTTTTTTGAGGCGAGTGCATCAGATCGCACAGCTGCTGTTTGCAACATATGTCTCAAGCGTATATCGCGTGGCCAAAACATCAGCCGCTTGGGCACCACATGCTTGATCAGACATATGCTGACCTGCCATGCAGCTCGTTGGCAAGCCTACCTTAAAGACCCACACCAAAGAACAAAGCTGACCTCTTCTTGCACCGCATCAGCTGGGATCTCCAACCCCACTATACCTTCACTCCTCTCTGAAACCTGCTCTGAGAGGAATGAAGGTGTAGAATTAGGTGTGTCACAGGCAAGTACTTGCGGGCACTCTGCTAGCAGTACACCAACGTCCGATTCTAGCAGGCAAATTTCCCTGCCCCAGCTGCTGGACCGTCGAAAGAAGTTCACTCCCAGCCATCCACATGCCCAGCGGTTGATTGCTAGCTTGGCTAAATTGCTAGCGCTTCAACTGCTGCCTTTTCAGTTGGTAGACTCGGCCCCCTTCCGTGAGTTTGTGCAATGTGCGGTTCCTCAGTGGCAGGTTCCCAAACGCCACTTTTTCGCACGGAAGGCGATTCCGGCTCTCTACAGGCATGTGGAAGGCAATGTCTTGGCCTCGCTGGACAGGGCGGTCAACGGTAAGGTGCATATTACCGCTGACTCATGGTCCAGCAGGCATGGACAGGGACGTTACCTTTCTTTCACGGCCCATTGGGTCACTCTTTTGGCAGCTGGGAAGGATGCAGGACAAGGTGCAGTAGTGTTGGAGGTTGTTCCACCGCCACGCCTCCAAAATGCTACTACTGGACACACCTCTCTCCTCCACCCCCTCCTCTTCTTCTTCCTCCATGGCCTCTTCCTGTGGTTTGTCCTTTGGAACCAGCGGTGCTCCGTAGGCGTTCAAGGGGCTACGCAAGTACGCAGGCAAAAAGATGCCATGCCGTGCTTGCGCTGGTGTGTTTGGGGGACAGAAGCCACACTGGGGCAGAGGTCCTGTCTGCTCTGCAGGGGCAGGCCGAGAGGTGGTTGACGCCACGCCAGCTTAAGCCAGGAATGGTGGTTTGCGACAATGGCACCAACCTCCTCTCCGCCCTCCGACAGGGACAACTGACCCATGTGCCCTGTATGGCTCACGTCCTTAACCTGGTGGTGCAGCGGTTCTTGGGCAGGTACCCGGGCTTACAGGATGTCCTGAGGCAGGCCAGGAAAGTCTGTGTGCATTTCCGCAGATCTTATAATGCCAGTGCTCGCCTGGCTGAGCTGCAAAAGGAGTTGAACCTGCCCAAGAACCGCCTTATATGTGACATGCCCACCAGGTGGAACTCAATGTTGGCCATGCTGCAGCGGCTGCACACGCAGCAGAGGGCCATCAATGAGTACCTGTGCGACTACGGCACCAGGACAGGGTCAGGGGAGCTCGGGTTTTTTTCACCACGCCAGTGGGGCATGATCAGGGATGCATGCACTGTCCTGGCACCATTTGAGGAGGCCACGAGGATGGTGAGCAGTGACAGTGCATGCATCAGTGACACTGTACCTCTTGTCCACCTGTTGGAGCACACGCTGCGTGGAATAATGGACAGGGCACTTGAGGCAGAACAGAGGCAGGAAGAGGAGGACTTCCTTGCCTCTCAAGGCCCCCTTTACCCAGACAGTGTTCCTTCTGTCCCACCCATCGCACAAGAAGAGGAGGAGGAGGAGGAGGAGGAGGATTGTGTCAGCATGGAGGTGGAGGCTGGCACTCAGCATCATCAGCAGCAGTCTTTTAGGGATGATTTACAGTCCCAAGAAACCAGTGGACTTGTACGTGGCTGGGAGGAGGTGGCTGCGGATCATGTCGTCCTTAGTGACCCAGAGGACTCCGGACTGAATGCCTCAGCTAACCTACGCTGCATGGCCTCCCTGATCCTGCAAAGTCTGCGGAAGGATCCTCGTATTCTTCGGATCAAGGAGAGGGACCATTACTGGCTGGCCACTCTCCTTGATCCACGGTACAAGGGTAAGGTTGCGGACCTTATCGTACCGTCGCAGAGGGAGCAGAGGATGAGACAACTCCGGGAGGCCTTGCAGAAAGGTCTGTGCAACGCGTTCCCAGAGACTGGGAGGTTACAAACTCCTGGTCCTGGACAACGAGTTGCTGAGGCTTCGGGCAGTCAAAGAAGGAGCGGTGGGGAAGGTGGCCGTCTGACCGATGCGTTCAGACAATTCTTTAGTCCGCAGCCCCAAAGTATGATCGGTTCCAGCAACCATCGCCAGCGTCTGATATACATGGTCCAGGAATACCTAGGGGCAAGGTCAGACTTGGACACCTTCCCCACCGAAAATCCTCTGGCTTACTGGGTCTTGAGGATGGATCACTGGCCAGAGCTTGCACAGTATGCAATTGAGCTACTGGCCTGTCCTGCATCCAGCGTTCTTTCAGAACGCACATTTAGTGCTGCTGGAGGATTTGTCACGGATCACAGGGTGCGCCTGTCCACCGACTCGGTTGATCGACTGACTTTCATCAAGATGAACCAGTCTTGGATCACCACCAGCTACCACACACCAGATGCTGATATAACAGACTAATTGATTTTAAAATGTCACATCCCTTCAAGACTGATGCTGAGTGCCTGTGCTGTTATGTTGACTGGCTATCCTCCTCCTCCTCCTCAATGATACGATTAATGATGATAGCTTGGAAGATCATTTTGGTTTATGGGTGACGCCACCAGTGGCTAAGGCCCAATTTTTCCAGCCCCTGTGTAACAGGGGCGTGTAATTAAAATTTTTGATGCAATACTTTGCAACAGGCCTCATTGCTGTGCTCCAAGTACAGTATTTGTGAGGGGTTGCAGTGTTGTGCCACCAGTGCCTAAGGCCCAATTTTTCAGCCCCTGTTCAACAGGGGCATGCAATTATAATTATTGATCTAATAATTCACAGCAGGGCCCATTGCTGCGCCCACCAAGAGTAACTGTCAGGCCTTACAGTGTTGTGGCACCAGCACCACCATCACCACCACCACCACCACCAAAGGCCCAATTTTTCAGCCCCTGTTCAACAGGGGCATGCAATTATAATTATTGATCGAATAATTCACAGCAGGACCCATTGCTGCGCCCACCAAGAGTAACTGTCAGGCCTTACAGTGTTGTGGCACCAGCACCACCATCACCACCACCACCACCACCAAAGGCCCAATTTTTCAGCCCCTGTTCAACAGGGGCATGCAATTATAATTATTGTTCGAATAATTCACAGCAGGGCCCATTGCTGCGCCCACCAAGAGTAACTGTCAGGCCTTACAGTGTTGTGGCACCAGCACCACCATCACCACCACCACCACCACCAAAGGCCCAATTTTTCAGCCCCTGTTCAACAGGGGCATGCAATTATAATTATTGTTCGAATAATTCACAGCAGGGCCCATTGCTGCGCCCACCAAGAGTAACTGTCAGGCCTTACAGTGTTGTGGCACCAGCACCACCATCACCACCACCACCACCACCAAAGGCCCAATTTTTCAGCCCCTGTTCAACAGGGGCATGCAATTATAATTATTGATCTAATAATTCACAGCAGGGCCCATTGCTGCGCCCACCAAGAGTAACTGTCAGGCCTTACAGTGTTGTGGCACCAGCACCACCATCAAAGGCCCAATTTTTACTACCACTGTTCAACAATTATATGTTATTACAATTCCTGATATAATAGTTGACAGCAGGGCGTTCCAGCACCCACCAAGAGTAACTGTGAGTGCTTACAGTGTTGTGCCAACACCAACACCTAAGGGGCCAATTTCTGCAGAGTATATACGGCAGGTCCCTACTTTCAAACATCCAACTTACAAACTACTACTACTTGCAAACGGAAGAAGACAACAGGAAGTGAGAGGAAATCTACCCCTTGGAAGGAAAATTCTCTCCTGTAAGAATTAATATGGGAGAAAGGTGTCTCCTCTCTACTGATGCTTTATCACCAATCCTTGTTTCAATAAAAACACCACATTTCAAAAACAGTTGTCATTGGGACGCAAAGTGAGGTGAAATGTTCTGAACAGGGGCACAGACAGCAAAAAAAATGTGACAGGGGTGATAACCGTTCCCTATGTTTTACAAAAAGCTAAAAAAAAGGAATTTGGCATGGAGCTACACTTAAACAATGCAGCTGTTCAAAATTACAAACAGATTCTACATAAGAACAAACCTACAGTCCCTGTCTTGTATGCACCGCCTGTATACGGCTGTTCAGAGTATATAGGTCCTTTTTTATTTTGTGTGCGGGGTTCCCCTTAATATCCATACAAGACCCAAAGGGGCTGGTAATGGGCTGGGGTGGGGGGGGGGGGGGTTGATGGGGTAGCTATGCCATTTTTCCTAAAGATTTTCATCCATATTACCGGGACCAGACATTGCATTAAAGCCGCAAGCAGTTTTAAATGGCTTTTTTTCCTTTAGAAATGTTATTTTGTGCAGGGACAGTTCTAAACACGGGAAACACGTGGCACTTCACAGGCATACTTTAGACACCCCCCAGGTACAATATTTAAAGGAATATTTGACTTTTTTTTTTTCACTTTATGCATCATTAAAATGACTGCTCCCGGAAAACGTCCGTTTTTAAAACGTCTTTTTGCATTGATACATGTCCCCTGGTGCAGAACCCGGGTTCCCAAACTCTGTTTCGGACAATAACATGGATAATAGTCGTTATAATTAGCACTTTAGAATCCGAACGTTCACATCCATTGTATTTAATAGGGTTCTAATGTTCGTGCGAACTTTCGGTCCGTTCGCGGGTTCTGGTGCGAACCGAACCCGGGGGTGTTCGGCTCATCACCAGTGGTCAGTCCTGCACTGGACAATGGTCATGTAATGATGTGTTAGCGCTGTTCTGTTTAGCAGTGCTGTAGTCCCAGGCCCGTGTGGTGCTTCATCAACAGGGGGTGTGTCCATGACAGCCTGGACTCACAGGAAGTAGGTTGAGCAACATTTAAGTCGGGAGAATGGCAGGAGCTGGAGGACAGAGAGAACTTCTGCAGGGGCAGCACCAGAGAGAAGGTGAGCAATTTTTTCTTTGCATTGTTTATTGTTGAACTACCCAAGGTCAAATGCCACTTATCCTAATGGAGTTGCTAACAGGAGCATTGCAGGATCATTTGCTAGTTTGCTGGTCTAGCTACTGTAGAAGCAATGCCATAGTGGAAGGTTTATGGTCTTTCAGTGATCTTGACAGGATTGCTTGTTTGATATCCCCGTGAGTGTGACTATTAAGGTGAAAAATATTTATCCACGGGTCCCCAGGTATTCATATTTTCCATTTAGGACTGTAGAGATGTACTATCCTTTCATATTATAAAGCAGCTTTTTTAGCTGCCCAATACCGTGAGTTAGGTTCTGTCACTTTAAGGGCTTGTTAACATGTGTGGCAGCCCCTGTCACCCCAATAAAAAGAAATCTGCATTGGACTGCTTTTCAGAGGAGTTTGACAGGTGCTGAGGAGGCAATATTTCACCTTCTCTGTGCCTGATTTAACCCTGTAAATGCGCACCACCATGCTGCAATCATGTGCATTCTATGAGGTTGTGGAGCAGTTGTGGCATGGCCTCATGTACTAGCATGGGACACATTTTGCGGCGGCAATGTCCAGTTAAAAGCGACATGGTTTACCACTCCCTGGCCACATATGTGAATGAGCCCTTAGAGCACGGGTCACTAAATGGCGGACTGCAGTCCGGAACAGGACCAAGTGACAGTCCTGTCCAGACCACGGCCCTGCCACTGCTACAGATGAATGTTTTCTCCCGGGCGTCCCATCCAGCCAACTCCAGGCCCGGGCAGGAGGTGCTGCAGATTGGGACAGAGAGTGAGAGTTTTTTCATATTAACAAGCCGGGCAATCACCCACTTGTTAACATAAAAACTTGGGCAGCTCCTGCCCCTCAGTCCTGATCTGCAGCTCCTGCCACCCCTGCCCGCTGTGAGGATGACATCAGTGGCTGGGCTGGAGGCCCAGGAGAGGACACCCCAGGATAATTAGTGCCTCTGCTTTGCCAAAGGTACCTAAGGATTGCGCAGGGGAGGCTTGCATTAAAAGGGGCACTGTGTTGTGTTACAGGCACTGTGATGTGTTCGGGACATTGTATTGTGTTAAGGGGCACTGTGTTATTAAAGAAAAGCCCGGAGCAAAGTAATGCAATGGATGGGTGGAGGGCGGACATGACTAGGGAAACAGGGACTTATGTGAAGGATTAGGGGATTGGTGGGTTAAGGCTGAGGAAGAGGGGATAAGATTGGTGGGTTAATTTGTGTGGGAGGGGGCATTGAGGGTATAAAGGAGGACTCCGCCCCCTCCCTGGATAACATGCGGCGCAAAGAAAGTTTGAGATGGCAGACTTAGAGCAGCTCCTGGCCCAATTGCGGGCAGAGACAGCAGCGCGAGGCCCACAGTGGGCCCAGGAACATTTAGGGCCTTTGCTCGGGCGTCCCGTGGAAGAAGAGGTTAATGGGGGGAGAGTGTCAGCGCGAGCTCGGCAGTCAAAACCGCCAGAGCGCTTCTCTCCTGACCTCTCCTCCGGAGCTCGCAGACAAATAGGGAATCCCCATTCGCGGGCCCCTTCGGGTCCTCCCGCGAAGCAAGCTGCTGTCGCCGGGTTGGACGCCGGAAGGAATCCCCAGCAGAGTCGGAGCTCCGCGGGCGGCCGTTCCGGGAGTTCCGGAGCGGCCACTAGGCCCGCACGGCGATTGGAGTCGGAGGCAGCGGGCCCCGCCCCCAGAGTGATGTCACCGGGGACGGCGCCTCGGCGGGGGAGATCCAGTGTGGCGGTGGCCGGGCCTTCCACTGCGGCGGCCGGGGACCTTGCGGCAGAGGAGCGGAGGGCAGAGGCAGCTGATGTAGGTGACAGGGCTGGACGGAGCCCCCCCGGCTCGGGCAAGGCAACGAAAAAATCGGTGGGCGGGTCCAGAGCACGAAGAGGGAGTCGGTGGGCAGCGGGACCCTCGGCATCCAGGGATCCTTCCCCTGGAGGGCTTTCATTTGGAGCTGAAGGGGAGGAGCAACGTGCGGACGGGGCAGTGTCGGAATCGGAGGAGGAATGTGAGCCTCTCGGACGGTCAGCATCGATGGAGGCGGGACGGTCGGCTGGTGGGTCTCTTCCTAGGCAGCCCGGTAAGTTTGTTTTTCCTTTATCTTCCCTGGGTCAGTCACAGGTGTTGGGTGCTGGGGGCTGCAGTGGTGGGGGTGATGCTGGGACGTCAGTGTGGGGGTGCTCGGCTGGGGGTGGTGACTTGGCAGGCCAGGGTCAGAGGTCGGTAGTGGGGATGGATACAAGTATGAGGGGGTTTTTAGCAGGGATCAAGGAACTGGTGGACAGGTTTGAAAATGCAGCAGGTGGGGCGCCATGCCCGGCAGCGGCATGGGTTTCCCCGGTGGGGGGGATGGCAGGAGCGGGGTGGCAGGGGCAGCGGTGGTGGTGCCACAGCAGGGGGGGACGGACAGTCCTCCGCTAGCAAAGGAGGGGGGCGAGACGCCTACGGCGGTGGGGGAGGCTGGCAGGCAGGACCTGGTGAGGTTAGCTGACGCGGCGAAGTGCGAGGTCTATATCTGTTTTAAGGGACCGTTGGGAGCGCATTTAAAGGTGGAGGTACGTGAAAAGATTTGGAAAGGTGAGTATGTGGAGATATTCTCACTGCTGCCGTTGGGGAAGTTCAACTTGGACAGAGTCAAGCCGGATGACTCCAAGAAGGAAGATGAGGAGAAGCGTAGGTATCGACTTATCCCACGGACATTTACAAATTGGCTGCAGGCATTTGGCATTTTGGCAAGTGTGATAGGGGTAAAGAAGCCGGAGTTCTGCTCTGCTCTGTTTTGCTACCAGGATGCCGTAGGGGAAGCATACAGAATCTTCGGGGGCACGGCTTGGTTGAGGTACGACGAGCAGTTTCGCCAGAGGATGGCGATGCGGCCGGAGTTGAGATGGGACCACAAAGACATTAGTTTGTGGATGCGATTGATGGCTTCGGCGAGGGCCCCGAACCAGTTTTTTCAGGGGGGGGGGGGGCTGGTGGATCGTCTTCCCCTGGACAACCGGCTGGTAAGGCAAAAGGGGTTTGTTGGCAGTTTAATTCGGGTACATGCAAGTTTGGAGGAACGTGCCGTTTCAAACATGAGTGTTCCGGATGCGGGGGTTCTCACCCCTCGTCTAGATGCTTTAAGCAAGGGAAGAACCGTTCCGGAGAGCTTACGAATAAGAGGGAAGACGCCGGTGATGGTGGAAAGGATGCGGCCGTTTCTAGGTAGGTATCCTGACAGGGCGGCTGCGCGGTTGTTGGAAAGGGGGTTTGCGGACGGTTTTCGTATTCCGTGCTCGTTGAGGGAGGTTCCCTCCGTGCCGCGCAATTTGCGATCGGCGTTGCTACATTGCGACGTAGTTTCTGAGAAACTACGAAAGGAAGTTGCGTTGGGCCGCATGAGCGGCCCTTTTCCAGTTTCCCCGTTAAAGGATTTGGTGGTCTCTCCGCTAGGTGTGGTGCCAAAAAAGGAGCCGAATAAATTTCGGCTCATTCACCACCTTTCTTTTCCAAAAGGGGGGTCGGTGAATGACGCCATTGAGCCGGATGCTTGCACGGTGAGTTACACATCATTCGATGCAGCGGTTGTTTGGGTCCGGCATTATGGAAAGGGGGCTCTCATGGCAAAATCAGATGTGGAGGCGGCCTTTCGGCTTCTTCCGGTTCACCCTGATAGTTTTCGATTATTGGGGTGTCACTGGAACGGGGAGTTTTATGTGGACCGGTGCCTGCCTATGGGCTGTTCCATATCGTGTGCATTGTTTGAGGAGTTTAGCTCCTTTCTGGAATGGGTGGTCAGGGACGTGGCAGGGGTAAATTCGGTCATACACTATCTGGATGACTTCCTCTGCGTGGGCCCGGCTTCATCCAGGAATTGTGCGATTCTGTTAGCAACGCTGGAACATATGGCGGATCGTTTTGGCGTCCCGTTGGCGCCTGACAAGACGGAGGGGCCAAGAACGGTCATTACGTTTTTGGGGATAACGCTGGATTCAGAAGCCATTGAATGCCGTTTACCGGAAGATAAGCTTGCGGCTCTGAAAGAAGAAATTAAACTGATGTTGGGTTTGCGCAAGGTACAGCTGCGGACGCTGCAATCTTTATTGGGGAAGCTGAATTTTGCCTGTCGCATTTTGCCGATGGGGAGAGCGTTTTGCCGACGGCTGTCAGCAAGTACGGCTGGGGTGCAGTCGCGGCGACATTTTGTTCGGCTGGTACGTTCCCACAGGTCTGATCTGCAGGTCTGGCATAAATTCTTGGAGTCCTTCAATGGTAGGGCACTATGGATGTCGGGCCCGGTCAGCAACTTTGATATGGATCTGTTCACGGACGCTGCAGGCTCAGCAGGTTTTGGGGCTTTTTTCCAAGGCCGATGGAGTGCGGGTTCGTGGCCACAGAGTTGGGTGGAGGCGGGCTTCATAAAGAATATGTTGCTGCTGGAGCTGTTTCCAGTAGTACTGGCAGTGGAACTATGGGGCGAGGCTTTCCGGGATCGGAAGGTGCGTTTCCACATCGACAACATGGGCGTGGTGCAGGTGATTAACAGAGCATCGGCGGCATCGCCGCCGGTGGTTCGCCTGCTACAACAGCTGGTGTTGAGATGCCTACAGTTAAACATCTTCATATATGCTGTTCACCTTCCTGGAGTGGACAATGTGGTGGCTGACGCTTTATCTCGCTTTCAGTGGGACAGGTTCCGAGAGTTGGCACCGGACATGGAGCAACGAGGGGTACCTTGTCCAGACTGGCTGTGGAAGATTGCGTTAGATTAGTCGCCGGATGGATCAGAAAGTCGGTGAGTGAGCCGACGTGGGCTGCATATCAGAAAGTTTGGCTGGAATGGGCGGATTTGGGTAGAATGGCGGGAGTGGATATTGATGGGCCGGAGGTGAGGTTGCTAGTCTGATACTTTATTTCCAGGTGCATGGAAGCAGGGGTGTCGGTATCCACGCTGGATAAAAAGGTTGCTGGGTTGGCATTTTTGTTTAAATGGCAAGGTTTGCCTGATTTCACGAAAGACTTCTGGGTTCGACAAGCGCTCAAAGGTTATAGGCGGGCTAGGCCCGTCAAAGACACCAGACGCCCTGTGTCCTTTGGGGTCTTGAGGGGGGTGTTGGCTAAGCTACTGGAGGTTTGCACCTCGGAATATGAGGCTGCCTTGTTCCGAGTGGCATTTTCTTTGGCATTTTTTGGGGCGTTCAGGATTGGCGAGCTGGTTAGCCCGTCTAAGAAAGTGCACGGGGGGATTGGGGCTAATGAAGTGCGTTGCCAGGAGGACAGGGTGTCCTTGTGGTTACGTAGATCAAAAACGGATCAAAAAGGGAAGGGCAAGAGAGTTCAGATCTTTTCATTGCCGGGCTCACCGCTTTGTCCAGTTGGGGCCGTTCTGGGTTTTCTGGCGGTACGCCCAGAGAACGTGGGTTCCTTTCTGATACATGCGGATGGGTGTCCGTTGTCCAGGTTTCAGTTCATATTGGGTTTTCCGAGAATGTTTGGGGTGCCTAGGTTTAGAGGCGAAAGAATTTTAGTCACATTCGTTCAGAATTGGGGCGGCTACGGAAGCGGCTCGAAGTGGGTTGGATATTGAGTCAGTCAAGCGCATTGGGAGATGGGAATCGAGGAGATTTCGATCTTACATTCGCCCTCACTTAGTGGTAGGGGTGTGAGGAGAGTAGGAGTAGGGGTATGCGGAGAGTAGGAGTAGGGCTGATTGGAGTTTAAAAAAAATATATATATATATATAAAGAAAATAAAATAAAGAGGTTACGTTGTCAGGCTTGGCTGTGGTTACGGTGGATACATGTTTTTCTCTCTTTCAGGTGTGGCGCCGGCGTTGGTCTGGATACTGGGGCACTCTTACGTGTACAGGGGGGGTAAGAGGGCTGAGGCAAGACCGGAAGGTCGGCAATTGGGGTTTCCAAGGCAGGAGGCCCGGATTCGCTGGCTGGGAATTCCGGGAATGTTGTGGAGTAGGACAGTTCCAGAAGTGCATCGTTATGCGCGACTGGACCGCCCACCTGACGTTTTAATTCTGCACGTAGGTGGGAATGACTTAGGTGTTAGATCTATGCTGGATGTGACGAAAGATATCAAATTGATATTCTTTGTCTTCGTATGGCATTCCCGGAAATGGTGATAGTGTGGTCCGACATGGTGGCTCGTACTTCATGGCGGACGGCTAGATCCATAGAGGGCATCAATAGGGCGCGGAGGAAAGTTAATCGGGATGTGGCCAGGTTCATGGTTAGGAATGGGGGTTTGGTGATACGTCATTTTGAGCTGGAGTTGGAGACATGGCGGTACCTTCGGGGTGATGGGGTACACCTCAGTGATGTGGGTATAGACCTATGGGCGTTAGGGTTACAGGATGGTATACAGAGGGCTCTCAGGGTGTGGAGGGGCACCCAATTGTAAAGGCTTTTACATTCGGGTGCTGTGGCGGGTGTCTGATCTTTGCAGGGGAAGGATGATACCTCGGAAAGAAGGGTTCAGGACCTGTCGTTGGTATGGGTCCTGACGGTGGGCTTACAGTTAACGGAGGTTTAGCATTGGGATGGTGCACTGCGGTCAGGGTTGTCTCTGAGCCAGCATGTCGGCTTGAGGCCTATTAGCGGATTTTGAGAAGTACAGCAGTGCAATAATAGACACAGATGTTAATAGAGGTTCCTGCAGAGATCGACACCAGTAATTTACTGAGGGTCCTTTAGGACAGAGTTTATGGTTACTGTTAAAAAAAGTTATACAGCGTTTTAATAAATAAGGCTGCTACGGCCTATATATATTTCTCCAACTCCTGGTGTGGTCTCGTTTACTTAGTCATAAGTAAGATAGTAAATAAGGGGTAGTATAATAAGGACATCTGTTATACGATAGTCAAGAAAAGCCGGGAGCAAAGGAATGCAATGGATGGGTGGAGGGCGGACATGACTAGGGAAACAGGGACTTATGTGAAGGATTAGGAGATTGGTGGGGTAAGGCTGAGGAAGAGGGGATAAGATTGGTGGGTTAATTTGTGTGGGAGGGGGCATTGAGGGTATAAAGGAGGACTCCGCCCCCTCCCTGGATAACATGCGGCGCAAAGAAAGTTCCCGCCCACCCTCCCCTGAATTTGGACGGGGTTGGGGATGTTGTCTTTACATTTTGTTTTACAGGTACAAGTGGGGTCATTGCGGATGTCGTGGCAGTGGCGGGTGTCTGGTCTTTGCAGGGGAAGGATGATACCTCGGAAAGAAGGGTTCAGGACCTGTCGTTGGTATGGGTCCTGACGGTGGGCTTACAGTTAACGGAGGTTTAGCTTGAAGTATTGGGATGGTGCACTGCGGTCAGGGTTGTCTCTGAGCCAGCATGTCGGCTTGAGACCTATTAGCGGATTTTGAGAAGTACCGCAGTGCAATATTAGACACAGATGTTAATAGAGGTTCCTGCAGAGATCGACACCAGTAATTTACTGAGGGTCCTTTAGGACAGAGTTTATGGTTACTGTTAAAAAAAGTTATACAGCGTTTTAATAAATAAGGCTGCTACGGCCTATATATGTTTCTCCAACTCCTGGTGTGGTCTCGTTTACTTAGTCATAAGTAAGATAGTAAATAAGGGGTAGTATAATAAGGACATCTGTTATACGATAGTCAGGGGGACTGTGTTGTGTTAAGGGGCACTGTGTTGTGTTACAGACACTGTGATGTGTTAGGGACACTGTGATGTGTTAAGGAGCAATGTGTTATTAAAGGGCACTGTGTGGTGTTAAGGGGCACTGTGTTATGTTACAGGCACTGTGATGTGTTAGGGACACTGTGATGTGTTAAGGAGCAATGTATTATTAAAGGGCACTGTGTGGTGTTAAGGGGCACTGTGTTGTGTTACAGGCACTGTGATGTGTTAGGGACACTGTTTTGTGTTAAGGAGCAATGTGTTATTAAAGGGCACTGTGTGGTGTTAAGGGGCACTGTGTTGTGTTACGGGTACTGTGATGTGTTAGGGACACTGTGAATTGTTAAGGAACACTGTGTTATTTAAGGGCACTGTGTTGTGCTAAGGGGCACTGTGTTGTGTTAGGGAGCACTGTGGTGTGTTAAGGGGCACTGTGTTGTGTTAGGGAGCACTGTGGTGTATTAAGGGGCACTGTGTTGTGTTAGGAGGCACTGTGTTGTGCTAAGGGGCACTGTGTTGTGTTAGGGAGCACTGTGGTGTGTTAAGGGGCACTGTGTTGTGTTAGGAGGCACTGTGTTGTGTTAAGGTGTACTGTGTTATTAAGGGGCACTGTGTTATGTTAAGGGGCACTGTGTTGTGATAGAGTGCACTGTGTTGTGATAGGGTGCACTGTGTTGTTTTAAATGGCACTGTGTTATGAAGGGGCACTGGGGGTCATTTACGAAAAGCAAATCCACTTTGCACTACAAGTGCAAAGTGCACTTGAAATTGCACTGAAAGTGCACTTGGAAGTGCCGTCGCTATAAATCTGAGGGGTAGATCTGAAATGAGGGGAAGCTCTGCTGATTTTATTATCCAATCATGTACAAGCTGTGACAGCAGGAAGGTAAAGTCACCTGGTTGCATCCAGGGGGGTAGATATATTTCGCCCAGATTCAGGCTTTACGCCGACTTATACAACTAGGTGGAGAGTTGTATAAGGCTAGTGGGCTCATGGATGACTCATACCTCTAGGGAGAGGGCTGGGCGTCGTGCAGACAGGGAGTTGATGAGACCAGCTGAAGCTTGTCAGCTCATTTAGGCCTCTATAAGAACTCCCAGCTTCATTAGATGTTAGCTCATGCCTGGAACCAGACCTGTGTGGACTGTCTAGGGAGAGTGAACCCCTGTGCGGTGAGACAAAGCCTGTGTGGCTATTTGCTTGGACATTTAAAACCAGGGACTTAGGGACTAGGACAGCACTAGGCTGATCCCAGTTGTTAGTTAGGAAACCTGTATGTTTAGTCAGAGGTCAACTTGACCAGGATTTATTTTGGTTATGTTTCTTTTGCTTTGCTGTGTTTTGTCACTGTAAATAGAAAATAAACCGCACCTTTTTGATTTTGAAAACCACAACCTCCGTTTGCTGGGCCTGTTTTGTGTGGGGAGCCCATCCCGGGGGTCACACACACCCGCTGCCGAGCTAACCCCCTCACAGTTGGTGGAGAATGCAGGCAGTTTTTTTTTAAGCCAGCATGGAGGAGATACTGAAACAGCTGGCTCTAGCAAATGCCAATCAACAGCAGACAAATGCAGGTTTGCAAAGGAGCCTTGCAGCCCAGCAGCAAGCTCATCAACAGAGCCTTGCAGCCCAGCAGCAAGCTCACCAACAGAGTCTGGAAGCTCAGCAACAAGCCCAGCAGCAATCTGAGGCCCGCTTCATAGACCTGTTACAGAAGCAAGAGCAGAGACTACAACAAATGGAAGCAGTAATGCAGCAACGTCCACAGACCAGTGAGGAAAGCCGTCCCACTAATACCGCGTCCTTTGGGGTGAGTCGTTTATTGACAAAAATGACTGGAGAGGATGATCCAGAGGTATTTTTGACCACATTTGAAAGGACCGCTGAAAGAGAAAAGTGGCCTGAGGAGCAGTGGGCTGGACTGGTGGCTCCTCTGTTAACTGGTGAATCGCAGAAAGCTTACTATGACCTAGAGCCTAACCAAGCAAAAGACTATGTGATGCTAAAAGCTGAAATTTTGGCAAGGCTGGGTGTCACCCAGGCTGTCCGGGCTCAGCGTGTGCATAACTGGACTTTCCAGCTTGGAAAACCCCCCAGGTCTCAAATGTATGATCTCATTCACCTGAGCAGAAAGTGGCTACAGCCAGAGACTTTGTCCGCACCAAAGATTGTGGAACGTGTTGTAATGGATCGGTTTTTGAGAGCCCTTCCTACTGCCATCCAAAAGTGGGTAAGCCATGGAGACCCAGAGACGGCCGATGGTCTTGTGGATCGTGTGGAGAAATACTTGGCTACAGAGAACCTGACGGCCTCTTCCAGAGACACTCGGACTTTCCACCCTAAGACCAGACCATCCCCAGGGGCGGATAAGAGGATTCCAAGGGGTGAGGGTGGAGAGAGTGAGAGGGTGGGAGCTCTACCCCAAGTTTGGCGAGAACAGCCTGGGAAATCAGCGGCTCAAGAGGCGGCAAGAAGGATCGTTTGCTACCGCTGCCGGCAAGCGGGACATATTGCAGCCAATTGCCCGGTTGTGGAGGAACCCATGCAGTGTGACTTTCTGACGGGCAGACGTCAGTCGCTGTGTGCGACATTCGCATGCACTGCCATTCGAGGAACTGAGAAACATTTATGCAAAATGTGTGTTAATGGTAGAAATGTTGTGGTATTGCTGGATTCAGGTAGCCTTGTGACCCTGATAAAGGCTGAGTTAGTTAAAACAGAGGTCTCTGGGAATAGCAAGGTAGCTGTTATTTGTGTGCATGGGGACACCCGAGAGTATCCAGTGACTACAGTGTGTTTCGAGACCCCCAAAGGTACCCTCTCTCATCCAGTGGGCTTAGTATCTCAGTTACCGCATGACGCCATTGTGGGAAGGGATTTTCCGAAGTTCTGGGAACTGTGGGATGATCCTGAGCCCCTCACTGGTGCCCCTATGTACCAGGAATGTGATAGCCAGAACTCCCCTGAGAGTGGTGAGGACTCTCCGGAATTTCCCTTATCAGTATTGGCAGGGGAGACTCAAGAAACTGGAGAGGAGCCCACCTCCTCAGACGAAAACCTACCGTCTGTGGAGTTTTCTGATCTTGAGGTTCACAGGGAAAACTTTGCCACAGAACAGTTGAAAGACCCCGCCCTAATAAAGGCACGGGAAAACGTAGTGAAAATAGATGGCGAGTTAGTGAACCCAGATAATACCTGCACTTACCCATACTTCAGTGTAGAGAAGGACCTACTGTATCGGGTGGCAAAAAGGGCAGAAGAAACCGTTGAGCAGCTTGTGGTGCCCAAACCTTACAGGAAGTTGGTGTTGGAGTTGGCCCATGGGCACATTCTTGGAGGTCATCTGGGGACAGAGAAAACCCGAGAGAGGGTATTACAGAGATTCTATTGGCCGGGGGTGATGAAGGACGTAGAAAATTATTGTTCCTCCTGCCCTGTGTGTCAGAGGTTGGCCCCGATGCCACATTTCCGTAGCCCGCTGGTCCCTCTACCCATCATTGAGGTCCCGTTTGAGAGGATCGCCATGGATTTGGTAGGTCCTATAATCAAGTCCGCTAGGGGGCACCAGTACATATTAGTTATAATGGACTATGCCACCCGTTATCCAGAAGCGATCCCTCTCCGAAATACCTCGGCCAAAACCATAGCCAAAGAGCTATCTCTTGTTTTTAGCCGGGTGGGTATTTGTAAAGAACTGCTTACGGACCAAGGTACACCCTTTATGTCCCGGGTTATGAAAGAGCTGTGTAAATTGTTCAAAGTGACGCAATTGCGTACGTCTGTGTATCACCCCCAAACCGATGGGCTGGTTGAAAGATTCAACAAAACCCTAAAACAAATGTTGAAGAAAGTGGTGGATAGAGATGGAAAGGATTGGGACTGTTTACTTCCTTATTTGATGTTTGCTATTAGGGAGGTGCCCCAATCCTCTACGGGATTCTCCCCCTTTGAGTTACTGTATGGGAGACACCCAAGAGGGCTGTTGGATATTGCCAAGGAAACTTGGGAAAGTGAGAGTTCTCCCCACAGGAGTGTGATTGAGCATGTCGCCCTGATGCAAGATCGAATTGCACAGGTAATGCCCATCGTGAAGGAACATTTGGCCCAAGCGCAGTTGGCACAGCAGAGAGTGTACAACCGTGGAGCCAAGACCCGTACCTTTTCCCCGGGGGATAGGATATTGGTACTTGTCCCTACGGTTGAAAGTAAATTCCTTGCCAAATGGCAAGGCCCCTACGAGATAATGGAAAAAGTGAGCGAAGTGAATTACAAGGTCAGACAACCAGGAAGGCGAAAGCCCGAACAGATCTATCACGTTAATCTGTTGAAAGCCTGGAGGGATAGAGAGTCCCTAGTCGCAGACACTTGGTCACCAGCTCAAACTGGTTGCGTGATTCCTGAGGTTGGAATAGCAGCCACCTTGTCACAACCCCAACAACAGGAGGTTAAGGAGTTTGTGCTTCGCAACAAGGAGGTATTCTCTGAGCTGCCGGGACAAACATCTGGGGTAGAGCATGACATCATTACCCCGCCCGGTGAAAGGGTGAAGTTAAAACCCTATCGGATCCCAGAGGCTCGACGGGAGGCAATACGGGAGGAAGTACAGAAAATGCTGAATTTAGGGGTGATAGAGGAGTCCCAAAGTGATTGGTCTAGTCCCATCGTGTTGGTGCCTAAACCGGATGGGAGCTGGCGATTTTGTAACGATTTTCGTCAGTTGAACAAAGTTACAAAATTTGACACCTACCCCATGCCACGTATAGATGAGTTGATCGACCGGCTGGGAACAGCCCGATACATGACGACTCTTGACCTCACAAAAGGGTATTGGCAAATCCCCCTGGCCAAGTCGGCCAAAGAGAAAACCGCATTTGTAACCCCAGACGGGGCGTTCCAATATAAAAGAATGCCGTTCGGGTTACAGAATGCGCCGGCCACATTCCAGCGGAAAATGGACCAGATGCTGAGGCCCCATCGGAAGTATGCTGCGGCTTACCTGGATGACGTAATTGTCCATAGCACAGATTGGGCCTCACATCTGCCAAAAGTGCAAGCAGTCCTGGACTCTGTTCGGGAAGCGGGGTTTACGGCTAACCCCAAGAAGTGTACCATTGGGCAGGAGGAGGCCAAATATCTTGGGTACACCATTGGGAGGGGAGTAATAAAACCCCAACTCAACAAAGTCGAGGCCATCCAGAGTTGGCCACGTCCCAACAGCAAGAAGCAGGTACGAGCCTTTCTGGGAATCGCTGGGTATTATCGGCGATTCATTCCCCACTTTGCTTCTAAGGCTGTGCCCCTAACCAACCTGACGAAGGGGAAGGGTCGGTCATGATTAAATGGACCCCCGAGGCTGAGGCAGCATTCCAATTCTTGAAACAAGCCTTATGTAGCCAGCCAGTGTTGTACTCACCCGACTTCTCTAAAGACTTTGTCGTACAAAGTGATGCGTCAGATGTGGGGTTAGGAGCAGTATTGTCCCAGGTCTGGAACGGGGAAGAGCACCCAGTCATTTACCTCAGCAGGAAGTTGAAGTCCCATGAGGTAAATTACGCCACCGTTGAAAAGGAGTGTTTAGCGGTGAAGTGGGCTCTAGATTCCCTTCGGTACTACCTGCTAGGTAGGCACTTTGACATGGTTACGGATCACGCTCCGTTAAAGTGGATGGCTCAAAACAAGGAAACAAATAGAAGAGTGAATAGGTGGTTCCTGGCCCTCCAGGAATTCAACTTCACAGTAAAGCATCGCCCTGGCGTTCAAATGGGGAATGTGGATGCTTTGTCTCGAGTACATGAATGCCTGATTGCTGGTGTTCCAACCCCGAGGTTAAAACAAGAGGGGGGGGTATGTGACAGCAGGAAGGTAAAGTCACCTGGTTGCATCCAGGGGGGTAGATATATTTCGCCCAGATTCAGGCTTTACGCCGACTTATACAACTAGGTGGAGAGTTGTATAAGGCTAGTGGGCTCATGGATGACTCATACCTCTAGGGAGAGGGCTGGGCGTCGTGCAGACAGGGAGTTGATGAGACCAGCTGAAGCTTGTCAGCTCATTTAGGCCTCTATAAGAACTCCCAGCTTCATTAGATGTTAGCTCATGCCTGGAACCAGACCTGTGTAGACTGTCTAGGGAGAGTGAACCCCTGTGCGGTGAGACAAAGCCTGTGTGGCTATTTGCTTGGACATTTAAAACCAGGGACTTAGGGACTAGGACAGCACTAGGCTGATCCCAGTTGTTAGTTAGGAAACCTGTATGTTTAGTCAGAGGTCAACTTGACCAGGATTTATTTTGGTTATGTTTCTTTTGCTTTGCTGTGTTTTGTCACTGTAAATAGAAAATAAACCGCACCTTTTTGATTTTGAAAACCACAACCTCCGTTTGCTGGGCCTGTTTTGTGTGGGGAGCCCATCCCGGGGGTCACACACACCCGCTGCCGAGCTAACCCCCTCACAAAGCTAAAATGCTGTTTTTTATTTTCCTTCCAAGTCCCCCTCGGATCTACAGCGACTGCACTTCCAAGTGCACTTTCAGTGCAATTTCACTTTGCACTTGTAGATTGCACTTGTAGATTGCACTTGTAGTGCAAAGTGGATTTGCCTTTCCTAAATAACCCGCTATGTGCTGTGTTAAGGGGCACTGTGTTAATAAGGGGCACTGTGTTGTGTTAAGGGGCACTGTGTTATGTTAGGGGCACTGTGTTGTGTTCAGGGACTATGTGTTTTTAGGAAGCTCTGTGTTATGTTAAGGGGCACTGTGTTGTGTTCAGGGACTATGTGTTTTTCGGAAGCTCTGTGTTATGTTAAGGGGCACTGTGTTGTGTTCAGGGACTATGTGTTTTTCGGAAGCTCTGTGTTATGTTAAGGGGCACTGTGTTGTGTTAAGGGGCACTGTGTTGTGTTAGGGGCACTGTGTTGTGTTAGGGGCACTGTGTTGTGTTCAGGGGCTATGTGTTTTTAGGGACTCTGTGTTATGTTAAGAGGCACTGTGTTGTGTTAATGGGCACTGTGATATGTTTTAAAGGGACATTGAAATGTGTAAAGGGGTACTGTAAAGTAAAGGGTGACTGCAATATAAGGGGGAACTAAGGACACTGTAAGACTACTTTAAAGAGGGGACTGTGATGTAAAGGGGACTACGATGTGAAAGGTACGCTGAAGATGATGATGTACGGGGCGATCGGGATGTGTTATAGTGCTAACGAGATTCAGACCTCTGGCGGAAATAAATTTTGCTGACTGGACCTCTGTAAATTTTAATTCAAGATCCCTACTTTAGAGCCATCATGAATAAACATTTCTTCTGAAAAAAAAAATAATCTAAAGGGGTGTCAAAATACAAAATAATAAAGCAATTTAGTTTGAGAAGAACAGGGCAGTGAGGCTGTACAGAAAATACTGCAAGAAAGAACAGATAAATAGTTGCCCATAGTGAATAATTGAATTGCAGATTTCATTTTTCAGAGCAGGTAAGGAAATAAGGTAATTACTTGCTTACTTGTGTAGCGCCCTCTTTCTCTCATCTCATCTTTCTCTTGTCTAGGGGTATCTTAGAGGGGAGGGAGCGGGGACACCACGCCTGGCTTCCACCACATGTGTCAGTGCAGTATAAGCAACGTTCTTGTATTACCTTCGGGTCAGTGCTGTGCACCTGGATCCTCCCTCCAAGAGTCACCTTGAACCATGTCTGCTAGGAAATGAGCCCCACACCATTAAAGTTCAACACTCCTTTATTCTTCTGCGAATGAACACAATCAGTTGAACTCCCTTGGTTAACAGAACAGGAAAGGAGGTGTGGATGCGAGTAGGCCCAGACACAATTTGGTTCTCCACTTTCCTTCCTAAAAGTGGGTTACGGTCTCCGCACGAGGGGGAATTTCCTTCCAGGCGGTCTCCGACGAGAGGCTCACCTGTCACCGGCAATATGCTGCACCGGGTCTTCAAGTGAGAAGCTCCCCCCGGTCCATTGCGCCTTCCGGATTCGGGTACCCACTCCCGGGGTTCCCTAGGATCTTCTTCCCTCACGGAACTCAGTGTTGGGCACTGAGCTCCGGACCTCCATCTGAGTACCTCACCCCAGGCCAAAGGTGCCTGGGATGGAACACGACCTCTGGCTGTCCTCTAGTCCTAGGCCACCCAGAGGACTGACACAAACCACCGTCCACAAGCTGAAGGTGCCTGGGACTTCGACCCCGTGACAAAGATGGCTGGCCCCTTTATACCCTCTCCCAGCAAGCACGGCGGGCTCCCCTCCCCACCATACCGCTGCCGAGGGAGGACAAAAAGGAGGTACGGCACACAGCAATGATTCAACCCCAGCCCAGGGCGACAGCGCCACCCACAGGGCCGCGGGGAATTACACATCACTGATGTCTCTGCCAAATTCAAATTTACACCCAGGAAAGTACATACCCGCTACACTTATGTAGCGCCCTGCTCCTATTGGGTAGGCGCTAGTGTAAATTTAGTTGTCTGAGCTGTAGTGAGCTCAGAATAATTGTACCAAATTATGGGTCTCTGTTCCAGTTCAGCTGGGTTGCACATTTTCCACCTGACTGGGGGTGTCGCTGTCACCACAGGTCAGGGTTGGAAATTCAGCAGGCTGAATGTATTGGGTACCTCTTGCCCAGAAGCAGCTCAGTGGGATTGGTCACCCGCTGTGCATTCTGGGAGGGGGTACTTAAGGGGCAGACACCGTTTTGGCTGGGTCTTCCGATCCTGACCTGATGGCCCTCCTGGCCTCAGGGATGTGTTAGCAGTTTTCTGCCTCGGGGCCTGCAGACCCCCGAGGCTCTGTTACTGAGAGTGGGCCCAGGAGTTGCTGGGGCCTACTGATCCAGAGATGGTCCTGTGTCGCCTTGCCTGCGGGAAGGGACCGAGCAATTGAGGACTCAATTGGAGGACGCATCCGGATCAAGAATCTACCTAACAGTGCTGCCAGCCTGGCTGAAAGATCCTGGCACTGTGTGTTGTGTTTCGGAACTTTACCAAGTGTGTGGTTACACAAGTCTGTGGCAGAGACTTTTTGAACGAGCTCGCACCGGCTGCTAGGTCAGTGAGAGAGGCCTATCCGGTGGTGGCTATATCCAGTGTGGAAGCTGTTGGTCCTCTGAATCAGGAAAATACCCGTGATCCGCAAGCAAGGTACCTGAATCTCCCCCAACCCTCCATCCCTCTGTCTGGAAGTTCTTTACTAAAACCCTTGAGAAAAAGAGACTCAAGCCCTGTACACACGGCCGAGAATCCCGTCAGGAAAAAAACGTTGTTTTTCCTCACGAGATTCCTGGCAAGCTTTTCTTGCCAAGCCCTGCATACAGACAGCCATTCAAAAGAAGCGCCGTTCTTTTGAATGGCAAGAACGCGTGACGTCATCGACTATGGCGAGCATGCGCTCGTCACATTCGATGTCGTCACCACCATCTTGCTTCACCCTACACTACCCTTGTAAGCTACCGCGCATGCCTCTAAGTCTCATCGAGCATGCGCGGGCTTACCGAAGGACAGGTAAGCTTGAAGCCTCATACACACACACGGTTTTATCGTCGGGAAACAGGCCGACGAGAATCCCGATGAGAAAATTGAGAGCAAGTTCTCTTTTTTTCTCGTCGAGATTCCCGGCAGTTTTCTCAACGAGAAAACATACACACGAACGTTTTTCTCGGCAAAAAGCTCTGCCAGCAGTTTTCTTGCCGAGAAAACCGGCCGTGTGTATGAGGCTTCAGTGTTTGGTGCAGACATTTGTGAGAAACTCTTCAAGGAAGACCCCTAGGATGGACATGGTGAACAGTAAGGTAACGGCAGACCCAAATCTTAAACCAGCGGCCCCTGCGGGGGTATTGCTACACTTACTATAAATCGTCCCTGGCACATCCAAGACCTTTTTAATCGTCTGATCATGGAGGAGAAAATAACACAATGTCCTCTACCTGTCTGTCAATTTTTTTATCGTACTTCCTATAATAAAAGCAGTTTGTGCTGGACAGTTTTGGTTTCCCAAGTTTCCTCCGGCTACTAAGTAAGTTTTAGCTGTGACAATTTTGAACAAGAAAAGACCAGACAAAATTACTTTCTTCATTCTTGCTTAGGGTCATAATGTGAAATGTGTTTTTTTGAAGTAACAGAAAAACAAAAGAAGAAAATGTGAAGAATGATATTGATTAATAGACATTTGTCCCAGTCAGAGCCCGATTTTGCATAGACATCGTAAGCTGTGGCCTAAATTGATAGGGCTGCCAGGGGTAGCACAAAACCACAGACACCGGATTACATTGCTGCTTTCAGTAACACATTTCTGTGTATAATAAAGATCCAGAATCCTGCTTTGCATGCCAGTCCAATTCAGCCGGGTCTTACCGTACAGTAGTTTGTAGTTTGTGTATTGTGTTAGTAGAACAGTGTACAGAATTCTGTATATGTACCATACACCCAGTATGGGTAAGTACATCTAGAACTTACAGCAGTACTAAAAAAAAAAAAAAAATGCACACTCTTTATTGCAGCTGAGACATGATATGGGGTTGATTTACTAAAGGGGAAAAGACTGTGCACTCTCCAAGTGCAGTTGCTCCAGAGCTTAGTAAATGAGAAGTAACTCTGATGACTTCCATCATCATGTGCAAGCAAAAATTATGTTTTTTTTATTTTCCTTAAACATGCTTGAATACTCTTTGCAAAGTGAAGCCTTACCTCATTTACTAAGCTCTGGAGCAACTGCACTTTGCAAAGTGCACAGTCTATTTGCCTTTAGTAAATCAACCCCTATATCTCTTCTGTAATAAAATAAACCTATGTAGCGGGTACTTGAATTTAAGGGAGGCATCTGGGTGAACTCTGGTTACTAGGAGCAAAGGAGTCAGGAACGAAGTACTGGACTTGACTCTAGGACACCTGCACAGGGCCCAATCTTCTGGCCTTCACCTCTTAGCTATGGAGGACATGGGCCGTGGTGTATCTCATCTCTCTCTCCCAGGGACCCCTAGACAACAGCCGCATAACCGATAAAGCAAGAGAGAGAGAGAGGTCGCTACACGTGGAGGCTCGTCCGGGATGTGTATGGTGTCTGAATTTGAACTTTGCTGCCCGGAGGAGTTCCGAGTAGGTCGGCCATATTGGCCAACGCGCCATGAGGCAACCCATAGCTGCGTAGTTCGTGGGTGGGGAACGAGAAAAGCCGCGAACAAGTGCAGAAGGTGGGAGGAGTCTGGCCATGTGGACGTACGCACGTGGAGATTCGGGCACGAGTGGGTCAGTGCGCAATGGAGCAGTGAAGAGAGAAGATGACTTCAACCACTCCATGGATTTCAGCTTCTTCTTGCATGGACATGACTTCTCTGGCTGCTCCGCTTATGGATACAGGGATAAGACTAAGGCCCCGGGGGCGATTGGCTCTGTACACCTGCAGAGACATGGAGGCCCTCGGTGTGATCTGTCCCGGCTGTTCGGGACTGGTGGTCCAGCTGAAGCCATTCGGGCGATGTGAGGTCTGCAAGGAGTTTCTCTTCGAGGTGGAACCATTCACAGAAAAGCCTCGGGCTTTCCACCTCAACTACCTCACAGGGACTGCCACTCCGGAAGGAGAGATCGATGCTGGTGCGTTCCCCGTGCGCACTGATCCGGGCGAAGTGACTGCCCAAGCGGAGATGAAAAGAGGAAAATCCGAGGATGCTGCCTCGGTCACCAGCAGCTCCCTGTTTCGACCACCGAAGAGGAAAGTCGGCCTAGTGATGGCCTCGTGTGGTCGTGGAAGAGCTTCGCCCCGCCGCTTGCCTGGCCTGGATGGATCCGGTAGGAAGAGTCCTGGACATCCCTGTTCTTCTGAAGGCCCAGGTGAGCCAGGGGTTGGGACTGTCTGTGTGGTTACAAGTGGCGGAAGTCCACAGTCGGTAGAGGCAGTCAAGGGGGATAGTTCCGTGACTGGGAATTATCTGCCCGCTGAATGCTACGACACCTCTGACCTGGACTCATTGTCTGACAATGGCGATGATGGGGAGATAGACAAAATCTTCCACCAGAAGGGATGGGACAAGATGAAGCTACCCTCGTCCCGTGTCACCAGGGACATGCCCAGATCTACTGAGGTGGTGAACGCACCTCGTCACCCATCGTTCGGCCTGGAGAAGGAGACCGGGCCACCATGCCACCTTTATCAAGGCTGCAGCGGCTCTTCGGCCAGAAGGTTGCCCAGGAGTATGGGTGGGAATACCCGTACCTGCCTCGAGAACTGCTTTATGAGGTGGAAGTTTTTTGCCAAAGATGGTATGATACCTTTGTGTGGGACAAACTTAAAGTACAGCAAGCACGGCGGTACCTTTCTTGTTCACCAACGGTCACCAAGAAGTTCCAGGACTGTAAAGCTAAGTGAATGCTGGGAAGGCATATCCATGCGGACAGAGTTGTGATTTGGTGTGAGGAAGGAGGAAATGCTGAGTACCATGTGGAGGTTTTGGACAGACATTTGAAGCCTGTGTTCCTACCGCATCCAAGGTTTTACCTTTAGGAGAAAAGGAAAGACTCCTGTGTGTACTGTTTGCTGTTCATTGTTGAATTTTCCGGAGTGTTTTCGCCGGAACACAGGGACTGTGCCCTATTTTTTTTTTCATTTGGGCAGTTCTACTCTTTGGAGAAATGGAAGCTGTTTTTGTTTTGTCCTCCCTCCTTCTACTTGCACTTCTGAGAAATCAGTGACTTTGGGTTTTAGTTAGTGTAGAATCACAGAGAAATGATGAAGAGAAAAGTTCATCTGGAAGTGATAAGTGTCTTGACCGCGGCATTGTCACCAGGTGGCAGTGTTGCGCAACGATTGTTTGTTTTTTTGACATTATGCAGCACTTATTGGAGTGAATGGGTTTCTTCTCGGATAGACTCATTCATTCCAAGCAAACACACATATGCTGGTAGGATGTATGTTTCTTTTCTTTCCCTCTGCAGGAGACTCGTCTATCAAGGCTGCTGAGAATGGGTGGTCCTTAGATAGCCAGGGGGAGGGAAGAATGTAAATGTGTGAGATATTTACAGTGTTTTATTGAAAAAGTTTTAAAGTTATATTGTTTTAAGTTTTCCCTATTCCATTCAGGTCTTGGCACAATTCAGGGCTAAATTGTGTAGTTTGGTTTCTGGGCTGAACTTATGTCACCACCCTTGTGGGATGTGAGTTTGTACCAGACACTGGGGACCAGTGTCAAATCACCAGGGGGAGAGTGTAGTGGGTACTTGAATTTAAGGGAGGCATCTGGGTGGTAGTGTAACCCAGATGCACAGATTGCTAGTGTATCCGAGACCCTTTTCTGGTTCTTGGAGGACTCTGGTGGTGTGAGGTTCCTTGCGGCCCACAGGTGGCACTGTTGCCCTGGGCCGGGGCTGAACTCACACCGCAAGACTGTACCTTTTTGTCCTCCCCTGGAGCTGGTACAGCGGGGCGGGGAACCCGCTGTGACGCAAAGGGAGAGGGGATAAAAGGGGCGGACGCCCTTACCACGGGGTTCAGAGTTCAGAGTTGGAGGATGCGGCCGCACCCAGGCACCTTCGGCCTGGGTGCTGGCGTTCCAGTGTTCCGGGCCTAGGTGCCCTTGACCTGGACGGAGCGAGGATGGAGTCCATCCCAGGCACCTTTAGCCTGGGGTGAGGTACTATGGCAGAGGCCTGGAGCTCAGTACCTTCGACTGAGTTCCGCGAGGGTAGAGGAATCCGAGGGGGCCCTAATTCCTTGGGTGCCCGTGTCTGAGTTCGTGAGGACTGGTGTGGGGAACTTCTCTGGAGAGTCCGGCGCAGCATCGCTGGTGACAGAGAGGCCTCCTGTTTCTCCCTTGGACGGATCTCCTTCCCCTGAGGGGCCGTGCTAGCGAAGGTAATTCACGTTCTATTTCACATAGTCAGTGGCAGTGACTATCCGCCACTGGTGATATCACAGTGGTTAGCATCAGAAGGGAAAGGATTGTGCCTCGATCTATTCCCCATTATTACTCAGTAGAAGAAACTGTTTATTGTTTGGCAAGAAGAATAAAACTGAGTTGGACCTATTCACTGTGTGGAACTCTGGTTACTAGGAGCAAAGGAGTCAGGGACGAAGTACTGGACTTGACTCTAGGACACCTGCACAGGGCCCAATCTTCTGGCCTTCACCTCTTAGCTATGGAGGACATGGGCCGTGGTGTATCTCATCTCTCTCTCCCAGGGACCCCTAGACAACAGCTGCATAACCGATAAAGCAAGAGAGAGAGAGGTCGCTACACCTATATAATACAATATTTGAAGCACTCTGCTATCTGATCTTATAAATTATTCCAGCAGCTACAGTTCATAAAATGCATAAAGCAACTCAGCTACAACAAATCATTTAAAGTAGAAGTCCAGGCTATTCCTAACTATACTTTAACCTGCTTCACCCCCCCCCCCCCCTCTTATAACACCTATTCTAACTACCCTGTGAAAGGAATATGCTTAAACTTACCTATTCTGAGGGTGCTCTGGTCCAGTACTGTGATCTCCCCAGCAGCTGGCTTCAGGGAAGAGGAGAGAGCGCCGACAGCGGATGGAATGCCTGGGTGGTGATATCACACATAGGTGCTGTATGTTGTAAGCTGTCCCTCCTCTCCCCTGAAGCTGGCCGTTCAGAATAGGTAAGTATTTAATGGCTTTCTTCTACAGTAGGGTGACCAGACATCCCCGGTTTCCGGGGACAGTCCCCGGATTGAGGACACTGTCCCCGGTTTTGTCCCAGGGTTGGATTTGAACAGGGGCTGGGGCAATTTCAAAGACAGTCAGTGCAGAAAAAAATCTGAATTACACACCCCTGCGCCTACTAGCTTAGGGGGGTGTATTATCTATGCCCCTTTCTGATGATCATGTGCTGGTCGGAGCGGAGGGAATATTTCTCTAGTTTCGGGTGCATGCCCATTCAGCTTCATCCATGTTCTTCTGCCTTGGCTTAAGTCCCAGCCAGCCGCCTGCCTGCTTATCTCCTTGCCTTCCCTGGCGGAGTGATCTTCCTCCGCTCCCCACCCAGTAGTAGCCGGGGCCCAGAGAGTAAGACTTGACAGGCTGTGAGGCGGGCGGCGACGGGAAAAGAGTCGCTGATTGTCGCCATTTCTAGTAAAAAAAAATATGTCCCCGGATTTAATTTTAAAAATCTGGTCACCTTATTCTACAGGGTAGTTAGTATAAAAGTTGGAAGGGGGGTGGGAGCAGGCCTAAAGAGGTTGTAAACCTCTGAAAAAAATCCCCCCCCCCAAAAAAGAAACCTGTAAGACAAAGGCATAATGAGTTAGTATGCATCGAATACTAGCTCCTTATGAAATACTTACCTTAAATAAAAGCTGTTGCAGCGGTTCCCGCACAACGCTGTCATGGCCGACATCTTTCCCAGAGCTTCTTCCAGGTTTGCGGGCTCCGACGCTGTAATTGGGCAGAGCCACGATGACGTCACTCCCGCGCAAGCGTGTGGGAGCCGCCATTCACGGCACAGGCTCGGAAGGAACAGCACCCGTAGGCCGTTCCTTCAGAGCACATGCGCCAGGGATGCCACTGGCTGCATGCACTGGAAATATCCCCTAAACTGTACAGGTTTAGGAGATATTTAAGATATTTAGGAGTTTAGGAGATTATTTCAATACCTATAGGTAAGCCTTATTATAGGCTTACCTATAGATAAAATTTTGCAGAGGAAGTTTACTTCCTCTTTAAAGCGGAGGACCCGCGAAAAAAAAATAATTAAAAGCCAGCAGCTACAAATACTGCAGCTGCTAACTTTTATTAAATGGACACTTACCTGTCCAGGGTGCCCGCGATGACGGCAGCTGAAGCCGAGCAATCGCTCGTCTCTCGGCTGCCCCCGCCGCCATCCTCTGTAAGGGAATCAGGAAGTGAAGCGTTGCGGCTTCACTGCCCGGTTCCCTACTGCGCATGTGCGGGAAGCGCGGCGCGTTCCCCACTATCTCCTGGGACCAGTGTGTTTCCCAGAAGACAGCGGGGGGGACGGGAAGTGGAGTGACTCCCATGGAAGTCTCTCCCCGGAAGTGGGTGCAAATACCTGTATTATACAGGTATCTGCACCCCCCTCCCCCCTGAAAGGTGCCAAATGTGACACCGGAGGGGGGGAGGGTTCCGAAAAGCGGGAGTTCCATTTTTGGGTGGAACTCCGCTTTAAGCTTAATTAGGAAAAGGCTGGAATTTCACTTTAACATAATCTGCAGAGCTTATACTATCGTATCTCACAATATCTGTAATAAACAATAAAGTGTTTATCATGAAATAAAAAATCAGAAAACAAAATCAGAAAAATGTATTATCATTTTACAATTTAAAAAAAATCACAAAATAAAAAACATTTCCATTTTAAAGCGGAATTAAAGTGACACTAAAAGATATCTTTATTCTCCTAAAATAATCTATACATTCTAACAATTTATAAAAAAAAAAGAGGTTTTAGTTGCACACTTTGCAAATACAGTATTTGTGGAAGCCACACCGACTTGTCAAGGCTCCTCTGTGATGGGCAGTCCTAAGTCTTATATTTGAGAGACTCCATATTGGAGCATATATAGATAGCAGTGGGTAAATTAAGGGCAGGTATGCCTGGAGGGAGCCCATTCCTCTGTTAAGGTGCAGGGACACATTAGAAGCCCCAGCAAGAGCACAATGTTACAAGGGGTCTTCAAAAAGTTTTCACACTTTTATGCTTTCGTTGGAAAAAGTGAGGGCGGGAGGAGTATTAATTAGTCATGTCTGAGAGTTGGTATGACGCTGGGAAAAATACATCGCAAAGGAAGATGACTAAGTAGAAAAGTGATGTAATTTGTTTTTGAAATTCTTAATAAAAAGAGTGAAAAAAAAGTGTGGAGAACTTTTTGAAGAACCGTTGCATAGTTGCATATCAAATATTTCCCTGTGCAGCTACCCAACACCGCCAATAACCTGTTTGTAGAGCAAGCTCACACCAAAAAGCACATCACACATAACTCCAAACTAATTTATACACTAAATAAAAAAATACTTTAAATAAATAATATATATATATATATATATATATATATACCATATTTATCGGCATATAACAAGCACGGGCGTATAACATGCACTTTCATTTTAAATTTTAAATAAAGAACTTTGAAGCAAAATAAGGGTCAGTGCCCATCAATGCAGCCTGATCAATGCCCATCTGCAGCCTCAAAATTGCCCATCAATGCAGCTTGATCAATGCCCATCTGCAGCCTCAAAATTGCCCATCAATGCAGCTTGATCAATGCCCATCCGCAGCCTCACAATTGCCCATCAATGCAGCTTGATCAATGCCCATCTGCAGCCTCACCATTGCCCATCGATGCAGCTTAATCAATGCCCATCTGTAGCCTCGAAATTGCACATCAATGCAGCTTAATTAATGTCCATCTGCAGCCTCCCCATTGCCATGAATGCAGCCTGATTAATGCCCATCTCAGGGAGGTGGGGGGGATGAGAGCCTTCAGATTACATACAGCGAGAATCTCCTGTTTACTCAGCGGCCTCTTTAATACAAAGTCCCGCCTCCTGGACCGGCTTCTATGATAGACAGAACATTTGTCCAATGCCGGCCCAAGAGACGGGACTTCCTATTACAGAGGCCGCTGAGTAAAGTGGAGATTCTCGCTGTATGTAATCTGACGGCGCTCGTCCCGCCCCCCTCCCCGTTCTCTCCGAGGCAGCCCAAATTGCAGTATCAGCATATAACACGCACACACTATTTGCAACCGATTTGCAGGGTGAAAAAGTGAGTGTTATACGCCAATAAATACAGTGTGTGTGTGTATATATATATATATATATATATATATATGTAGCGGCCACCTCCACTCCCCTCTTTCTCTCGTCTCGTTTCTCTCTTTTGTCTAGGGGTACCTTAGAGGGGAGGGAGCGGGGACACCACACCTGGCTTCCACCACAGGTGTTAGTGCGGTATAAGCAACGGTTTTGTATTACCTTCAGGTCAGTGCTGTGCACCTGGATCCTCCCTCCAAGAGAACCATGTCCGTTAGAAAATGAGCTCCACACCATTAAAGTTCAACACTCCTTTATTCTCCTTGTCTGAACACAAACAGTTGAACTCCCTTGATAGAACAGAACAGAAAAGGAGCTGTGGATGCGAACAGGCCCAGACACAATGTAGGTTGCCACTTCCCTTCCTAGAAGTGTATCCTGGTCTCCGCACGAGGGTAAATTTCCTTCCAGGCGGTCTCCAACGAGAGACTCACTTGGCACCGGCAATATGCTGCACCGGGTCTTCAAATGAGGAGCTCCCCCCGGTCCATTGCGCCTTCCGGATTCGGGCACCCAATCCCTGGGTACCCTAGGATCTCCTTCCCTCGCGGAACTCAGTGTTGGGCACTGAGCTCCGGACCTCCATCCAAGTACCTCACCCCAGGCTAAAGGTGCCTGGGATGGAACTCGACCTCCGCTGTCCTCTAGGCCTAAGCCACCCAGAGGAGCGACACGACCCACCGTCCGCAAGCTGAAGGTGCCTGGGACTTCGACCCCCGTGACCAAGATGGCCGACCCCTTTATACCCTCTCCCAGCAAGCACGGCGGGTTCCCCGCCCCACCATACCACTGCCGAAGGAGGACAAAAAGGAGGTCGGCACACAGCGATAATCCAACCCAACCCAGGGCGACAGCGCCACCCAATGGGCCGCGGTGAATTACACATCACTGGTGTCACTTCCAAATTCAAATTTACACCCGGGAAAGTACATACCCGCTACATATATATATATATATATATATATATATATATATATATAGCGATACCCTCAGTTTAAGAGGGCTGCTTGTTTGTTTTGGGCCTTGTAATGCACCGCTGTCAACCCCTGGCAATCGGCTCTAACCTCTCGTGGCACAGTTAGGAAAGGGGGAAGGATGGTATAACTGTACTATATCTATACTGTTTTATGGCACAACCCCTTTATATCCCAGCGCAGTAATTGACACTGACAACCAAATTACTTAACTATAACTTTTTACTATTGGTAAAAATATAAAAGGTAATTAGTATACAGTATCTCATGCAGATCCCTGCAATATAGGTGCACACATCAAAAGGGTATAACATTCAGCAATGCAATGACAATATAATAACCAGCTATCCTCCCTCGTGAGCAAAAAATGGTGCCCAGCAATGTCCTATATTACCCAGTCAGGCCTGACTATAACTTGGGGTATAGTTTGTTGAAGAATCTTCGCCAGCAAAACTCGGTGGTGCACATAAAGAACAAACTGTATTCCAAAGGGGTAGCGATGATCGCTAACTTAGTAAAGCTGGAGAGACTAATAAACTCAGTTCAGCAGACAGTCTCTCCAGAATATAACTGTAATCACAGATGGGCCTAGGCAAAGTTAGTAGGCAACAAAGTTAATCAGATGCGGTTCTGAGCTGGCCCTCTCTCACCCAACCGGACCGACTCCTGTCCAGTACCTCCGCTACTGTGAGTCGCTTCACAGTGCCCACGATGCGCCGGGTCTTCGCTCCTCCAGAAGATGGTGGTACCTCAGGTGGATCGGATACTCCGCAGGCTCCTCGGTGGAGCGGAAGGCTCTGTGGAACAAATGCAAGGCCCAGGCTTCAGGCCTTACACGCACAGCAGGTAAGTGCAGGGATCCTCTTCAGTGCCGGCCCAAGACATTGTGCTGCCTGGTACCAAGAATGAAATGCTGCCCCCCCCCCCAAAAAAAAAAATCACGCCCACCAAAATGCCCCCACATCCATCATTTTATATCATGATAACTAAAGTGGACCTGTCATGGCTCTATAAAAAGGACCTGTTATGGCTCTATTCATGTATATAGGAGTATAAAGAGGACCGGTCATGGCATTATACATGTGTATATAGAAGTATGAGGACCTGTCATGGCTCTATACATGTACCGTATTTTTCCCGTCTATAAGACGCCCCCATGTACAAGACTTTTCCAACCCAAAATTAAGAAATCAATATTTTACACATAGGTAAAACAGAACACATTTTTATTTAGTAATTACCGCAAGTAACGCTTAAATACTAGTGTATTATGCAGCGGTTGTTCTTCATGTTTTTTCCACTGTCTGATCATATACTCAGTGGAGGCAAGTCCAAACTGTATCTCTGCAGCTCTATTCCCATGCTCTTTTTTGCATAGCTGGCTACATTTGGTTTGATTTGGTAGAGTAAGACAATCACTTACTTTTATTATTTTCTAACATCTTGGTCCCAGAACACTCCGGTCCCTGTTGCATCTGTGCATCTCCACTTCCAACAGGATTGCATCTGCTCACTCTCCACCTCCACCCCCAGCTCTAGCTGACGTCAGCAACATACGGCTCGTGATTGGAGGAAGCCGCTTGACAAGCTATGGGCTGCGACGCACCTGCGCGGTTGTCTCCCAGGCTGACTGACTGTGTATAAGACGCTGTTCGATTTACAAGCTATTATTTTAGGAAAAAAAAGCGTCTTATACACGGAAAAATACGGTAAATAGAAAAATAAAAAAAGGGGACCTGTCATGTCTCTATACATGTATATAGGAGTATAAAGAGGACCTGTCATGGCTCTATGCATGTATGTAGGAGTATAAAGAGGACCTGTCATGGCTCTATACATGTATATAGGAGTATAAAAGGACCTGTGCGTGGCCGGCGGCCACGATGTCACCGGCCACACGTAGTGGATTGTCACTTGCCACGACGCCACCCGTCACACATTGCGGATTGTCACTTGCCACGACGTCACCTGCCACACGTTGCAGATTGTCACTTGCCACGTCACCTGCTACACGTAGCAGATTGCCACTTGCTGTGTCCCAGAGTAAAGGCAGGCAGCAGAGAGATAATGTAATCTCTCTGCTGCCCGCACAGTGGGGGCGGAACTACAGTGATGCAGGGCGGGCAGTGAGAGATGATGTCATCTCTCTGCTCCCCCGCCCGCTGTTTGGCCAGCAAGCCCGCTCACCTGCTGACTGTCCTGCCCGCTGACTGTTCCCCTGTTCTGCCCGCACGCTCCATTCACCTGGGCCCGACGCCCAGGTGAATGGAGCGCGTGGGGAGCGGAGCGGGCTGGCTGGTGGGCAGGCATCCAATTTGCCTCACAGTGGAGCGCGGAGCGGGCGGAACGGGTTGGCGACAATTTGTCTCACAGTGCAGCGTAGGGTTGCCACCTTTTCGTCAAGCCAAACCCGAACACATTAGCAGCGCACGCCAATATATATATTTTTTTGTAGTACATTAAATTCATTACCTCTGTACAAAGCAATGCACAGCTATTTTTTTATTTATTTAGTATACACTGTACATATATTTTTGTGATTAAATAAAATTTCTAATCATATGGAGTTAATTACAAGAGTCCCCCTTTATATCAGAGTCAACAGAGTTCTCCTTTAGATCTAAATCCGCAGAGTTCCCCTTTACATCTGAATGCACAGGGTTCTGCAGAAGAGAAGTGCAGAGGGTAAGATGGGGGCAGTATGGACAGGAGAGGAGTGAAGAGGGTATGATGAGGGCAGTATGTACAGGAGAGGAGTTGGGAGGGTATGATGGGGGCAGTATGTATAGAAGAGGAGTTGGGAGGGTATGAGGGGGGCGGTTTGTACAGGAGAGGAGTGTGGAGGGGTATGATGGGGGCAGTATGTACAGGAGAGGAGTGTGGAGGTTATGATGGGTGCAGTATGTACAGAAGAGGAGTGTGGAGGGTATGATGGGTGCAGTTAATACAGGAGAGGAGTTTGGAGGGTATGATGGGTGCAGTTAGTACAGGGGAGGAGTTTGGAGGGTATTATGGGTGCAGTTAGTACAGGAGAGGAGTGTGGAGTGTATGATGGGGCGGTATGTTCAGGAGTGGAGTGCGGAGGGTATGATAGGTGCAGTTAGTACAGGAGAGGAGTTTGGAGGGTATGATGGGTGCAGTTAGTACAGTACAGGAGAGGAGTTCGGAGGGTATGATGGGTGAAGTCAGTACAGGGGAGGAGTTTGGAGGGTATGATGGGTGCAGTTAGTACAGGAGAGGAGTTCGGAGGGTATGATGGGTGCAGTTAGTACAGGGGAGGAGTTCGGAGGGTATGATGGGTGCAGTTAGTACAGGGGAGGAGTTCGGAGGGTATGATGGGTGCAGTTGGTACAGGAGAGGACTTCGGAGGGTATGGCGGTGGCAGAATGGGGAGGGATTTCTTGCGGTGTCTATGGGGTGACCAGGGAGTGATGTTGGGAAGATAGGGGAAGGAAAGTGACCATAAAATGATGTCCCTCAGCTGGGGGGGGGGGGGGGGTGTAGGAAGCAGCTCTGAGTGACGTCTGTATGAAGTGGTCTGGGGGGGGGGGTGATGCCAGCTGGGGGGAGTTGAGAAGTGGTCAGGTAGTGATTGTATATAATAAAAAAATAAAACTCATCCACTAAAAACATACAACAATAAATCATACAACAGTACTACAGATGTAATCCAGCTCCTAGCGCTCTGTATACCCAGATAATGTGAAGGTAATGTATGACCATTCATGTAACCCTGTGGTATCCAGGCTCTGAGTCTGGACAATCAGAGGGGTGAACTCACCACATATATACAGGTTACATGACTGGTTATAAATGACTTCACATTATCTAGTCTGAACAATTGGATTGGAGGATGTTTGCACAGACTGTTCATGCTTAGAAGTGATCTGTTAAATGTAATGGCTGGTGCAGACCCCCCTAACCCCCACACTCAAACTCACTATCTCCTCCGATTCTTCTGTCAACTTAACCCTTCACTGCATCTCCTGAAGAAAAAAACACCTTGAAAGCAACTACTATCCATCCTAGGAAACTTCTCCCAGAAAAAGTCAGCTCACCTCCTCCCTTCCTCTGGCCAGCCCGACAGGAGATCCAGTGAGCTCCGCCTCCCAGTTCTCACAACACACCGCACTGGTGATTGGAGGGGGGGGAGGTTGATGTCGGAGATAACAGGGACCCCGCACAGCACGAGACTGGAGGGAGGGGGAAGAGACAGAAAGGAGCTTTGAATCCTGAACACACACCGCAGCCGCAGGCACAGTGTATTCTTTACAATGCCGCTGCTGCTGTTTCACAGTGATAGGTGGAGTGGGGGAGAGGAGCGGGCAGGCGGCAATTTGCCGCCCCCCTGAAAGTGCCGCCTGGTACAATGGTACCATCGGGTCCCATGGTAGGGCCGGCCCTGATCCTCTTGCAGGGAGAGCGGTGTCCAAAGAGAAAGAGAGAGGCTCCTCCTCTCCCTTTTAAAGTCCACCCCAGCAGTCCTTGTGCGGGGAATTGCACCCTGGGTGCCGCAAAGCGTGCTGGGAACTGTAGTCTGTGGGTAGGAAACGATACCCCGCTACACATATTTATATATATATAATGTATATATAAAACTAGCTTCTGAAGAAGTCCCGTTGGGATGCAACACATAAGGTAGTTTCTGAAGAACCATTGGGACACAACGCATCATGTAGGGTTAGTCCATGACATTAGAATGCTACTGGTAGGAGTTTTTGCCCAAACCATAGGGTGAACTAAACAGCTGCTGTGATTGCAGTGAGACCAGGCACTATAACTTCTTACCAAGTAGATTCGATCTCATATAGCAATCCTGATAAAACTAAAAAACACTTAATATAGCAGTAATCTTTTTAATAAAATGACATAAAAACAATATAAAAGCTATTTCACTCACACATGGAAAGTGCACGCATCACTATAAAAACCACTTGAACAAATAGTTCCACTAGTTACAGATCTAGTAGTTTGACGCATTCCATTAAATTATTTACTTTTATAACTACTTGACCTCTGAAGGTTTTACCCCCTTCATCACCAGGGCATTTTTTGTATTTTTAAGCACTGTGCTATTTTAACTGGCAATTGCGCGGTCATGCAACACTGTATACAAATTAAATTTATATATTTTTTTTCCACACAGATAGAGCTTTTTTTTAGTGGTAATTGATCACCCCTGAGTTTTTTATTTTTTATTATATAAATGAAAAAAGGCAGAAAATTTTGAAAAAAAACCATCAATATTTTCTACTTTCTGTTATAAAACATATTCAAAGAAATCAAATTTCTTCATAAATTTAAGCCAAAATGTATTCTGCTATGTCTTTGGTAAAAACCAAACTGCTTTTTTGGGGACGCTAGTATAGTTCTAATCATGATCAAGATACTGATCCGTACAGACACTATACTAGTAATGGTGGTGATCAGCGACTTATAGTGTGACTGTGATAGTGTGGTGGCCAATCTGGTGCTAACTGACACTGGCTGGGAGGAACACTAACAAACTGACATCATTAGTGACAGTAATCAGGCCCGGACTGGCCATCGGGCATACCGGGCAAATGCCCGGTGGGCCGCGGCGGCCCGCCGGCGGGCCAGTTCGGCCCGCAGTGGCCCGCTGCGGCCCTCAGGCCGCCGGACAACATGTCACGTCTCCCCATTAGGGGCGGGCTGGGCCGGGATGCAAGGGGCCCTCGCTGCCATTTTTTTTTTTATGAAGTCGGCCAGATGCACGGCCGCATGCTGTGGCATTCTGGGACTTGTAGGCGGCAGGCTACACAAACGCCCTGAGATTGGCCGAACATCATGACTACAAGTCCCAGAATTCCACAGCGTGCGGCCGCACGTGACCCTGTTCGGCCAATCACAGGGCGTTTGTGTTGCGCGCGCCCTGCAAATGGATCGGCGGAGCTGGTCACGTGTGGATGCGGCCAAGCGGGGCTGGTCGTGACCACTTGCTGGAGTCCTGCCTCTCTGCATGTTTCTGAGGTCTCTAAGTCTCATCTACCCCCCCTCTCTGTCAGCGCCCCTCCCCTAGCCTCCTCTCTGTTAACCCACCTCCTCTCTGTCAGCCCACCCCCCCTTTGTCAGCCCACCCCCCCTTTGTCATCCCACCTCCTCTCTGTCAGCCCACCCCCTATCTCAGCCCACCCCAACAGCCCTGCTCTGTCAGCCCACCCCTCCTCTATCAGCTCCCCTCTGTCAGCCCCCCCCCCTCTGTCAGCCCCCCCCTCTGTCATTCCACCCCCCATCACAGCCCACCCCCGTCAGCCCTGCTCTGTCAGCCCACCCCCACTCTCAGCCCACCCCTCCTCTATCAGCTCCCCCCTGTCAGTCCACCCCCCCTCTGTCAGCTCACTCCCCCCTCTGTCAGCCCACCCCCTCTCTGTCAGCCACAGCAGGGAGCCAGGCCAGCCACCTGCAGCAGGGTGCACTGTGCCAGCTAGCCAGCCACCCACCCACTGACCCACAGCAGGGAGCCAGGCCAGCACCCACCCACCCACAGCAGGGTGCACCGTGCAAGCCAGCCACTGACCCACAGCAGGGTGCACCGTGCAAGCCAGCCACTGACCCACAGCAGGGTGCACCGTGCAAGCCAGCCACTGACCCACAGCAGGGAGCCAGGCCAACCACCAGCAGCAGAGTGCACTGTGCCAGCCATGGGTCATGGGCAGGGCCTGACAGGGGGCCCTTGCTTTATTTGGTCTGGGGGCTCTGGGTGTTGTCAGTCTACCCCTGGGCAGCAAGGGAGTTGGGACCCACATGACTGGCTTGGGCTGCAAGTTTACTTGACCCCAGGACAGGAGCATCACTTCACACCCCCAGGATCGGAGGAGGCCATGCAAGGACCTGCTGAGCTGGTACTGGTAAGGGCAGCTGCCATCACTGAGGTGAGAGACCCTGACACCCACAGCTGAACCCCACATCCCATCTACCCCCCCCATACACCCTATTTACCCTGCCCCAGGCAAGTGCCCACCCAGTAACTTAAAAATCGCCCTCAACACTGTGGGTCCTGCTGGGAGCTGGCCATGGCCAGCAGGACCCACAGGCCATAGCCAGCAGGACCCACAGTTCCGCAGCCAGCAGGACCCCAGGTGCACAGGCAGATCCCAGCAAGACCCACATGTGTGGGTCCTGCTGGGAGCTGGCCACGGACCTGGGGGTCCTGCTGGCCACTGACCTGGGGGTCCTGCTGGCCATTGACCTGGGGGTCCTGCTGGCCATTGACCTGTAGGGGGGTCTGAAATGTAAGGGGGTCTGAAATGTAGGGGGGTTCTGTATTGTAGGGGGGTTCTGTATTGTAGGGGGTTTCTGTATTGTAGGGGGTTCTGTATTGTAGGGGGTCTGTGTAACATGCAGGGGGTCCAGAACTGTTAGGGGGTGTCTGTGTAACAAACTGTGGGGGGCTGTGTAATGTAAAGGGGTCCAGAGGTGCGGTGCTATGTAATGTAAAGGGGTCCAGAGGTGCAGGGTGCTGTGTAATGTAAAGGGGTCCAGAGGTGCAGGGTGCTGTGTAATGTAAAGGGGTCCAGAGGTGCAAGGTGCTGTCTAATGTAAAGGGGTCCAGAGGTGCAAGGTGCTGTGTAATGTAAAGGGGTCCAGAGTGCTGTGTAATGTAAAGGGGTCCAGAGGTGCAGGGTGCTGTGTAATGTAAAGGGGTCCAGAGGAGGTGCAAGGTGCTGTGTAATGTAAAGGGGTCCAGAGGTGCAAGGTGCTGTGTAATGTAAAGGGGTTCAGAGTGCTGTGTAATGTAAAGGGGCCCAGAGGTGCAGGGTGCTGTGTAATGTAAAGGGGTCCAGAGGTACAAGGTGCTGGAACCCCACATCCCATTATTAACCACCGCTGCAAAGCACCACCGCCTACCCCCCCCCCCCCCCCGGGCTGCTCAGTCTAAAATGCCCGGGCCTATTTTTTGTCCCAGTCCGGGCCTGACAGTAATACAGTAATCAGTGATAATACTGTACACAGTACTGACACTGGCTGGGAAGGGGTTAACTGTGTGCCTAAGAATTGTAATGTGTGCTTCTTTTACTCACAGAACAGAGCTTTTTCTCCCTGCTTTTCAGGGAAAAGAAAAAGACAGATTGCTGTACTGTGTACATAGAGTTCTGTGTGTCCTGTAAGCACAGAACTTTGTGCTGTGATTGGCCGATCAGCAGGTGTCAGCCAAAATCATTGGCTGAAACCTGCTGACAAATTGTGCTGTGTCCAATCACAGCAGGGGGCGCACACATGTGTGCCCGAAAAACAGGTAGTTTATTGCGGCGTATGAGTATGTCAAGAGCTGCATGACGACAGCCTTTGTAACTCTAAGGGGACCCAGCAACTGTACGGATGCAGCTTCTCGTCTTAGGCCCCATGTACACGGGACACTGGTGCAAACTCTTCTGAACAAATTTTTTTTAAGGTTGAAACCGACGTTCAGAAACGCCGGTTTTGCCGCGTTTGCATGCCGCGTTAAGCGGCGTTTTACCACGTTTGCGTCTAGAAGCGTTTAGTTAAGAAACATCATAAGACCCTCCCTAAGCTCAAAAACAGTATTAATTAACCATTTCAGCCATTTTGTGCGACCAGAGTGAGTAGCAGCAGCTGAGAGAGCAGCAGTGTACTTGTATTTAGCGTGTCACTTGCCACATCACCTGCCACAAGTTGTGGATTGTCCACTTGCCACGTTACCTGCCACAAGTTGTGGATTGTCCACTTGCCACGTCACCTGCCACAAGTTGTGGATTATCTACTTGCCACGTCACCTGCCACAAGTTGCGGATTGTCCACTTGCCACAAGTTGTGGATTGTCCACTTGCCACGTCACCTGCCACAAGTTGTGGATTGTCCACTTGCCACGTCACCTGCCACAAGTTGTGGATTATCCACTTGCCACGTCACCTGCCACAAGTTGTGGATTGTCCACTTGCCACGTCATCTGCCACAAGTTGCGGATTGTCATTTGCCAAGTCACCTGCCACAAGTTGTGGATTGTCCACTTGCCACAAGTTGTGGATTGTCCACTTGCCACGTCACCTGCAACAAGTTGTGGATTGTCCACTTGCCACGTCACCTGCCACAAGTTGTGGATTGTCCACTTGCCACGTCACCTACCACAAGTTGCGGATTGTCATTTGCCACGTCACCTGCCACAAGTTGTGGATTGTCCACTTGCCATGTCACCTGCCACAAGTTGTGGATTGTCCACTTGCCACGTCACCTGCCACAAGTTGTAGATTGTCTACTTGCCACGTCACCTGCCACAAGTTGCGGATTGTCATTTGCCACGTCACCTGTCCAAGTTCTGGATTGTCCACTTGCCACGTCACCTGCCACAAGTTCTGGATTGTCCACTTGCCACGTCACCTGCCACAAGTTCTGGATTGTCCACTTACCACAAGTTGTGGATTGTCCACTTGCCACGTCACCTACCACAAGTTTTGGATTGTCCACTTGCCACGTCACCTACCACAAGTTGTGGATTGTCCACTTGCCACATCACCTACCACAAGTTGTGGATTGTCCACTTGCCACGTCACCTGCCACAAGTTGTGGATTGTCCACAATGCAATGCAAGCAATTAAAAAAAAAAGATTTATTTTTTAATGGTTTTTCATCATTTGCCATCATTTTTGAAATTTTTAATGTAAAAAAATAGGTCATCTTTAAAAAGGCTTATAAACGAAAACGCGGCTAAACGCCGGTACGGCGTTTAGCCACGTTTTGCGTCTAAAAGTTTTTTGGTGCGTCCAGGTGCGTTAAAGTGCATTTTTGATGCGTTCCACAGTGTTCCAGTGCAGTCCAGTGCAGGAAAAATGCTCTACTTTTTTTCTGGAACTGGAACGCACTGGATATGCAAGCGCTGGTGCCAACTTTTTTGGCCCGCAAATATTTGTAAAGTATAATGTGGCCCTTGTACTGAAAAGTTTGGAGATCCCTGGTCAAAAACTACAGTTGTGCTTGCTCTGGGTCAGTATTGGAGACTTTTGAGTAGCATAGTAGCGGTCAGCAATGGCAGCCTGCATATTTCTCTCATTATAGGTTTGTTTCCTTTTAAAGTCTGGCATAGATCTGTAATGCACATGTTTATCTAATAGAGCACCATATATGGACCTGCTGAATGGACTTTGTGATAAATACATTTATCCCACAATACCATGGTAAATCAAGCCATAGCATACAATTGGCATTCTGCAGTGATATCAGTTTCTAGCAGAGGACAGACGTCGGACTGGTGATCTGCTAGAAGCAGAGGTGATTGACAAGATAATTATATAGTTTTGTCTTGTGAGTGCAGACAAATTTATTGGTCACTCAGGTATGTGACCAGAATCGCCTTAGCAAACAGCAAATATTATAGTGCTAAATATGGATTATATAAATATGCATAGCAGCCATAGATATCATAAATAAAGTGTAATAAAGTGATTTGTGCAACAGCCTGTTGCACAAATAACTTTATTACACTTTATTTGTCTTTTTTCTTGCAATCCCTCATTCAAGTCTATTGAATTGTATCTTCTAGTACTGCAGCATTGCAAAGTACAGTGCAAATGGGCCCTCACTGCAATCACTCGCTTATTAGAAACTGCTGAGATAAGGTATATGCCACATGGAGCGTATTTTGTTTCCAGACAGCCAGGCCTGATAGATGGATGTACCAAATGGTAGGCACAAGAATTGTGCACCACTGCTAGGCAGGAAGCAAAGTATGCTTACAGCAAATAAAGAGTAAATATTGCTGCCTCCCACATACAAATATAATTGCAAGAACAAGCACGAAAATCGATATTAAAGTGGTCTTTCACTTTGAATGAAAAAACAAGATAAAAAAAATATGTTGCTAACCGGTATAAAAAAAGTCCCATTGAGATGCGTGTACACACCTGCGGCAGCCTTCAAAGTCCTCTAATTTCTCTTGGTGTCCTTACCGCGCGCGCCACCTCATGCCGCCTCAGGCCACCATGCACGCCTCCGTGAGCGCCGCCACGCACGCCTCCGTGCGCGCGCCTGTCACTCACGGCCGCCTCCACACAGCTTAAGCAATGTAGCAAGTGCCGGCGCCGCCGCCCACAGGGGGCTATGATAGCGAAAGCCGAGAAGTCGCCGCAGGAGCGGCGCCGCCGCCCCTGTATCAACTGCCGCCCCGAGGCCTGGCCTCGGTGGCCTTGTGGGAAATCCGGCCCTGGGTGTACTGCTAGCAGAGTGGCCACAAGTACTTGGCTGTGACACACCTAATTCTACACCTTCATTCCTCTCAGTGCAGGTCTCAGAGAGGACTGATGGTATAGTGGGGTTGGAGATCCCAGCTGATGCGGTGCAAGGAGAGGTCCGCTTTGTTCTTTGGTGTGGGTCTTTAAGGTAGGCTTGCCAACGAGCTGCATGCCAGGTCAACATATGTCTGATCAAGCATGTGGTGCCCAAGCGGCTGATGTTTTGGCCACGCGATATACGCTTGAGACATATGTTGCAAACAGCAGCTGTGCGATCTGATGCACTCGCCTCAAAAAAGGCCCACACCAAAGAACTTTTTGAATGACGGGCAGAGGCAGCGCCCTGCACAGGCGGAGCTCTGCGGTGTGATTCCGTCGGTGTGCTGCCCATACGCTGGCCACCCAAGGGCATCCTGTCTCGTTGGAGATGTGCCTCCTCCTCATCCTCCTCCTCTCTCCTATTAGGCACCCACGTGGAGTCAGTGACCTCATCATCCCCTCCCTCCTCATCACTGGAGCCAATCTGGCAGTATGCTGCAGCTGCTGGAGCATGACTGCCAGATTGGTGTCCTTCTTGAGCATCCCCTCTCTCTGCTCTCACGCTACTGCCTTCCTCTAGCTGGGTATCATCATCAGATCCTTCGAAACGCTGGGCATCCTCCTGGAGCATGTACCCAACACTGTGCTCAAACAGTTCGGGGGACTCCTCAGGAGGAGGACATGGTGGGTCTAGGGAAGGAGTGACTAATGATGACATTGATACCAGAGAAGAGGACGCTTTGGCAGCTGCTTTGCCAGTACCCTGAGCCTGGGTGAGAGAGGATGAGGAGGATGAGGTGGGCTTGGTCATCCACTCTACCAAGTCTTCGGCATGATGTGGCTCAACATGTCCAGCTGCCGAAAAGAAGGACAAGCGTGTCCCATGGCCACGTGCTGATGACAATGCACCGCGTCCACGACCAGCACTGTTGCCCCCAGACACAGAGCCTGCTTGCCCTCTTTTTTTGCCTCCTGACTGTCTGCCTCTCCTTGTTTGCCTTGCAGACATTTTAATGGATGGCCTGCAGGGAGATGGGAAAAACAGCAATAAGGGCTACCTTCAGGTGTATACTGTGCAGGAGGCTTAGCAACAAAGACACTGACACTGTCCCCTGTCTATCCTTCTCTGTCCCTAAACACAAGGATTTGCAATATGCTTCAGCAAGATTGGTTTAGCACAGAATAGCACACTGATAGTTTCCCTCACTGTCCTTCTCTGTCCCTACAAACAAGATTTAGCACAGAATAGCACACTGATAGTTTCCACGAGTGTCCTTCTCTGTCCCTAAACTCAAGGATTTCAAATATGGTTCAGCAAGATTGGTTTAGAACAGAATAGCACACTGACAGTTTCCCCGAGTGTCCTTCTCTGTCCCTAAACTCAAGGATTTCAAATATGGTACAGCAAGATTGGTTTAGGACAGAATAGCACACTGACACTTTCCCTCACTGTCCTTCTCTGTCCCTACAAACAAGATTTAGCACAGAATAGCACACTGATAGTTTCCACGAGTGTCCTTCTCTGTCCCTAAACTCAAGGATTTCAAATATGGTTCAGCAAGATTGGTTTAGAACAGAATAGCACCCTGACAGTTTCCCTCACTGTCCTTCTCTGTCCCTACAAACAAGATTTAGCACAGAATAGCACACTGATAGTTTCCCCGAGTGTCCTTCTCTGTCCCTAAACTCAAGGATTTCAAATATGGTTCAGCAAGATTGGTTTAGCACAGAATAGCACACTGATAGTTTCCCTCACTGTCCTTCTCTGTCCCTACAAACAAGATTTAGCACAGAATAGCACACTGATATTTTACACGAGTGTCCTTCTCCGTCCCTAAACTCAAGGATTTCAAATATGGTTCAGCAAGATTGGTTTAGGACAGAATAGCACACTGACACTTTCCCTCACTGTCCTTCTCTGTCCCTACAAACAAGATTTAGCACAGAATAGCACACTGATAGTTTCCACGAGTGTCCTTCTCTGTCCCTAAACTCAAGGATTTCAAATATGGTTCAGCAAGATTGGTTTAGGACAGAATAGCACACTGACACTTTCCCTCACTGTCCTTCTCTGTCCCTACAAACAAGATTTAGCACAGAATAGCACACTGATAGTTTCCCCAAGTGTCCTTCTCTGTCCCTAAACTCAAGGATTTCAAATATGGTTCAGCAAGATTGGTTTAGGACAGAATAGCACACTGACACTTTCCCTCACTGTCCTTCTCTGTCCCTACAAACAAGATTTAGCACAGAATAGCACACTGATAGTTTCCCTCACTGTCCTTCTCCGTCCCTACAAACAAGATTTAGCACAGAATAGCACACTGTGATAGTTTCCACGAGTGTCCTTCTCTGTCCCTAAACTCGAGGATTTCAAATACGGTTCAGCAAGATTGGTTTAGAACAGAATAGCACACTGACACTTTCCCTCACTGTCCTTCTCTGTCCCTACAAACAAGATTTAGCACAGAATAGCACACTGATAGTTTCCCTCACTGTCCTTCTCTGTCCCTACAAACAAGATTTAGCACAGAATAGCACACTGATAGTTTCCACGAGTGTCCTTCTCTCTCCCTAAACTCAAGGATTTCAAATACGGTTCAGCAAGATTGGTTTAGAACAGAATAGCACACTGACAGTTTCCCTCACTGTCCTTCTCTGTCCCTACAAACAAGGATTAGCACAGAATAGCACACTGACACTTTCCCTCACTGTCCTTCTCTGTCCCTACAAAGAAGGTTTAGCACAGAATGACACACTGACACTCTCCCTACCTATCCTTCTCTGTCCCTAAACACAAGGAATCCAGGATTAGTAAAGGAAAAAAATGACACTGTCCCTGCCTATGCTTCTCTTTCCCTGCTCCGGAACACACTACACAAGGCCGCCGTGCTGGCGGCCTTTTATAGTGTGGTGCGTGTACTAAACCCCCTCAGCAATAATTGGCCACAGGCATCCTGCCTGTGGCCAATCATTGCTCTCCTCGCTGCCGGCGCTGTGATTGGCCAAGCATGCGGGGTCACAGTGCATGCTTGGCCAATCACAGCGCCTGGAAGACACTGCGATGGCGTAGTGCATTGTGGGCCGTTCGCGTCACTCGAATTTGGCGCGAACGGCCCAAATCGTTCGATCTTCGTCGAACGATCGAACAGCCGATGTTCGAGTCGAACGTATGTTCGACTCGAACACGAAGCTCATCCCTAGTGATCAGTGCTAAAAATATGCACTGTCACTTTACTAATGACACTGGCTGGGAAAGGGCTAAACATCTAGGGCAATCAAAGGGTTAAATGTGTGCCTAGCCAGTGTTTTGGTGTACTGTGTGAGGCGCTTGATGGATTTTATTGCTGCTTTTGCGGGGAAAGAAAATCCATTACTTCCCCGCTGACAAGAGACAGGGCTCTGCCTAATATACAGATTTGCACATCTCTGTCCTGTGTAAACGGTAAGCAATTGTCAGGTGCCGGCCAATCCATTGGCCGGTGTTCTGATGAGATGGGTCCCCCGTCGGATAATGCCCTGGCTGGACTGCGCATGCACAAATGGAGCAGACAAAAATTGCAGAGGATGAACAGCTGTTCATCAGCTGTACACGGCGCCTGCGCAATACGCTGCCGCACGCTCCTGATGCTCGGGGCGGGTTATTCATTGAATAAGGGGCGGATGCATACAGAAGAGGCCGCATGATGGGCAGAGCTCATACGATGGGAGTGCTTTTTCTCAATAATACATCCGCCCCTTTGCGAAAAGCACTGCCCATCATGCCGCCTCTTCCCCTTGTTGTGTTCAAATGCTGGGCGGCACAGTGGTGTAGTGCTTAGCACTCTCGCCTAGCAGTAAAATGGGTCGCTGGTTTGATTCCCAATCCCAATCGGAACACTACCTGCCTGGAGTTTGCATGTTCTCCCTGTGCCTGCGTGGGTTTCCTCCGGGTGCTCCGGTTTCCTCCCACACTCCAAAGACATGCTGGTAGGTTAATTGGCTTCTGTCTAAATTGGCCCTAGTATATGAATACGAGTTAGGCATCTTAGATTGTAAGCTCCTTGAAGGTAGGGACCGATGTGAATGTACAATGTTTATGTAAAGCGCTGCGTAAATTGACGGCGCTATATAAGTACCTAAAATATAATAATGTATAACCATACATCCAGCCCTTTAAGAAAAGCATCCGCCCCTTGTTGTATTCAATGAATAACCCGCCGTGAGCATCGGGAGCGAGTGGCGTGTTGATTGCGCTTGCGCCATGTACAGGTGATGAACAGCTGTTCATCCTCTGAGATTTTCAGCGGCTCCGTTTGCGCATGCGCTGCGCCTGTGCAGTCCAGCCCGGGCATTATCCGACGGGGGACCCATATCGACAGGACACCGGCACACGCTGATCGACATCTGCTATGTTTAATCACAGGCAGCACACGTTCCCTACTCGCAAATGTACCTAGTACGTGATCTGGTGCAGCAGAGCCGCCTTGCCACCGTATATCTAAGTTATACAGTCGGCAAGCGGTTAAAGACACAATAAAGGATATCCTTTTTCTCCAAAAATAATCCATACACATCCAATACCTAAAGGGTAACACTTTCATGGGAATGAAAATTTGCAACTAAAAAAATAAATAAAAAAATTGTATAGCGTATACAATTGTTACTCAAGTCTAATTGTAATGGAGAGTTATTAAAAATTACCTTTCCTTTTCAATCTGTAATTTTCTGTAAAATGCAATGCAATATGGCAACCTGGAGGTGTTCTGTACACAGACTGTGTACAGAACTCCCCTTTAAAATGTCACTTACTGCTTGTGTGATTGGCTTACTGATTTTCCCAGAAGTCAGCATTAAGATACAAATCAGATTTTTGGCATCCAGTGCAATAAAAATTTCATTTTTGGTGAGATACTCCCAAATCTAAAGGGATGCAGACACTGCCAATTTTCTCATTAGAGCCCTGCAGGTACAGCAGCTGACTGATAATTATAAAACCACTCCGGTACATCCCCATATGTTTACCCCTTCCCAGCCAGTATTATTAATACAGTGAAAGTGCATATTTTTAGCACTGATCACTGTACTAATGTCACTGGTCCCCAAAAAAGTGTAAAAAAAAAGTGTCAGTTAGTGTCCAATTTGTCCGCCGCAATATCGCAGTCCCTGCTATAAGTTGCTGATCGTCACCATTACTAGTATATATAGTTTGTAGATGCTATAACTTTTCCACAAACCAATCAAAACAAACCAATCAATTGTGATTTTTTATTTTTTTTTCAACAAAAATATGTGGCAGAATACATATTGGTCCAAATTGATGAAGAAATTAGATTTGTTTTCATTTTTTTTTATTGGATATGTTTTATATATGCAATAATAAACAAATAAAATAATAAACAAATAAAACTGACAATGTCTATTGCTCTACTGACACTATCCACTGCCCTACTGACATCATCCAGCACACACTACCCACTGCCATATGCTCTCCACTCCTCTCCCTTAGCTGATCATTATATTAGTGTCACTGTTGATGTCAGTTAACCACTTCAGCCCTGGAAGATTTGGCTGCCCAATGACCGGGCCATTTTTTGCGATTCGGCACTGCGTCGCTTTAGCTGACAATTGCGCGGTCGTGCGATGCTTTACCCAAACAAAATTATTATTATTTTTCCCACAAATAGAGCTTTCTTTTGGTGGTATTTGATAACCTCTGCGGTTTTTACTTTTTGCGCTATAAACAAAAAAGGAGCAACAGTTTTGAAAAAAAGCAATATTTTTGACTTTTTGCGATAATAAATATCCCCAAAAATATATAAAAAAACAATATTTTTCCTCAGTTTAGACCGATACGTATTCTTATACATATTTTTGTTAAGAAATCGCAATAAGCGTATAATGATTGTTATGCGCAAAAGTTATAGCGTCTACAAAATAGGGGATAGTTTTATGGCATTTTTTATTTTTATTTTTAATTAGTAATGGCAGCGATCTGCGATTTTTATTGTGACTGCGACATTATGGCGGACACATCGGACACTTTTGACACTATTTTGGGACCATTGTCATTTATACAGCGATCAGTGCTATAAAAATGCACTGATTACTGTGTAAATGACACTGGCAGGGAAGGGGTTAAACACTAGGGGGCGATGAAGGGGTTAAGTGTGTCCTAGGGAGTGATTCTAACTGTGGGGGGGGGGGGCTACAAGTGACATGACAGCGATAACTGCTCCCGATCACAGGGAGCAGTAGATCCCTGTCCTGTCACTAGGCAGAACAGGGAAATGCCTTGTTTACATAGGTATCTCCCTGTTCTGCCTCTCCACACCGCAATCACGGGCCGCCAGCGAACATAGGTTCCCGGATTTCATTTTAAAAATCTGGTCACCTTATTATAGATATACTTTAATCAATCAGTTGTTTGCTTAGAAAACAGTGACATCATCACCATGTACACAGCCTGTGCAGAAAGCAGAGCCCCACCCACTACAGACTTCCTGCCGAAAACAGGAGTGGGCGGAGACAAGACCAGTCACCCTTCACAAGTATAGAGAGCAGCAGTGACCGGTCTTTATTAGCTCCTGCACAGAGGCAAAGTTTCACACTGGATTACTGCACAGAGCTGGAAGAAATGCCCAAAGCACACCAAGATTACAGTAATAATATACATGCCTCTGGAATTTAGACAATATTTGTTTAGTGCGGAGTTCAGCTTTAAATTTTAATGTGATTGTACAGACGGTATGGTATAAAGATACTTGTGGATTTTTCCGTCAAACTCTGTGCTCAGGGCACAATATTTTCTAATTACACCTCTGTTCCTTAGAAATACACCAATGTCACCAGGTGACACCAGATGTAAAATTGAAACATCAAATTTCTACTACATAATATTCAGTTGTGAAGAATTTTGCCCGAAGGCACACTACAAATAGGCACACCTAGTTTACACAAGACATTCTGTAGCTTTACCAGTTATTTAAAATATAGCCCTATTATCACACATACACCATACAATTATCCTCACCTGTATTCAACCTGTCTTGTTGTACCTTACTATTTTTAATATCGCTGTGGACATATACACCGCAGGGTACAAAATTTGTTATTAGTGCATAGAGAGCTAGTTGATGCTCACAGCTACCACCCAGACTCTTCAGATGCATTAAAAAAAAGTATTTAAAAGGCATAGTACGCCTTAAAAAAAAATTAAAATCTCCCAAATTAAGAAAATAAAAAATGTGCATTTATTATTTTTTTGCATTACAGACTGCAGAGCAACTATTATCAGTGCATTGCATGTACAAAACACTGGTTCCTGCTTCCTGCTGACACCTAACATAGGGTGACCAGACATCCCCGATTTCCAGGGACAGTCACCGGATTGAGAACACTGTCCCCGGACCAAGTCTGTCCCGGTTTTGTCCCCGGATTGGATTTGAACAGGGGCTGGGGCAATTTCAAAGACAGTCAGTGCAGAATTAAGAAAAAAAATTTTTCTTAATTACACACCCCCGCTTTTCCGCTCCTACTAGCTTAGGGGGGTGTATTTTTTTCCATTATCTATGCCCCTTTCTGATGATCATGTGCTGGTTGGAGTGGAGGGAATATTTCTTCAGTTTCGGGCGCATGCCCATTCAGCTCCGCTCGCATGTTCTTCTGCCTTGGCTCAAGTCCCGACCAGCCGCCTGCCCCTGCTTATCTCCTTGCCTTCCCTGTCAGAGTGATCTTCCTCCTCTCTCCCCACCCAGTAGTAGCCGGGGCCCGGAGAGTGAGATTTGACAGGCTGTGAGGCGGGCGGTGGCGGCGACGGGCAGAGTCGCTGATTGCCGCCATTACTAGTAAAAAAAAAAATATGTCCCCGGATTTCATTTTAAAAATCTGGTCACCTTAACCTAGTGTAGCGGGTATTTGAATTTAGGGGAAGCATCTGGGTGGTAGTGTAACCCAGATGCACTAATTGCTAAGGGATCCGGGACCTTTTTCTGGTTCTTGGAGGACTCTGGTGGTGTGAGGTTCCTTGTGGTCCACAGGTGGTGCTGTTGCCCTGGGCCGGAGCTGAACTCACACCGCAAGACTGTGCCTTTTTGTCCTTCCCTGGAGCTGGTACAGCGGGGCGGGGAACCCGCTGTGACGCAAAGGGAGAGGGGATAAAAGGGGCGGACGCCCTTACCACAGGGTTCAGAGTTCAGAGTCCGGAGTGGGAGTCGGAGGACTCGGCCGCACCCAGGCACCTTCAGCTTGGGTGCTGGCGTTCCAGTGTTCCAGGCCTAGGTGCCCTTGACCTAGCCGGAGCGGAGATGGAGTCCATCTCAGGCACCTTTAGCCTGGGGTGAAGTACTATGGCGGACGCCTGGGGCTCAGTACCTTCGACTGAGTTCCGCAATGGTGGAGGAATCCGAGGGGGCCCTAACTCCTTGGGTGCCCGTGTCTGAGTTCGTGAGGACTGGTGTGCGGAACTCCTCTGAAGAGTCTGGCGCAGCATCGCTGGTGACAGAGAGGCCTCTGGTTTCTCCCTTGGACGGATTTCCTTCCCCTGACAGGGGCCGTGTTAGCGAAGGTAATTCACGTTCTACCTCACATAGTCAGTGGCAGTGACTATTTACCACTGGTGATACCACAGTGGTTAGCAACAGAAGGGAAAGGATTGTGCCTCGATCTATCCCCATTATTATTCAGTACAGAAACTGTATGTTTGTACGCCAAGAAGAATAAAACTGAGTTGAGTGAGTGAGTGAGTGAGAACTTGTATAGCGCTGCAAATGCGAACTTAATCGCCTCAAGGCGCTTGGCATCCAGTGTCGATAAGATCCTTTAGAAGAGATGAGTCTTTAGTTTTTTTCGGAAGGCTCAATGGTTTTCTTTCATGCGGATGTTCGTGGGTAGCGCATTCCATAGCCTTGGTCCTTGGGCAGCAAACCTTCGTTTTCCCTTGGCTTTGTAGTGGGTCTTGGGGATGTGGAGGAGGTTTTGGTTGGTTGATCGGAGGTCGTGAGTAGTGGTGTAGTGTTTTATTTTCTCGCATAAATATTGAGGTGCGTTTCCTTGTGCGCATTTGTGGGTGAGGCAGAGGGTCTTGAATGTGACCCGATCCTTTACGGCTAGCCTATTGGACCTATTCACTGTGTGGAACTCTGGTTACTAGGAGCAAAGGAGTCAGGGACGAAGTACTGGACTTGACTCTAGGACACCTACACAAGGCCCAATCTTTCTGGCCTTCACCTTTCAGCTATGGAGGACATGGGCCGTGGTGTATCTCATCCCTCTCCCCAGCACTGAAACCCCTAGACGAAGAAAGACAAGCCGAGTATGAGAAAGGGAGAGAGGGGTGAGGCCGCTACACTAAGATAGCCAGAAGTCTTTACAGAGGTTCTAAGCTACCATTAACCTTCCTGGCAGTAATCCTGAGTCGGGCTCGGGGTGAGTTTTTCATGCTAAGAGCGGTAACCCCCGAGCCAGACTCGGGATTGCATTGCATCGCAGGATACAGGGAAGTTACTTACCTTGTTCCCTGGATCCTACGATGTCCTCCCGCAGTGTGTGCGAGCCGTGTCTCGCTCGATCCACACTGCGCACGGGGATGGAGTTCGGCACCAAATTCAAAAAGTGAAAAACACAGTATAGATACAGTATACTGTAATCTTACAGATTACAGTACTGTATCAAATAATTACACACCCCCTTTGTCCCTAGTGGTCTGTCCAGTGTCCTGCTTGCACTTTTATATTCTAAAAGCTGTTCTTTCTGCCTGGAAACTGGAGATTGTCCATAGCAACCAAAAAGTGTCCCTTTATGTCAAAAGTGGTTTTAGTCCAGCTAGAAAACAGCGATAATAAATTAGAATCACTAGCAGAATTGAGCGATAGCGATTTGTGGGGAAATTCGTCATCAAACACTAAATCTAATGACAGCGACAATTCTGCAACTGAGCAAATTTCAGTGTTTTTGATTTGATTACAGGGGGTCCCTGAGTTACGAACACCCGAGTTACGAACGACTCCTACTTACGAACGTCCTCAAATGCCGGCCACTTGTGCTCTACGATACCTTTTGAGCAGCTCCGACACATCCCACACTGCCGTACTACGCCCCAGATAACATAACAAGCGCCCGGAACATCCCACATCCATGCACAGGCGGCAGTTACACTTACGAACACTTACGAATGCAGTGTTCCGACCGGAAGTTACACTTACAAATGCAGTGTTGCGACTTACGAACAACTTTGACTTACGAACAAACCTACAGTCCCTATTGTGTTCGTAACTCGGGGACCCCCTGTACATAAATAATAATTTTTATTATAATTACTGTAGCGGCCTCCACTCTCTCCCTCTATAGATCAGTTCTTCTGGCTCTGGCTTTTGTCTAGGGGTACTCTAAAGGAGAGAGTGCGGGGTCACCACGCCAAGTCCCCCTGCAGATGTATGTGCAGTGGGAGACAATCCTCTTTTACCTTCGGGTCGGTGTTCTGCTTCTGGAGCCTCCTTCTGGTGATTTTTTGAGCAATGTCTGCCAGAAAATGAGCCCCACACCGATAAAGTCCAACACTCCTTTATTCTTCCGATAACAGAGTAATGCACAGACAGTTGGACTCCCTCAACAAGTAGAACAGACAGAGGGGTGTGGATACGAGTAGGCCCAGACACAATGAACTCTCCACTTTCCTTCCTGAAAGTGGGATGCGGTCTCCAATCGAGGGGAAATATCCTTCCTGGCGGTCTCCGGTGGAGGCTCACCCGTCACTGGCGATATGCTGCACCAGGTCTTCAAGCAAGTACCCCCTCCCGGTCCCTTACGCCTCTGGATTCAGGTACCCACTCCCGAGGTCCCCTAGGATCTCCTTCCCTCACGGAACTCAGTGGTGGGCACTGAGCTCTGGACCTCCATCCGAGTACCTCAACCCAGGCCAAAGGTGCCTGGGATGGAACACGACCTCCGAACGTCCTCCAGGCCTGGGTCGCCTAGAGGACCGACACGAACCACCGCCCTCAGGGTGAAGGTGCCTGGGACTCGACCCCGTGACAAAGATGGCCGGCCCCTTTATACCCTCTCCCAGCAAGCATGGCGGGTTCCCTGCCCCACCATACCACTGCCGAGGGAGGACAAAAAGGGGTACGGCACACAGCAATGGTTTAACCCCAGCCCAAGGCGACAGCGCCACCCGCTGAGCTGCAGGGAACTGCACATTACTGGTGTCTCTGCCAGTTTAAATACACAGGGAAAGTGCATGCCCGCTACACTCTCCCCCTGGTGGTTTGACACTGGTCCCCAGTGTCTGGAATAAACTATGCCCTCAACGGCTGACATAGCCCAGTCCAGAAACCAACTATAAATTGTACAAAAATAAAAACTTTTGGAAACTTACTAACTGGAGCAATTGTGTCTGAGCCTTACATGAAGGGGAAGGGAAACAACAACACTTAACCATAACACTGAAAATCAAATTTTCACATTACACTTTTCCCCCACCCATCCTGACTAAGACCCACCCCATTCTCAGTGGTCTTGATGGGATGCTCTCCTGCAGAGGGGAAAAGAAAATTAACACACATAAACCCTGACACATGTATTTGTGTGAGAATGAAAAAACTTCTCCGCAGAGAAATCCTTTCCTTCATAAAAGTGTGTGTGTGAACAGTGATATCGATGCGCAACACTGCCACCTGGTGACAGCATCGCGGTAACTACACTCGTGAAACTTTCCTTCTTCTTTTGGGCCCTATCTACCCCAGAGTCCATGATTACTTGCTAGACAATTGAAGAACGAAACAGGAACAGTCCTTCAACTCCTCTGGGTAACAAGAGCAACCACCCCGGAAAGTTCAGCAATGCAAAGAACAAAAACTGAGTCTCTCTTCTCCTATAGATAGAATCGAGGGTGCGGCAGGACAAGTGGCTTCAAGTGCTGATCCATGGTCTCCAGATGGTACTCGACATCTTCCCCTTCCTTGCATCGGATTAGCACCTTGTCCGCTTGGATATGTCGTCCCAGCATCCATTCTGCTTTGCAGTCTTTAAAGCGCTGAGAGGCCTTGGGGGAACACGCAGGGTACCTGCGGGCGTGTGGAACCTGAAGGTGGGTCCACACAAAGTCATTGTACCAGCGCTCCCGGCAAACTTCCACTTCATACAATAACTCCTTGGACAAGTATGGGTACTCCCACCCATACTCAGCAGCAACCTTCTGGCCAAATAGGCGCTGTAGTCTCGCCAGAGGAGGCATAGTGGCTCTGTCCCCTTCGCCAGGCAAAACTATTGAGTCCGGGTGGCGAGGGACCTTGATCACATCTGGTCTGGGCATAGGTGCCCGCAACAACAGTCTCTTTTCCCCGGTACTGGGTGTAGGTGGTACCGGGGATGTAAGGGCAGGCTGAGGATGAGACCCCTCCTCAGGCGCTGGTGCCTCCACCCGGGGTGTACTATCCCCTGTAGACATGGGTGGGTCCCTAGTTCTGCGGGACGAGGCGAGAGGTACTTTGTCCCAGCCCTTTTGAGCAAACAGTTCGTCTATGGCGATATCGTCTCCCAAATCGGAGAGCGACTCCAGGTCGGAGGTGTCACACTCCTCCGCGGGCAGGTAGCCTGTAGTGGAGACTGAATTCCCACCTCCGCCCACACACCAAGTCTCTCCGCCCGGCTTACCTCGGCCTTTTCTTGAGGCAGGAAGTCCGGAACTCTTCTCAACGGTACCATCCGGGCCGGGCGTAGGCGGGCGGGATGATCCACCACAACCTCTGGTCGGGGCTACCATGCCGGTCTTTCTCTTCGGTGGTGGACGCTGTGAGACAGTGGTGACCGAGTCAGCATCCTTGGATTTATCCCGTTGAGTACTCGCGACCACCTCCGCGGTCGCTGCCGTGCGCACAGGGATGGCTGTCAAAGCAGTGATTCCTCCTCTCTGAGTGGTGTTGCCTGCAGCACGGCCGGGGTAGATGGTTCTTGGCTTCTCAATCACTGAATCCACTTCGAATAAGAACTCTCCACAGGCCTCGCATCGCCCGAATGGCTTCAGATGACACACCAGTCCCGAGCAGCCGGGACAAATCACACCCAGGGCCTCAACGTCCATGCATGAATACAGGGCGAATCGTCCCCTTGGCTTTAGCCGAATCCCTGTATCGGTCACCGGAGCAGCAGCAGTCAAAGACGTGGTGGAAGGGTGAAGTGGAACCCACACCGTTTGTCCGAACATGGTGACTTGCTGCTGGTCCATTGCGCACTGCAAGTTTTTGCGCCAATGTCCCACGTGTTGTCCTTCACACGTATTGGACTCCTCCCCTCTGCACTCCAGTTCGCGGGCTTTTCTTCTACTTCTTTCCTGAGTCACGCCCACGAACTAAGCAGGGAGGGTGTGCCTGATGGCGCAGTGCAAATAGAAGCCCCCACGTATAGTCCCTCACACGGCTGAGCTCCCCCATCTTCTCGCTCTTCTGCGCAGGCCTTTCCCTTCACTGGGTCATGTCCGCAACTTCGAGCAGGGATGCACTTTGGCCAATAATATGGCCGACCTACTCAGAACTTCTACGGGCAGACACGCTCAACTCCGTAGCAGCACGAACACCATCCCGGACCCGAGCCCCCACGTGTAGCGGCCTCCACTCTCTCCCTCTAAAGATCAGTTCTTCTGGCTCTGGCTTTTGTCTAGGGGTACTCTAAAGGAGAGAGTGCGAAAGTGCGGGGTCACCACGCCAAGTCCCCCTGCAGATGTATGTGCAGTGAGAGACAATCCTCTTTTACCTTCGGGTCAGTGTTCTGCTTCTGGAGCCTCCTCCTGGTGATTTTTTGAGCAATGTCTGCCAGAAAATGAGCCCCACACCAATAAAGTCCAACACTCCTTTATTCTTCCGATAACAGAGTAATGCACAGACAGTTGGACTCCCTCAACAAGTAGAACAGACAGAGGGGTGTGGATACGAGTAGGCCCAAACACAATGAACTCTCCACTTTCCTTCCTGAAAGTGGGATGCGGTCTCCAATCGAGGGGAAATATCCTTCCTGGTGGTCTCCGGTGGAGGCTCACCCGTCACTGGCGATATGCTGCACCAGGTCTTCAAGCTAGTACCCCCTCCCGGTCCCTTACGCCTCTGGATTCGGGTACCCACTCCCGGGGTCCCCTAGGATCTCCTTCCCTCGCGGAACTCAGTGGTGGGCACTGAGCTCCGGACCTCCATCTGAGTACCTCACCCCAGGCCAAAGGTGCCTGGGATGGAACACGACCTCCGAACGTCCTCCAGGCCTGGGCCGCCTAGAGGACCGACATGAACCACCGCCCTCAGGCTGAAGGTGCCTGGGACTCGACCCCGTGACAAAGATGGCCGGCCCCTTTATACCCTCTCCCAGCAAGCACGGCGGGTACCCGCCCCACCATACCACTGCCGAGGGAGGACAAAAAGGGGTATGGCACACAGCAATGGTTCAACCCCAGCCCAAGGCGACAGCGCCACCCGCTGAGCTGCAGGGAACTGCACATTACTGGTGTCTCTGCCAGTTTAAATACACAGGGAAAGTGCATGCCCGCTACATTACATTACTATTTGTTATAATTATTTATAGTTATTTATTATATTATAATTTATGATTTTGTGTTTCAAACTTTATCATACCCGGGATGTCTACTAGACTCTTGTTTGGTCAGGTTTAAGTAAGTAATTACTAAGAATCGCAGGCCTACAATACATAACACCAAATTTCCATGCAAAATAATTGTACCGCTTTTGGTACATAATGCCAGACAGAATCATACCGCCAGGGAGGTTAAAATGCTGGAGGAAAGAATCAGTGGAATACAACTAATCACACTTTTGTTCCATTGAGATCTATGAGTCCCTCTGCTGTGATGGCAGATGGGAATTGTGGTCTTCTATTCATAGATACTAGTGATGAGCCGAACACCCCCGGGTTCGGTTCGCACCAGAACCCGCGAACGGACCGGAAGTTCGAACGAACATTAGAACCCTATTAAATACAATGGATGCGAACGTTCGAATTCTAAAGTGCTAATTATAACAACTATTATGCATGTTATTGTCCTAAAAAGGGTTTGGGAACCCGGGTTCTGCACCAGGGGACATGTATCAATGCAAAAAGAAGTTTTAAAAACGGTCGTTTTTCGGGAGCAGTCATTTTAATGATGCATAAAGTGAAAAAAAAAAAGTCAAATATTCCTTTAAATATCGTACCTGGGGGGTGTCTAAAGTATGCCTGTGAAGTGCCACGTGTTTCCCGTGTTTAGAACTGTCCCTGCACAAAATGACACTTCTAATGGAAAAAAAAGCCATTTAAAACTGCTTGCGGCTTTAATGTAATGTCTGGTCCCGGTAATATGGATGAAATTCTTTAAGAAAAATGGCATAGCTACCCCATGACCCCCCCCCCCCTACCCCAGCCCATTACCAGCCCCTTTGGGTCTTGTATGGATATTAAGGGGAACCCCGCACATAAAATAAAAAAGGCCCTATATACTCTGAACAGCCGTATACAGGCGGTGCATACAAGACAGGGACTGTAGGTTTGTTCTTATGTAGAATCTGTTTGTAATTTTGAACAGGTACATTGTTGAAGTGTAGCTCCAGCCCAAAAATCTATTTTTAAACTTTTTGGAAAACATAGGTAAGGGTTATCACCCCTGTAACATTTGTTTTGCTGTCTGTGCCCCTGTTCAGAACATTTCACCTCACTTTCCGTCCCAATGACAACTGTTTTTGAAATGTGGTGTTTTTCTTGAAACAAGGATTGCTGATAAAGCATCAGTACAGAGGAGACACCTTTCTCCCATATTTATTCTTACAGGAGAGAATTTTCCTTCCTAGTGGTAGATTTCCTCTCACTTCCTGTTGTCTTCTTGCGTTTGCAAGTAGGAGTCGTTTGTAAGTTGGATGTTTGAAAGTAGGGACCTGCCGTATATACTCTGCAGAAATAGGCCCCTTAGTTGTTGGTGTTGGCACAACACTGTAAGCACTCACAGTTACTCTTGGTTGGTGCTGGAACGCCCTGCTGTCAACTATTATATCAGGAATTTTAATTACATATAATTGTTGAACAGTGGTAGTAAAAATTGGGCCTTTGATGGTGGTGCTGGTGCCACAACACTGTAAGCCCTGACAGTTACTCTTGGTGGGTGCAGCAATGGGCCCTGCTGTGAATTATTAGATCAAGAATTGTAATTACATGCCCCTGTTGAACAGGGGCTGAAAAATTGGGCCTTAGGCACTGGTGGCACAACACTGCAACCCCTCACAGATACTGTACTTGGAGCACAGCAATGAGCCCTGTTGCAAAGTATTGCTTCAAAAATTGTAATGACACGCCCCTGTTAAACAGGGGCTGAAAAATTGGGCCTTAGGCACTGGTGGCACAACACTGCAACTCCTCACAGATACTGTACTTGGAGCACAGCAATGAGCCCTGTTGCAAAGTATTGCTTCAAAAATTGTAATTACACGCCCCTGTTAAACAGGGGCTGAAAAATTGGGCGTTAGGCACTGGTGGCGGCACCCATAAACAAAAATGATCTTCCAAGCTATCATCATCAATCGTATCATTGAGGACTCGGAGGAGGAGGATAGGCAGTCAACATAACAGCACAGGCACTCAGCATCAGCATCAGTCTTGAAGGGATGTGACATTTTAAAATCAATTAGTCTGTTATATCAGCATCAGGTGTGTGGTAGCTGGTGGTGATCCAAGACTGGTTCATCTTGATGAAAGTCAGTCGATCAACCGAGTCGGTGGACAGGCGCACCCTGTGATCCGTGACAAATCCTCCAGCAGCACTGAATGTGCGTTCCGAAAGAACGCTGGATGCAGGACAGGCCAGTAGCTCAATTGCATACTGTGCAAGCTCTGGCCAGTGATCCATCCTCAAGACCCAGTAAGCCAGAGGATTTTCGGTGGGGAAGGTGTCCAAGTCTGACCTTGCCCCTAGATATTCCTGCACCATGTTTATCAGACGCTGGCGATGGTTGCTGGAACCAATCATACTTTGGGGCTGCGGACTAAAGAATTGTCTGAACGCATCGGTCAGACGGCCACCTTCCCCACCGCTCCTTCTTTGACTGGCCGAAGCCTCAGCAACTCGTTGTCCAGGACCAGGAGTTTGCAACCTCCCAGTCTCTGGGAACGCGTTGCACAGACCTTTCTGCAAGGCCTCCCGGAGTTGTCTCATCCTCTGCTCCCTCTGCGACGGTAACATAAGGTCCGCAACCTTACCCTTGTACCGTGGATCAAGGAGAGTGGCCAGCCAGTAATGGTCCCTCTCCTTGATCCGAAGAATACGAGGATCCTTCCGCAGACTTTGCAGGATCAGGGAGGCCATGCAGCGTAGGTTTGCTGAGGCATTCGCTCCGGAGTCCTCTGGGTCACTAAGGACGACATGATCCGCAGCCACCTCCTCCCAGCCACGTACAAGTCCACTGGTTTCTTGGGACTGTAAATCATCCCTAAAAGACTGCTGCTGATGATGCTGAGTGCCAGCCTCCACCTCCATGCTGACACAATCCTCCTCCTCCTCCTCCTCCTCCTCCTCTTCCTGTGCGATGGGTGGGACAGAAGGAACACTGTCTGGGTAAAGGGGGCCTTGAGAGGCAAGGAAGTCCTCCTCTTCCTGCCTCTGTTCTGCCTCAAGTGCCCTGTCCATTATTCCACGCAGCGTGTGCTCCAACAGGTGGACAAGAGGTACAGTGTCACTGATGCATGCACTGTCACTGCTCACCATCCTCGTGGCCTCCTCAAATGGTGCCAGGACAGTGCATGCATCCCTGATCATGCCCCACTGGCGTGGAGAAAAAAAACCAAGCTCCCCTGACCCTGTCCTGGTGCCGTAGTCGCACAGGTACTCATTGATGGCCCTCTGCTGCGTGTGCAGCCGCTGCAGCATGGCCAACGTTGAGTTCCACCTGGTGGGCATGTCACATATAAGGCGGTTCTTGGGCAGGTTCAACTCCTTTTGCAGCTCAGCCAGGCGAGCACTGGCATTATAAGATCTGCGGAAATGCACACAGACTTTCCTGGCCTGCCTCAGGACATCCTGTAAGCCCGGGTACCTGCCCAAGAACCGCTGCACCACCAGGTTAAGGACGTGAGCCACACAGGGCACATGGGTCAGTTGTCCCTGTCGGAGGGCGGAGAGGAGGTTGGTGCCATTGTCGCAAACCACCATTCCTGGCTTAAGCTGGCGTGGCGTCAACCACCTCTCGGCCTGGCCCTGCAGAGCAGACAGGACCTCTGCCCCAGTGTGGCTTCTGTCCCCCAAACACACCAGCGCAAGCACGGCATGGCATCTTTTTGCCTGCGTACTTGCGTAGCCCCGTGAACGGCTACGGAGCACCGCTGGTTCATAGGACAAACCACAGGAAGAGGCCATGGAGGAAGAAGAAGAGGAGGGGGTGGAGGAGAGAGGTGTGTCACAACCAGTAGTAGCATTTTGGAGGCGTGGCGGTGGGACAACCTCCAACACTACTGCACCTTGTCCTGAATCCTTCCCAGCTGCCAAAAGAGTGACCCAATGGGCCGTGAAAGAAAGGTAACGTCCCTGTCCATGCCTGCTGGACCATGAGTCAGCGGTAATATGCACCTTACCGCTGACCGCCCTGTCCAGCGAGGCCAAGACATTGCCTTCCACATGCCGGTAGAGAGCCGGAATAGCCTTCCGTGAGAAAAAGTGGCGTTTGGGAACCTGCCACTGAGGAACCGCACATTGCACAAACTCACGGAAGGGGGCCGAGTCTACCAACTGAAAAGGCAGCAGTTGAAGCGCTAGCAATTTAGCCAAGCTAGCATTCAACCGCTGGGCATGTGGATGGCTGGGAGTGAACTTCTTTCGACGGTCCAGCAGCTGGGGCAGGGAAATTTGCCTGCTAGAATCGGACGTCGGTGTACTGCTAGCAGAGTGGGCGCAAGTACTTGGCTGTGACACACCTAATTCTACACCTTCATTCCTCTCAGTGCATGTTTCAGAGAGGACTGAAGTTATAGTGGGGTTGGAGATCCCAGCTGATGCGGTGCAAGGAGAGGTCCGCTTTGTTCTTTGGTGTGGGTCTTTGAGGTAGGCTTGCCAACGAGCTGCATGGCAGGTCAACATATGTCTGGTCAGGCATGTGGTACCCAAGCGGCTGATGTTTTGGCCACGCGATATACGCTTGAGACATATGTTGCAAACAGCAGCTGTGCGATCTGATGCACTAGCCTCAAAAAAGGCCCACACCAAAGAACTTTTTGAATGACGGGCAGAGGCAGCGCCCTGCACAGGCGGAGCTCTGCGGTGTGATTCCGTCGGTGTACTGCCCTTACGCTGGCCACCAAAGGGCATCCTGCCTCGTTGGAGATGTGCCTCCTCCTCATCCTCCTCCTCCTCCTCTCTCCTATTAGGCACCCACGTGGAGTCATTGACCTCATCATCCCCTCCCTCCTCATCACTGGAGCCAATCTGGCAGTATGCTGCAGCTGCTGGAACATGACTGCCAGATTGGTGTCCTTCTTGAGCATCCCCTCTGTCTGCTCTCACGCTACTGCCTTCCTCTAGCTGGGTTTCATCATCAGACCCTTCGAAACGCTGGGCATCCTCCTGGAGCATGTACCCAACACTGTGCTGAAACAGTTCGGGGGACTCCTCAGGAGGAGGACATGGTGGGTCTAGGGAAGGAGTGACTGATGATTTGTCTGACATTGATACCAGGGAAGACGACGCTTTGGCAGCTGCTTTTCCAGTACCCTGAGCCTGGGTGAGAGAGGATGAGGAGGAGGAGGAGGGCTTGGTCATCCACTCTACCAAGTCTTCGGCATGATGTGGCTCAACATGTCCAGCTGCCGAAAAGAAGGACAAGCGTGTCCCATGGCCATGTGCTGATGACAATGCACCGCGTCCACGACCAGCACTGTTGCCCCCAGACACAGAGCCTGCTTGCCCTCTTTTATTGCCTCCTGACTGTCTGCCTCTCCTTGTTTGCCTTCCAGACATTCTAATAGATGGCCTGCAGGGAGATGGGAAAAAAGCAATAAGGGCTACCACAATCACAATATAGCACAAGGAAAATTAACTCACTGTCCTTACAGGTCCCTGGAAACAAGGACTTGCAGAGTGAAAGAAAAAAAACACTCTCCCTACCTACAGTTTTCTGTCCCTAGAAAAAAATGTTTTTTTTAATCACAATATAGCAAAAGGACAATTCACTCACTGTCCTTCCAGGTCCCTGGAAACAAGGACTTGCAGAGTGAAAGAAACTGACACTGTCCCTACCTAGAGTTTTCTGTCCCTAGAATAAATGTTTTTTTTAATCACAATATAGCAAAAGGACAATTCACTCACTGTCCTTCCAGGTCCCTGGAAACAAGGACTTGCAGAGTGAAAGAAACTGACACTGTCCCTACCTAGAGTTTTCTGTCCCTAGAATAAATGTTTTTTTTAATCACAATATAGCACAAGGAAAATTAACTCACTGTCCTTACAGGTCCCTGGAAACAAGGACTTGCAGAGTGAAAGAAAAAAAACACTCTCCCTACCTACAGTTTTCTGTCCCTAGAAAAAAATGTTTTTTTTAATCACAATATAGCAAAAGGACAATTCACTCACTGTCCTTCCAGGTCCCTGGAAACAAGGACTTGCAGAGTGAAAGAAACTGACACTGTCCCTACCTAGAGTTTTCTGTCCCTAGAATAAATGTTTTTTTTAATCACAATATAGCACAAGGAAAATTAACTCACTGTCCTTACAGGTCCCTGGAAACAAGGACTTGCAGAGTGAAAGAAAAAAAACACTCTCCCTACCTACAGTTTTCTGTCCCTAGAAAAAAATGTTTTTTTTTATCACAATATAGCAAAAGGACAATTCACTCACTGTCCTTCCAGGTCCCTGGAAACAAGGACTTGCAGAGTGAAAGAAACTGACACTGTCCCTACCTAGAGTTTTCTGTCCCTGGAATAAATGTTTTTTTCAGCACAATATAGCACAAGGACAATTAACTCACTGTCCTTACAGGTCCCTGGAAACAAGGACTTGCAGAGTGAAAGAAAAAAAATACTCTCCCTACCTACAGTTTTCTGTCCCTAGAAAAAAATGTTTTTTTTAATCACAATATAGCAAAAGGACAATTCACTCACTGTCCTTCCAGGTCCCTGGAAACAAGGACTTGCAGAGTGAAAGAAACTGACACTGTCCCTACCTAGAGTTTTCTGTCCCTAGAATAAATGTTTTTTTTAATCACAATATAGCACAAGGAAAATTAACTCACTGTCCTTACAGGTCCCTGGAAACAAGGACTTGCAGAGTGAAAGAAAAAAAACACTCTCCCTACCTACAGTTTTCTGTCCCTAGAAAAAAATGTTTTTTTTTATCACAATATAGCAAAAGGACAATTCACTCACTGTCCTTCCAGGTCCCTGGAAACAAGGACTTGCAGAGTGAAAGAAACTGACACTGTCCCTACCTAGAGTTTTCTGTCCCTGGAATAAATGTTTTTTTCAGCACAATATAGCACAAGGACAATTAACTCACTGTCCTTACAGGTCCCTGGAAACAAGGACTTGCAGAGTGAAAGAAAAAAAATACTCTCCCTACCTACAGTTTTCTGTCCCTAGAAAAAAATGTTTTTTTTAATCACAATATAGCAAAAGGACAATTCACTCACTGTCCTTCCAGGTCCCTGGAAACAAGGACTTGCAGAGTGAAAGAAACTGACACTGTCCCTACCTAGAGTTTTCTGTCCCTAGAATAAATGTTTTTTTTAATCACAATATAGCAAAAGGACAATTCACTCACTGTCCTTCCAGGTCCCTGGAAACAAGGACTTGCAGAGTGAAAGAAACTGACACTGTCCCTACCTAGAGTTTTCTGTCCCTAGAATAAATGTTTTTTTTAATCACAATATAGCACAAGGAAAATTAACTCACTGTCCTTACAGGTCCCTGGAAACAAGGACTTGCAGAGTGAAAGAAAAAAAACACTCTCCCTACCTACAGTTTTCTGTCCCTAGAAAAAAATGTTTTTTTTAATCACAATATAGCAAAAGGACAATTCACTCACTGTCCTTCCAGGTCCCTGGAAACAAGGACTTGCAGAGTGAAAGAAACTGACACTGTCCCTACCTAGAGTTTTCTGTCCCTAGAATAAATGTTTTTTTTAATCACAATATAGCACAAGGAAAATTAACTCACTGTCCTTACAGGTCCCTGGAAACAAGGACTTGCAGAGTGAAAGAAAAAAAACACTCTCCCTACCTACAGTTTTCTGTCCCTAGAAAAAAATGTTTTTTTTAATCACAATATAGCAAAAGGACAATTCACTCACTGTCCTTCCAGGTCCCTGGAAACAAGGACTTGCAGAGTGAAAGAAACTGACACTGTCCCTACCTAGAGTTTTCTGTCCCTAGAATAAATGTTTTTTTTAATCACAATATAGCACAAGGAAAATTAACTCACTGTCCTTACAGGTCCCTGGAAACAAGGACTTGCAGAGTGAAAGAAAAAAAATACTCTCCCTACCTACAGTTTTCTGTCCCTAGAAAAAAATGTTTTTTTTAATCACAATATAGCAAAAGGACAATTCACTCACTGTCCTTCCAGGTCCCTGGAAACAAGGACTTGCAGAGTGAAAGAAACTGACACTGTCCCTACCTAGAGTTTTCTGTCCCTAGAATAAATGTTTTTTTTAATCACAATATAGCACAAGGAAAATTAACTCACTGTCCTTACAGGTCCCTGGAAACAAGGACTTGCAGAGTGAAAGAAAAAAAACACTCTCCCTACCTACAGTTTTCTGTCCCTAGAAAAAAATGTTTTTTTTTATCACAATATAGCAAAAGGACAATTCACTCACTGTCCTTCCAGGTCCCTGGAAACAAGGACTTGCAGAGTGAAAGAAACTGACACTGTCCCTACCTAGAGTTTTCTGTCCCTGGAATAAATGTTTTTTTCAGCACAATATAGCACAAGGACAATTAACTCACTGTCCTTACAGGTCCCTGGAAACAAGGACTTGCAGAGTGAAAGAAAAAAAATACTCTCCCTACCTACAGTTTTCTGTCCCTAGAAAAAAATGTTTTTTTTAATCACAATATAGCAAAAGGACAATTCACTCACTGTCCTTCCAGGTCCCTGGAAACAAGGACTTGCAGAGTGAAAGAAACTGACACTGTCCCTACCTAGAGTTTTCTGTCCCTAGAATAAATGTTTTTTTTAATCACAATATAGCAAAAGGACAATTCACTCACTGTCCTTCCAGGTCCCTGGAAACAAGGACTTGCAGAGTGAAAGAAACTGACACTGTCCCTACCTAGAGTTTTCTGTCCCTGGAATAAATGTTTTTTTCAGCACAATATAGCACAAGGACAATTAACTCACTGTCCTTACAGGTCCCTGGAAACAAGGACTTGCAGAGTGAAAGAAAAAAAATACTCTCCCTACCTACAGTTTTCTGTCCCTAGAAAAAAATGTTTTTTTTAATCACAATATAGCAAAAGGACAATTCACTCACTGTCCTTCCAGGTCCCTGGAAACAAGGACTTGCAGAGTGAAAGAAACTGACACTGTCCCTACCTAGAGTTTTCTGTCCCTAGAATAAATGTTTTTTTTTTATCACAATATAGCACAAGGAAAATTAACTCACTGTCCTTACAGGTCCCTGGAAACAAGGACTTGCAGAGTGAAAGAAAAAAAATACTCTCCCTACCTACAGTTTTCTGTCCCTAGAAAAAAATGTTTTTTTTAATCACAATATAGCAAAAGGACAATTCACTCACTGTCCTTCCAGGTCCCTGGAAACAAGGACTTGCAGAGTGAAAGAAACTGACACTGTCCCTACCTAGAGTTTTCTGTCCCTGGAATAAATGTTTTTTTCAGCACAATATAGCACAAGGACAATTAACTCACTGTCCTTACAGGTCCCTGGAAACAAGGACTTGCAGAGTGAAAGAAACTGACACTGTCCCTACCTAGAGTTTTCTGTCCCTAGAATAAATGTTTTTTTTAATCACAATATAGCAAAAGGACAATTCACTCACTGTCCTTCCAGGTCCCTGGAAACAAGGACTTGCAGAGTGAAAGAAACTGACACTGTCCCTACCTAGAGTTTTCTGTCCCTAGAATAAATGTTTTTTTTAATCACAATATAGCAAAAGGACAATTCACTCACTGTCCTTCCAGGTCCCTGGAAACAAGGACTTGCAGAGTGAAAGAAACTGACACTGTCCCTACCTAGAGTTTTCTGTCCCTAGAATAAATGTTTTTTTTTAAGCACACTATAGCAGAAGCACAAAACACACTGACACTCTCCCTACCTATCCTTCTCTTTCCCTAAACTAAAGGAATCCAGGTTAAGCAAGAAAGAAATAACAGTCACTGTCCCTGCCTATGCTACTCTATCCCTGCTCCGGAACACACTACACTAGGCCGCCGTGCTGGCGGCCTTTTATAGTGTGGGGCGTGTACTAAACACCCTCAGCAATAATTGGCCACAGGCATCCTGCCTGTGGCCAATCATTGCTCTCCTCGCTGCCGGCGCTGTGATTGGCCAAGCATGCGGGGTCACAGTGCATGCTTGGCCAATCACAGCGCCTGGATGACACTGCGATGACGTAGTGCATTGTGGGCCGTTCGCGTCACTCGAATTTGGCGCGAACGGCCCAAATCGTTCGATCTTCGTCGAACGATCGAACAGCCAATGTTCGAGTCGAACGTATGTTCGACTCGAACACGAAGCTCATCCCTAATAGATACATGTGAAAGGATCTGTGAATGCATGAAGCAGCTGTGTGGACAGAGTAATGCACAGTCCCACCAAAAGAAAAACAGAAGTTTTTATTTTATTTATTACAGGTACTTACAGAGCGCAGACAATTTACCCAGCGCTTTACATATATTGTACATTCACATCAGTCCCTGCCCTTAAGGAGCTTACGATCTAAGGTCCCTAACAGTGGCGGTGCGTTCATAAGGGGAGCATGGGCGCTGCTCCCTCTCTCCTGCCACCACTCTAACACCATAGATAGATTCATGCATTACTTTAATCTATCTATGGTCGCCGCTGCCACTGCCTATTCAGGTGCCCGACCCCTTTTTGGGCGCCGGGGACATGAATTACAGCGGCAGGGTATTTTATAGAAGCACCTGATTAGAGCCATAGGCTCTAATAGGCGCCCAAAAAGGTGAACAGCGTGCACCATGCTGGTCGCTCGCTGTTCACTCAGCGTTGTGTTAGGAAAGCGAATGAATATTCACTTTCCTAACACTGAACCGCCTCTCAGCCAATCAGGTGCTCGGGTCTGTTACCTGTCACCTGATTGGCTAAAACGACAGGCGCTAATCAGGCCTATCAGACGTCCAATCATAGCAGAGGACAGGAAGAGAGGACGGGAGAAGACATCGAGGAGCGTGATGGAAATCGCCATGACCCGCTGCCCCACCGAAACAAGGCAAGTGCCGGGGGGTGGGAGATGCACACTGGCAGCATTTGCACAGTAGAGGCAGTTGATGGGCACAGTAGCGGCAATTGATGGGCACAATGTGAGCAATTGATGGGCACAGTGTCAGCAATTGATGGGTACAGTAGCTGCGTTTGATGGCACAGTGGCAGCAATTTATGGGTACAGTGGCTGCGTTTGATGGGCACAGTGGCTGCATTCAATGGCACAGTGGGGGAAATTGATGGCACAGTGGCTGGATTTGATGGGCACAGTGGCTGCGTTTGATGGGCACAGTGGCTGCGTTTGATGGCACAATGGTGACAATTGATGGGCACAGTAGCTGCGTTTAAAGGGCACAGTGGTTGCAATTTTTTTTTTTCAGTTTGTTTGCCCCCCCCAAAAAATTTTGAGCACCAGCCGCCACTGGTCCCTGACACTCATGAGTGTTGTGGCGAGTGTATAGTACAGTATAAGTGGGTAGCATCCCAGGAGAGAGAGAACCGTTTAGTGCTTTGGAGGATGGGGATACTTTTTATGTGAGCCATGTGGTCGGTCAATGTAGTCACAATGAGAAGCCCAGAGTGTGCGTTCCGTCTCGGGGGGAAAAGGTGAACTAACACCCTACAGCCTCCCCACCCTTCAGTCCCTGCTACACTTACCTCTGTGGGTGATCACTGCTCACGCAGCTGGTGCATCAGTCCAGGGATTTGAAAGTTGTGCTCTTTTTTCTATGTCTTTCCTTTGGGCTTTCAGGACAGATCAGAGCGATGCTGCCACATGACCACTTTGACCAATCGGATTTATTCTGATCTGTCCTAGAAGCACTAAGGAAAGACGTATGTAGCAGGTGTCAAATTTAGTGGGGTGTATCTGGGCCATAGATGGCTCAGATACATTGATTTTAGGGATTTATAGACACTTTGGAGTGTGGGAGGTATGAATGGTGTCATGTTCCCTGCAGTCCCTGGGTGGCCCTGGGTATGATTTGTCCCGGATGTTTGGGACTGGTGGTACAGCTAAAGCCCTTCGGTTACTGCGAGGCCTGCGGGGAGTTCACGTTTGAGGTGGAGCAATCCATAGAGAGACCTTGGGTCTTCCACCTCAGCCCTACAGCAGGCACCGCCACTCAACAAGGAGAAATCAACGCTTGGACAGCCATCCCTCCGCGGACTGTAGAGACCTCCGTGGAGGTCGCGAACAAAGGGATTGAGGATGCAAAATCCGGAGATGCTGCTTCTGTCACCACAGTTTCCCTACTCCCAGCGCCAACAAGGAAGGTTGGTCTTGTGAGAGCTTCCAGCGGCCGAGATGGAGGACAACCCCTGCGCTTGCCTAGCCCGGATGGATCCGGTAGGAAGAGTCCTGGACATCCCTTCACAAGCTTGGGCCGAGGTAAGCCAGGGACTGGGACTTGGTGTTGGGATGGAGGTGTCGGGGATTCAAGGCCCCTTGAGCCCGTGGGTGGGAGTGATTCGGTGTCCACTACCAACTACCTGCCTGCGGAGGAGTGTGACACCTCCGACCTGGAGTTGGTCTCTGATGTGGGAGACGACGTCGTCATAGACGAAATGTTTGCTGCAAAGGGCTGGGACAAGATGCCTCTCTCCTCATCCCGTAAAGCCAGGGATCCACTTATGTCTACAGGGGATAGTACACCCCGGGTGGAGGCACCAGCGCCTGAGGAGGGACCCCGTCCCCTGCCTGTTCTACAGTCCCCGGTGTCTCCTGCACCTACCACCGGGGACAAGAGACTGTCGCTGCGGGCATCTATGCCTAACTTGGAGGTGGTCAAGGCACCTCGCCACCTGGATTCAATCGTCTTGCCGGGCGAGGGAGATTGCTCTACCATGCCTCCCTTGTCTAGGCTACAGCGTCTGTTCTGCCAGAAAGTCGCCAACGAGTATGGGTGGGAGTACCCATACTTATCTAAGGAGCTGCTTTATGAAGTGGAAGTTTGCAGGGACCGTTGGTACAATGATTTCGTGTGGACACACATCAAAGTCCCACATGCACGCAGGTACCTCACTTGTTCCCCTAAAGCATCTCAAAGATTTAAGGACTGTAAAGCAGAGTGGATGTTGGGTCAGCACATCCATGCTGACAAAGTGTTGATTCGACGGGAAGAAGGGGAGGATGTCGAATATCACATAGAGACTGTGGATAAGCATTTCAAGCCCCTTGTCTTGCCGCATCCCAGATTCTACTTGTAGGAGAAAAGACTCCTTGCCTAGTGCCTTGCAAGTCTGCTGAACTTTCCGGGGGTTTGTTCTTTCCCGGGAAACCCAGGAACTGTACCCGAGTTTTATGGGTGTTGTGCTCTTGGGAGGAATAGAGAACTGTTGCTGTTGTTTTTCTTCATCCCTCCCGCAAAGAAATCATGGACTTTGGGGTAGTCAGGGCCAAAGTACAGAGAAAGAAAAAGTTACACAAGGATTCAACAAGTGTCTTTACCGTGGCACTGTCACCAGGTGGCAGTGTTGCGCAACGTTATTCACTTTACGCCACACACACTTCATGGAAGGAAAGGATTTCTCTTTGGAGAGATTTTTTCGTTCCAACACATACATATGTGTCAGGAGGTTTTGTGTTTAATTTTCTTTTATCCCCTCTGCAGGAGAACGTCTGTCCAGACCGCTGAGGATGGGGCGGGTCTTAGTTAGTAATGTGGGAGGAGGAGAAGGTGTTGATGGTGTTATTGTGAAATGTGTACTGTTATGTGTTGTCCCCTTTTCTTTTCCCTTCCATGTCAGGTTCAGGCACAACTACCAGTTTTCAAATTCAAAATTTTTGCAATTTTTGAAACAGTCTCTGGATGGAGGTTACATGGGCTCCCTTTGGGGCATGAATTGATCCAGACACTGGGGACAAGTGTCAAATTGCTGGGAGGAGAGTGTAGCGGGTGTCAAATTTAGTGGGGTGTATCTGGGCAATAGATGGCTCAGATACATTGATTTTAGGGATTTATGGACACTTTGGAGTGTGGGAGGTATGAATGGTGTCATGTTCCCTGCGGTCCCTGGGTGGCGCTGTCACCTGGGACTGGGGTTGAACTACCATTCTAGAGCTGTGCCCTTTTTGTCCTTTTGCGGCAGTAGTACGGCGGGGAACCCGCTGTGCCTGCTGGGAGAGGATATAAAGGGGGCGGACATCTTGTGCACGAGGTCCATTCCCCAGGCACCTTCAGCCTGGGGGCTGCTGTGGTTCGTCTGTGCCCAGGCGTGGAGTCGAGTTCCATCCCAGGCACCTTCGGCCTGGGGTGAGGTACTATACCAGGAGGCCTGGGGCCCAGTACCTTCAACTGGGTCCCGCGAGGGCGAAGCATTCCTAAGGTGCCCCCGGTATTGGGTGCCTGAATCCTGGGCGTAAGGGACCGGAGACGTGATCTCCCCGTAGAGCCAGTGCAGCATTTGCTGGTGCCGGTGGAGGCCTCTGGTGACCGTCCGGATGGATGTCTTCCTCTGACAGGGGCCATTTGTTCTAAAGAAGGTACTTCATGTTCTCATGGTCTGTGGCAGAGACCCATCTTTCTTAGGTCAGTGGCAGGCCTCATCCAAGGCCTGTGGCAGGGGCCTCAACGTTCACCCAGGTCAGTGGCAGTGACCAAATTCACGGTCGGTGGCAGCGACTGTGCGCCAAGCCTGTTTGCATTAAACGGAACAGGAGGAACTATAATTCATCAGTTGTGCCTGGACCTACTCTTCCCTACACCTTGTCTGTTCTTTTAAAAGTCAACCAGTTTCAAGTCAATAAAACACTGTTGGACTTTTCTTGGTGTGGAACTCGTGATACTGGAAGCTAAGTGTCCCTGTCAGTGACAGTGGCAATCATCCTCCATAGGAGAAGCTGAGGTTCTGGCCTAAAACACAGACCCGAGGGTAAATGGTTTAGCTCATATCTCTGCATCCTACATCAGAGAGCCGAGCTGGTGGTGAGCATCTTTCCCCCTTCTCCCAGATACCCCATAGACGAGTAGAACCAGCCGTGAAGAGAGGGGAGAAGCTGGGGCAGGACCGCTACACGTAGAACAAAGAGCACGACCTTCAAATCCCCAGACGGCTGAACCAGCTGCATGGGCAGTGACAGCTAATCACCCATGGAGATACAGTAAGTTTTGCAGGGACTGGAGGGTGGGGAAGGTATAAGGTGCTAGTTCACCATTACATTTTCTGTGAAAAAATGAACATTTACTTTAAGAGTGGTGCTGCCATTATCCTCCATGGCTGATTGTTCATTTAATGTTCCTTAGTAAAGGAAAACACCCTATTAAAGAGTGTGCCATGGACTGTTTATTCTGTACTATTGTACCTATCGACATGGGCTTGTGGCTGGGCAAAAAGAACTGAACCAAGACCAGTGGGCAGAACGGGCTGGACAGAGGACCCGGGTTCTGGTCAGACTGGGCTGGGCCACCCACAGGGTGTCTAGGTTTCTTCCGGTAATTCCCAAGCTGTTTGGGAAAGAGTTAAGTTAGATTACATGCATGTAGTCCCATTACATTACAAAAGTAGGAACCCCTTTTAAACAACTGAAACTGCAAAATGTGAAAACTTTAACCAGATAAGCTTTGTTCCCACTGCCTTATATGTTGCTGTTAAAAAAGGCTATAAGGAGCAGAGGTTGAGTCAACCTGTGCCCAGATAATATTACAGTTCAGTACTTGATTTCACTTGTTGGATTTTTTTTTTAGTTATTGAGATACTAAATATTATGCTGCCTACAGTCACCATTTTTGGAATTGACCTTTGGCATTAGGTGAACTTGCATGTTTGTGCCTATGGAGAATGAAAAGGGGCAATGTCGCGTTGGAAACAATAGGGTTAAGCAGAAAAAAATCCATCTTCATGGATCAACATTTTCTGAAGCAAGGGCCAGGGAGTGTCAACTAGGGTCTTGAAAGGGCCTACAAACATACTAATGTAGCGGCCACCTCCACTCCCCTCTTTGTCTCGTCTCGTCTTTCTCTTGTCTAGGGGTACCTTAGAGGGGAGGGAGCGGGGACACCATGCCTGGCTTCCACCACAGGTGTTAGTGCGGTATAAGCAACAGTTTTGTATTACCTTCGGGTCAGTGCTGTGCACCTGGATCCTCCCTCCAAGAGTCACCGTAAACCATGTCCGTTAGAAATTGAGCTCCACACCATTAAAGTTCAACACTCCTTTATTCTCCTTGTCTGAACACAAACAGTTGAACTCCCTTGATAGAACAGAACAGAAAAGGAGGTGTGGATGCGAACAGGCCCAGACACAATGCAAGTTGCCACTTCCCTTCCTAGAAGTGTGTCCTGGTCTCCGCACAAGGGTAGATTTCCTTCCAGGCGGTCTCCGACGAGAGACTCACTTGTCACCGGCAATATGCTGCACCGGGTCTTCAAATGAGGAGCTCCCTCCGGTCCATTGCGCCTTCCGGATTCGGGTACCCAATCCCTGAGTACCCTAGGATCTCCTTCCCTCGCGGAACCCAGTGTTGGGCACTGAGCTCCGGACCTCCATCTAAGTACCTCACCCCAGGCTAAAGGTGCCTGGGATGGAACTTGACCTCCGCTGTCCTCTGGGCCTAAGCCACCCAGAGGAGCGACACGACCCACCGTCCGCAAGCTGAAGGTGCCTGGGACTTCGACCCCGTGACCAAGATGGCCGGCCCCCTTTATACCCTCTCCCAGCAAGCACGGCGGGTTCCCCGCCCCACCATGCCGCTGCCGAGGGAGGACAAAAAGGAGGACGGCACACAGCGATAATCCAACCCAACCCAGGGCGACAGCGCCACCCAATGGGCCGCGGTGAATCACACATCACTGGTGTCACTTCCAAATTCAAATTTACACCCGGGAAAGTACATACCCGCTACACTCTCCCCTCAGTCCTTTGACACTGGTCCCCAGTGTCTGGAGTAAATCATGCCCTCAACAGCTGACACAATCCAATCCAGAAACCGACTAACAATTTTTTTTTTTTTTTAAACTTTGGAAAACTATCCTACTAAACATTGTGTCTGAGCCCTGTAAAGAAAGGGAAATAAGACAAACAAGAAACAACTATTTTGACACATGACTTAGAATCACATTTCACATTTAACTTTTCCCACCCATCCTGACTAAGAACCACCCCATTCTCAGTGATCTTGAAGGGTTGCTCTCCTGCAGAGGGAAGAAAAAAAAAAGAAACAACACACATAAACCCTGACACATATATTCGTGTGGGAGAAAATAAACTTCTTCAAGAAGAAATCCCCTTTCTCCAGAGTGAGTGTATGATAAGTGTTTAAACGTTGCGCAACACTGCCACCTGGTGACAGCACCGCAGTAACTGCACTCGTGGAGCTTTCCTCTTTTCTTTCGTCCCTATCTACCCCAGAGTCAATAATCTCTTGCTGGAAAGTTAAGAGCAAACATGACCGGTTCATCATTCCTCTGGGCACAAAAGCAACGGGCCCCAGAAAGTTCAGCAACATGATAAGAACAAACAGAGTCTTTCTCTCTCCTATAAGTAAAAGCGGTGATGCGGCAGAACAAGTGGTTTCAAGTGCTGATCCATGGTCTCCAGATGATACTCCACATCTTCTCCTTCTTTGCGCCGGATCAACACTTTATCTGCATGGATGTGTCGTCCCAACATCCACTCTGCCTTGCAGTCTTTAAAACGTTGAGAGGCCTTTGGAGAGCATGCCAGGTACCTGCGGTCGTGGGGAACCTGAAGGTGGGTCCACACAAAGTCATTGTACCAGCGCTCCTGGCTAGGGATGAGCTTCGTGTTCGAGTCGAACCTACGTTCGACTCGAACATCGGCTGTTCGATCGTTCGACGAAGATCGAACGATTTGGGCCGTTCGCGCCAAATTCGAGTGACGCGAACGGCCCACAATGCACTACGCCATCGCAGTGTCATCCAGGCGCTGTGATTGGCCAAGCATGCACTGTGACCCCGCATGCTTGGCCAATCACAGCGCCGGCAGCGAGGAGAGCAATGATTGGCCACAGGCAGGATGCCTGTGGCCAATTATTGCTGAGGGTGTTTAGTACACGCCCCACACTATAAAAGGCCGCCAGCACGGCGGCCTAGTGTAGTGTGTTCCGGAGCAGGGATAGAGCAGCATAGGCAGGGACAGTGACTTTTATTTCTTTCTTGCTTAACCTGGATTCCTTTAGTTTAGGGAAAGAGAAGGATAGGTAGGGAGAGTGTCAGTGTGTTTTGTGCTTGTGCTATATTGTGCTTAAAAAAAACATTTTTTCTAGGGACAGAAAACTGTAGGTAGGGAGAGTGTCAGTTTCTTTCACTGTGAAAGTCCTTGTTTCCAGGGACCTGGAAGGACAGTGAGTGAATTCTCCTTGTGCTAAATTGTGCTTAAAAAAAACATTTTTTCTAGGGACAGAAAACTGTAGGTAGGGAGAGTGTCAGTTTCTTTCACTGTGAAAGTCCTTGTTTCCAGGGACCTGGAAGGACAGTGAGTGAATTCTCCTTGTGCTAAATTGTGCTTAAAAAAAACATTTTTTCTAGGGACAGAAAACTGTAGGTAGGGAGAGTGTCAGTTTCTTTCACTGTGAAAGTCCTTGTTTCCAGGGACCTGGAAGGACAGTGAGTGAATTCTCCTTGTGCTAAATTGTGCTTAAAAAAAAACATTTTTTCTAGGGACAGAAAACTGTAGGTAGGGAGAGTGTCAGTTTCTTTCACTGTCAAAGTCCTTGTTTCCAGGGACCTGGAAGGACAGTGAGTGAATTCTCCTTGTGCTAAATTGTGCTTAAAAAAAACATTTTTTCTAGGGACAGAAAACTGTAGGTAGGGAGAGTGTCAGTTTCTTTCACTGTCAAAGTCCTTGTTTCCAGGGACCTGGAAGGACAGTGAGTGAATTCTCCTTGTGCTAAATTGTGCTTAAAAAAAACATTTTTTCTAGGGACAGAAAACTGTAGGTAGGGAGAGTGTCAGTTTCTTTCACTATGAAAGTCCTTGTTTCCAGGGACCTGGAAGGACAGTGAGTGAATTCTCCTTGTGCTAAATTGTGCTTAAAAAAACATTTTTTCTAGGGACAGAAAACTGTAGGTAGGGAGAGTGTCAGTTTCTTTCACTGTGAAAGTCCTTGTTTCCAGGGACCTGGAAGGACAGTGAGTGAATTCTCCTTGTGCTAAATTGTGCTTAAAAAAAACATTTTTTCTAGGGACAGAAAACTGTAGGTAGGGAGAGTGTCAGTTTCTTTCACTGTGAAAGTCCTTGTTTCCAGGGACCTGGAAGGACAGTGAGTGAATTCTCCTTGTGCTAAATTGTGCTTAAAAAAAACATTTTTTCTAGGGACAGAAAACTGTAGGTAGGGAGAGTGTCAGTTTCTTTCACTGTGAAAGTCCTTGTTTCCAGGGACCTGGAAGGACAGTGAGTGAATTCTCCTTGTGCTAAATTGTGCTTAAAAAAAACATTTTTTCTAGGGACAGAAAACTGTAGGTAGGGAGAGTGTCAGTTTCTTTCACTGTGAAAGTCCTTGTTTCCAGGGACCTGGAAGGACAGTGAGTGAATTCTCCTTGTGCTAAATTGTGCTTAAAAAAAACATTTTTTCTAGGGACAGAAAACTGTAGGTAGGGAGAGTGTCAGTTTCTTTCACTGTGAAAGTCCTTGTTTCCAGGGACCTGGAAGGACAGTGAGTGAATTCTCCTTGTGCTAAATTGTGCTTAAAAAAAACATTTTTTCTAGGGACAGAAAACTGTAGGTAGGGAGAGTGTCAGTTTCTTTCACTGTCAAAGTCCTTGTTTCCAGGGACCTGGAAGGACAGTGAGTGAATTCTCCTTGTGCTAAATTGTGCTTAAAAAAAAATTTTTTCTAGGGACAGAAAACTGTAGGTAGGGAGAGTGTCAGTTTCTTTCACTGTGAAAGTCCTTGTTTCCAGGGACCTGGAAGGACAGTGAGTGAATTCTCCTTGTGCTAAATTGTGCTTAAAAAAAACATTTTTTCTAGGGACAGAAAACTGTAGGTAGGGAGAGTGTCAGTTTCTTTCACTGTGAAAGTCCTTGTTTCCAGGGACCTGGAAGGACAGTGAGTGAATTCTCCTTGTGCTAAATTGTGCTTAAAAAAAACATTTTTTCTAGGGACAGAAAACTGTAGGTAGGGAGAGTGTCAGTTTCTTTCACTGTGAAAGTCCTTGTTTCCAGGGACCTGGAAGGACAGTGAGTGAATTCTCCTTGTGCTAAATTGTGCTTAAAAAAAACATTTTTTCTAGGGACAGAAAACTGTAGGTAGGGAGAGTGTCAGTTTCTTTCACTGTGCAAGTCCTTGTTTCAAGGGACAGAGAAGGACACCTGAAGGTAGCCCTTATTGCTTTTTTCCCATCTCCCTGCAGGCCATCTATTAGAATGTCTGGAAGGCAAACAAGGAGAGGCAGACAGTCAGGAGGCAATAAAAGAGGGCAAGCAGGCTCTGTGTCTGGGGGCAACAGTGCTGGTCGTGGACGCGGTGCATTGTCATCAGCACATGGCCATGGGACACGCTTGTCCTTTTCGGCAGCTGGACATGTTGAGCCACATCATGCCGAAGACTTGGTAGAGTGGATGACCAAGCCCTCCTCCTCCTCCTCATCCTCTCTCACCCAGGCTCAGGGTACTGGAAAAGCAGCTGCCAAAGCGTCCTCTTCCCTGGTATCAATGTCAGACTCATCATCAGTCACTCCTTCCCTAGACCCACCATGTCCTCCTCCTGAGGAGTCCCCCGAACTGTTTCAGCACAGTGTTGGGTACATGCTCCAGGAGGATGCCCAGCGTTTCGAAGGGTCTGATGATGAAACCCAGCTAGAGGAAGGCAGTAGCGTGAGAGCAGACAGAGGGGATGCTCAAGAAGGACACCAATCTGGCAGTCATGTTCCAGCAGCTGCAGCATACTGCCAGATTGGCTCCAGTGATGAGGAGGGAGGTGATGATGAGGTCACTGACTCCACGTGGGTGCCTAATAGGAGAGAGGAGGAGGAGGAGGATGAGGAGGAGGCACATCTCCAACGAGGCAGGATGCCCTTTGGTGGCCAGCGTAAGGGCAGTACACCGACGGAATCACACCGCAGAGCTCCGCCTGTGCAGGGCGCTGCCTCTGCCCGTCATTCAAAAAGTTCTTTGGTGTGGGCCTTTTTTGAGGCTAGTGCATCAGATCGCACAGCTGCTGTTTGCAACATATGTCTCAAGCGTATATCGCGTGGCCAAAACATCAGCCGCTTGGGTACCACATGCCTGACCAGACATATGTTGACCTGCCATGCAGCTCGTTGGCAAGCCTACCTCAAAGACCCACACCAAAGAACAAAGCGGACCTCTCCTTGCACCGCATCAGCTGGGATCTCCAACCCCACTATAACTTCAGTCCTCTCTGAAACATGCACTGAGAGGAATGAAGGTGTAGAATTAGGTGTGTCACAGCCAAGTACTTGCGGCCACTCTGCTAGCAGTACACCGACGTCCGATTCTAGCAGGCAAATTTCCCTGCCCCAGCTGCTGGACCGTCGAAAGAAGTTCACTCCCAGCCATCCACATGCCCAGCGGTTGAATGCTAGCTTGGCTAAATTGCTAGCGCTTCAACTGCTGCCTTTTCAGTTGGTAGACTCGGCCCCCTTCCGTGAGTTTGTGCAATGTGCGGTTCCTCAGTGGCAGGTTCCCAAACGCCACTTTTTCTCACGGAAGGCTATTCCGGCTCTCTACCGGCATGTGGAAGGCAATGTCTTGGCCTCGCTGGACAGGGCGGTCAGCGGTAAGGTGCATATTACCGCTGACTCATGGTCCAGCAGGCATGGACAGGGACGTTACCTTTCTTTCACGGCCCATTGGGTCACTCTTTTGGCAGCTGGGAAGGATGCAGGACAAGGTGCAGTAGTGTTGGAGGTTGTCCCACCGCCACGCCTCCAAAATGCTACTACTGGTTGTGACACACCTCTCTCCTCCACCCCCTCCTCTTCTTCTTCCTCCATGGCCTCTTCCTGTGGTTTGTCCTATGAACCAGCGGTGCTCCGTAGCCGTTCACGGGGCTACGCAAGTACGCAGGCAAAAAGATGCCATGCCGTGCTTGCGCTGGTGTGTTTGGGGGACAGAAGCCACACTGGGGCAGAGGTCCTGTCTGCTCTGCAGGGCCAGGCCGAGAGGTGGTTGACGCCACGCCAGCTTAAGCCAGGAATGGTGGTTTGCGACAATGGCACCAACCTCCTCTCCGCCCTCCGACAGGGACAACTGACCCATGTGCCCTGTGTGGCTCACGTCCTTAACCAGGTGGTGCAGCGGTTCTTGGGCAGGTACCCGGGCTTACAGGATGTCCTGAGGCAGGCCAGGAAAGTCTGTGTGCATTTCCGCAGATCTTATAATGCCAGTGCTCGCCTGGCTGAGCTGCAAAAGGAGTTGAACCTGCCCAAGAACCGCCTTATATGTGACATGCCCACCAGGTGGAACTCAACGTTGGCCATGCTGCAGCGGCTGCACACGCAGCAGAGGGCCATCAATGAGTACCTGTGCGACTACGGCGCCAGGACAGGGTCAGGGGAGCTTGGTTTTTTTTCTCCACGCCAGTGGGGCATGATCAGGGATGCATGCACTGTCCTGGCACCATTTGAGGAGGCCACGAGGATGGTGAGCAGTGACAGTGCATGCATCAGTGACACTGTACCTCTTGTCCACCTGTTGGAGCACACGCTGCGTGGAATAATGGACAGGGCACTTGAGGCAGAACAGAGGCAGGAAGAGGAGGACTTCCTTGCCTCTCAAGGCCCCCTTTACCCAGACAGTGTTCCTTCTGTCCCACCCATCGCACAGGAAGAGGAGGAGGAGGAGGAGGAGGAGGAGGATTGTGTCAGCATGGAGGTGGAGGCTGGCACTCAGCATCATCAGCAGCAGTCTTTTAGGGATGATTTACAGTCCCAAGAAACCAGTGGACTTGTACGTGGCTGGGAGGAGGTGGCTGCGGATCATGTCGTCCTTAGTGACCCAGAGGACTCCGGAGCGAATGCCTCAGCAAACCTACGCTGCATGGCCTCCCTGATCCTGCAAAGTCTGCGGAAGGATCCTCGTATTCTTCGGATCAAGGAGAGGGACCATTACTGGCTGGCCACTCTCCTTGATCCACGGTACAAGGGTAAGGTTGCGGACCTTATGTTACCGTCGCAGAGGGAGCAGAGGATGAGACAACTCCGGGAGGCCTTGCAGAAAGGTCTGTGCAACGCGTTCCCAGAGACTGGGAGGTTACAAACTCCTGGTCCTGGACAACGAGTTGCTGAGGCTTCGGCCAGTCAAAGAAGGAGCGGTGGGGAAGGTGGCCGTCTGACCGATGCGTTCAGACAATTCTTTAGTCCGCAGCCCCAAAGTATGATCGGTTCCAGCAACCATCGCCAGCGTCTGATAAACATGGTGCAGGAATATCTAGGGGCAAGGTCAGACTTGGACACCTTCCCCACCGAAAATCCTCTGGCTTACTGGGTCTTGAGGATGGATCACTGGCCAGAGCTTGCACAGTATGCAATTGAGCTACTGGCCTGTCCTGCATCCAGCGTTCTTTCGGAACGCACATTCAGTGCTGCTGGAGGATTTGTCACGGATCACAGGGTGCGCCTGTCCACCGACTCGGTTGATCGACTGACTTTCATCAAGATGAACCAGTCTTGGATCACCACCAGCTACCACACACCTGATGCTGATATAACAGACTAATTGATTTTAACATGTCACATCCCTTCAAGACTGATGCTGATGCTGAGTGCCTGTGCTGTTATGTTGACTGGCTATCCTCCTCCTCCGAGTCCTCAATGATACGATTGATGATGATAGCTTGGAAGATCATTTTTGTTTATGGGTGCCGCCACCAGTGGCTAAGGCCCAATTTTTCAGCCCCTGTTTTACAGGGGCGTGTAATTAAAAATTTTTTAGCAATAATTTGCCATAGGGCTCATTGCTGTGCTCCAAGTACAGTATCTGTGAGGGGTTGGAGTGTTGTGGCACCAGTGCCTAAGGCCCAATTTTTCAGCCCCTGTTTAACAGGGGCGTGTCATTACAATTTTTGAAGCAATACTTTGCAACAGGGCTCATTGCTGTGCTCCAAGTACAGTATCTGTGAGGGGTTGTAGTGTTGTGCCACCAGTGCCTAAGGCCCAATTTTTCAGCCCCTGTTCAACAGGGGCATGCAATTACAATTCTTGATCTAATAATTCACAGCAGGGTCCATTGCTGCACCCACCAAGAGTAACTCTGAGGGCTTACAGTCTTGTGGCAACGCCACCACCACCACCACCACGAAAGGCCCAATTTTTCAGCCCCTGTTCAAAAGGGGCATGTAATTACAATTCTTGATCTAATAATTCACAGCAGGGCCCATTGCTGCACCCACCAAGAGTAACTGTCAGGGCTTACAGTGTTGTGGCACCAGCACCACCATCAAAGCCCCAATTTTTACTACCACTGTTCAACAATTATATGTAATTAAAATTCCTGATATAATAGTTGACAGCAGGGCGTTCCAGCACCAACCAAGAGTAACTGCGTGCTTACAGTGTTGTGCCAACACCAACAACTAAGGGGCCTATTTCTGCAGAGTATATACGGCAGGTCCCTACTTTCAAACATCCAACTTACAAACGACTCCTACTTGCAAACGCAAGAAGACAACAGGAAGTGAGAGGAAATCTACCCCTAGAAAGGAAAATTCTCTCCTGTAAGAATAAATATGGGAGAAAGGGGTCTCATCTGTACTGATGCTTTATCAGCAATCCTTGTTTCAAGAAAAACACCACATTTCAAAAACAGTTGTCATTGGGACGGAAAGTGAGGTGAAATGTTCTGAACAGGGGCACAGACAGCAAAACAAATGTTACAGGGGTGATAACCCTTACCTATGTTTCCCAAAAAGTTTAAAAATAGATTTTTGGGCTGGAGCTACACTTCAACAATGTACCTGTTCAAAATTACAAACACATTCTACATAAGAACAAACCTACAGTCCCTGTCTTGTATGCACCGCCTGTATACGGCTGTTCAGAGTATATAGGGCCTTTTTTATTTTATGTGCGGGGTTCCCCTTAATATCCATACAAGACCCAAAGGGGCTGGTAATGGGCTGGGGTAGGGGGGGGGGGGGTGTTGATGGGGTAGCTATGCCATTTTTCCTAAAGATTTTCATCCATATTACCGGGACCAGACATTGCATTAAAGCCGCAAGCAGTTTTAAATGACTTTTTTCCCTTTAGAAATGTTATTTTGTGCAGGGACAGTTCTAAACACGGGAAACACGTGGCACTTCACAGGCATACTTTAGACACCCCCCAGGTACGATATTTAAAGGAATATTTGACTTTTTTTTTTCACTTTATGCATCATTAAAATGACTGCTCCCGAAAAACGACCGTTTTTAAAACTTCTTTTTGCATTGATACATGTCCCCTGGTGCAGAACCCGGGTTCCCAAACCCTTTTTAGGACAATAACATGCATAATAGTTGTTATAATTAGCACTTTAGAATTCGAACGTTCGCATCCATTGTATTTAATAGGGTTCTAATGTTCGTTCGAACTTTCGGTCCGTTCGCGGGTTCTGGTGCGAACCGAACCCGGGGGTGTTCGGCTCATCACTACTCCTGGCACACTTCCACCTCATAAAGCAATTCCTTCGATAAGTATGGATACTCCCATCCATAGTCTGCAGCAACCTTCTGACCAAACAGCCGTTGCAATCTTGCCAAAGGAGGCATGGTAGCTGTCATGGATATGCATTAATGTCTGTCTGCCATCTTACCTTTCCTCCTCATGTGTTCATCTTAGAGACCAGACCTCCTTCACCTGGCTTCCTTTATAATCTCCTCCCAGCCTGACTCCACCCCAGGCCCTATCACTGAACACTATATTAACCTGTGCACTGCAAGCCTGCTTTGCTGATCAACGTGTTTGTTAGGCATTGTGTGTTTGGGTTCCTGCCTGCCGTGTGCTACGTCTGTCTCTCTGTTACGTTATTGGCTTGTCCCCGACTATCCCTGTCTGCTCGTGACCCTTGACCTTCGGCTCGTTCTTCGTTATCCTTGTCTGCTTGTGGCCCCTGACCTTCAGCTTGTTATTCGGTTCTCTCTTATCGTGTGCTGCTGCTTCCCCTCTTTTCCCCTTATCCTACGGGGCGTGAGCTAGGAAACTCCAGGGGCCGTGACCTGGTCCCAGCCTGCAGCTAACATCCTCACCACTAGAGGCCCTGGAGAAGACCAGCTGGGTCTTAGACTCCGCGCCCTGGGGAATCTTGGCTCTAGCTTCCGTTTGGATCCCGGTTGTGCTCCTCTGGTCCCGCTTTCCACAACCACCCAGTTTCCTATCCGCAGAAGCCAGCCATAGGGTTCACTACCTCGCGGTGCACTCCTGTCCCCCTACGGTGTGCATCTGTCACCTGGCCACAGGTGACCCTGACAGTTTGATCAGCCATGAACCCGGCTGACATCCCGTTACCCGTGGATGATCCGTTGCAGGGCATAGTTTGCAGACTTGAAACCCAGGAATCGAATCAGACTCAGGTGATGCGATTCCTCCAGGATCTGGCTTCTCGCTTCGAGCAGCTTCAGGCCTCCTTGGGAACCCTGAATCCGCAACCTCCAATACAACCAGCGGCTGCACCTATTGCACCAGTCGCAGCCACACACTCACTACAACTGCCAGCTCCGTCCCGTTTCTCTGGGGACTCCAAGGCTTGCAGGGGGTTCCTTAGCCAATGCACAATTCATTTTGAGCTCCAGCCCCAAAACTTCCTGTCTGATCGGGCTAAGGTAGCCTATATCATTTCCCTCCTCTCTGGTGAAGCTTTAGCCTGGGCAGCCCCTCTGTGGGAACTGAATGATCCAGTGGTTTCTAGCCTGTCTGGCTTCTTGAAACTTTTTCGGAATATCTTCGAAGAACCGGCTCGTGTCTCTTCAGCGGCCAGCACCCTTTTACGTCTCCGCCAAGAGTCTGCTTCTGTGGGACAGTATGCCCTTCATTTCCGCATACTGTCGGCTGAGTTGAGCTGGAACAATGAGGCCTTAGTCGCAACCTTTTTGCATGGCCTGTCTGATAGAGTGAAGGATGAATTAGCAGGAAGAACCATCCCCACTGATCTGGCCGGCGTTATCTCCTTGTGTAACCAGATCGATATTCACCTTCAGGAGAGGACCTTAGAAAAGCAACGCCAGCACTCCTTGGTTCTTAGTCAGCCTGAGCTCCCCTCTCTTCGATCCGTAGAGCATCTCCTACCAGCTGAGGAACCCATGCAGCTGGGTCGGACCAGGCTATCCCCCGAGGAACGTGCTAGGCGCAGAACTCTTGGTCTGTGTCTTTACTGTGGGGGCAAAGGTCATTTTCGTGACACTTGCTCTCTTTGTCCAGAAAAACGTTCGGGTCCACTTCATCTGGAAAGTGGAGTATTGGACCCAGAAATATCACCTTCCCCTTCTCGTCTTCTGCTTTCTGTGTTCCTTCATGTTGGTGCTTCTTCTCATTCGGTCTCAGCATATCTGGATTCCGGAGCCGCTGGTAATTTCATGGACTGGGAAGTCGCATCGTCCATGAGACTTACTCTTTTGCCCCTCACCACACCATTGGTGGTCTTGGCGATTGATGGTACTGTTCTCCCAGGGGGACCTATCCGCTTCCAGACCCTCCCTGTTAAGATGTCGGTAGGGACACTCCACCAGGAGTGGATATCCTTCCTTAGCTTACCCAAGGCCTCAACGCCTATAATTTTGGGTCTCCCATGGTTACAGCTCCATTCTCCTCATGTGGACTGGACTACTGGACAGATCCTGGCTTGGGGTCCCTCCTGTTCCTCGTCCTGCCTACCCAAGGTTGCCCCCTTTGAATCTGAGCCGGTCATTCATTCCAGGTTGCATAACCATTTACATCTCTCTGTCCCTAACCACCCTTGGATGCACAGCCAGGCTAGCTTGTCTACAAGTCCTGCAGTCGCTACGTCTTGCGATGCGATTCAGGTAGTCGCTACACCTGACTTAGCTATTCACTCTGCCTCTGTACTAGTTATGCCAGTCCAGCCCATGCCCAGTGAGCCTTTGGTCCTCAATAGATCTTCTTGTCATCTCCCTACCTCGTTTTCGGTCTCTGAGGATAATCTTAAGTACGAGGTTAGACAAGTTCTGGATTCTCGGCTCTGCAGAGGCATTCTTCAGTACCTTGTGCATTGGAGAGGTTTTGGTCCTGAGGAGGCGTCTTGGATCGCTGCATCTGATGTCGCTGCACCTCATCTGTTGAGAAGGTTTCATCAGAGATTTCCCTTTAAGCCTGGGCCCAGGCGGGGGAGGGCCCATAAGAGGGAGGGTACTGTCATGGATATGCATTAATGTCTGTCTGCCATCTTACCTTTCCTCCTCATGTGTTCATCTTAGAGACCAGACCTCCTTCACCTGGCTTCCTTTATAATCTCCTCCCAGCCTGACTCCACCCCAGGCCCTATCACTGAACACTATATTAACCTGTGCACTGCAAGCCTGCTTTGCTGATCAACGTGTTTGTTAGGCATTGTGTGTTTGGGTTCCTGCCTGCCGTGTGCTACGTCTGTCTCTCTGTTACGTTATTGGCTTGTCCCCGACTATCCCTGTCTGCTCGTGACCCTTGACCTTCGGCTCGTTCTTCGTTATCCTTGTCTGCTTGTGGCCCCTGACCTTCAGCTTGTTATTCGGTTCTCTCTTATCGTGTGCTGCTGCTTCCCCTCTTTTCCCCTTATCCTACGGGGCGTGAGCTAGGAAACTCCAGGGGCCGCGACCTGGTCCCAGCCTGCAGCTAACATCCTCACCACTAGAGGCCCTGGAGAAGACCAGCTGGGTCTTAGACTCCGCTCCCTGGGGAATCTTGGCTCTAGCTTCCGTTTGGATCCCGGTTGTGCTCCTCTGGTCCCGCTTTCCACAACCACCCAGTTTCCTATCCGCAGAAGCCAGCCATAGGGTTCACTACCTCGCGGTGCACTCCTGTCCCCCTACGGTGTGCATCTGTCACCTGGCCACAGGTGACCCTGACAGTAGCCTTGTCCCCTTCACCAGGCAAGACTATCGAGTCCGGGTGGCGAGGGACCTTGATCACATCTGATCTGGGCATAGGTGCCCGCAGCAGCAGTCTCTTTTCCCCAGCCTTTGGTACTGATGGCACCGGGGATGTAGAAGCAGGCTGGGGACCGGACCTCTCTTCAGGCGCTGATGCCTCCACCCGGGGTGTACTTTCCCCTGTTGACATGGGTGGATCTCTGGTTCTCCGAGATGAAGCGAGAGGTACTTTGTCCCAGCCCTTCCCGGCAAACAAATCGTCTATGGCAGCGTCGTCTCCCATGTCCGAGAGCGACTCCAGGTCAGAGGTGTCACACTCCTCTGCGGGTATGTAGCCGGTTGTAGAAACGGAGCCACCACCGCGGATTCGCTAGGCCATGACTTCCCGACACCTCCGCCCACACACCAAGTCTCCCTGCCTGGCTTACCTCGGCCTTTACTTGAAGCGGGACGTCCGGAACTCTTGTCGACGGATTCATCCGGGCCGGGTGTAAGCGGGCGAGACGGTCCACCACAACCGCTGGTCGGGGCTACCATGCCGGTCTTCCTCTTCGGTGGTGGACGCTGCGAGACAGTGGTGACCGAGTCAGCATCCTCGGATTTCTCCCGTTGAGATTTTACGACCTCCTCCGCAGTCGTTGCAGTGTGGGCAGGGGTGACTCTCACAGCAGTGATTCCTCCTCTCTGAGTGGTGTTGCCTGAAGCCCGGCCAGGGTAAATGGTTCTCGGCCTCTCCACCGCCGGATCCACTTCGAACAGGAACTCCCCACAGGCCTCACAGCGTCCGAACGGCTTCAACTGGCACACCAGTCCCGAACACCCGGGACAAATCACACTCAGGGCCTCAACGTCCATGCACGAGTACAGGGCGAATCGACCCCTTGGCTTTAGTTGGATCCCCGTATCCGTTACTGGAGCAGCAGCAGTCAAAGTCGTGGTGGAAGGGTGAACTGGAATCCACGAGGTGTGTCCAAACATGGCGACCTGTTGCTGATCCATCGCACACTGCAGAGTTTTTTTGCGCCAACGTCCCACGTGTAGTCCTTCACACGTATCGGACTCCTCCCCTTTGCTCCAGTTCGCGGGCTTTTCTTCTTTTCTGTTTCTGAGTCACGCCCACGAACTAAGCGGTGGGGGTGTGCCTGGTGGCGCAGTGCAACTAGAAACCCCCACGTGTAGTCCCTTACACGGCTGGGTTTCCCCCTCTCCTCGCTCTTCTGCGCGGGCCTTTCCCTTCAATGGGTCATGTCCACGACTTTGAGCACCGGGGTGCACTTCGGCCAATGAAGGCCCGCCTGTTCGCTTAACTCTTCCAACAGACACGTTCAATACTGTGGTGCACAAACACTATACCGGACCCGAGCCCTCACGTGTAGCGGCCACCTCCACTCCCCTCTTTGTCTCGTCTTGTCTTTCTCTTGTCTAGGGGTACCTTAGAGGGGAGGGAGCGGGGACATCACGCCTGGCTTCCACCACAGGTGTTAGTGCGGTATAAGCAACGGTTTTGTATTACCTTCGGGTCAGTGCTGTGCACCTGGATCCTCCCTCCAAGAGTCACCGTGAACCATGTCCGTTAGAAATTGAGCTCCACACCATTAAAGTTCAACACTCGTTTATTCTCCTTGTCTGAACACAAACAGTTGAACTCCCTTGATAGAACAGAAAAGGAGGTGTGGATGCGAACAGGCCCAGACACAATGTAAGTTGCCACTTCCCTTCCTAGAAGTGTGTCCTGGTCTCCGCACGAGGGTAGATTTCCTTCCAGGCGGTCTCCGACGAGAGACTCACTTGTCACCGGCAATATGCTGCACCGGGTCTTCATATGAGGAGCTCCCCCGGTCCACTGCGCCTTCCGGATTCGGGTACCCAATCCCTGAGTACCCTAGGATCTCCTTCCCTCGCGGAACCCAGTGTTGGGCACTGAGCTCCGGACCTCCATCTAAGTACCTCACCCCAGGCTAAAGGTGCCTGGGATGGAACTCGACCTCCGCTGTCCTCTGGGCCTAAGCCACCCAGAGGAGCGACACGACCCACCGTCCGCAAGCTGAAGGTGCCTGGGACTTCGACCCCGTGACCAAGATGGCCGGCCCCCTTTATACCCTCTCCCAGCAAGCACGGCGGGTTCCCCTCCCCACCATACCGCTGCCGAGGGAGGACAAAAAGGAGGACGACACACAGCGATAATCCAACCCAACCCAGGGCGACAGCGCCACCCAATGGGCCGCGGTGAATCACACATCACTGGTGTCACTTCTAAATTCAAATTAACACCCCGGAAAGTACATACCCGCTACACTAACATTTCCCAATACCCACCATACGTGTCCTTAAATGTTCTCTGTTTGTAACCACATTGAGTTTGTGTTGCAGTATTATTGTAATCTCAAATTAGGAAATTAATGAAATTTTTTAGTCTTCCTATTACTGCCCCAAAAAAATATGTTACAGATTTCCGGACCAATGACCTTGTTTTCTACAAGAAACAACTTTATTTCTGTAGCAGTTTATGTTAATTTTCGTGTGCTGGGCGGCACTGCTTTATATTTGCTAACACTATGAATTAAGCATACACCCATGTGAGGGTCATGTTTTGCCTTCAGGGGATGCACAGGTGTTCCGTGCATCCCTGTTCAATCAGTCTTATTCATGTTATTTGGGATACAGCAGCCGTGCAGACACAGAGGCTGCTCCCAATATGACATCTGTGTGGGTGCGTGTTCTTGAACACAAACTGTCTGCATTCAGAAACATACACCCACACAGATTTTCAACCACATTAATGGGACTGCCTACACAAAGATGCATGAAACACCTGTGCATCCTGTGCAGGCAAAACACAGCCCTCAAATGGGTGTACACTTAAAGTGATTGTAAAGATTTTATTAAATTTTTTTAAATAACAAACATCTTCATAATTACCCACTCTCTTGGGTCCTCTGTTGGCACTCCTGGCTCGTCCTCTCTGTCCAGTGCCCCCATGGGAAGCCGCTTCCCATGAGGGCACTTGTGCGTGCTCACTCTGACTTTGATTGACAGCACTAGGAGCCAATGGCTCCTGGTGCCCCAGCAAAGCCAGTAGTGAGACACGGAAATGGGAGGAGAGAAGAGCTGTAGACGTGCACAGCTCAGGATCGTATAAGGGTGTGGGTGAGAGGCCAAAATCAATGCCTAAACATTTTTTACCTTAATGCCAGGAATGCCGTAAGGTAAAAAATGTTTGGGCTTTAAAACCACTCTAATTATGCCTGCGTGAATGAAGCCTAAATGGGTACTGAACATAGTTAAGGTATAGCACATAACAGGCCTGATTTTTCAAACTATGATAACAGTTAAATTAAACCTCTAAAAAAAATCCTCTAAAACCACCCAAGCCTAGTTAATGGGTAGTCGCACACTGTAAGGCAGGGTTGCCCAACCAATGGCCCGCGGAGCCCTCTGATGTGACCCACGACCTCCTGCTCTGGGATGGCTGGTTGGCAAGCCCAGATTGCAGGTTGCCGACCTGCCATCCCAGAGCATCATTGTTGTGAATGAAGCCGACGGTAGAGGAAGCAAGCGGCTTTTCAGAAAGTGCACCACACCTGCAGGGTATAATAGACGTCTATGGCAAAGTGCAGCTAACCGCCGGGAAAACCTCAGGTACACTGCGCCGCACCCACAGTGTGGGTAGACCGCAGACCATCAGTGTAAAAGCAGTCTTAGGCCCCGTTCACACGATCGCTTCAACAAAATCAGACCCTCAATTCACCTCTATGGAACGGCAGATGTAAACTTTTGTCTGTTTACACCCGCCTACCTCCAATCCAATCTGTTAAAAAAAAAAAAAAACAGAAGGGGGTCCCTCCCCTTCCATCTGATTGGATCAGAGGGCCCATAGAGTAGATTGGGCTGTGTCTGTTTTACATATGCAGGCTGGACACCGACCTGTCATCTGCGCACTCCGCTCATTGTGGCCCACAACTGGTTACTAAGTCGCTTAAAGTAACAGACATCCCCGGTTTCAGGGGACAGTCCCCGGATTGAGGACACTGTCCCCGGACCAAGTCTGTCCCCGGTTTTGTCCCCTGATTGGATTTGAACAGGGGCTGGGGCAATTTTAAAGACAGTCAGTGCAGAATAAAAAAATAAAATTCTGAATTACACACCCCCACTCCGCCGCTCCTACTAGCTTAGGGGGGTGTATTTTTTTCCAATATCTGTGCCCCTTTCTGATGATCATGTGCTGGTCGGAGAGGAGGGAATATTTCTTCAGTTTCAGGCGCATGCCCATTCAGCTCCGCTCGCATGTTCTTCTGCCTTGACTCAAGTCCCGGCCAGCCGGCTGCCTGCTTATCTCCTTGCCTTCCCTGGCGGAGTGGTCTTCCTCTGCTCCCCACCCAGTAGTAGCCGGGGCCTGGAGTTTAAGTCTTGACAAGCTGTGAGGAGGGTGGTGATGGGCAGAGAGTTGCTGATTGCCGCCATTACTAGTAAAAAAATATAATATGTCCCCGGATTTCATTAAAAAAATCTGGTCATCTTAGCTTAAAGGGGTTGTAAAGGTTCGTTTTTTATTTTCTAAATAGGTTCCTTTAAGCTAGTGCATTGTTGGTTCCCTTACCTTTTCCTTTGATTTACCTTCTAAATGTTTTTTTTTCTTTGTCTGAATTTCTCACTTCCTGTTTCTCCTCACTAAACTTCACACCATCATCGGAGTGGTGTGGAGTCAGCCAGAACAGCTTACTGAACAGCTTACTGAGGAGGAACAGGAAGTGAGAAATTCAGACAAAGAAAACAAAGAAAAAAAATATTTAGAAGGGAAATCTAAGGAAAAGGTAAGTGAACCAACAATGCACTAGCTTAAAGGAACCTATTTAGAAAATAAAAAACGAACCTTTACAACCCCTTTAAGTGGCCTTCGGCCTTCAAATGTTTGGGCACCCCTGCTGTAAGGCATGCCCCATGGCCCCATGTGATAGTCTTGATAGGGATAGGGAAATGGCTGCTTAGACCCCAGGCAATGGATGTTGAGGTGACAAGGGGTTTAACACTGGGATTGTTATTGAGTGGTAGCAGGGACACATTTTCCATGAGCAACACTGTTGACTGGTAGGGATGGGCCCGGTGCTCGATTCGAACCCATGTTCGAATCGAGCATCGGGCGTTCGCTCGCTCGTCGAGCCCAGAACTATTTGGGCCGTTCGCATCACATTCGTGTGATGCGAGCGGCCCCGCAATGCATTGCGGCCGGCGCGGCCGGCGCAGTGCATTGCTGGCTGATGATTGGCCAAGCATGCACTGTGACCCCGCATGCTTGGCCAATCACAGCGCCCGAAACTCGGAGAGCAATAATTGGCTACAGGCAGGACGCCTGTAGCCAATTACAGCTCAGGGGCTTTAGTACACGCCCCACCATTTAAAAGGCCGCCACGCCATCGGCCCCGGTCACATGAGTTCCGGCTTTAGGAGAGATTAGTCTGCTGATTCTGTCTTTGCTTGATACTGAAAGATTTGCTCTTCTTTGCTAAACCATTGGCTATTTCTTTGCTAAACCATTGCTACCTAAGTCATTGATCGTTCATTGCTGCTGATTGCACAGTTAGTGTGTTATTAGCTGCTGCTGGGGATTAGTCTGGTGCGTGCTTACTGTTAGTACAGTATTGCAGTAGTACCAACCGCAGTGCTGTTAGCACAGCATTGCACCCCAACAGCACCCATAGGACTTCTAGTGTGTTAGTGGCAGCAAACAGAGCTCCTATATTTTCTTCTCAGCAGCACCCATAGGACTTCTAGTGTGTTAGTGGCAGCAAACAGAGCTCCTATATTTTCTTCTCAGCAGCACCCATAGGACTTCTAGTGTGTTAGTGGCATCACACAGAGCTCCTATATTTTCTTCTCAGCAGCACCCATAGGACTTCTAGTGTGTTAGTGGCAGCAAACAGAGCTCCTATATTTTCTTCTCAGCAGCACCCATAGGACTTCTAGTGTGTTAGTGGCAGCAAACAGAGCTCCTATATTTTCTTCTCAGCAGCACCCATAGGACTTCTAGTGTGTTAGTGGCAGCAAACAGAGCTCCTATATTTTCTTCTCAGCAGCACCCATAGGACTTCTAGTGTGTTAGTGGCAGCAAACAGAGCTCCTATATTTTCTTCTCAGCAGCACCCATAGGACTTCTAGTGTGTTAGTGGCAGCAAACAGAGCTCCTATATTTTCTTCTCAGCAGCACCCATAGGACTTCTAGTGTGTTAGTGGCATCACACAGAGCTCCTATATTTTCTTCTCAGCAGCACCCATAGGACTTCTAGTGTGTTAGTGGCAGCAAACAGAGCTCCTATATTTTCTTCTTAGCAGCACCCATAGGACTTCTAGTGTGTTAGTGGCATCACACAGAGCTCCTATATTTTCTTCTCAGCAGCACCCATAGGACTTCTAGTGTGTTAGTGGCAGCAAACAGAGCTCCTATATTTTCTTCTCAGCAGCACCCATAGGACTTCTAGTGTGTTAGTGGCAGCAAACAGAGCTCCTATATTTTCTTCTCAGCAGCACCCATAGGACTTCTAGTGTGTTAGTGGCATCAAACAGAGCTCCTATATTTTCTTCTCAGCAGCACCCATAGGACTTCTAGTGTGTTAGTGGCAGCAAACAGAGCTCCTATATTTTCTTCTCAGCAGCACCCATAGGACTTCTAGTGTGTTAGTGGCAGCAAACAGAGCTCCTATATTTTCTTCTCAGCAGCACCCATAGGACTTCTAGTGTGTTAGTGGCAGCAAACAGAGCTCCTATATTTTCTTCTCAGCAGCACCCATAGGACTTCTAGTGTGTTAGTGGCAGCAAACAGAGCTCCTATATTTTCTTCTCAGCAGCACCCATAGGACTTCTAGTGTGTTAGTGGCATCACACAGAGCTCCTATATTTTCTTCTCAGCAGCACCCATAGGACTTCTAGTGTGTTAGTGGCAGCAAACAGAGCTCCTATATTTTCTTCTCAGCAGCACCCATAGGACTTCTAGTGTGTTAGTGGCAGCAAACAGAGCTCCTATATTTTCTTCTCAGCAGCACCCATAGGACTTCTAATGTGTTAGTGGCATCACACAGAGTTCCTATATTTTCATCTCAGCAGCACCCATAGGACTTCTAGTGTGTTAGTGGCAGCAAACAGAGCTCCTATATTTTCTTCTCAGCAGCACCCATAGGACTTCTAGTGTGTTAGTGGCAGCAAACAGAGCTCCTATATTTTCTTCTCAGCAGCACCCATAGGACTTCTAATGTGTTAGTGGCATCACACAGAGTTCCTATATTTTCATCTCAGCAGCACCCATAGGACTTCTAATGTGTTAGTGGCATCACACAGAGCTCCTATATTTTCTTCTCAGCAGCACCCATAGGACTTCTAGTGTGTTAGTGGCATCACACAGAGCTCCTATATTTTCTTCTCAGCAGCACCCATAGGACTTCTAGTGTGTTAGTGGCAGCAAACAGAGCTCCTATATTGTCTTCTCAGCAGCACCCATAGGACTTCTAGTGTGTTAGTGGCAGCAAACAGAGCTCCTATATTTTCTTCTCAGCAGCACCCTTAGGACTTCTAGTGTGTTAGTGGCAGCAAACAGAGCTCCTATATTTTCTTCTCAGCAGCACCCATAGGACTTCTAGTGTGTTAGTGGCAGCAAACAGAGCTCCTATATTTTCTTCTCAGCAGCACCCATAGGACTTCTAGTGTGTTAGTGGCAGCAAACAGAGCTCCTATATTTTCTTCTCAGCAGCACCCATAGGACTTCTAGTGTGTTAGTGGCATCACACAGAGCTCCTATATTTTCTTCTCAGCAGCACCCATAGGACTTCTAGTGTGTTAGTGGCAGCAAACAGAGCTCCTATATTTTCTTCTCAGCAGCACCCATAGGACTTCTAGTGTGTTAGTGGCATCACACAGAGCTCCTATATTTTCTTCTCAGCAGCACCCATAGGACTTCTAGTGTGTTAGTGGCAGCAAACAGAGCTCCTATATTTTCTTCTCAGCAGCACCCATAGGACTTCTAGTGTGTTAGTGGCAGCAAACAGAGCTCCTATATTTTCTTCTCAGCAGCACCCATAGGACTTCTAGTGTGTTAGTGGCAGCAAACAGAGCTCCTATATTTTCTTCTCAGCAGCACCCATAGGACTTCTAGTGTGTTAGTGGCAGCAAACAGAGCTCCTATATTTTCTTCTCAGCAGCACCCATAGGACTTCTAATGTGTTAGTGGCATCACACAGAGTTCCTATATTTTCATCTCAGCAGCACCCATAGGACTTCTAGTGTGTTAGTGGCAGCAAACAGAGCTCCTATATTTTCTTCTCAGCAGCACCCATAGGACTTCTAGTGTGTTAGTGGCAGCAAACAGAGCTCCTATATTTTCTTCTCAGCAGCACCCATAGGACTTCTAATGTGTTAGTGGCATCACACAGAGTTCCTATATTTTCATCTCAGCAGCACCCATAGGACTTCTAATGTGTTAGTGGCATCACACAGAGCTCCTATATTTTCTTCTCAGCAGCACCCATAGGACTTCTAGTGTGTTAGTGGCATCACACAGAGCTCCTATATTTTCTTCTCAGCAGCACCCATAGGACTTCTAGTGTGTTAGTGGCAGCAAACAGAGCTCCTATATTGTCTTCTCAGCAGCACCCATAGGACTTCTAGTGTGTTAGTGGCAGCAAACAGAGCTCCTATATTTTCTTCTCAGCAGCACCCATAGGACTTCTAGTGTGTTAGTGGCAGCAAACAGAGCTCCTATATTTTCTTCTCAGCAGCACCCATAGGACTTCTAGTGTGTTAGTGGCAGCAAACAGAGCTCCTATATTTTCTTCTCAGCAGCACCCATAGGACTTCTAGTGTGTTAGTGGCAGCAAACAGAGCTCCTATATTTTCTTCTCAGCAGCACCCATAGGACTTCTAGTGTGTTAGTGGCATCACACAGAGCTCCTATATTTTCTTCTCAGCAGCACCCATAGGACTTCTAGTGTGTTAGTGGCAGCAAACAGAGCTCCTATATTTTCTTCTCAGCAGCACCCATAGGACTTCTAGTGTGTTAGTGGCATCACACAGAGCTCCTATATTTTCTTCTCAGCAGCACCCATAGGACTTCTAGTGTGTTAGTGGCAGCAAACAGAGCTCCTATATTTTCTTCTCAGCAGCACCCATAGGACTTCTAATGTGTTAGTGGCATCACACAGAGTTCCTATATTTTCATCTCAGCAGCACCCATAGGACTTCTAGTGTGTTAGTGGCATCACACAGAGCTCCTATATTTTCTTCTCAGCAGCACCCATAGGACTTCTAGTGTGTTAGTGGCAGCAAACAGAGCTCCTATATTTTCTTCTCAGCAGCACCCATAGGACTTCTAATGTGTTAGTGGCATCACACAGAATTCCTATATTTTCATCTCAGCAGCACCCATAGGACTTCTAGTGTGTTAGTGGCATCACACAGAGCTCCTATATTTTCTTCTCAGCAGCACCCATAGGACTTCTAGTGTGTTAGTGGCAGCAAACAGAGCTCCTATATTTTCTTCTCAGCAGCACCCATAGGACTTCTAGTGTGTTAGTGGCAGCAAACAGAGCTCCTATATTTTCTTGTCAGCAGCACACATAGTACCTATAGTGTGTTAGTGTCAGCACCCATAGGACCTACAGTGTGTTGTGAGCACACATAGGAGTTCTATTTTTTATACTATATACACTACCGACTACAATGGCTGGAAGACCGCCAAGGAGAGGCAGAGCGTGCCGAGGCAAGAACACAGGGCAGGCAGGCTCTGTTTCTAGAGACAACAGTGCTGGCCGTGGACGTGGTCGTGCATCGTCATCAGCACGTGGCCATGGGACACGCTTGTCTTTGTTTTCGGCAGCTGGACATGTGGAGCCGCATCATGCCGAAGGCTTGGTAGAATGGATGACCAAGCCCTCCTCATCCTCCTCATCCTCTCTCACCCAGGCTCAGGGTACTGGCAGAGCAGCTGCCAACGCGTACTCAATGGCATCATCAGCCACCCCTTCCCTAGACCCACCATGTCCTCCTGAGGAGTCCCCCGAACTGTTTGAGCACAGTGTTGGGTACATGCTCCAGGAGGATGCCCAACGATTCGAAGGCTCGGATGATGATACCCAGCTTGAGGAAGTCAGTAGTGTGCGCGCAGAGAGAGGGGATGCTGAAGGACAGCAATCTGGCAGTAGTGTTCCACCAGCTGCAGCTTACTGCCAGGTTTGCTCTAGTGGTGAAGAGGGAGGGGATGATGAGGTCACTGACTCCACGTGGGTGCCTGAAGGGAGAGAGGAGGAGGAGGAGGAGGATGCAGCGTCACATGTCCAACGAGGCAGGATGCCCCCTGGAGGCCAGCTAGAGGCCAGCACAGCAACTGTACCACACCGCAGAGCTCCGCCTGTGCAGGGCGCTGCCTCTGCACGTTATCACAAAAGTTCTTTGGTGTGGGCCTTTTTTGAGACGAGTGCATCAGATCGCACCACTGCTATTTGCAATATTTGTCTCAAGCGTATCTCGCGTGGCCAAAACATCAGCCGCTTGGGCACCACAAGCATGAGCAGACATATGTCGACCTGCCATGCAGCTCGTTGGCAAGCACACATAAAAGACCCACACCAAAGAACAAAGCGGACCTCTCCTTGCTCCTCATCAGCTGGGATCTCCATCCCCACTATATCTTCAGTCCTCTCTGAAAGCTGCTCTGAGAGGACTGAAGGTGTAGAATTAGGTGTGTCACAACCAAGTACTTGCAGTACACCGACGTCCGATTGTAGCAGGCAAATTTCCCTGCCCCAGCTGCTGGACCGTCGAAAGAAGTATACTCCCAGCCATCCACATGCCCAGCGGTTGAATGCTAGCTTGGCTAAATTGCTAGCACTTCAACTGCTGCCTTTTCAGTTGATAGACTCGGCCCCCTTCCGTGAGTTTGTTCAATGTGCGGTTCCTCAGTGGCAGGTTCCCAAACGCCACTTTTTCTCACGGAAGGCGATTCCGTCTCTCTACTGGCATGTGGAAGGCAATGTCCATGCCTCGCTGGACAGGGCGGTCAGCGGTAAGGTGCATATTACCGCTGACTCATGGTCCAGCAGGCATGGACAGGGACGTTATCTTTCTTTCACGGCCCATTGGGTCACTCTATTGGTAGCTGGGAGGGATGCAGGACAAGGTGCAGTAGTGTTGGAGGTTGTTCCGCCACCACGCCTCCAAAATGCTACTACTGGTTGTGACACACCTCTCTCCTCCACCCCCTCCTCTTCTTCTTCCTCCATGTCCTCTTCGAGTGCTCTGTCCTCGGAACCAGCGGTGCTCCGTAGGCGTACAAGGGGCTACGCGAGTACGCAGGCAAAAAGATGCCATGCCGTGCTTGCGCTGGTGTGTTTGGGGGACAGGAGCCACACTGGGCCAGAGGTTCTGGCAGCTCTGCAGGGGCAGGCCGAGAGGTGGTTGACGCCACGCCAGCTTAAGCCAGGAATGGTCGTTTCTGATAATGGCACCAACCTCCTCTCCGCCCTGCGACAGGGGCAGCTCACCCATGTGCCCTGTATGGCTCACGTCCTCAACCTGGTGGTGCAGCGGTTCTTGGGCAGGTTCCCAGGCTTACAGGATGTCCTGAGGCAGGCCAGGAAAGTCTGTGTGCATTTCCGCCGATCTTATAATGCCAGTGCTCGGCTGACTGAGCTGCAAAAGGAGCTGAACCTGCCCAAGAACCGCCTAATATGTGACATGCCCACCAGGTGGAACTCAACGTTGGCCATGCTGCAGCGACTGCACACGCAGCAGAGGGCCATCAATGAGTACCTTTGCGACTACGGCACCAGGACAGGGTCAGGGGAGCTTGGCTTTTTTTCCCCACGCCAGTGGAGCATGATCAGGGATGCATGCACTGTCCTCTCACCATTTGAGGAGGCCACGAGGATGGTGAGCAGTGACAGTGCATGCATCAGTGACACTGTACCTCTTGTCCACCTGTTGGAGCATACGCTGCGTGGGATAATGGACAGGGCACTTGAGGCAGAACAGAGGCAGGAAGAGGAGGACTTCCTTGTCTCTCAAGGCCCCCTTTATCCAGACAATGTTCCTTCTGTCCCACCCATCACACAGGAAGAGGAGGAGGAGGAGGAGGAGGAGGAGGATTGTGTGAGCATGGAGGTGGAGCCTGGCACTCAGCATCAGCAGCAGCAGTCTTTTAGGGATGATGTACAGTCCCAACAAACCAGTGGACTTGTACGTGGCTGGGAGGAGGTGGCTGGCGATCATGTCATCCTCAGTGACCCAGAAGACTCCGGACCGAATGCCTCAGCTAACCTACGCTGCATGGCCTCCCTGATCCTGCAAAGCCTGCGGAAGGATCCTCGTGTTCTTCGGATCAAGGAGAGTGACCATTACTGGCTGGCCACTCTCCTTGATCCACGGTACAAGGGTAAGGTTGCGGACCTTATCTTGCCGTCGCAGAGGGAGCAGAGGATGAGACATCTCAGGGAGGCCTTGCAGAAAGGTCTGTGCAACGCGTTCCCAGAAACTGGGAGGTTACAAACTCCTGGTCCTGGACGACGAGTTGCTGAGGCTTCGGTCAGTAGCAGAAGGAGCGGTGGGGAAGGTGGACGTCTGACCGATGCGTTCAGACAATTTTTTAGTCCGCAGCCCCAAGGTATGATCGGTTCCAGCAACCATCGCCAGCGTCTGATATACATGGTGCAGGAATACCTAGGGGCAAGGTCAGACTTGGACACCTTTCCCACCGAAAATCCTCTGGCTTACTGGGTCCTGAGGATGGATCACTGGCCAGAGCTTGCACAGTATGCAATTGAGCTACTGGCCTGTCCTGCATCCAGCGTTCTTTCCGAACGCACATTCAGTGCTGCTGGAGGATTTGTCACCGATCATAGGGTGCGCCTGTCCACCGACTCGGTTGATCGACTGACCTTCATAAAAATGAATCAGTCTTGGATCACCACCAGCTACCAGACACCTGAAGCGGATATAACGGAATAATTTATAATGTCACATCCCTTCAAGACTGCCTATGCTGATGCTGAGTGACTGTCCTGTTATGTTCACTGACTATCCTCTTCCTCCTCCTCAATGATCCATGCCACCACACCAGTGCCTAAGGCACAATTTTTCAGCCCCTGTATAACAGGGGCGTGTAATTACAATTTTTTAAAAAGATGCTTCGCAACAGGTGTGACTGCTGTGCTCAGAGTACAGTATCTGTGAGGGGTTGCAGTGTTGTGGCACCAGCACCAGTGCCTAAGGCACAATTTTTCAGCCCCAGTATAACAGGGGCGTGTAATTACAATTTTTTAAAAAGATGCTTCGCAACAGGTGTGACTGCTGTGCTCCAAGTACAGTATCTGTGAGGGGTTGCAGTGTTGTGGCACCAGCACCAATGCCTAAGGCACAATTTTTCAGCCCCTGTTTAACAGGGGCGTGTAATTACAAATCTTGATCTAATAGTTCACAGCAGGGCCCATTCCTGCGCCCACCAAGAGTAACTATGAGGGCCTACAGTCTTGTGGCAACACCGTCCACCACCACCACCACCACCAAAGGCCCAATTTTTCTGCCCTGTTCAACAGGTGCATGCAATTACAAATCTTGATCTAATAACTCACAGCAGGGCCCATTCCTGCACCCACCAAGAGTAACTGTGAGGGCTTACAGTCTTGTGGCAACACCGTCCACCACCACCACCACCACCAAAGGCCCAATTTTTCTGCCCTGTTCAACAGGTGCATGCAATTACAAATCTTGATCTAATAGTTCACAGCAGGGCCCATTCCTGCGCCCACCAAGAGTAACTATGAGGGCCTACAGTCTTGTGGCAACACCGTCCACCACCACCACCACCACCACCAAAGGCCCAATTTTTCTGCCCTGTTCAACAGGTGCATGCAATTACAAATCTTGATCTAATAACTCACAGCAGGGCCCATTCCTGCACCCACCAAGAGTAACTGTGAGGGCTTACAGTCTTGTGGCAACACCGTCCACCACCACCACCACCACCACCAAAGGCCCAATTTTTCTGCCCGGTTCAACAGGTGCATGCAAGTACAAATCTTGATCTATTAACTCACAGCAGGGCCCATTCCTGTGCCCACCAGTCTTGTGGCTACACCAACATCTAATAGGGCAAATTTCTGCAGAGTATATACGGCAGGCCCCTACTTTCAAACATCCAACTTACAAACGACTCCTACTTGCAAACGGCAAGAGAAAACAGGAAGTGAGAGGAAATCTACCCCTAGGAAGGAAAATTCTATCCTGTTAGATTTAATTTGGGAAAAAGGTATCTCCTCTCTACTGATGCTTTATCACCAATCCTTGTTTCAATTAAAACCCCACTTTTCCAAAAACATTTGTCATTGGGACGGAAAGTGAGGTGACATGTTCTGAACAGATGTGCAAAGACAGCAAATGTTACAGGGGTGATAACCCCTCCCTATGTTCTCCAAAAAGCTTAAAAATTGATTTTTTTGGGATGTAGCTACACTTCATAATGTACCTGTTCAGATTCTACTTAAGAACAAACCTACAGTCCATGTCTTGTTTGCACCACCTATATACTGCTGTTCAGAGTATATAGGGTTGTAGGTATAGGGTTTTATTTTGGGTGCGGGGTCCCCCTTAGTATCCATACAAGACCCAAAGGGGCTGGGGTGGGGGGGGGGGGTGATGGGGTAGCCATGCCATTTTTCTCAAGGATTTTCAGCCATATGGCGGCCAGGACAAGACATGACATTAAAGCCGCAAGTGGTTTTAAATGGCTTCTTTTTTTCCTTTACAAATGTCATTTTGTGCAAGGACAGTTCTAAACACGGGAAACACATGCCACTTCACAGGCATACTTTAGACACCCCCCAGGTACCATATTTAAAGGAAAATTTCACTTTTTTTTTTTTCACTTTATGCATCATTAAAATGACTGCTCCCGAAAAAACTTTAGTTTTTAAAATTTCTTTTTGCATTGATATATGTCCCCTGGGGCAGGACCCGGGTCCCCAAACCTGTTTTATAACATTAACATGCATATTGGCCGTTGTAATTAGCAATTTTGATTTCGAACGTTCGCGTCCATTATAACGAATAGGGTTCGAAAATTCGCGCGAACTTTCGGTCCGTTCGAAGGTTCTGGTGCGAACCGAACCCGGGGGTGTTCGGCTCATCCCTATTGACTGGAATTCGGTGTTGGACCTCTTGAGAGCCAGGGCGCTGCTTTTTGTGAGGGATCTGCTCTCTCAGCACAACATAGTATAACCCTTGCTGCAAAACGTAAAATGACACTAAACAATATCCTTACCCTCCAAAAACAATCCATACACATCCAATACATAATGGTTCTGTAATCTAGCAGTGCATATTAGTTGCTGTCATGTGCACTGCTCTATGTACACCACAAATCCCAGAGCCCCTAGTCCATCTTGGGACCGAGCAAGAGAGGGTGGCTACATTCCTACGTACAGTGGGACCATGGAAAATGATTGCAGCCACCATCCAACAGGATATATATATATCTATATATATATATAGATATATATATATACACACACTCACCGGCCACTTTATTAGGTACACCTGTTCAATTGCTTGGAGATGATAGAAAGGCCACAGTAACTAAAGTAACACCCGTTACAACCAAGGAATGCAGAATACCATCTCTGAATGCACAACACGTCGAACCTTGAAGCAGATGGGCTACAGCAAAAAAAGAGCACACTGGGTGCCACTGCTGTCAGCTAAGAACAGGAAACTGAAGCTACTAATCACACAGGCTAACCAAAATTGGACAATAGAGGATTGGAAAAACATTGCCTGGTCTGATGAGTCTTGATTTCAGCTGCGACATTCAGATGGTAGGGTTAGAATTTGGCATAAATTGCATGAAAACATGGATCCATTCTGCCTTGTATCAACAGTTCAGGCTGGTGGTGGTGGTGTAATGGTGTGGGGAATGTTTTCTCAGCACACTTTGGTCCCCTTAGTACCATCTGAGCAGTGGCGGCTGGTGCTCAAAATTTTTGGAGGGGCGCAAACAAACTGAAAAAAACCAAACATCAGGTGCCGCCACTGTGCCCATTAAACGCAGCCACTGTGCCCAAACGCCACCAGTTTGCCCCCTCAAATGCAGCCAGTTTGTCCCCAAATGCAGCCAGTTTGTCCCCAAATGCAGCCAGTTTGTCCCCAAATACAGCCCGATTCCCCCCAAATGCAGCCAGTTTCCCCCCAAATGAAGCCATTTTTCCCCCAAATGCAGCCAGTATGTCCCCAAATATAGCCAGGTTCCACCCAAATACAGCCAGTTTGTCCCGAAATGCAGCCAGTTTGTCCCCAAATGCAGCCAGCTTCCCCCCAAATACAGTCAGTTTGTCCCCAAATACAGCCAGTTTGTCCCCAAATACAGACAGTTTCCCACCAAATACAGACAGTTTCCCCCAAATGCAGCCAGTTTCCCCCCAAAATGCAGCCAGTTTCCCCCCAAATGCAGCCAGTTTCCCCCCAAATGCAGCCAGTTTGTCCCCAAATACAGCCAGTTTCCCCCCAAATGAAGCCATTATCCCCCCAAATGCAGCCAGTTTGTCCCCAAATATAGCCAGTTTCCACCCAAATACAGCCAGTTTGTCCCCAAATGCAGCCAGTTTGTCCCCAAATGCAGCCAGCTTCCCCCCAAATACAGTCAGTTTGTCCCCAAATACAGCCAGTTTTTCCCCAAATACAGCCAGTTTCCCCCCAAATACAGTCAGTTTGTCCCCAAATACAGCCAGTTTGTCCCCAAATGCAGCCAGTTTCCCCCCAAATGCAGCCAGTTTCCCCCCAAATGCAGCCATTTTGTCCCCAAATACAGCCAGTTTGTCCCCAAATACAGCCAGTTTCCCCCCCAAATACAGCCAGTTTATCCCCAAATGCAGCCAGTTTGTCCCCAAATGCAGCCAGTTTGTCCCCAAATGCAGCCAGTTTGTCCCCAAATGCAGCCAGTTTCCCACCAAATGCAGAGAGTTTGTCCCCAAATGCAGCCAGTTTGTCCCCAAATGCAGCCAGTTTCCCCCTGGCCCTGCACTTACCTTCCTTGGGTCAGCGCCCTCCTCCTCCACGCTCCCTCATGTCTTCTTCCGTCCTCGATGTCTTCTCCCGCCCTCGATGTCGCTTCAGCCAATCAGGTTACCGGTAACCAGACCCGGTGAACCTGATTGGCTGAGACGCGTGTCAGTGTTAACCAGGGAACACACAGCCTGTGCGTCCCCTGGTTAACTATTTGGAAGCTGATGTAATCGGGAAGCCTATCAGAGCCGCTGGCTCTGATAGACACTTTCAGAAACCAACCAACTGCTGTTATTCAGATGGCCGGCGCTCGCCAGGGGGCCGGCCATCTGAATAGTGGGCGGCAGCATCGCCGGCGACAATACCTACATTCATGCAATGCATGAATGTAGGTATTCTTGACGGTGCAGGGGAGAGAGGGGGCGGCGTTGAGCATCGTTCAAATGCCACGGCCTACCTAAATGTTGTTGCTGACCATGTCCATCCCTTTATGACTACAGTTTACCCATCTTCTGATGGCTACATCCAACAGGATAATGTAACAAAGTTCAAATCATCTGAAACTGGTTTCTTGAACATGATAATGAGGTCAATGTACTCCAATGGCCTCCACAGTCACCAGATCTCATGCAATAGAGCACCTTTAGGATGTGGTGAAACGGGGGATTTGCATCATGGATGTGCAGCTGACAAATCTGCAGCAACCGAGTGATGCTATCACATCAATATGGACCAAAATCTCTGAGGAATGTTTCCAACACCTGCTTGAATCTATGCCATGAAGAATTAAGGCAGTCCTGAAGGCAAAAGGGTACTAGAAAGGTGTACCTAATAAAGTGACTGGTGAGTTTATATGAATCTTGACATATGTGGAAGTCCGGGATCCTCATTCAGCTGTATTGGTAAAAGTAAACCATCCTTTTATTCTCCAAAATAGGCAGAAAACAGCTTATCCTCAGCAAACAAAAATAGTCCATTAGAACAGTGTTTCTCAACTCCAGTCCTCAAGGCGCCCTAACAGGTCATGTTTTCAGGATTTCCCTCAGATGAAACAGCTGTGGTAATTACTAAGGCAGTGAAACTGATCAAATCACCTGTGCAAAATAATGGAAAGCCTGAAAACATGACCTGTTGAGGCGCCTTGAGGACTGGAGTTGAGAAACACTGCATTAGAATTAGTAGAAAAACAAAGGTTTGGCTCATCACCAGTTACACTTGTGCTTTAACAGGGTTTTTGAAAGTTCCCATATGCCTCTGGATTCCCAAAGAGAAGGTCTCCACAATTCAGCCACAAGCTAGCCCACACTGCTCGCTCATCTGTGTTCTTCTCTACTCCACCTCATAGACAGGTGCTGGCTGTTTCTTTTCAGGACCAAAGTCCCTGTAATCAGGGTTTTGGAGGTTCTTTCCCACCAAAAGGTATCTCCGAACCTCTGAATTCCAGGTTCCAAATGTGGGCTTATCAATCCAGAGGGTACTGAAAATCAGTCCTCTCCTCTATGACCAGACTACCCCAGAACCCCTCACTCTGCATGGGTGAGGACCCCTAAGTAGTCAACAATGACTCTGGAGCTTTCCATTAAAGGGACCACAACCCAAACAGTGGGTAAATATATCTTCCATCCTGGACCCATCCCTGTACTACCGGTATATATATAAATAACAAGGGTTCTGTTGCTAAACAGCACTGAATCATGTAAATACCCAAGGCATTCTAGTATTTGATTTGTGAGCGAATTTTTAATTTTCTTCTAAATGATATGTCTATCCTGACAACGGCCAGGTATTTTAGGTGATAGAAAGAGCCAAATCTCTGAATTCCAGGTTCCAAATGTGGACTTATCAATCCGGAGAGTACTGAAAATCAGTCCTCTCCTCTACGACCAGACTACCACAGAACCCCTCACTCTGCATGGGTGAGGACCCCTAAGTAGTCAACAATGACTCTTGACCATCCCTGTACTACCGGTATATATATAAATAACAAGGGTTCCATTGCTAAACAGCACTGAATCATGTAAATACCCAAGGCATTCTAGTATTTGATTTGTGAGCGAATTTTTAATTTTCTTCTAAATGATATGTCTATGCTACAAATCAATGAAAAACATTCTTCAACTTTTCAAATATACAGCCATGAACAAATGATATCAACATAACATCCTTATCACAGTCTTTAGTGAAGTCAGTAGACCGGCCAGAACACTCTGTATCTATTTCACCCCAGATCGGCTTAGCTCAGACCGTGTCTTTAAGTGATGCAGACTGGAATGTACAGCCCAATCTTGCCAGCTGACAATGGCTTGATATACTGAACGAAAAACCTAGTTTTAACGTCTGTAGGAATATTGCAGTGTTAAGAGTAAGGCACCTTTTTAGTAAATCAGTATTTAGTTTTACTGAACTGATTTATAAAGGACTAGTAGGGCCCAAACACTGCTTTTTTACTTAAAGTGCCTCCCGTACATTAGGGCTCTTTTCATAATTGTGATGGTGCCTACCACCCCCCTGAAAATGCAGTGGTGGCCTTTCAGAGGATTGTGAAAAAGAGGTTTGGAGGTGTTCAGGAGGCAATGCTGCTGCTTCCTGATACCTTTTTTTTTTGCAATTTTGCATTTTAGAACTGCTTTGCAACTGCAAACCAAGCATTTGGCTTGTGGTTGCAACGGGGCCCCCATCCACTTACATGGGGGAGTTTGAAAGGTGTTGCCGCCTTTTTAACCTCAGCATGTAGAGTTAAAATTACCACACTGATGTGTACCATTCACATATCTAACAACTTTTTGAGATGGGAATGAGGGACACATATTAGCAAATGCATGTAGGCATAGGAAACACCCCCCTGCCACACCCTCTTTAAGGAGAATTATGTCAAATAAATGATTAGTTAAACCCACAAGTGTTTTTTTTTTACCACTACTATTCCTTTATATTGGCTTTTGAAATGTACAAATACAGCAATTTAGAAATTGGATGAAAGGTTTAGCACTGGGAAACACTTTTTGAAAGATAAAAAGTGCATTTTATATACAACTATATAGATCAGACCAAAATGAGGGACAAATGAGGAGGGAAGAGGGACGTTGTTCCAAATCAGGGAGAGTCTCTCGAAATCATGGACAGTTGGGAGCTATGCATTCAGAGCAGGACCATGTCCACTTGTAAGTGGGTGGTCTGTGTTGCACACCAACTTCCTGGGGGCATTAACTGGGGACATTTTTGAATATAGCAGAGGGGATTGTAGGAATGCCATTGCATTATGATAGCAGCAGGAGGGGAGCAGATTGGCACCGACACAGAGCTGACAGGCAGGGAGGGAGGGGGGAGAGGAGGACAAAGGAGAGCTGCGGAAGATGGAGGCATGTAAACTGACCCCGGTGTCAGGGCTTAGCAGCCTTGATAAACTGTGGTCAGTTTACAGGGGGGAGCGCAGCACCAGGCAGGATCAGCCAGGTATTTTAGGTGATAGAAAGAGCCAAATTAAACAGCACAAGCACTGTGCTGTATAACATGCTTTAAAGGAATCTGATCCATTTTTTCTTAGGGTAACAAATGCTTTGTGGTAAAAATCCTTCTAATTGCTGTCCCTCCCCTCCCCCTCTCCACACACACACATGAATACTTACATCAATTTACATTGATCCAAAGCTATGTCTATCTGCAGGTCTTCTCTCTCCTGTGTCAGGTTGTCACAAGCGTGGCTGAAAGCAGCAGGAGCCATACTGTTTGTAACAAATCAAATAGAAGTGTTGCTGCTAGCAACTGTCATATGTTTCCACATCAAGATATATAATACAATAAAGTGCTGCGCAACAAAAGATACAAAACAAACATGAGTATGTGTAAAAACGTATATATACTGTATGTATAAATAATTTTTATGCACATACACATGCTTGTTTTGTATCTTTTGTCGTGCAGTACTTTATTGTATTATATATCTTCTCATTTATTTTTATGAAAACAAAAAACTGTACAACCTCTGTAAGGGAACAGCACTGCTTAGTGGGAACACCATGCTGGCACCTATACCTGTGTTTAAACAGAACTTAATATGCAAGATCGTACGTAAGATTTGGGCCCCCAACACACTGATCAGAAGGGAAAGACCTGCTAGTATAGAGATAAGGGGTCAGTCACTGATCTGCTTGTTTATTACTAAGTGTATTGAATATGTTATTTTGCAACTGTTTCACATACTTGTTCAAGTGTTTATTGCCATTCCATTCTTTGATTGTTTCATTTTTCTGTATTGTTGCAATAAATATCAACCTTTCAGCCCTGGTGTTTTGGAGAGCATAGTGCTGCTTAGGCCCCTTTCACACTGGGGCGTTTTTCATGCGGTTTAGCGCTAATAATAGCGCTGTTATACCGCATGAAAAAATCCTGCCCTGTGTCTTCAATGTGAAAGCCCGAAGGCTTTCACACTGAAGCGGTGCGCTAGCAGGACCGCTCCAAAAGTCCTGCTAGCCGCTTCTTTACAGCGGTAAAGGAGCGGTGTGTTCACCGCTCCTTTACCGCGGTCTCCCATTGAAATCAATGGGACAGCGCGGTAATACCGCCCGCAAACCGCGGCAATAGCCGCGGTTTGCGGGCGGTATTAACCCTTTTTCGGCCGCTAGCGGGGGTTAAATTAACCCCCCTAGCGACCGCATACCGCGGTAAGAACGACAGTATAGCAGCGCTGAAAATCGCGCTGCTATACCGCCACCGCACCTGCCCGCCCCAGTGTGAAAGGGGTCTTAGAGAGTTGTGGGCATTGGGGAACAGTGGACCCAAAAAAAACAGTGGCTCCTTCGGGGGCAATTGCTAGATGTGGGAGGAGAGAGGAGGAATTTTAGATGTGCTAGGGAATCAACTCTTCCTGGAGTTTTGCAAGTGAGTAAAAATTGTTTATGGAAATGAAAAATGCTATAAGTAAGCATTAAAAAAAAACATGATTTTTCAGTACTTTTATCTGCAATTTTTTAAATGGGCTAACGGCCTTTGGGGATACAGGGATTGAGGTAAATTGTTCAGGGCTTTTTTGCAAAGTGGTGCAACATATATATATATATATATATATATATATATATATATATATATATGTGTAGCGGGGTCCTAAATTTAGGGGAAGTGTTTGAGTGGTAGTTGTGCTCAAACACCCCAATTGTCAGGATTCTGTCCACCATTTTTTGTCCGCAGGGAGAGTATCGGTGTATAGTTCCCTGTGGCCTGCAGGTGGCGCTGCCATGGCAGGCCAGGGTTGAACCGCTGATACAGTGCTGTGCCTTGTGTGTCCTCTCTCAGCAGCCATACGGTGGGTGTGGCAGGCCTGCTGTGCATGCAGGGAGAGGATATAAAAGGGGCAGACGCTGCCTGTGCGAGTGCGGTCGTGGTCGGGGGTCCTACCCCATAGAGTGTGTTCCTGTCTGCCCTGGGCATCTTTGGCCCAGGGGCGGAGGTCGGTGAATCAGTCCCAGGCACCTTTAGCCCTGGGGCTGCAGCAAAGGCCTTGGGCCCAGCACCTTCGGCTGGGGCCTATCAAGGATCGAGGAATCTCAGGGTGCCGCCTTGCGAGGGGACCCGCATCTTAGACGAGGAGGCCGGGGGAGGAACCGTTCCGAGGGACTGGTGAGAAGTGGAGGGGCCCGGTAACTCTCTGGAGGGATGTCTTCTCCTTAACAGAGGTCAAGTTTTAAAAAGGAACCAAATTCACCAGGTCTGTGGCAGAGACCGCGTTTACCAAGTCTGTTGCAGAGACCGAGTTTACCAAGTCTGTGACAGAGACTGCGGTTGGGTTAGATTAGAGCACCATTCTGGCTGCTTGTCCCTATCTAGGGAGACTATCCAAATGGGCTGAGTCTGCTCGAGAATCTGAGCAATGAAGTGTTTTACTTTTGTGCCTGGACCTCTCCCACACTTTATGCTGTCCTGTTCTCACTCCAACCTTTCCTATCAGGGACTGTGCTTTACGAAGAAAAAATAGGATTTTTATAACAGCTTACCTGTAAAATCCTTTTCTTGGAGTACATCACGGGACACAGAGCGACATAGTCATTACTAATGGGTTATATAGATACCGTCAGGTGCTGGCACTGGCAACTTCCAAAACCGGAAGTACCCTCCCCTATATAAGCCCCTCCCATCCGGGAGCACCTCAGTTTTGTAGCAAAGCAATAAGTGTCCCCAAAGAGGGGCGGGAGCTCTGTGTCCCGTGATGTACTCCAAGAAAAGGATTTTACAGGTAAGCTGTTATAAAAATCCTATTTTCTTTCTCGTACATCACGGGACACAGAGCGACATAGTCATTACTAATGGGATGTCCTAAAGCAATGCCAAATGAGGGGGGGGGGATACACCATATATAAGCTGAGCGCTATCAGACATGAGGATCTTTTGCGGCCTGCAACACACTGCGCCCAAAGGCGACATCCTCCTGACTTCTAACGTCCACCTGGTAGAACCTAGTAAACGTGTGAACTGAAGACCATGTTGCGGCCTTACAGATTTGAGCCAGGGAGGCCTGGTGATGCACTGCCCATGAAGTTCCAACTGCTCTCGTGGAGTGCGCTCTAACTTTGAACGGAGGCGGTCTCCTTCTCAAGCCATAAGCTTGCATAATGACCTGTCGAATCCACTTGGCTAAAGTAGATTTTGACGCTGCCTGACCCTTTCTGGGGCCTTCCGGCAGAATAAACAAAGTATCCGTTCTGCGAATCTGAGCAGTGGCTTTTAGATAAGCTTTAACTGCTCTTACTACATCCAAAGAATGCAATAACTTTTCCTCTACCGAAGTAGGTTTGGGGAAAAAAGAAGGAAGAACCACATTTTGGTTCAAATGAAACCTCGATACCACCTTAGGAAGAAAGGCTGGATGAGGACGTAACACTACTCTGTCCTTATGGATAACCAGATATGGCTCCTTACAGGACATAGCTGCTAATTCCGATACTCTTTTAGCCGAACAAATGGCTACTAGAAAAATCAATTTCCTGGTGAGAAGCACCAAGGAAATATGCTGTAATGGTTCAAATGGTTGTTTCTGTAGAACCGACAGAACCAAGTTTAGATCCCATGGACATATGGGAATATTAACCGGAGGACTAATACGCATCACTCCTTGTATAAAGGCTTTGACTAGTGAATGCGAAGCCAAGGGCCTTTGAAAAAATATTGACAAGGCCGAAATCTGACCCTTGATAGTACTCAAGGCAAGCTTCCTATCTACAGCCCACTGTAGGAAGTCCAGAATCCTACCTATTACGTACTTATGTGGATGCCATTTCTTGGCCTCACACCACGCGATGTACGCCTTCCAGATTCTATAGTAGATCTGCCTGGATACCGGCTTCCTGGCATTGATCATGGTAGATACCACAGCATTAGAGAGCCCTCTCTTTTTTAGAATGTGGGCTTCAATAGCCAGGCCGTCAAACCTAGGGCTGGTAAGGAAGGGTGGTATATCGGTCCTTGCGAAAGCAGGTCCGGACGACGTGGGAGAGTCCAAGGACTCCCCACTGAAATTTTACAATCTCTGCGTACCACGCTCTTCGGGGCCACGCTGGAGCCACCGGAATCACTGGTTTCTTTTCTACCCTGATTCTGCGGAGTAATCGAGGTAACCATTGTGGCGGTGTGAATGCATATATCAGCTTGAACTGATCCCAAGGGAACACTAGGGCATCCGAGCCGCAAGCTAGGGGATCCCTTGTCCGAGAGACAAACCTGTCCCCCTTTGCGTTGAATCTGGATGCTAGAAGATCTACATCCGATGTTCCCCACCGCTGACATATTGTCCAGAAAACCTCGGGGTGAAGGGACCCTTCCTCTGGGCCTAATTGCTGGCGACTTAGAAAGTCCGCCTTCCAATTCTCCACTCCTGGAATGAATACCGCAGATATGGCTGGGACATATTTTTCTGCCCATTTCAGGATGTAATTTACTTCCCTCTGGGCTGCACGACTCCTGGTGCCCCCCTGATGATTGATATATGCCACTGCTGTGGCATTGTCTGATTGAATTCTGACAGGGGACCCTTGGAGTTTGGATGTCCATGCTACTAGGGCATACCGGGCTGCTCGTATCTCTAAGAGATTGATGGGCAGGGCCTTTTCTGCATCCGACCATCTGCCCTGGAGAGACTATTGCTCCAGTACTGCTCCCCAGCCTATAAGGCTGGCATCTGTAGTGACCACCTTCCAAGAAATCGGACTGAAGGATTTCCTTTTTTCCAGATTCTGGGGAACCAACCACCAACGGAGGCTCTTGCGAACGGAAGGGGACAAGGACATTGTAAGTCTAGGGCCTGAACTTTTTTGTTCCAGGCTGACAGTATGGCCCCTTGCAAATTCCTTGAATGGAATTGACCGTAGGGTACTGCTTCGAATGATGCCACCATTTTTCCCAGCAGCCTCATATACAGGCGTATGGACGGCTGTCTTTTTTGTACCCACTAAGTGGATCAAATCTTTCAAAGACAACACCTTTCCTTGAGGCAAGAATATTTTTCTCTGGCCTGAATCCAACCTTAGCCCCCAGTATTCCAGACTTTTGACTGGTTTTTAGGGCTGACTTGTCTCGGTTGATAATCCAACCGTGAGATTCCAGATACTTGATTGTCTTGTGAACGACCACGTCTAGTTTTTTCACTGAGTGGTCTATCAGCAACAAGTCATCCAGATATGCCATTATCATTACACCTTGTGTTCTTAGATTGGCCAATAAAGGGCCAGAATTTTTGTAAACACTCGTGGTGCTGTGGCCAAACCGAAGGGTAAGGCTCTGAACTGAAAATGGCGCCCTTCTACTGCAAAGCATAGAAATTTTTGGTGGACTGGAAAGATGGGAATGTGCAAATAAGCATCTTTGATGTCGATCGCGGCTAACCAATCCTCCCCTTGTAGGGCAGTGGCCACCGATCGGATCGACTCCATCGGAAAGTCCTGATATACAGGAATTTGTATAGCCCTTTTAGAATTAATATGGGCCTCCCGTCCGCGTTTGCTTCGGGACTGTAAAGAGGTTTGAGTAAAACCCGAACCCTCATTCTTCCAGGGGAACCTCCATAATTACTCCTTGGAGCAATAGTTGTTCTAGTGCCAACAGGAGGGACTCTCTCTTCCGGGGATCCCTTGGCACGTTTGACCTCAAAAATGGGAAGGAGGAGAGTCTTTTAACTCCAAACTGTATCCCAAACCTACTGCGGAGAGCACCTATCTGTCTTGATCGTGTCCCGCCAGGTCTCTTGCGAACAACTGGAGTCCTCCCCCCACCCGACTGAGTGGGGGCTTCAATGAATTTAACTTTGGGGGAGGTTTTGTACCTCCCCTGACCCAGGGTTTCTCATTACCCTGCTACTGTCCCTGTTTTTTACCCCCGGGATTTGACCGAGGAGGCCGTCGGAACTGTTACACAGCCGATGCCCCAGGGACTGGAGAAGCAGGCCTCTTAAAGAGGGACCTCTAACTCTGTTTTTAACCGGCAAGAGCGTATTTTTACCGCTGGAAATTTTCTGGATATATTTGTCCAGGTTTTCCCTGAATAAGCGTTCACCATGAAATGGGACGCTAACCAGCCATTCTTTACAGGGAGCTTCAGCAGACCAGTTTTTGAGCCATAGGAGCCTACGCATATGTACTATAGACAGCGTAAGGTGGGAGGCCTGATGGACTGAATCCTTTATGGCGTCAACCGCAAAGCCTAAGGCTCTAGGTAGATCAGCTAGGGCAAAGCCTGCTGATCTGTCAAGTCCCTCAAGACCTGTTTCAACTGATCCTTCACTGCTTAGCAGACCCCAATAGCTGCTACTGCTGGTTGTATCACCAAGCAGATTTTCATAAGGACTCCAATCTTTTATCTATTGGGTTCTTGAACATTTGGACATTATCCACTGGACATGTCAGTGATTTATACATACAAGAGATGGCTGCGTCCACTGTAGGGACCTTCCATTTTTTTTTTTTGATGAACTTATCCTCCATGGGATAGACCACCGGAAATCTCTTGGGGGAATAAATATTTTCTCAGGACGTTCCCAATCCTGGTAAATGAGCCCTTTCAGTAAAGGGTGAAGTGGAAAAGAACAAACAGTCTGGGGGCTTCTAGCGACCCCAACGAGGATACAGTAGTGGTTGATGGTTCCGCAAGGTGCATTTTTAAATGCTGATCGGACCATGTTAGTCAGAGACTGAACCCATAATCTTTCAGCTTGAGATGCTGAGAAAAGGTTCCCCCACTGTTGATTCCTCTATAACAGAATCAACCTCATCCTGATCCCCTTCAGGCAGGTCGATCCCTGTATGGGACTGTTGCTCTGCTAACAGGCACTCTGAAGGAGGAGACGGAGATCGGGCGTGCTTTCCCTGACAGGGAGGCAGCGATAAATGTTGACAATCTCTCTCTAATCCTCCCAGAGCTGAGGAAAAAACCTCCTCTGTTACATACACAGGAGCAGGTGAACTGAGGACAGCCACAGTACCAAGTACCCCTGCGGGGTCTCTACGGTCACTTACCTCTGAACTTCAGGGGAGACTGGTGCAGCAGAAGTATGCCCAAGATCCTCCGAGCCCGATGAGACCCCCTTCGCTTCCTGGAAGATTCAGTTCCGGAGCTTCTGGACGGCATATTCCTAAGCCTAAAGCTGAGGTATTCCAGCCGTAATACACCACTTTTACTGAGAATAGTCTAGCACAATTGCTGCTATATCACAGTTGGTGTCTACTAATGTGCCTTTCTAGGGGATGCCTGTATCAACCGCTTGCTGTATGCCCTTTTTTTAAATGTTGCCAGCTCTGTCTCTGTACTTCAAGCTCACCACACAAAACTGTGGTTTTTACATGCTGGGACGCCCGCACATGCGCAGAAGCGCTGCGGCGCACACAGAGCGTCATCCCCCAGGCTCCGCCCCCTTTCCTGGCTCACCTCTATATATAGAGGCGCGTGCACGCGCACGCGCGCGGCCACGTGCGCCTTCGGTGCAAATTTTGAAAAATGGAGACTAGGGACAAGAGCCAGGGCCCCTCTTTGCCGCAGGCCGGGGGATGGACGAGCATTGCAACATGGCAGAGGAAGCAGTTTCCCATAAGAGAACTCACCATCTGCCTGGACTTGCTCTGCTGAGAAGAAACTAGTCCACATGACAAGAAAACATTCCACAGCGGCCTCTAGTGGACAAACACAGGTACCGCAGTCTAATATCTTAAATATATATAAAAAAATATTATTTTTTTTTCTTGACCACCATTAAAAATTATTACATTTTTTTAGTAGTTACAGGCATACACAGAATTTTGCGGGAATACCATTAGGTAACAGACAGAAAGACAAATTAGGCTTGGGGGTCCCCCAATAGAACCAAGTTCCTGGGGGCCCCCACTTACCTGTTCCCCGCCGCAGGACTTTGTTTGGTCCACAAAAGCCCAAACTTCACCTATCACGGCAGGCATTGTAATCAAACCTTCAGGGACCGGGTTCCCAAGGATTCCACTCCCCTGGACCTGTATAGCACCCTGCACAGAAAACATCTTGGTCGTGGGTATGACCAGAGCTCTGGATCCCAGGGTCCAGCTCTCCTAAGAGAAGCATTACAGGCAAAACCTTGCTCTTCTCTGCAAGGCCCGGGTACCGACCGTTTAGCTATGAAGCTTTTTTGGTCGGATCCGGAATAGCTTACTGAGGCCCAAAAGAACCTGTACGCAAGCTCAGTGAAAAACACATGTTTCTTCTTGGCCAACACCTTAGACACTGGCAAAAAACTGAGGTGCTCCCGGATGGGAGGGGCTTATATAGGGGAGGGTACTTCCGGTTTTGGAAGTTGCCAGTGCCAGCACCTGACTGTATCTATATAACCCATTAGTAATGACTATGTCGCTCTGTGTCCCGTGATGTACGAGAAAGAAATAAACTCTACATTGGAGTTACAGCTGGTGTGGACATTGAAGTTATTGGGGGAATTGGGGGAATATAGAGACTTATCTTTATTAACTTTTTACTTATCATTCTTTGGAGGATTCTAGCTTTCTGGCTCAACCTCTTCACATAGGAGGGTATGGGGGCTTGTGGCGTGGTGTGCCCTCTCTTCCTGCGAGGAGCCAAAGGCAGGTGAAGGGGGGGGGGGGTGAGTGCGCTACATATATATATATATATATATATATATATAGCAGCCTTCTATTTCTGAACAGGCGCTATTCTGTAAATTTAGGGGTAACTGAGCTGTAAATAGCTCAGAGTGATTATGTAAATTGTTGGTTTCTGTTACAGCTTTGGCTGTTTGCGCGCATTTCCCACTGTTGCCAGTAGGTGTCACTGTTGTCACAGGCCAGTGTGAGAAATACAGCCAGCTGAAGTGTATTGGATATTCTTTCTCCAGAAAACAGCCCAATCAGGAGCTTCTTTATAGCTGGGCATGCTTGAGAAGGATATTTAAGGCGCAGTACCATGTGCTTCGGGGTTGTTCGTTCCTCCCTCATGGCCCTCTAGGCCTGAGGCCACGCTGCTGGCTCTTCTACCTCGGGCCCTGCTGGCTCGAGGCTGTGCTGCTACAAGTAGGCCCAGAAGTCTGTCTGGGGCCTACTTAACTGAAGGTGGTCCTGTGCTGTCTGTCCTGCGTGAAGAAGCCACTCAAGCGGAGAATATTCCAGGGGAGGACCTTACTCTAGAGGACCGAGCTGATGGCTGGTATCTCAGGAAGGGCCTGGTGACTCGTTTGGAGGATGCACCCAAGTTAACCTACCTCACAGTAATGCCGGATGGCTTAAAGGTTCAGGTACTGTGCAGCTGACCTACCTAACTGACTACTAGCTAAACAATCCTGTGGCAGGGGATTATCCAGGAGTTTCCATTTTTTCACTCAAGTCTGTGGCAGAGACTTTGTCCGTGCTTCATACCGGCTGCTAGGTCGGTGTGAGAGGCCTATCCGGTTGTCGCAAGAACCAGAGACAGAAAGCTGTTGTCATCTGGATTCAAGAACCACATTAGTGATCAGCAAAACCAAAGTATCTGAACTTCCCCTAACCCTCTATCCCCTACCTGAAGTTGTTTAATAAATAAATTGAGAACAGGACTGACGTGACTGGCAATCACCTCTATTCTAATTACTTAACATAGACTCTTAAGTTCTGGGACGGTGAAATGTGGGGTAACGGCAGGACCCAAAATTAATCCAGCAGCCCCTTCGGGGGTATAACTACATATATATTTATATATATATATATATATATTGTGACAGCAGGAAGGTAAAGTCACCTGGTTGCATCCAGGGGGGTAGATATATTTCGCCCAGATTCAGGCTTTACGCCGATTTATACAGCTAGGTGGAGAGTTGTATAAGCCCAGCTGAGACTAGTGGGCTCATTGATGACTCATACCTCTAGGGAGAGGGCTGGGCGTCGTGCAGACAGGGAGTTGATGAGTCCAGCTGAACCTTGTCAGCTCATTTAGGCCTCTATAAGAAAGCCCAGATTCATTAGATGTTGGCTCATGCCTGGAAGCAGACCTGTGTGGACTGTCTAGGGAGAGTGAACCCCTGTGCGGTGAGAGAAAGCCTGTGTGGCTATATTTTGCTTGGACATTTAAAACCAGGGACTAGGACAGCACTAGGCTGATCCCAGTCGTTAGTTAGGAAACCTGTAAGTTTAGTCAGAGGTCAAGTTGACCAGGATTTATTTTGTGTTTGTTTTTTTTGCCTTGCTGTGTTTTTGTCACTGTAAATAGAAAATAAACCGCACCTTTTTGATTTTGAAAACCACAACCTCCGTCTGCTGGGCCTGTTTTTGGGTGGGGAGCCCATCCCGGGGGTCACACATACCCGCTGCCGAGCTAGCCCCCTCACAGTTGGTGGAGAATGCGGGCAGTTTTTTTTTAAGCCAGCATGGAGGAGATACTGAAACAGCTGGCTCTAGCAAATGCCAATCAACAGCAGACAAATGCAGGTTTGCAAAGGAGCCTTGCAGCCCAGCAGCAAGCTCATCAACAGAGCCTTGCAACTTTACAACAGAGTCTGGAGGCTCAGCAACAAGCCCAACAGCAATCTGAGGCCCGCTTCATAGACCTGTTGCAGAAGCAAGAGCAGAGACTACAACAACAGATGGAAGCAGTAATGCAGCAACGTCCGCAGACCGGTGAGGAAAGCCGTCCCACTAATACCGCGTCCTTTGGGGTGAGTCGTTTATTGACAAAAATGACTGGAGAGGATGATCCAGAGGTATTTTTGACCACATTTGAAAGGACCGCTGAAAGAGAAAAGTGGCCTGAGGAGCAGTGGGCTGGACTGGTGGCTCCTCTGTTAACGGGTGAATTGCAGAAAGCTTACTATGACCTAGAGCCTGACCAAGCAAAAGACTATGTGATGCTAAAAGCTGAAATATTGGCAAGGCTGGGTGTCACCCTGGCTGTCCGGGCTCAGCGTGTGCATAACTGGACTTTCCAGCTTGGAAAACCCCCCAGGTCTCAAATGTATGATCTCATTCACCTGAGCAGAAAGTGGCTACAGCCAGAGACTTTGTCCGCACCAAAGATTGTGGAACGTGTTGTAATGGATCGGTTTTTGAGAGCTCTTCCTACTGCCATCCAAAAGTGGGTAAGCCATGGAGACCCAGAGACGGCCGATGGTCTTGTGGATCGTGTGGAGAAATACTTGGCTACAGAGAACCTGACGGCCTCTTCCAGAGACACTCGGACTTTCCACCCTAAGACCAGACCATCCCCAGGGGCGGATAAGATGATTCCAAGGGGTAAGGGTGGAGAGAGTGAGAGGGTGGGAGCTCTACCCCAAGTTTGGCGAGAACAGCCTGGGAAATCAGCGGCTCAAGAGGCGGCAAGAAGGATCATTTGCTACCGCTGCCGGCAAGCGGGACATATTGCAGCAAATTGCCCGGTTTTGGAGGAACCCATGCAGTGTGACTTTCTGACGGGCAGACGTCAGTCGCTGTGTGCGACAGTCGCATGCACTGCCATTCGGGGAACTGAGAAACATTTATGCAAAATGTGTATTAATGGTAGAAATGTTGTGGTATTGCTGGATTCAGGTAGCCTTGTGACCCTGATAAAGGCTGAGTTAGTTAAAACAGAGGTCTCTGGGAATAGCAAGGTAGCCGTTATTTGTGTGCATGGGGACACCCGAGAGTATCCAGTGACTACAGTGTGTTTCGAGACCCCCAAAGGTACCCTTTCTCATCCAGTGGGCTTAGTGTCTCAGTTACCGCATGACGCCATTGTGGGAAGGGATTTTCCGAAGTTCTGGGAACTGTGGGATGATCATGAGCCCCCCACTGGTGCCCCTATGTACCAGGAATATGATAGCCAGAACTCCTCTGAGAGTGGTGAGGACTCTCCCGAATTTCCCTTGTCAGTATTGGCAGGGGAGACTCAAGAAACTGGAGAGGAGCCCACCTCCTCAGACGAAAACCTACCGTCTGTGGAGTTTTCTGATCTTGAGGTTCACAGGGAAAACTTTGCCACAGAACAGTTGAAAGACCCCGCCCTAATAAAGGCACGGGAAAACGTAGTGAAAATAGATGGCGAGTTAGTGAACCCAGATAATACCTGCACTTACCCATACTTCAGCGTAGAGAAGGACCTACTGTATCGGGTGGCAAAAAGGGCAGAAGAAACCGTTGAGCAGCTGGTGGTGCCCAAACCTTACAGGAAGTTGGTGTTGGAGTTGGCCCATGGGCACATTCTTGGAGGTCATCTGGGGACAGAGAAAACCCGAGAGAGGGTATTACAGAGATTCTATTGGCCTGGGGTGATGAAGGACATAGAAAATTATTGTTCCTCCTGCCCTGTGTGTCAGAGGTCGGCCCTGATGCCACACTTCCGTAGCCCGCTGGTCCCTCTACCCATCATTGAGGTCCCGTTTGAGAGAATCGCAATGGATTTGGTAGGTCCTATAATCAAGTCCGCTAGGGGGCACCAGTACATATTGGTTATAATGGACTATGCCACCCGTTATCCAGAAGCGATCCCTCTCAGAAATACCTCGGCCAAAACCATAGCCAAAGAGCTATCTCTTGTTTTTAGCCGGGTGGGTATTTGTAAAGAACTGCTTACGGACCAAGGTACACCCTTTATGTCCCGGGTTATGAAGGAGCTGTGTAAATTGTTCAAAGTGACGCAATTACGTACATCTGTGTATCACCCCCAAACCGATGGGCTGGTTGAAAGATTCAACAAAACCCTAAAACAAATGTTGAAGAAAGTGGTGGATAGGGATGGAAAGGATTGGGACTGTCTACTTCCTTATTTGATGTTTGCTATTAGGGAGGTGCCCCAATCCTCTACGGGATTCTCCCCCTTTGAGTTACTGTATGGGAGACACCCAAGAGGGCTGTTGGATATTGCCAAGGAAACTTGGGAAAGTGAGAGTTCTCCCCACAGGAGTGTGATTGAGCATGTCGCCCTGATGCAAGATCGAATTGCACAGGTAATGCCCATCGTGAAGGAACATTTGGCCCAAGCGCAGTTGGCACAGCAGAGAGTGTACAACCGTGGAGCCAAGACCCGTACCTTTTCCCCGGGGGATAGGATATTGGTACTTGTCCCTACGGTTGAAAGTAAATTCCTTGCCAAATGGCAAGGCCCCTACGAGATAATGGAAAAAGTGAGCGAAGTGAATTACAAGGTCAGACAACCAGGAAGGCGAAAGCCCGAACAGATCTATCACGTTAATCTGTTGAAAGCCTGGAGGGATAGAGAGTCCCTAGTCGCAGACACTTGGTCACCAGCTCAAACTGGTTGCGTGATTCCTGAGGTTGGAATCGCAGCCACCTTGTCACAACCCCAACAACAGGAGGTTAAGGAGTTTGTGCTTCGCAACAAGGAGGTATTCTCTGAGCTGCCGGGACAAACATCTGGGGTAGAGCATGACATTATTACCCCGCCCGGTGAAAGGGTGAAGTTAAAACCCTATCGGATCCCAGAGGCCCGACGGGAGGCAATACGGGAGGAAGTACAGAAAATGCTGAACTTAGGGGTGATAGAGGAGTCCCAAAGTGATTGGTCTAGTCCCATTGTGTTGGTGCCTAAACCGGATGGGAGCTGGCGATTTTGTAACGATTTTCGTCAGTTGAACAAAGTTACAAAATTTGACACCTACCCCATGCCACGTATAGATGAGTTGATCGACCGGCTGGGAACAGCCCGATACATGACGACTCTTGACCTCACAAAAGGGTATTGGCAAATCCCCCTGGCCAAGTCAGCCAAAGAGAAAACCGCATTTGTAACCCCAGACGGGGCGTTCCAATATAAAAGAATGCCGTTCGGGTTACAGAATGCGCCGGCCACATTCCAGCGGAAAATGGACCAGATGCTGAGGCCCCATCGGAAGTATGCTGCGGCTTACCTGGATGACGTAATTGTCCATAGCACAGATTGGGCCTCACATCTGCCAAAAGTGCAAGCAGTCCTGGACTCTGTTCGGGAAGCAGGGTTTACGGCTAACCCCAAGAAGTGTACCATTGGGCAGGAGGAGGCCAAATATCTTGGGTACACCATTGGGAGGGGAGTAATAAAACCCCAACTCAACAAAGTCGAGGCCATCCAGAGTTGGCCACGTCCCAACAGCAAGAAGCAGGTACGAGCCTTTCTGGGAATCGCTGGGTATTATCGGCGATTCATTCCCCACTTTGCTTCTAAGGCTGTGCCCCTAACCAACCTGACGAAGGGGAAAGGGTCGGTCATGATTAAATGGACCCCCGAGGCTGAGGCAGCATTCCAATTCTTGAAACAAGCCTTATGTAGCCAGCCAGTGTTGTACTCACCCGACTTCTCTAAAGACTTTGTCGTACAAAGTGATGCGTCAGATGTGGGGTTAGGAGCAGTATTGTCCCAGGTCTGGAACGGGGAAGAGCACCCAGTCATTTACCTCAGCAGGAAGTTGAAGTCCCATGAGGTAAATTACGCCACCGTTGAAAAGGAGTGTTTAGCGGTGAAGTGGGCTCTAGATTCCCTTCGGTACTACCTGCTAGGTAGGCACTTTGACATGGTTACGGATCACGCTCCGTTAAAGTGGATGGCTCAAAACAAGGAAACAAATAGAAGAGTGAATAGGTGGTTCCTGGCCCTCCAGGAATTCAACTTCACAGTAAAGCATCGCCCTGGCGTTCAAATGGGGAATGTGGATGCTTTGTCTCGAGTACATGAATGCCTGATTGCTGGTGTTCCAACCCCGAGGTTAAAACAAGAGGGGGGGGTATGTGACAGCAGGAAGGTAAAGTCACCTGGTTGCATCCAGGGGGGTAGATATATTTCGCCCAGATTCAGGCTTTACGCCGATTTATACAGCTAGGTGGAGAGTTGTATAAGCCCAGCTGAGACTAGTGGGCTCATTGATGACTCATACCTCTAGGGAGAGGGCTGGGCGTCGTGCAGACAGGGAGTTGATGAGTCCAGCTGAACCTTGTCAGCTCATTTAGGCCTCTATAAGAAAGCCCAGATTCATTAGATGTTGGCTCATGCCTGGAAGCAGACCTGTGTGGACTGTCTAGGGAGAGTGAACCCCTGTGCGGTGAGAGAAAGCCTGTGTGGCTATATTTTGCTTGGACATTTAAAACCAGGGACTAGGACAGCACTAGGCTGATCCCAGTCGTTAGTTAGGAAACCTGTAAGTTTAGTCAGAGGTCAAGTTGACCAGGATTTATTTTGTGTTTGTTTTTTTTGCCTTGCTGTGTTTTTGTCACTGTAAATAGAAAATAAACCGCACCTTTTTGATTTTGAAAACCACAACCTCCGTCTGCTGGGCCTGTTTTTGGGTGGGGAGCCCATCCCGGGGGTCACACATACCCGCTGCCGAGCTAGCCCCCTCACAATATATATATATATATATATTGTGACAGCAGGAAGGTAAAGTCACCTGGTTGCATCCAGGGGGGTAGATATATTTCGCCCAGATTCAGGCTTTACGCCGACTTATACAACTAGGTGGAGAGTTGTATAAGGCTAGTGGGCTCATGGATGACTCATACCTCTAGGGAGAGTGTGGGGCGTCGTGCAGACAGAGATGAGGAGACCAGCTGAACCTTGTCAGCTCATTTAGGCCTCTATAAGAACTCCCAGCTTCATTAGATGTTAGCTCATGCCTGGAACCAGACCTGTGTGGACTGTCTAGGGAGAGTGAACCCCTGTGCGGTGAGACAAAGCCTGTGTGGCTATTTGCTTGGACATTTAAAACCAGGGACTTAGGGACTAGGACAGCACTAGGCTGATCCCAGTTGTTAGTTAGGAAACCTGTATGTTTAGTCAGAGGTCAACTTGACCAGGATTTATTTTGGTTATGTTTCTTTTGCTTTGCTGTGTTTTGTCACTGTAAATAGAAAATAAACCGCACCTTTTTGATTTTGAAAACCACAACCTCCGTTTGCTGGGCCTGTTTTGTGTGGGGAGCCCATCCCGGGGGTCACACACACCCGCTGCCGAGCTAACCCCCTCACAGTTGGTGGAGAACCAGTGGCAGTTTTTTTTTAAGCCAGCATGGAGGAGATACTGAAGCAGCTGGCTCTAGCAAATGCCAATCAACAGCAGACAAATGCAGGTTCGCAAAAGAGCCTTGCAGCTCATCAACAGAGCATTGCAGCTCAACAACAGAACTTCGCAGCCCAGCAGCAAGCTCATCAACAGAGCCTTGCAGCCCAGCAGCAGACAAACGCAACTTTGCAACAGAGTCTGGAGGCTCAGCAACGAGCCCAGCAGCAATCTGAGGCCCGCTTCATAGACCTGTTGCAGAAGCAAGAGCAGAGACTACAACAACAGATGGAAGCAGTAATGCAGCAACGTCCGCAGACCAGTGAGGAAAGCCGTCCCACTAATACCGCGTCCTTTGGGGTGAGTCGTTTATTGACAAAAATGACTGGAGAGGATGATCCAGAGGTATTTTTGACCACATTTGAAAGGACCGCTGAAAGAGAAAAGTGGCCTGAGGAGCAGTGGGCTGGACTGGTGGCTCCTCTGTTAACTGGTGAATCGCAGAAAGCTTACTATGACCTAGAGCCTAACCAAGCAAAAGACTATGTGATGCTAAAAGCTGAAATATTGGCAAGGCTGGGTGTCACCCAGGCTGTCCGGGCTCAGCGTGTGCATAACTGGACTTTCCAGCTTGGAAAACCCCCCAGGTCTCAAATGTATGATCTCATTCACCTGAGCAGAAAGTGGCTACAGCCAGAGACTTTGTCCGCACCAAAGATTGTGGAACGTGTTGTAATGGATCAGTTTTTGAGAGCTCTTCCTACTGCCATCCAAAAGTGGGTAAGCCATGGAGACCCAGAGACAGCCGATGGTCTTGTGGATCGTGTGGAGAAATACTTGGCTACAGAGAACCTGACGGCCTCTTCCAGAGACACTCGGACTTTCCACCCTAAGACCAGACCATCCCCAGGGGCGGATAAGAGGATTCCAAGGGGTGAGGGTGGAGAGAGTGAGAGGGTGGGAGCTCTACCCCAAGTTTGGCGAGAACAGCCTGGGAAATCAGCGGCTCAAGAGGCCGCAAGAAGGATCGTTTGCTACCGCTGCCGGCAAGCGGGACATATTGCAGCCAATTGCCCGGTTGTGGAGGAACCCATGCAGTGTGACTTTCTGACGGGCAGACGTCAGTCGCTGTGTGCGACAGTCGCATGCACTGCCATTCGAGGAACTGAGAAACATTTATGCAAAATGTGTGTTAATGGTAGAAATGTTGTGGTATTGCTGGATTCAGGTAGCCTTGTGACCCTGATAAAGGCTGAGTTAGTTAAAACAGAGGTCTCTGGGAATAGCAAGGTAGCTGTTATTTGTGTGCATGGGGACACCCGAGAGTATCCAGTGACTACAGTGTGTTTTGAGACCCCCAAAGGTACCCTCTCTCATCCAGTGGGCTTAGTATCTCAGTTACCGCATGACGCCATTGTGGGAAGGGATTTTCTGAAGTTCTGGGAACTGTGGGATGATCCTGAGCCCCTCACTGGTGCCCCTATGTACCAGGAATGTGATAGCCAGAACTCCCCTGAGAGTGGTGAGGACTCTCCGGAATTTCCCTTATCAGTATTGGCAGGGGAGACTCAAGAAACTGGAGAGGAGCCCACCTCCTCAGACGAAAACCTACCGTCTGTGGAGTTTTCTGATCTTGAGGTTCACAGGGAAAACTTTGCCACAGAACAGTTGAAAGACCCCGCCCTAATAAAGGCACGGGAAAACGTAGTGAAAATAGATGGCGAGTTAGTGAACCCAGATAATACCTGCACTTACCCATACTTCAGCGTAGAGAAGGACCTACTGTATCGGGTGGCAAAAAGGGCAGAAGAAACCGTTGAGCAGCTTGTGGTGCCCAAACCTTACAGGAAGTTGGTGTTGGAGTTGGCCCATGGGCACATTCTTGGAGGTCATCTGGGGACAGAGAAAACCCGAGAGAGGGTATTACAGAGATTCTATTGGCCGGGGGTGATGAAGGACGTAGAAAATTATTGTTCCTCCTGCCCTGTGTGTCAGAGGTTGGCCCCGATGCCACATTTCCGTAGCCCGCTGGTCCCTCTACCCATCATTGAGGTCCCGTTTGAGAGGATCGCCATGGATTTGGTAGGTCCTATAATCAAGTCCGCTAGGGGGCACCAGTACATATTAGTTATAATGGACTATGCCACCCGTTATCCAGAAGCGATCCCTCTCCGAAATACCTCGGCCAAAACCATAGCCAAAGAGCTATCTCTTGTTTTTAGCCGGGTGGGTATTTGTAAAGAACTGCTTACGGACCAAGATACACCCTTTATGTCCCGGGTTATGAAAGAGCTGTGTAAATTGTTCAAAGTGACGCAATTGCGTACGTCTGTGTATCACCCCCAAACCGATGGGCTGGTTGAAAGATTCAACAAAACCCTAAAACAAATGTTGAAGAAAGTGGTGGATAGAGATGGAAAGGATTGGGACTGTTTACTTCCTTATTTGATGTTTGCTATTAGGGAGGTGCCCCAATCCTCTACGGGATTCTCCCCCTTTGAGTTACTGTATGGGAGACACCCAAGAGGGCTGTTGGATATTGCCAAGGAAACTTGGGAAAGTGAGAGTTCTCCCCACAGGAGTGTGATTGAGCATGTCGCCCTGATGCAAGATCGAATTGCACAGGTAATGCCCATCGTGAAGGAACATTTGGCCCAAGCGCAGTTGGCACAGCAGAGAGTGTACAACCGTGGAGCCAAGACCCGTACCTTTTCCCCGGGGGATAGGATATTGGTACTTGTCCCTACGGTTGAAAGTAAATTCCTTGCCAAATGGCAAGGCCCCTACGAGATAATGGAAAAAGTGAGCGAAGTGAATTACAAGGTCAGACAACCAGGAAGGCGAAAGCCCGAACAGATCTATCACGTTAATCTGTTGAAAGCCTGGAGGGATAGAGAGTCCCTAGTCGCAGACACTTGGTCACCAGCTCAAACTGGTTGCGTGATTCCTGAGGTTGGAATAGCAGCCACCTTGTCACAACCCCAACAACAGGAGGTTAAGGAGTTTGTGCTTCGCAACAAGGAGGTATTCTCTGAGCTGCCGGGACAAACATCTGGGGTAGAGCATGACATCATTACCCCGCCCGGTGAAAGGGTGAAGTTAAAACCCTATCGGATCCCAGAGGCTCGACGGGAGGCAATACGGGAGGAAGTACAGAAAATGCTGAACTTAGGGGTGATAGAGGAGTCCCAAAGTGATTGGTCTAGTCCCATCGTGTTGGTGCCTAAACCGGATGGGAGCTGGCGATTTTGTAACGATTTTCGTCAGTTGAACAAAGTTACAAAATTTGACACCTACCCCATGCCACGTATAGATGAGTTGATCGACCGGCTGGGAACAGCCCGATACATGACGACTCTTGACCTCACAAAAGGGTATTGGCAAATCCCCCTGGCCAAGTCGGCCAAAGAGAAAACCGCATTTGTAACCCCAGACGGGGCGTTCCAATATAAAAGAATGCCGTTCGGGTTACAGAATGCGCCGGCCACATTCCAGCGGAAAATGGACCAGATGCTGAGGCCCCATCGGAAGTATGCTGCGGCTTACCTGGATGACGTAATTGTCCATAGCACAGATTGGGCCTCACATCTGCCAAAAGTGCAAGCAGTCCTGGACTCTGTTCGGGAAGCGGGGTTTACGGCTAACCCCAAGAAGTGTACCATTGGGCAGGAGGAGGCCAAATATCTTGGGTACACCATTGGGAGGGGAGTAATAAAACCCCAACTCAACAAAGTCGAGGCCATCCAGAGTTGGCCACGTCCCAACAGCAAGAAGCAGGTACGAGCCTTTCTGGGAATCGCTGGGTATTATCGGCGATTCATTCCCCACTTTGCTTCTAAGGCTGTGCCCCTAACCAACCTGACGAAGGGGAAAGGGTCGGTCATGATTAAATGGACCCCCGAGGCTGAGGCAGCATTCCAATTCTTGAAACAAGCCTTATGTAGCCAGCCAGTGTTGTACTCACCCGACTTCTCTAAAGACTTTGTCGTACAAAGTGATGCGTCAGATGTGGGGTTAGGAGCAGTATTGTCCCAGGTCTGGAACGGGGAAGAGCACCCAGTCATTTACCTCAGCAGGAAGTTGAAGTCCCATGAGGTAAATTACGCCACCGTTGAAAAGGAGTGTTTAGCGGTGAAGTGGGCTCTAGATTCCCTTCGGTACTACCTGCTAGGTAGGCACTTTGACATGGTTACGGATCACGCTCCGTTAAAGTGGATGGCTCAAAACAAGGAAACAAATAGAAGAGTGAATAGGTGGTTCCTGGCCCTCCAGGAATTCAACTTCACAGTAAAGCATCGCCCTGGCGTTCAAATGGGGAATGTGGATGCTTTGTCTCGAGTACATGAATGCCTGATTGCTGGTGTTCCAACCCCGAGGTTAAAACAAGAGGGGGGGGTATGTGACAGCAGGAAGGTAAAGTCACCTGGTTGCATCCAGGGGGGTAGATATATTTCGCCCAGATTCAGGCTTTACGCCGACTTATACAACTAGGTGGAGAGTTGTATAAGGCTAGTGGGCTCATGGATGACTCATACCTCTAGGGAGAGTGTGGGGCGTCGTGCAGACAGAGATGAGGAGACCAGCTGAACCTTGTCAGCTCATTTAGGCCTCTATAAGAACTCCCAGCTTCATTAGATGTTAGCTCATGCCTGGAACCAGACCTGTGTGGACTGTCTAGGGAGAGTGAACCCCTGTGCGGTGAGACAAAGCCTGTGTGGCTATTTGCTTGGACATTTAAAACCAGGGACTTAGGGACTAGGACAGCACTAGGCTGATCCCAGTTGTTAGTTAGGAAACCTGTATGTTTAGTCAGAGGTCAACTTGACCAGGATTTATTTTGGTTATGTTTCTTTTGCTTTGCTGTGTTTTGTCACTGTAAATAGAAAATAAACCGCACCTTTTTGATTTTGAAAACCACAACCTCCGTTTGCTGGGCCTGTTTTGTGTGGGGAGCCCATCCCGGGGGTCACACACACCCGCTGCCGAGCTAACCCCCTCACAATATATATAATGTATGTACCGTATTTATCAGGGGAAAATCGTGGGTGCGTGTTATACGCCGATACTCCGCCGATTCCCCTGCTGAAACGAGCGAGAGGAGCGAGCGGAGCCGAAGCCGAAGTACACTCGGCTTTACTCGGCTCCTCTCGCAGTCCCGCCCATCTCTGACTGCGCCGCTGACATAGAGAAAGCCGAGTGTACTTCGGCTAGTCTCGGCTCCTCTCGCAGTCCTGCCCCTGACTGTGAGCAGAGCCGAGTCTAGCCGAAGTACACTCGGCTTTCTCTGTCAGCGGCACAGTCAGTGGAGATGGGCGGGACTGCGAGAGGAGCCGAGTCTAGCCGAAGTACACTCGGCCCCGCTCGCTCCTCTCCACAGAAATCGGCGCCAAATTTAAAAAACGCCGAGACTGACACTGCTGCAAAGGCACTGGGCAAGGCTGCAGATGGACAGATGGACACTGGGCAAGCCTGCAGATGGACAGATGGACACTGGGCAAGGCTGCAGATGGACAGATGGACACTGGGCAAGGCTGCAGATGGACAGATGGACACTGGGCAAGGCTGCAGATGGACAGATGGTCACTGGGCAAGGCTGCAGATGGACAGATGGTCACTGGGCAAGGCTGCAGATGGACACTGGGCAAGGCTGCATGCTGCATTTAAATGTAAGTTTTTTTTCCTTGAATTTCCCTCCTAAAAGTTTTTTTCCTTAAAATTCCCTCCTAAACTTGGGGTGCGTGTTATACGCCGGCGCGTGTTATACGCCGATAAATACGGTATGTGTGTATATGTAAATGTATATCAGATTGTGGTTTTGTTCTGTGTTCCTTTTGCTCAGAAGACCATGTATAGATTATTTTGGTTGCAAACTAGAGGAACCCTCTGTACAGAATGTGACTTTGAAATGTTATTTGGCAGCAAGATACATTTTATAGGATGACTATACATAAATTAACAGAGACAGGTACTTATCAAAAGGTAACAATACTGTCTGAATAGGAAATGTCCTCGGCTGGCAGACATTGGCAGGATTTTCATTTTCAGAATTCTGCTGAAAGTCCTCTTCTCTAGAAATGTGTCATTAGACTATTATGCTTCAAGGATAAAAAATAAAATAAAAAAAGATGGAATTGTTCAATAACAATATGTTAATGTTTGAATGTAGAATGAGGGCCATCCAGTATATCAAAGCTTCAACTTTAAAAACTAGTGTTTGGAAAAATTAAAGCCGATCTATACTCATATAGTCAGATTCTGGGCTATAGCAACTTGGAAAAAGAGACAATGCCCTCTGTTGCACTACTTTTACTGTAATGCTAATATTATGCTGCATTCCCCCCTCCAATCAGCACTGCAGGGGAAAGCCATAGGCAAACCAGCCCATAGACTTTTATTCAAAGCGCTGTAAATCATGGAAGTTGTAGTCCAAGATTGCAGCCATACAGTGGGGCCAGTAGACTCTTTACACTACAATTATCAAGTGGCACTCAGGAACAGGGGGAGGGGCAAGAGAGCTTTCACTGGACTGCCTTCGAAAATATTGCTCTCTTAAAGCAACAGACTCAGGGAGTGCATATCTGAAGCCACAGTCAGGCCAGTCCAGAATACAGTGAGCGGGAGGCCCAGGAGAAGAGAGAGAGAGCCCTTGTTGCCCAACACAGACTACAGTGATCATTCTGCACCATTGCCGCAGAGGGACCAGAGTGTCCTTTCACTGGCTGCTTCCCACAGCTGGACTTCTGAGGCACCTCAGAGAGATAAAGAGTTGGGCCCCATTCTACAGCAAGCACCTAGCTTCATGACAGGGACAGGTGAAAGGGCTCCCTTCCAAACGTAAGCACTGTTAGCAGGAACTGAGCTATTTAATGCAGGACACTAAGCATACCACATCACACCTGCACCTTACCTATTCTGCACTTATTCACCCCTTCCTTGGATACTATATCTGCGCCATCCTTTTTGCATCTCCACTACCCTATACTGCATGCTGGTTTACTAGGACTGCCAACAAGTGCACCAATTTTTCTTAATGGGCCCCAACGATAGCTGGCACTAGCTGGAAAAATGTAACCACTTGACCTCCCTAAGGTTTTACCTCCTTCATGACCAGGCCATTTTTTGCTATTCAGCACTGTACTACTTTAACTGGTAATTGCACGTTCATGCAACAATGTACACAAATTACATTTATATACTGTATATAGGTCGCTATATAAATGAAAAAAGACAGAAAAGTTTGAAACAAAACCCTATTTTCTATTTATGTTATAAAACATATCCAATAAAATCAAATTTCCTCATAAATTTAGGCCAAAATGTATTCTGCTACATGTCTTTGGTAAGAAAAAAGTTCCAATAAGTATATATTAACTGGTTTGTGCAAAGGTTATAACGTCTACAGACTATGGTATATATACTGTGTGTTTAAAAATTGATCAATCCTGATGTACTGACAGCCTGTTTAATTTCTTGAGGTCTTTAACCACTTCCTTACTTTCCTGCCCAGGCGAAATTTCAGCTTTCTGCACTGTCACACTTTAAATGACAATTGCACGATCGTGCGACGTGGCTCCCAAACAAAATTGACGTCCTTTTTTTCCCACAAATAGAGCTTTCTTTTGGTGGTATTTGATCATCTCTGCGGTTTTTATTTTTTGCGCTATAAACAAAAAAGAGCGACAATTTTCCAAAAAAACACAATATTTTTAGATTTTTGCTATAATAAATATCCCATTTAAAAAAAAAAAAAAAAAAATTCCCTCAGTTTAGGCCGATACGTATTCTTCTACATATTTTTGGTAAAAAAAAATTGCAATCGGCGTTTATTGATTGGTTTGCGCAAAAGTTATAGCGTTTACAAAATAGGGGGTAGTTTTATGGCATTTTTATAATTTTTTTTTTTACTAGTAATGGCGGCGATCAGTGATTTTTTTCGTGACTGCGACATTATGGCGAACACAGCGGACACTTTTGACACTATTTTGGGACCATTCACATTTATACAGTGAACAGTGCTATAAATATGCACTGATTACTGTATAAATGTGACTGGCAGGGAAGGGGTTAACACTAGGGGGCGAGGAAGGGGTTAAATGTATGCCCTGGGAGTGATTACTACTGTGGGGGGGAGGTGACCGATCTGTGTCCCTATGTACAAGGGACACAGCATCAGTCTCCTCTCCCTGACAGGACATGGATCTGTGTGTTTACACACACAGATCCATGTCCTTGTCTGTGTACCGGCCGATCGCGGGTACCTGGCAGACATCGCGGCCACCAGGCATGCGCATCGGCATTACAGTGATGCGCCGGGCACGTGCGCGCTCCGCCGGCGGCACTCGCACGCCCCCCAGTGGCCAGAGGAGCGGAGGCCGTAAAAAGACAGCCTCCCGGCATTTAAATTTCCAGGACAGTACAAATATCCCCCAAATGACCCTTTTTGGAAAATAGTCAATCTTGGGTATTTAGTAAGAGGCATGGCGAGTTTTTTGAAGTTGGAATTTTTTGGCACAGTTTTTTGGAAAATTAAGTAATTAAATAAAAAAAAATTCACAACTTTGTTTTGCATACTGCCTCCAGTGCTTTACAGCGTTATCATATGACTGGTGTGGCGATGATCAGGGATGCTGACTGGTGATAGTATGTAAAGATAATTATTCTTCAATTTTTTTTTACTTTTTACTTTACCACCTCAGCTTGTTGCTGGAGAGATGGGCCAACTGCCCCGGCTCCCTGAAACTCCACAGTTGTTTCCGGTGCTGGGCAGAGGTTGCTAGCACTCTGCCCTGTTGCCAGCACTTCTGCTGGGGACTCCACCCCATCTGCTCTGGCTAACTGTTGGGGAGGGAAAAAGGGCTGCTTCTCCCCCCTGCATCTCTAAAATTCCCTGGGAAAGAGGAACCATAACCGGCCTCCAAAACTGCCACGGGTGCAGAGCAGGGGTCTGCAGTACTCTGTCCTATTGCCAGTACTTGGGCAGGCGATGCATGATCCATAACATCCTCTGAACAGTCCCTTAAGTCCATACCTTCTGTAATCTGTAGCTGGGAAGATGAGCCAGCTGCCCTAGCTCCCTGGAACTCCATATCATCCACTTCAGCTTTAGGGATGGCAATGTTCAGATTTTCCACTGCCGATTCTTCAGCCAGGCTAGCTCCCTGGAACTCCATATCATTCACTTCGGCTTTAGGGATGGCAATCTTCAGATTTTCCACTGCCGATTCTTCAGCCAGGCTAGCTCCCTGGAACTCTGTATCATTCACTTCGGCTTTAGGGATGGCAATCTTCATATTTTCCACTGCTGATTCTTCAGCCAGGATTTCATAGTTGTCAACTGGTATTTCCTGATAGTCCCAGGCAAAGGGAGCCCCACCCTGCTGCTGAGCCTAGCAGCTGTCTGTAGGCAATCTCCAGCTCCCATTCCTGAACGGCCAGAAACTCCAAATCTTCCTGTGCCCAGTGCCCTTCCGAGACATTCAGTCTTTGCTCTCTGTGCCCCATTATTTCCTCCAAACGCCACTCCCGATCACTCCCAAAGTCAGGGTCCTCGGACAGCCTCCAATACAACAATCCCAGGCCATTATAGTCAAAGCCTTCCGTGGGGCTGTCATCCGCTGACCACTGGCACTCTTGGGCTACATACCACCGGAGGGCTCTGTAGCTCTCGTCCAACCGCATCTCTGCCCGGATCAGCCTGCTTAACTCCACTGTCCACTCCTGCTTCGGTTGTTCCCCCAATAACAGCTGTAACGGGTCCCCAAATATCAAGGGGATTAACGCCGTTTACGATGTTCCCTCTCCTAGACACACATCCACTCGCTACCAATATCCACAGCTAAACGACCCTTTCCTATAGGAGCCGACCCCTCTGGAAGAAGACGAGACGCACTCTGTCTCTTCTGTAGTAGGAATGAATTTATTAAATGACAAACATTGTAACTTTATACACAATTCAGGGCACATGATTTAACATGAACAAGGGCCCAGCTCCACCCACACATCCCAAAACTCAACACCTCATCCTGACGTCTGCTAGGCTTCAAAAGATCCCAACACAATAGAATATACGATCTCCAATACACATCTTCCCACAAAGGGTTGGCAGCCAGTCTGTCTGGCGACAACAGGTTCTAAACCCTTTACATCTTAAATCCCTTTGTATTGTAAATCCCAGTCTGCCTTTACAATACACACAAGTATAGGGTTAATTACTTCTATTCACACCAGACCTTCCCAAGTCATACTGAACAATAGAATGCAAATTACCTTAATTCCTCACAGCCATGATTACACAAAGTCAGGGCTGTCGGTGATGATATTAGCATCTAAGAGTATGTGTCTAAACATCATGAAGGCGTCACTTTCCAATTAACCTGTTGAGGTCATAATCAAACAGTAGAGAGTTCTTTGCAGGTATCCTGGGGAATATGGTGGATGAATATTACAGACCCAATCTAGATAAAATGTATGTACAGCATTGAATATGGCCATCATAGACCATATTGGGGTTTTCATTCACCCTGTGCCCCTAATAGAGACACAGGGTGATTGACACATAAGAGCCATTGGGGAAGCTGGCGCAAGGGTATTTCATACTTCCTAAGCGATTCTGAGTTCCCCGGGCCTTCCCGTTACAACAGCATTCGTACTTCATACTGTGACCAGTACCTTACATTGATGGAGGGGAGAACTTTTCCCTGGTGTTGCTGCTCGAGAGCTAGCACTTTCTTCCAGAGTTCGCAGCGGATTGAATCAGACCATCCCAGCAGGACCTCCTCTGATACTGGTCCTCTATGCTGTATCTGCATCTCTCGCAACCTCCTTCTGAATTCCTTTTCCATGTCGGCTGGTATCTGTATCTCTCCTCTCCTTTCAGTTGGTGCTGCTTTTTTAGGTGTTGTCTCTGATTGCCGTATTTCCGCCATTCTCTGCTCATGTTGCCGCTCATCCTGCCGCTCGATTTCTCTAATGGCTTCCTGTATGGCGGTCTCTGATGGATTAGCAGCATATAATGCCAAGCGCTCTCGAACTCGTTGCTGAAACAAATCTTCAACTGAGCGGGGTCCTGCATCACCATCCCTCTGGTCCATCTCGGCTAGTTCCCTGGTCAAGATGGCCTTGTTCTTTGTCCCACCGGTGCCTCCACGGCTCTCAAGTAAGTCTTTCAGCGTGGCTCTCCTGCAGGCTGCATAGCTGGTCATTCACTGCGGTGGTTTGGAGTGTCCCAGTAACTGGAGGGAATATCCCACTGCTGCCAACCAATGTAACGACACCCCAAATATGAAAGGGGGTAACGCCGTTTAGAATATTCCCTCTCTGAACACACAACCACTATCGACCCTCCACAGCCAGGCGACCACTTCCCATAGGATTAATCCTTCCAGAGATATGAAACAACGCTCTGTATTTCAAGTTCCAAAACAGGGAATCACTTTATTTTCAAAACACATGGTAACACATTTCTCTTCAAAACCCTTCCCTCCCATCCTTGGGGAACAGGGCGGGTTAAACTGTCCAATGACAATGGTAATACAGGTCAGGTGTGTTCAAACTTCTCCTCTGCTCTGTTGCCAGCTCTTCCGCTGGGTTGCTGTGAGTGGAGACCGTAGTCCCATCCACCGATATTCGCTCAAGTGGCAGTTGTGTGCAGCGGCCAGTAGCATTCTGCCCTGCTGCCAGTGATTCAGCTGGGGGTAAAAGCTTTACCACCTCAGCTTGTTGCTGGAGAGATGGGCCAACTGCCCCGGCTCCCTGAAACTCCACAGTTGTTTCCGGTGCTGGGCAGAGGTTGCTAGCACTCTGCCCTGTTGCCAGCACTTCTGCTGGGGACTCCACCCCATCTGCTCTGGCTAACTGTTGGGGAGGGAAAGGGCTGCTTCTCCCCCCTGCATCTCTGAAATCCCCTGGGAAAGAGGAACCATCACGTCTCATCTCGGGCCTCCAAAACTGCCACGGGTGTAGAGCAGGGGTCTGCAGTACTCTGTCCTATTGCCAGTACTTGGGCAGGCGATGCATAATCCATAACATCCTCTGAACAGTCCCTTAAGTCCATACCTTCTGTAATCTGTAGCTGGGAAGATGAGCCAACTGCCCTAGCTCCCTGGAACTCCATATCATCCACTTCAGCTTTAGGGATGGCAATCTTCAGATTTTCCACTGCCGATTCTTCAGCCAGGCTAGCTCCCTGGAACTCCATATCATTCACTTCGGCTTTAGGGATGCCAATCTTCTGATTTTCCACTGCCGATTCTTCAGCCAGGCTAGCTCCCTGGAACTCCGTATCATTCACTTCAGCTTTAGGGATGGCAATCTTCAGATTTTCCACTGCTGATTCTTCAGCCAGGATTTCATAGTTGTCAACTGGTATTTCCTGATAGTCCCAGGCAAAGGGAGCCCCACCCTGCTGCTGAGCCGAGTCTAGCAGCTGTCTGTAGGCAATCTCCAGCTCCCATTCCTGAACGGCCAGAAACTTCAAATCTTCCTGTGCCCAGTGCCCTTCCGAGACATTCAGTCTTTGCTCTCTGTGCCCCATTATTTCCTCCAAACGCCACTCCCGATCACTCCCAAAGTCAGGGTCCTCGGACAGCCTCCAATACAACAATCCCAGGCCATTATAGTCAAAGCCTTCCGTGGGGCTGTCATCCGCTGACCACTGGCACTCTTGAGCTACATACCACCGGAGGGCTCTGTAGCTCTCGTCCAACCGCATCTCTGCCCGGATCAGCCTGCTTAACTCCGCTGTCCACTCCTGCTTCGGTTGTTCCCCCAATAACAGCATTCATACTTCATACTGTGACCAGTACCTTACATGGATGGAGGGGAGAACTTTTCCCTGGTGTTGCTGCTCGAGAGCTAGCACTTTCTTCCAGAGTTCGCAGCGGATTGAATCAGACCATCCCAGCAGGACCTCCTCTGATACTGGTCCTCTATGCTGTATCTGCATCTCTCGCAACCTCCTTCTGAATTCCTTTTCCATGTCGGCTGGTATCTGTATCTCTCCTCTCCTTTCAGTTGGTGCTGCTTTTTTAGGTGTTGTCTCTGATTGCCGTATTTCCGCCATTCTCTGCTCATGTTGCCGCTCATCCTGCCGCTCGATTTCTCTAATGGCTTCCTGTATGTTCTCTGATGGATTAGCACCATATAATGCCAGGCGCCCTCGAACTCGTTGCTGAAACAAATCTTCAACTGAGCGGGGTCCTGCATCACCATCCCTCTGGTCCATCTCGGCTAGTTCCCTGGTCAAGGTGGCCTTGTTCTTTGTCCCACCGGTGCCTCCACGGCTCTCAAGTAAGTCTTTCAGCGTGACTCTCCTGCAGGCTGCATAGCTGGTCATTCACTGCGGTGGTTTGGAGTGTCCCAGTAACTGGAGGGAATATCCCACTGCTGCCAACCAATGTAACGACACCCCAAATATGAAAGGGGGTAACGCCGTTTAGAATATTCCCTCTCTGAACACACAACCACTATCGACCCTCCACAGCCAGGCGACCACTTCCCATAGGATTAATCCTTCCAGAGATATGAAACAACGCTCTGTATTTCAAGTTCCAAAACAGGGAATCACTTTATTTTCAAAACACATGGTAACACATTTCTCTTCAAAACCCTTCCCTCCCATCCTTGGGGAACAGGGCGGGTTAAACTGTCCAATGACAATGGTAATACAGGTCAGGTGTGTTCAAACTTCTCCTTCAGTAAACAGTCTTAGCAGGAGGGGTGATTCCCCCCCTCCTCACAGAAGACACTTCAACATCCCATAATATGCAGCCAGACGGTCGACCAGCTCCAATCCACATCGTCACAGTAGCAGACTGAATTCATAATAGACAATAGAATGCAATCACACCTCATCACAGCAAGGATCACACAACCCCCAACCACAGTACACACCCAATCTAGATACAATGTATAAACAGCATTGAATGTGGCTATCATAGGTCATAGTGGGGTTTTTCCATTCACCCTGTGCCCAGAGTGACCCCCTGTCACACATCTCCCCTTTCGGCAGGAGACTAACAGAGGAGGGGACCCCAGACGGGTTGACTCCGAAGTTAGTCCATAGGTCCATTCTTTTAATGCCGGTATCCACACAGTACCCCAAATAAATTGCTCCAAACAGCTCATTACTTACCCAGCCAACCTCTGCCTCTCTCAGAGAACATACCCGCCGCTGGGGAGAAGACAGGGTGACTGGGCTCAGTCCGTCATGCTGTTGGGGATCTGAGCCGACTTCCCAGCATCCCTGAGGTATACAAGTGGAGACTGAAGTCCCATCCCCTTGTGGTAGGTGAAAATCCCCCAGTGCTTGCAAAGCAAGGCTGACATCCTCCTGTCTCAGTGTCACACCATTTTCCGGGGTTGTGTCAGTGAGGACCGAAGTCCCATCCAGTACCACAGGAACTCCCTCTTCTGTTAGTTGAGAGCAGAGGCCCGCGGCACTCTGCTCTGTTGCCAGCTCTTCCGCTGGGTTGCTGTGAGTGGAGACCGTAGTCCCATCCACCGATATCCGCTCAAGTGGCAGTTGTGTGCAGCGGCCAGTAGCATTCTGCCCTGCTGCCAGTGATTCAGCTGGGGGTAAAAGCTTTACCACCTCAGCTTGTTGCTGGAGAGATGGGCCAACTGCCCCGGCTCCCTGAAACTCCACAGTTGTTTCCGGTGCTGGGCAGAGGTTGCTAGCACTCTGCCCTGTTGCCAGCACTTCTGCTGGGGACTCCACCCCATCTGCTCTGGCTAACTGTTGGGGAGGGAAAGGGCTGCTTCTCCCCCCTGCATCTCTGAAATCCCCTGGGAAAGATGAACTATCACGTCTCATCTCGGGCCTCCAAAACTGCCACGGGTGTAGAGCAGGGGTCTGCAGTACTCTGTCCTATTGCCAGTACTTGGGCAGGCGATGCATAATCCATAACATCCTCTGAACAGTCCCTTAAGTCCATACCTTCTGTAATCTGTAGCTGGGAAGATGAGCCAACTGCCCTAGCTCCCTGGAACTCCATATCATCCACTTCAGCTTTAGGGATGGCAATCTTCAGATTTTCCACTGCCGATTCTTCAGCCAGGCTAGCTCCCTGGAACTCCATATCATTCACTTCGGCTTTAGGGATGGCAATCTTCAGATTTTCCACTGCCGATTCTTCAGCCAGGCTAGCTCCCTGGAACTCCGTATCATTCACTTCAGCTTTAGGGATGGCAATCTTCAGATTTTCCACTGCTGATTCTTCAGCCAGGATTTCATAGTTGTCAACTGGTATTTCCTGATAGTCCCAGGCAAAGGGAGCCCCACCCTGCTGCTGAGCCGAGTCTAGCAGCTGTCTGTAGGCAATCTCCAGCTCCCATTCCTGAACGGCCAGAAACTTCAAATCTTCCTGTGCCCAGTGCCCTTCCGAGACATTCAGTCTTTGCTCTCTGTGCCCCATTATTTCCTCCAAACGCCACTCCCAATCACTCCCAAAGTCAGGGTCCTCGGACAGCCTCCAATACAACAATCCCAGGCCATTATAGTCAAAGCCTTCCGTGGGGCTGTCATCCGCTGACCACTGGCACTCTTGAGCTACATACCACCGGAGGGCTCTGTAGCTCTCGTCCAACCGCATCTCTGCCCGGATCAGCCTGCTTAACTCCGCTGTCCACTCCTGCTTCGGTTGTTCCCCCAATAACAGCATTCATACTTCATACTGTGACCAGTACCTTACATGGATGGAGGGGAGAACTTTTCCCTGGTGTTGCTGCTCGAGAGCTAGCACTTTCTTCCAGAGTTCGCAGCGGATTGAATCAGACCATCCCAGCAGGACCTCCTCTGATACTGGTCCTCTATGCTGTATCTGCATCTCTCGCAACCTCCTTCTGAATTCCTTTTCCATGTCGGCTGGTATCTGTATCTCTCCTCTCCTTTCAGTTGGTGCTGCTTTTTTAGGAGTTGTCTCTGATTGCCGTATTTCCGCCATTCTCTGCTCATGTTGCCGCTCATCCTGCCGCTCGATTTCTCTAATGGCTTCCTGTATGGTCTCTGATGGATTAGCACCATATAATGCCAGGCGCCCTCGAACTCGTTGCTGAAACAAATCTTCAACTGAGCGGGGTCCTGCATCACCATCCCTCTGGTCCATCTCGGCTAGTTCCCTGGTCAAGGTGGCCTTGTTCTTTGTCCCACCGGTGCCTCCACGGCTCTCAAGTAAGTCTTTCAGCGTGACTCTCCTGCAGGCTGCATAGCTGGTCATTCACTGTGGTGGTTTGGAGTGTCCCAGTAACTGGAGGGAATATCCCACTGCTGCCAACCAATGTAACGACACCCCAAATATGAAAGGGGGTAACGCCGTTTAGAATATTCCCTCTCTGAACACACAACCACTATCGACCCTCCACAGCCAGGCGACCACTTCCCATAGGATTAATCCTTCCAGAGATACGAGACAACGCTCTGTATTTCAAGTTCCAAAACAGGGAATCACTTTATTTTCAAAACACATGGTAACACATTTCTCTTCAAAACCCTTCCCTCCCATCCTTGGGGAACAGGGCGGGTTAAACTGTCCAATGACAATGGTGATACAGGTCAGGTGTGTTCAAACTTCTCCTTCAGTAAACAGTCTTAGCAGGAGGGGTGATTCCCCCCCTCCTCAGAGAAGACACTTCAACATCCCATAAAATGCAGCCAGACGGTCGACCAGCTCCAATCCACATCGTCACAGTAGCAGACTGAATTCATAATAGACAATAGAATGCAATCACACCTCATCACAGCAAGGATTACACAACCCCCAACCACAGTACACACCCAATCTAGATACAATGTATAAACAGCATTGAATGTGGCTATCATAGGTCATAGTGGGGTTTTTCCATTCACCCTGTGCCCAGAGTGACCCCCTGTCACAAAGGGGTTGTAAACCCGTGTGTTTTTTCACCTTAATGCATTCTATGCATTAAGGTGAAAAAACACCTTGCTGTGTCTGGCCCCCCTGTTTTTCTTACCTGAGCCCCGAATTTCCATGGGCGTGATCCCGCGTCACTCTCCCCACTGCTTCTTGGCTCTTCATTGGATAGATTGATAGCAGCACAGCCATTGGCTCCCGCTGCTTTTAATCAAATCCAATGACTCGGCCGCCGGGGGGGTGGGGCGAGTCATACACTCGGCGGCTATGGACGCTGAGTGTATGACACGGGAGCACGTCAGCAAGATAACCCCCTCAGGAGAGAGCATTCCAGAGGGGGTTATCTATTGCGGGGAGGAGCCGCCGTGGGACCCCAGAAAAGGACAATCGGGGCCACTCTGTGCAAAACTAATTGCACAGTGGAGGTAAGTATGACATGTTTGTTATTTTAAAAGAAAAAAACCTGAACCTATAGTGTCACTTTAAAGCGGGGTTCCACCCGCGTTTTTTTTTTTTAAAAGTCAGCAGCTACAAACACTGTAGCTTCTGACTTTTAATAAGGACACTTACCTCTCCTAGGCGCCCGTGAAGTCGGCCCCCCCGGGGCCATCCTCACTAAGGGAAATAGGCAGTGAAGCCTTGCGACTTCACTGCCCGTTTCATACTGCGCATGCGCGATTCGCTTTGTGAATGGGTCGGCTGCTCTCTGGGATATACACAGTTCCCAGAAGGCAGCATGCCCCATTGACCAGAAGACACAGCGAGTAGGACGGAGGAAGAAGACCTGACGAGGACTAGGAAGAGGCAGATTAGGAACTTCCGCATAGCAACCGCTATTTCTAGTAAGTAAAAAAAGGTTTTTTTTCTATTTATTTTTTTCTATTTTTTTGTAGGTTTTTGGGTTCATTTTTTTTTTCAGGGTGGAACTCCACTTTAATTCCTATTACTGCTCACTGCTGCGCCTAAGGTTGCCTTGATACTGTTTATGCTGACCTGGAAACCAAATGTCATCTTTTGCTTAGTCTCTATCAATTCTGTACACTAAAAGTGTTACTACCATTGTTGATTTAGCCTTGTTATCAACCTTGTTTAGTGGTAATATATGCTTTTAGTGGTTTGTTTAATGCCTGCTTCTTTGACAAGGTATTATCGTTGATTGCGAAGTGTTACTTCCAGTGGGTTTTCCGTACCATTGCAAGTTTGCTCAAAACTAAAAAAAAAAAGTTTTGCCATTAGTTATAAAAAAATTCCACAAAGAGCCAGGCACAAAAAATGGAAACCCAGGAAGCCTTAAAAAATACCAAACTCTGGCTGCTGCACCCAGACTCAGACCCTGAGTTGTTTTTATTTACCTTTAGTTATACTTTAATTTAGGCATGTGTGCTGCCAAAAAAATAATTTATTTTTGTTTTCATTGAATTCATTTTAGTTTTTTTCATTTATCTGATCATTTGGAACTTTGGATGCAGTTTTGTTCTATTTGTTTAGATGCTGCATTCATTACTTCGGATTCGAACAATTAGTTCATTTGGACATTGGTTGTATTCGTAACCTTCGTTATTTTGTATTTTTTCATTTTATTCAATATTTCAGAGTCGGAGTGCAGTGCTGGGATTAATTTAGTAGGCCTCAGACAGCTACTAACACGTGTATTTAAAGAACAAAAATGCACTATTTCTTTATATTCAGCGATAACGAACAGTCAGAACAAAAATATGAAAAACGAAACTATCGGAATGTATTAAATACGTTAATCTTTCTGTTAAAAAAATATAAAAATACGTTAAGCTCGTAGGTTGAATCGTTTTTCGTCCTTTCGTATTTTTATATTTTCTTTCTTTCTGACAATTAATTTTCGTATGCATTTGTCAAAGATTCTTTCGATCATTCAGGTGTTTCTGAATAAACGAATATGCCGAATTTCGCCTGAAAACAAATTTGTAAACGAAACATCTCTACGTTAAGTTAAATAAAATGTTAACGCAATAAAAATTACACAAAATCAACAAAAAAACAAACAAACACATTTTTCAAAAGCCCTACCACCCTCAAGTACACACACATACCAATGTAAACATACACGTATGATGCGCCTACGTATGACAATGATCATGAAATTTGAGCTGGGCACATATATCTGTAGTGTTTTCTTATCTCTCTCCAAAGAGTCCCGTGGCTTTCTCCTGCTCTGTAGCTCTGTTATCAGCCTGATAACTTCTTACAAGTTCACCGACGCCAGGAGATAAAAGCAACCTGAAATCTGTGTCGTGGGAGGTTGCTATAAATAGATTAGCACAGAGCTTGACTTGTCAGAGCAGAGCTCTGCACATTACTTCCTTCCTTTGCCAATGTGGAAAAGGGGTGTGTGCCTTTCCTCCAATCAGCTGTCTTGGCTGTAGTGTTGAAGAGAAAATCTGTAACACTATGTGAACTTTCTAAAGAATGTAGAAAGGGAAAGACAGCAGATTTACATGTAAAACGTATGTAGGGAGATTTGTTTCATCTCTGTGTATCATCTGAGACTGTTCACTTCGCTGGGTATATGTGAGGGTTTACATCCACTTTAAGGCAATACATAATATACATAATCTCTGTCGAAGATCAACCAGTGTAAACTTTGATCCTTGCCTTCAGAAGAGGCCACAGGACCAAATACTTAGACTTTCGTACAGTAAGTAGCACTACACAAATGCAGATTCCCATTTACTTTAGTGACATAGCCTTTTGCTATGTTTTGCGTTTGAACTTTTGTGTTTGAGCAGTGCTGAATTCAAACTTATTAGGCAGCGTTTGACAACAATACTCGTCTACTCAAGCTTTTACAGTTGTCACAATACTGCTGTGATTGCTTAAAATGTATAAGCGATTTACCAAATGTAGGACTGCTACATAAAGACAAGATACGTTCTCTTTTGTAGATCTAGATTGCTAGCTTTCAGCCTTGGGGATAGGACGTGGGCGAGAGTTATGTTTGACCCTGAATGTTACTTTTCCCTTTTGGTTAGATTACTGGAGTGGAATCTTGCGCTCTTTCTAATAGAACAGAGTAGGGAGGGACTCTAAAGGCACCAATGTAGACACAAAATTGTATCAAATGTAGAAAAGTTTATTTGTACATACAGTTTAACATCAATATAGAGATAAAAATCATACACATTGAAAATACTTGTTACATGTGAAAAACAGGAAATGACAGAATTCCATTCCTCAAAATAGCATTACAACCCAAAGGGAACCCTACGCATTTCAACTTGATATGCTCGTAGAGGTCCCTTTGGGTTGCAATGCTCTTTTGAGGAATGGAATTCCTTGTAATTTCCTTCACATGTTCCATGTATATTCCGTGTGTATGATTTTTATCGATATATTGATTTTAAACTGTATGTACAAATAAACTTTTCTACATTTGATACAAGTTTGTGTCTACATTGGTGCCTTTTAAAGTCCCTCCCTACTCTGCTATTTTCGATTTATCATTAGGATGTGGCACCTCTTGACACCTTGACAGTTTAGGCACTTCTGATAGATTTTGCTCCTTGTAATAATACTTTATGATTTTTTTTTCTTCTTCTTCTTCCTATCCTAAACGATGTAAACATAGTCGTACCTTTATAACTTCAGAACCCTTCTCCTTCCTCCAAAAAGTGCAGCCAAGGTGGACTAACTAACATTGTCATGAAATGCAAATTTTCAGGTTTTGTTAAATATCATCAGTTAAGCCCCATCAACATCTATAAGCCTGCATTCACACATGCGAAATGCGTGAACGTGTGCACAATAGCACAATTTTACCTGTGTTAACGAAATGCACAAAAAAGGGTCACGCTTGTGGTAGCATTGTTTGTTAATTGCACCCAAATGTGGCAGGTGACATGCACCGTTTTGCGCGAGAAAAAAATGCGGCAAAGTGCGCAGTTAAAAAATGCGCAAAGCTAAAAAATATACAGTACTTGAGCTTATTTGCCACATTTTCACCTGGACAGCCCATTGAGATGAATAGACTGCCTTATTCGTAAAGCGTGACAATGTGCATCTGCGCGGCGCTCTGCAGTAGTGTGAATGTGGGCCGACTACACACTCTGGCTGCTGATGTGATCAGTAAGCAATGGTATATCATACCGCTTAACTTTTTGAGATGGGTGCAAGGGACACCTAATAGTAAAAGTATGTAGGCATAGGACACACCCCCTGCCACGCCCCCTTAAAGGATAACTATACAAAAAAATTATTAGTTAAACCCACAAGTGCTTTTTTTACCACTACCAATCCAGTATATTGGCTTTCGAAATTTGCAAATGCAGCAATTTAGAAATCAGATGAGAGGTTTAGCACTGGGAAACACTTTTTGAAAGATAAAAAGTGCCTTTTTATATACAACTATAAAGATCAGACCAAAATGAGGGACAAATAAGAGATAAAGAGGGACAGAGGGACTTTGTTCCAAATCAGGGACAGTCCCTCGAAATCAAAGATGTCTGGAAATCAGGGGCAGTTTGGAGCTATGGTATATATGACTGGCACAGAAAAGGCAAAGATGTCTGACATAAAGGCTGTAATTTTAAGTTGTAATCCAGGAATCTATATTACATACTTGCATTGGCACAATTGAAGTATGCACTACTACAGTAATAGCTGTGATCTTCTGGGTCCTGCCCAGGATCTAAGTGAGCAGCTTTCCCTTTGCATACAGAACAGGGGAAGCCATCCATAGAGTGCTTTCCAAGCAGCTCATCTGGCTTGAGAGTAGAATATCTTTCAAAAACCTTCATTTTAAGAACGTTTGTTTGATTTTATAGTTGATCGTTAAGGTCAAATTGATGTTCATTTTTGACAGCAGTGACAAGAAAATTTGAAGAAACAGGACAGAATGTTTCTCCAGCGAACTGATTTCTTCAATGTTTGAGAAATACATTCATTCCAAAATCAAATGTTAAAAGCAAAAGAAATTTTGAAGTACCTTCGAACGACATTTGTCAAGTCATCAAATGTACTGAAAATGTCCATAAGAATATTTGTACAAACGTTCGTTGTGGTACAGTGTTATATTTCTAAAGCCTCGTACACACGACCGAGTTTCTCGTCCAAAACCGGCAAGAAAAGTGCCGCGAGAGCTTTTTTCTCGAGAAAACCGTTCGTGTGTATGGTTTTACGACGAGAAAACTGCCGTGAATCTCGACGAGAAAATATAGAACCTGCTCTCTATTTTCTCGTCAGGATTCAAGATTTCCTCGTCGTGTTTCTCGTCGGCCTGTTTTGTGACGAGAAAATGGTTCGTGTGTATGCTTTTACGACTCTTCCAAAAGCGCGCATGCTCAGAAGCAAGTATGAGACGGGAGCGCATCTTCTGCTAAATCAAGCCTTCGTAATGGAGATAGCACATTCGTCACGCTCTAAATTATTGCATCGTTTAAATGTTGTGCATTGAAATTCTTTAGAATGTTACATTAATCAAAACGAATGAACTTCTTTTGCTGCTGATATTCACACAGAGTTATGACTATCTTTTTTTAACCTTTTTCATGCTGCTCTTTAGAAGATATATGTGTATTATATCGTGCAAGATCTTCTGAATATTTTACTGTTTTATATTTTTTAAACAGATGTTAATAGTAATTTGCCAATGTTTTGATAGTGATCTCCCATTGAATATTTTAATATATTTTTGGTAAATTTTACACCCTCTATTTTCAAAAATATATTTTAATTCTTTTTTTGGGGGTTGTTATCTGTCCCTTTTTTTGGCTGTCAAATGTATCTGCTTACTCCAAAGCTAAATTAAAAAATTGTAAAAATAAACATAGTTAAGTATGAACTTAAACAAAAATAACATTTATTCATGTTTGAAACAAAATAAAGAGAAGGCAGCGCTGGAGAACCTGCTGCCATTTGTGCATCCCAGGGACCCCAGAGCAAACATCAACCCTGTGTGGACACTAAAATTGGGAGCTTGAGAAGGCCAACAGTTCTGAGCACAATCTGATCCTGGCCTCCCAGAGGTCAGGAACAGCAGCAGGTGATATATATGTCCCAAGTGTGTGGTACTACAACAGGCTGCCTTCTGTCCGACCACAATGAAGCAAGGCCATCACTTCCTCGTCTTCTTGGCAGCCTTCCCTGCAGCCTTCCCTGAAGCCTTCCCTGCAGCCTTCCTTCTTCGTGTGGCTGTAGGCTGGGCCACTGGAGGGGTACTCCTGTCAGGAGGAGGAGGAGGTGGAGGAGAAGGGGGTGGCGCAGAAGAAGAAGGTGGAGGAGGAGGTGGAGGAGAAGGGGGTGGGGCAGAAGAACAAGGTGGAGGTGGAGGAGGAGGTGGAGGAGAAGGGGGTGGTGCAGAAGAACAAGGTGGAGGTTGAGGAGAAGGGGGTGGGGCAGAAGAACAAGGTGGAGGAGAAGGGGGTGGGGCAGAAGAACAAGGTGGAGGTGGAGGAGGAGGTTGAGGTTGTGAGAGTTGTGCCACCTCACAAATTGCGGTATTGGGGGTAATTCTTTCCATCACCCCCTTGTTCAGCAAGGTGATGAGCAGGGGCTCGCATAGGAGGCGTTGCTCCATGCTCATCACCTTGAACTTTGCCTCCACTAGGCCGGCAATGGCCTCTTCAGGGGATGTGGGCTCCTTGAGGGTGGCTTGGGCCTCTCGAATAAGGGCCATTGCTGCCTCACTGGTGGTTCTGTCCCTCCTGCTTCTTTTGGGAAGTCGGATGGGAGGCACCTGTGATGTTGTGCTTCTCCTTTGGCCGGCCACCTCCTGCCTGCCACTGGGCCCTGACACCTCCTGCCTGCCACTGGGCCCTGCCACCTCCTGGCTCACAGTGGGCCCTGCCTCCTCCTGCCTGACAGTTTCCAGACCCTCCTCCTGGCTGATTTCATCCTGTGTATGAAAAAGGGACATAGTTTAATATGTTGGTTTATTGTTTTCATCCAACTTTCAGCTCATGTTTGAAGCAATTAGAATGTAAATCCTGAATTTTTTTTTACAAATTTACAATTACATCAGATTGACTATTTAGCACCCAATTTAGGCCAGACTAATGTCTAGAGATCTTGATTTCACTTGTGGAACCCAAAATAGTTTATGTTTGTCATCTTGACATATTTGTCAAACATTAGGTTTATCACAATACATTTTCTATAAATACTATACCTGGCTCCAGATGGCCAAATCAGGTTCATCCAGGATGGCTGCCTCCTCTTGCTTCAGAGAAGGCTCAGGTTGGCTGCAGGGAAGTCTGGGGGGAAGAGTGGACAGTGATGGCCTTGCCTCAATGTGGTCATCCAGAAAGGACATCCTGCTGTAGTACCACAAATTCGGGACATAAACATCATCTGCTGCTGCTCCTGACCTCTGAGAAGCCAGGACCTTAGAGCGTTCAGTCCTGTATGTGCCTCTCAAGCTCCCAATTTTAGTGTCCACCTGTTTTGCTGTGGCTGTGGGCACCTTGGTATACACAAATGGGAGCAGGGTCTCCAGCGCTGCTTTTCTCACCCCTTTTTTTTATGTATGGGGTTTTTGGTCTCCCACAGAGCGGGCAGCTCCCTTACCTGGTCTATAAATTCCGCCAGGAATTCTTTGTCGCTAATAAAGACATTCATATTGTCTCTGCAATTAAAAATAAATAAATTTAACTAATGTGAGGCACACAGTCTAACCTCCTTAAAATCTTATTCACCATATATATCCTCCAACATTCTCAAGACAGTATAGGCCAACAATTGTTCAAAGTCACAAAATCACATACCTTCGTTCGCACGTCCGTCACTTGAACTCCTCTCTCCGCACACCGAACGTAGTATAGTCACATGTGTGTTTGCTATATATTCCCCCACGCATGCGTGAAACTACGCACACGTCGCTCTGCACACGTCGCCCGCCCATGACGTTCTAACTAACATCTTTTCCCCGCCCCTTCTCTTTCGGCGCGCAGACAGATATGGCGGATTTACAGCAGGTGTCTGATAATTCCTCAAATAACGAGGAGGAGACAAGCCCGGAGACTGAGGAAACGTCACGATCAAGGAGAAGATTCAAGGCATCTAATATGTCTTATGCGGAGATGGCGGAGATGGTGGACATATTGCTAAAGTCGGATTATGACGCAAAGCATGGGCCGTATAGCAAACCTAATCGAAGCAAGGCCAAAATCATGAAGAAAGTCGTGAAGAGTCTGAAGAAGAATTTCGGGGTGAAACGATCAAATGAGCAGCTCAGAAAGAAGTGGTCAGACCTCAAACTGAGGGAGCCGGAGCAGTTAAGGAGCATTAAGAGAATGCTAGCAAAAAGTAAGTACATTTTTCACTTTTATGCTATTAATTTATTTCTCAACTTCCATGTTGCTCCATTTTTTTTTATTTCCTATTGTACTCCCTTCCAAAATGTCATAGTTTGAACTTGGTTTGGCACAGTAATCGTTCGTTACAGACACATCGTTCGGCCACTCTCCTCTTTTTTGGGTTATTTTTCAGCCTCAAATGTAATTAGACATCTGCCTGATTTCTTTAAATTGTTGGCTAGATGATGTGTTTGTAAAGAGAATGAAATGCAAACTTTAATCAGTGTAAAGGAGAGGACACTCAGCAGCTGCTTCCACATCTGTACTTTGGAGCACTATAGTGTGGGCCACAAAAACTGCCGTTTTGGGGTGTCCCACACAGGTGCATCAGTGAATTTTTGTGCTGCCTCCATGTCTGAAAATTGACAGCCAAAGGTGAATACTAAACCGATTCTTGGACATATCTAATGCATTCATGTTTAAATTCCGCACAAACACACACTTGTACCCCACTTTCAAGCAATTTAGCCTGTTTTTATTTTTCATAGAGAATTTCAGTGTGATAACTAGACCTTTGGTTTGCTTCTCATAGGGGAGAGAAGACTGGGAGGAGAACACTCCAGAGAGCACATGAAACCCACAGCTTCGAAACAACCCCAAACTCCCAAAGACCCACAACCTAAGGGTGTTAAGGAAGTTGAAGAGGTGGAGGAAGGAGAAGTGCAGGAAGGAGAGGTGGATGACGTGGTGGAACTGGTCACCACAACAGGTCAGTATCTGTCACCACAGCTTCAGGTAAGAGATGTAGGCCTGCAGAGTTATAATACCTTTTGTATTTTGTTTTTAGGGGATGTAAATGTTGTGGTGAAGGATAGTACACGTTTCTCTGCTGACAGTGCCCTCCGAATAATACAGCAAGTGATGGAATGTAGCACAGAACTGGACAGAATTAAACAAAGAATTCATGTGATGGATCAAACATTTAAAGACATTCTCAATGTTTTGGGGAGAATTGAATAAGGCATCAAAACCCCAATTTTTGTTTAATGATTGTTCTTCCCCCTTTTTATTATCTTTTTGACAATCAAACCAGCCAAAAATTGAATATGCACACAGTGTGTCAACATGTGCCATCTGCCATCAGGGGATATCCATGTACGGCTTTTGTGGGTGCAACCCCTTCCTCGTATCTAAAGTAGGTGAACTGAAGAAGGGGTTGCACCCACTAAACACGTCCATTGATTACCCCTGATGGCAGATAGCACATATTGACAATAGGGATCAGGAGTTTAAATTCCCTATTGGAAAATACTACTAAATGTGTGCATATTCAATTTTTGGCTGGGCAAGGGGTGGCAAGACCCCATATTAGGACGGGCACATAGAGACATAGTTTGTGTACGTGAATGTCTCATATTGCTCAGAGGTATCCAATGTTGTACTTTTTGCAATGCAACTGATGGTTTTCTATTTGCATAATAAAAAAATTGCCGGTTTGTGGCCAGCCAAAATCCCCAAAAAAAAAAATAATTACCATGTGTGTGAATGTGCACAGAGTAAAATGTTTGAACACAAACAACGTGTAGCTTCTTTTTCAAATACGCTCTAACCTTATTTTTATTTTTTTGTGGGGTTAGATGGTGAAATGGTTGGTATTTACTAAAGGAAAATACACTTGGCACTACAAATGCACTAAGACAAACTAGGAGACATGAAAAAACAAAAGTTAAAATATTATATCAGATTTTTATTGAGTTCGTTCTCCATGCATCTTTAAACATGGCCTGGCATAGGAATTGCCCCCCTACCCGTGAAATATTCCAGATACTTCTCACGAACCTCATGGGCATTTTGGGGGGGCAAGCCAGGACGGGCAGATTCGAGGCCCGGCAGCCGATTGCCAGAGGAAAGTCCTGCCTCCAGCAATACTGAGGCCATATAAGAAGTTGATTTTCTGCTGAGAAAGTTATGGAGCACACAGCAGCATAAAACTACATAGTTTATTTTGTAGTCCGCCAAGTGGATGGGAGTCATAAAAAGGAGGAACCGGCTGGCCATTATGCCGAAGGCATTTTCAACGACTCTTCGGGCCCTGGCCAGCCGGTAGTTGAACACCCTCTTCTCTGGGGTCAGGGTCCTCTGTGGAAAAGGCCTCATGAGGTGCGGTCCGAGTCCGAAGGCTTCATCAGCCAAAAAAACAAAGGGGAGTCCTTCAACATTCCCTGCATCCGGTGGCAATGCAAGGTCGTCACTCTGGAGACGGAGGGCAAACTCCGTCTGGATGAAGGATCCCCCATCGGACATCCGGCCATTCTTCCCTACATCAACATAGAGTAATTCATACCGTGCTTACACCACCGCCATCAGCACAATGCTATGAAACCCCTTGTAGTTGAAGTAGTAGGACCCAGAACGGGGTGGCGGCACGATGCGGACCTGCTTCCCGTCTATGGCACCACCGCAGTTGGGGAAGTCCCACCGTGTGGCAAACTCCGATGCCACAGTCTGCCATTCCTGTGGCGTGGAAGGAAGCTGGGGAATCAAACAAGATGAAAAAAAATTAGAATTTAAAAATAGAACATTACAAGCAGATTATAAGAAAATACATTAGAGGCCAACATCAATAAAAATCTCAGTTTAAGGTGTTTTTAAGAAGTATAATGGAAGGCTCATGTTTCATATTCATCACTTAGTGATGAGCCGAACACCCCCGGGTTCGGTTCGCACCAGAACCCGCGAACGGACCGAAAGTTCGTACGAACATTAGAACCCTATTAAATACAATGGATGCGAACGTTCGAATTCTAAAGTGCTAATTATAACGACTATTATGCATGTTATTGTCCTAAAAAGGGTTTGGGAACCCGGGTTCTGCACCAGGGGACATGTATCAATGCAAAAAGAGGTTTTAAAAACGGTCGTTTTTCGGGAGCAGTCATTTTAATGATGCATAAAGTGAAAAAAAAAAAGTCAAATATTCCTTTAAATATCGTACCTGGGGGGTGTCTAAAGTATGCCTGTGAAGTGCCACGTGTTTCCCGTGTTTAGAACTGTCCCTGCACAAAATGACACTTCTAAAGGAAAAAAAAGCCATTTAAAACTGCTTGCGGCTTTAATGTAATGTCTGGTCCCGGTAATATGGATGAAAATCTTTAAGAAAAATGGCATAGCTACCCCATGACCCCCCCCCCCTACCCCAGCCCATTACCAGCCCCTTTGGGTCTTGTATGGATATTAAGGGGAACACCGCACACAAAATAAAAAAGGCCCTATATACTCTGAACAGCCGTATACAGGCGGTGCATACAAGACAGGGACTGTAGGTTTGTTCTTATGTAGAATGTGTTTGTAATTTTGAACAGGTACATTGTTTAAGTGTAGCTCCAGCCCAAAAATCTATTTTTAAACTTTTTGGAAAACATAGGTAAGGGTTATCACCCCTGTAACATTTGTTTTGCTGTCTGTGCCCCTGTTCAGAACATTTCACCTCACTTTCCGTCCCAATGACAACTGTTTTTGAAATGTGGTGTTTTTCTTGAAACAAGGATTGGTGATAAAGCATCAGTACAGAGGAGACACCTTTCTCCCATATTAATTCTTACAGGAGAGAATTTTCCTTCCTAGGGGTAGATTTCCTCTCACTTCCTGTTGTCTTCTTGCGTTTGCAAGTAGGAGTCGTTTGTAAGTTGGATGTTTGAAAGTAGGGACCTGCCGTATATACTCTGCAGAAATAGGCCCCTTAGTTGTTGGTGTTGGCACAACACTGTAAGCACTCAGTTACTCTTGGTTGGTGCTGGAACGCCCTGCTGTCAACTATTATATCAGGAATTGTAATTACATATAATTGTTGAACAGTGGTAGTAAAAATTGGGCCTTTGATGGTGGTGCTGGTGCCACAACACTGTAAGCCCTGACAGTTACTCTTGGTGGGTGCAGCAATGGGCCCTGCTGTGAATTATTAGATCAAGAATTGTAATTGCATGCCCCTGTTGAACAGGGGCTGAAAAATTGGGCCTTTCGTGGTGGTGGTGGTGGTGGTGGTGGTGGTGTTGCCACAACACTGTAAGCCCTCAGAGTTACTCTTGGTGGGTGCAGGAATGGGCCCTGCTGTGAATTATTAGATCAAGAATTGTAATTACATGCCCCTTTTGAACAGGGGCTGAAAAATTGGGCCTTTCGTGGTGGTGGTGGTGGTGGCGTTGCCACAACACTGTAAGCCCTCAGAGTTACTCTTGGTGGGTGCAGCAATGGGCCCTGCTGTGAATTATTAGATCAAGAATTGTAATTACATGCCCCTGTTGAACAGGGGCTGAAAAATTGGGCCTTAGGCACTGGTGGCACAACACTGCAACCCCTCACAGATACTGTACTTGGAGCACAGCAATGAGCCCTGTTGCAAAGTATTGCTTCAAAAATTGTAATGACACGCCCCTGTTAAACAGGGGCTGAAAAATTGGGCCTTAGGCACTGGTGGCACAACACTCCAACCCCACACAGATACTGTACTTGGAGCACAGCAATGAGCCCTGTTGCAAAGTATTGCTTCAAAAATTGTAATTACACGCCCCTGTTAAACAGGGGCTGAAAAATTGGGCCTTAGCCACTGGTGGCGGCACCCATAAACAAAAATGATCTTCCAAGCTATCATCATCAATCGTATCATTGAGGACTTGGAGGAGGAGGATAGCCAGTCAACATAACAGCACAGGCACTCAGCATCAGCATCAGTCTTGAAGGGATGTGACATGTTAAAATCAATTAGTCTGTTATATCAGCATCAGGTGTGTGGTAGCTGGTGGTGATCCAAGACTGGTTCATCTTGATGAAAGTCAGTCGATCAACCGAGTCGGTGGACAGGCGCACCCTGTGATCCGTGACAAATCCTCCAGCAGCACTGAATGTGCGTTCCGAAAGAACGCTGGATGCAGGACAGGCCAGTAGCTCAATTGCATACTGTGCAAGCTCTGGCCAGTGATCCATCCTCAAGACCCAGTAAGCCAGAGGATTTTCGGTGGGGAAGGTGTCCAAGTCTGACCTTGCCCCTAGATATTCCTGCACCATGTTTATCAGACGCTGGCGATGGTTGCTGGAACTGATCATACTTTGGGGCTGCGGACTAAAGAATTGTCTGAACGCATCGGTCAGACGGCCACCTTCCCCACCGCTCCTTCTTTGACTGGCCGAAGCCTCAGCAACTCGTTGTCCAGGACCAGGAGTTTGTAACCTCCCAGTCTCTGGGAACGCGTTGCACAGACCTTTCTGCAAGGCCTCCCGGAGTTGTCTCATCCTCTGCTCCCTCTGCGACGGTAACATAAGGTCCGCAACCTTACCCTTGTACCGTGGATCAAGGAGAGTGGCCAGCCAGTAATGGTCCCTCTCCTTGATCCGAAGAATACGAGGATCCTTCCGCAGACTTTGCAGGATCAGGGAGGCCATGCAGCGTAGGTTAGCTGAGGCATTCGGTCCGGAGTCCTCTGGGTCACTAAGGACGACATGATCCGCAGCCACCTCCTCCCAGCCACGTACAAGTCCACTGGTTTCTTGGGACTGTAAATCATCCCTAAAAGACTGCTGCTGATGATGCTGAGTGCCAGCCTCCACCTCCATGCTGACACAATCCTCCTCCTCCTCCTCCTCCTCTTCCTGTGCGATGGGTGGGACAGAAGGAACACTGTCTGGGTAAAGGGGGCCTTGAGAGGCAAGGAAGTCCTCCTCTTCCTGCCTCTGTTCTGCCTCAAGTGCCCTGTCCATTATTCCACGCAGCGTGTGCTCCAACAGGTGGACAAGAGGTACAGTGTCACTGATGCATGCACTGTCACTGCTCACCATCCTCGTGGCCTCCTCAAATGGTGCCAGGACAGTGCATGCATCCCTGATCATGCCCCACTGGCGTGGAGAAAAAAAACCAAGCTCCCCTGACCCTGTCCTGGTGCCGTAGTTGCACAGGTACTCATTGATGGCCCTCTGCTGCGTGTGCAGCCGCTGCAGCATGGCCAACGTTGAGTTCCACCTGGTGGGCATGTCACATATAAGGCGGTTCTTGGGCAGGTTCAACTCCTTTTGCAGCTCAGCCAGGCGAGCACTGGCATTATAAGATCTGCGGAAATGCACACAGACTTTCCTGGCCTGCCTCAGGACATCCTGTAAGCCCGGGTACCTGCCCAAGAACCGCTGCACCACCAGGTTAAGGACGTGAGCCACACAGGGAACATGGGTCAGTTGTCCCTGTCAGAGGGCGGAGAGGAGGTTAGTGCCATTGTCGCAAACCACCATTCCTGGCTTAAGCTGGCGTGGCGTCAACCACCTCTCGGCCTGGCCCTGCAGAGCAGACAGGACCTCTGCCCCAGTGTGGCTTCTGTCCCCCAAACACACCAGCGCAAGCACGGCATGGCATCTTTTTGCCTGCGTACTTGCGTAGCCCCTTGAACGGCTACGGAGCACCGCTGGTTCAGAGGACAAAGCACAGGAAGAGGCCATGGAGGAAGAAGAAGAGGAGGGGGTGGAGGAGAGAGGTGTGTCACAACCAGTAGTAGAATTTTGGAGGCGTGGCGGTGGAACAACCTCCAACACTACTGCACCTTGTCCTGCATCCTTCCCAGCTGCCAAAAGAGTGACCCAATGGGCCGTGAAAGAAAGGTAACGTCCCTGTCCATGCCTGCTGGACCATGAGTCAGCGGTAATATGCACCTTACCGCTGACCGCCCTGTCCAGCGAGGCCAAGACATTGCCTTCCACATGCCGGTAGAGAGCCGGAATAGCCTTCCGTGAGAAAAAGTGGCGTTTGGGAACCTGCCACTGAGGAACCGCACATTGCACAAACTCACGGAAGGGGGCCGAGTCTACCAACTGAAAAGGCAGCAGTTGAAGCGCTAGCAATTTAGCCAAGCTAGCATTCAACCGCTGGGCATGTGGATGGCTGGGAGTGAACTTCTTTCGACGGTCCAGCAGCTGGGGCAGGGAAATTTGCCTGCTAGTATCGGACGTCGGTGTACTGCTAGCAGAGTGGCCCCAAGTACTTGGCTGTGACACACCTAATTCTACACCTTCATTCCTCTCAGTGCATGTTTCAGAGAGGACTGAAGTTATAGTGGGGTTGGAGATCCCAGCTGATGCGGTGCAAGGAGAGGTCCGCTTTGTTCTTTGGTGTGGGTCTTTGAGGTAGGCTTGCCAACGAGCTGCATGGCAGGTCAACATATGTCTGGTCAGGCATGTGGTACCCAAGCGGCTGATGTTTTGGCCACGCGATATACGCTTGAGACATATGTTGCAAACAGCAGCTGTGCGATCTGATGCACTAGCCTCAAAAAAGGCCCACACCAAAGAACTTTTTGAATGACGGGCAGAGGCAGCGCCCTGCACAGGCGGAGCTCTGCGGTGTGATTCCGTCGGTGTACTGCCCTTACGCTGGCCACCAAAGGGCATCCTGCCTCGTTGGAGATGTGCCTCCTCCTCATCCTCCTCCTCCTCCTCTCTCCTATTAGGCACCCACGTGGAGTCAGTGACCTCATCATCCCCTCCCTCCTCATCACTGGAGCCAATCTGGCAGTATGCTGCAGCTGCTGGAACATGACTGCCAGATTGGTGTCCTTCTTGAGCATCCCCTCTGTCTGCTCTCACGCTACTGCCTTCCTCTAGCTGGGTTTCATCATCAGACCCTTCAAAACGCTGGGCATCCTCCTGGAGCATGTACCCAACACTGTGCTCAAACAGTTCGGGGGACTCCTCAGGAGGAGGACATGGTGGGTCTAGGGAAGGAGTGACTGATGATGAGTCTGACATTGATACCAGGGAAGAGGACGCTTTGGCAGCTGCTTTGCCAGTACCCTGAGCCTGGGTGAGAGAGGATGAGGAGGAGGAGGAGGGCTTGGTCATCCACTCTACCAAGTCTTCGGCATGATGTGGCTCAACATGTCCAGCTGCCGAAAAGAAGGACAAGCGTGTCCCATGGCCATGTGCTGATGACAATGCACCGCGTCCACGACCAGCACTGTTGCCCCCAGACACAGAGCCTGCTTGCCCTCTTTTATTGCCTCCTGACTGTCTGCCTCTCCTTGTTTGCCTTCCAGACATTCTAATGGATGGCCTGCAGGGAGATGGGAAAAAAGCAATAAGGGTTACCTTCAGGTGTCCTTCTCTGTCCCTTTACTTAAGGATTTCTAAATATGGTTGAGGATGATTGCTTTCGCACAGAATAGCACAATGACAATTTCCCTGACTGTCCAAAAAACAAGGATTTCAAAGATGGTTGATGAGGAATGCTTTAGCACAGTATAGCACAATGAGAATTTCCCTCACTGTCCTTCCCTGTCCCTACAAACAAGGATTAGCACAGTAAAACACACTGACACTCTCCCTACCTATAGTTTTCTGTCCCTATAAAAAATGTTTTTTTAAAGATGGTTGATGATGAATGCTTTAGCACAGTATAGCACAATGAGAATTTCCCTCACTGTCCTTCCCTGTCCCTACAAACAAGGATTAGCACAGTAAAACACACTGACACTCTCCCTACCTATAGTTTTCTGTCCCTATAAAAAATGTTTTTTTAAAGATGGTTGATGATGAATGCTTTAGCACAGTATAGCACATGAGAATTTCCCTCACTGTCCTTCCCTGTCCCTACAAACAAGGATTAGCACAGTAAAACACACTGACACTCTCCCTACCTATAGTTTTCTGTCCCTATAAAAAATGTTTTTTTAAAGATGGTTGATGATGAATGCTTTAGCACAGTATAGCACAATGAGAATTTCCCTCACTGTCCTTCCCTGTCCCTACAAACAAGGATTAGCACAGTAAAACACACTGACACTCTCCCTACCTATAGTTTTCTGTCCCTATAAAAAATGTTTTTTTAAAGATGGTTGATGATGAATGCTTTAGCACAGTATAGCACAATGAGAATTTCCCTCGCTGTCCTTCCCTGTCCCTACAAACAAGGATTAGCACAGTAAAACACACTGACACTCTCCCTACCTATAGTTTTCTGTCCCTATAAAAAATGTTTTTTTAAAGATGGTTGATGATGAATGCTTTAGCACAGTATAGCACATGAGAATTTCCCTCACTGTCCTTCCCTGTCCCTACAAACAAGGATTAGCACAGTAAAACACACTGACACTCTCCCTACCTATAGTTTTCTGTCCCTATAAAAAATGTTTTTTTAAAGATGGTTGATGATGAATGCTTTAGCACAGTATAGCACAATGAGAATTTCCCTCACTGTCCTTCCCTGTCCCTACAAACAAGGATTAGCACAGTAAAACACACTGACACTCTCCCTACCTATAGTTTTCTGTCCCTATAAAAAATGTTTTTTTAAAGATGGTTGATGATGAATGCTTTAGCACAGTATAGCACAATGAGAATTTCCCTCACTGTCCTTCCCTGTCCCTACAAACAAGGATTAGCACAGTAAAACACACTGACACTCTCCCTACCTATAGTTTTCTGTCCCTATAAAAAATGTTTTTTTAAAGATGGTTGATGATGAATGCTTTAGCACAGTATAGCACATGAGAATTTCCCTCACTGTCCTTCCCTGTCCCTACAAACAAGGATTAGCACAGTAAAACACACTGACACTCTCCCTACCTATAGTTTTCTGTCCCTATAAAAAATGTTTTTTTAAAGATGGTTGATGATGAATGCTTTAGCACAGTATAGCACAATGAGAATTTCCCTCACTGTCCTTCCCTGTCCCTACAAACAAGGATTAGCACAGTAAAACACACTGACACTCTCCCTACCTATAGTTTTCTGTCCCTATAAAAAATGTTTTTTTAAAGATGGTTGATGATGAATGCTTTAGCACAGTATAGCACAATGAGAATTTCCCTCACTGTCCTTCCCTGTCCCTACAAACAAGGATTAGCACAGTAAAACACACTGACACTCTCCCTACCTATAGTTTTCTGTCCCTATAAAAAATGTTTTTTTAAAGATGGTTGATGATGAATGCTTTAGCACAGTATAGCACAATGAGAATTTCCCTCACTGTCCTTCCCTGTCCCTACAAACAAGGATTAGCACAGTAAAACACACTGACACTCTCCCTACCTATAGTTTTCTGTCCCTATAAAAAATGTTTTTTTAAAGATGGTTGATGATGAATGCTTTAGCACAGTATAGCACAATGAGAATTTCCCTCACTGTCCTTCCCTGTCCCTACAAACAAGGATTAGCACAGTAAAACACACTGACACTCTCCCTACCTATAGTTTTCTGTCCCTATAAAAAATGTTTTTTTAAAGATGGTTGATGATGAATGCTTTAGCACAGTATAGTACAATGAGAATTTCCCTCACTGTCCTTCCCTGTCCCTACAAACAAGGATTAGCACAGTAAAACACACTGACACTCTCCCTACCTATAGTTTTCTGTCCCTATAAAAAATGTTTTTTTAAAGATGGTTGATGATGAATGCTTTAGCACAGTATAGCACAATGCGAATTTCCCTCACTGTCCTTCCCTGTCCCTACAAACAAGGATTAGCACAGTAAAACACACTGACACTCTCCCTACCTATAGTTTTCTGTCCCTATAAAAAATGTTTTTTTAAAGATGGTTGATGATGAATGCTTTAGCACAGTATAGCACAATGAGAATTTCCCTCACTGTCCTTCCCTGTCGCTACAAACAAGGATTAGCACAGTAAAACACACTGACACTCTCCCTACCTATAGTTTTCTGTCCCTATAAAAAATGTTTTTTTAAAGATGGTTGATGATGAATGCTTTAGCACAGTATAGCACAATGAGAATTTCCCTCACTGTCCTTCCCTGTCCCTACAAACAAGGATTAGCACAGTAAAACACACTGACACTCTCCCTACCTATAGTTTTCTGTCCCTATAAAAAATGTTTTTTTAAAGATGGTTGATGATGAATGCTTTAGCACAGTATAGCACAATGAGAATTTCCCTCACTGTCCTTCCCTGTCCCTACAAACAAGGATTAGCACAGTAAAACACACTGACACTCTCCCTACCTATAGTTTTCTGTCCCTATAAAAAATGTTTTTTTAAAGATGGTTGATGATGAATGCTTTAGCACAGTATAGCACAATGAGAATTTCCCTCACTGTCCTTCCCTGTCCCTACAAACAAGGATTAGCACAGTAAAACACACTGACACTCTCCCTACCTATAGTTTTCTGTCCCTATAAAAAATGTTTTTTTAAAGATGGTTGATGATGAATGCTTTAGCACAGTATAGCACAATGAGAATTTCCCTCACTGTCCTTCCCTGTCCCTACAAACAAGGATTAGCACAGTAAAACACACTGACACTCTCCCTACCTATAGTTTTCTGTCCCTATAAAAAATGTTTTTTTAAAGATGGTTGATGATGAATGCTTTAGCACAGTATAGCACAATGAGAATTTCCCTCGCTGTCCTTCCCTGTCCCTACAAACAAGGATTAGCACAGTAAAACACACTGACACTCTCCCTACCTATAGTTTTCTGTCCCTATAAAAAATGTTTTTTTAAAGATGGTTGATGATGAATGCTTTAGCACAGTATAGCACATGAGAATTTCCCTCACTGTCCTTCCCTGTCCCTACAAACAAGGATTAGCACAGTAAAACACACTGACACTCTCCCTACCTATAGTTTTCTGTCCCTATAAAAAATGTTTTTTTAAAGATGGTTGATGATGAATGCTTTAGCACAGTATAGCACAATGAGAATTTCCCTCACTGTCCTTCCCTGTCCCTACAAACAAGGATTAGCACAGTAAAACACACTGACACTCTCCCTACCTATAGTTTTCTGTCCCTATAAAAAATGTTTTTTTAAAGATGGTTGATGATGAATGCTTTAGCACAGTATAGCACAATGAGAATTTCCCTCACTGTCCTTCCCTGTCCCTACAAACAAGGATTAGCACAGTAAAACACACTGACACTCTCCCTACCTATAGTTTTCTGTCCCTATAAAAAATGTTTTTTTAAAGATGGTTGATGATGAATGCTTTAGCACAGTATAGCACATGAGAATTTCCCTCACTGTCCTTCCCTGTCCCTACAAACAAGGATTAGCACAGTAAAACACACTGACACTCTCCCTACCTATAGTTTTCTGTCCCTATAAAAAATGTTTTTTTAAAGATGGTTGATGATGAATGCTTTAGCACAGTATAGCACAATGAGAATTTCCCTCACTGTCCTTCCCTGTCCCTACAAACAAGGATTAGCACAGTAAAACACACTGACACTCTCCCTACCTATAGTTTTCTGTCCCTATAAAAAATGTTTTTTTAAAGATGGTTGATGATGAATGCTTTAGCACAGTATAGCACAATGAGAATTTCCCTCACTGTCCTTCCCTGTCCCTACAAACAAGGATTAGCACAGTAAAACACACTGACACTCTCCCTACCTATAGTTTTCTGTCCCTATAAAAAATGTTTTTTTAAAGATGGTTGATGATGAATGCTTTAGCACAGTATAGCACAATGAGAATTTCCCTCACTGTCCTTCCCTGTCCCTACAAACAAGGATTAGCACAGTAAAACACACTGACACTCTCCCTACCTATAGTTTTCTGTCCCTATAAAAAATGTTTTTTTAAAGATGGTTGATGATGAATGCTTTAGCACAGTATAGCACAATGAGAATTTCCCTCACTGTCCTTCCCTGTCCCTACAAACAAGGATTAGCACAGTAAAACACACTGACACTCTCCCTACCTATAGTTTTCTGTCCCTATAAAAAATGTTTTTTTAAAGATGGTTGATGATGAATGCTTTAGCACAGTATAGTACAATGAGAATTTCCCTCACTGTCCTTCCCTGTCCCTACAAACAAGGATTAGCACAGTAAAACACACTGACACTCTCCCTACCTATAGTTTTCTGTCCCTATAAAAAATGTTTTTTTAAAGATGGTTGATGATGAATGCTTTAGCACAGTATAGCACAATGAGAATTTCCCTCACTGTCCTTCCCTGTCGCTACAAACAAGGATTAGCACAGTAAAACACACTGACACTCTCCCTACCTATAGTTTTCTGTCCCTATAAAAAATGTTTTTTTAAAGATGGTTGATGATGAATGCTTTAGCACAGTATAGCACAATGAGAATTTCCCTCACTGTCCTTCCCTGTCCCTACAAACAAGGATTAGCACAGTAAAACACACTGACACTCTCCCTACCTATAGTTTTCTGTCCCTATAAAAAATGTTTTTTTAAAGATGGTTGATGATGAATGCTTTAGCACAGTATAGCACAATGAGAATTTCCCTCACTGTCCTTCCCTGTCCCTACAAACAAGGATTAGCACAGTAAAACACACTGACACTCTCCCTACCTATAGTTTTCTGTCCCTATAAAAAATGTTTTTTTAAAGATGGTTGATGATGAATGCTTTAGCACAGTATAGCACAATGAGAATTTCCCTCACTGTCCTTCCCTGTCCCTACAAACAAGGATTAGCACAGTAAAACACACTGACACTCTCCCTACCTATAGTTTTCTGTCCCTATAAAAAATGTTTTTTTAAAGATGGTTGATGATGAATGCTTTAGCACAGTATAGCACAATGAGAATTTCCCTCACTGTCCTTCCCTGTCCCTACAAACAAGGATTAGCACAGTAAAACACACTGACACTCTCCCTACCTATAGTTTTCTGTCCCTATAAAAAATGTTTTTTTAACCACTTAACGACCGCCCACCGCCGATTTACGTCGGCAGAATGGCACAGACAGGCAGAATCACGTAGATCTACGTGATCGCCTTTGTGCAGTTGGGGGGTCCATCCGGACCCCCCTTCACTGCAGTGAGCGGCCGTTAAGTGTTCGGGAGCGATCAGGCATGAGGGGGCGGCCGCTCGATTCCGCCCCCCCCTCGCGATCGCTCCCGGCGAATGAAATTGCTTCCTCCTGCCTGAAATGTAAACACAGGCTGGAGGAAGTGATGTCATCTCCCTCGCCGCGGTCTTTTCGTCCGCAGCGCCGAGGAGAGAAGACACAGGTTAGTGCACCAACAGTCCACTGACACGTAGGTACACATAGGCACACAAATCACCCCCCAGTCACCCCCAGATCACCCCCCAGGTCACCCCAAAGCCCCCAATCACAGTGTCACTGATTGCAGTGATCATTTATTTTACTGATCACTGCATTTAGTGTCATCTGTGATTGTAAAAAGTTGCAGGGCAGTTAGGATTAGGCCCCTTTAGGTCCAGGGTAGCCCCCTAACCCCCCCTAATAAAGGTTTAACCCCTTGATCACCCCCCAGGTAACCCTTTCACCCCCTAACTTCAGCGTCACTAAGCGATTGTTTTTCCGATCGCTGTATTCGTGTCGCTGGTGTTTTAGATAGGCAGTTATTTTTTTTTAGGTTCGCCGCAGGTTTTTATTAGTGTCAGGTACCCCCATATATTATTTTAACCCCCTGATTGCCCCTAGAGTTAACCCTTTCACCAGTGATCGCCGTATAAGCGTCACTGGTGTCACTGGTTAGCCAGTAAGTTATTTAGTTATTTAGGTTACCCGTCAGGTTTTTATATAGTGTCAGGTACCCCCATATTTAACCTAATAAAGGTTTTAACCCCCTGATTGCCCCTAGTTAACCCTTTCACCAGTGATCACCATATAAAGGTTACGGGTGACGCTGGTTGATTAGTTTGCTTTTTATAGCATCAGGGCACCCGCCGTATATAACCCAATAAAGGTTTAACCCCCCTGATCGCCCGGCGGGTGAGATCAATTAGGTTTTAGCGCCAGAGAGGGTCTGCGTCGCCCCAGGCAGTGTTAGGTTAGTGCCAGTAACGCTAACACCCACGCGCAAAGCATACACCCCCCTTAGTGGTATAGTATCTGATCAGATCTATACTAGCATCCCCAGCGGTTTAGGGTTCCCAAAAACGCAGTGTTAGCGGGATCAGCCCAGATACCTGCTAGCGCCTGAGTTTAGCCCCTCCGCCCAGCCCAGCCCAGCCCAGCCCACCCAAGTGCAGTATCGATCGATCACTGTCACTTACCAAACACAACACACATAACTGCAGCGTTCGCAGAGACAGGCCTGATCCCTGCGATCGCTAATAGTTTTTTTGTAGCGTTTGATATATTTGCTGACGACAGTCAGGTGCTTTTTTTCCTGTGAATCTTACTAGTGTACCCCTAAATTTAGAGCCCAAAATGGCAAGACGAAGGTACACTAGTAAAGAGGCCTACGAGATTCTGAGCATGACAGATAGTGAAGAGGAGGTCACGTATCTGTCAGATTCAGGCTCAGAATATCTTCCCGTAGAAGACAGTGACGTCAGCGGCCCCACGTCAGATAGCTCTGACGACGAAGTTGAGGTCCCTGCTAAGGTCAGGTGTACCCGATCCCGATCTTCTGAGGTTGTTGAGGAGCAAGAACCGCAGGTCTCTCGTATCATGGAGCAGAGTAGTACTAGCGCCGCTATTCCTTCTGGTGAACTGGCAAGCACCAGCGGCCTAGTACAGCCTGGACGTACATCCAGCACTGCAGTAACACTTGGTGACGTGGCGAGTCCCATAAGTGCAGTTCAAGCTGGCGAGGTGGCAAGCACAAGTAGTGTCCCGCTGCCACCAAGAAGACAAAGGCAGGCCCGTCGTGCCCATACTGCCCTTCCTGCAGAATTCGCCTATCCTGATTGGGTCCCCACCACTTCTGCAGAACCCGTACTTCCCCCATTCACTGCCCAACCCGGTATTCAGGTGGAAACAGCTGATTTTATTCCAATTGATTTTTATTCACTGTTTTACAAGGAAGATCTCTATAGATCTATTGTGGACCAGAGTAATTTATATGCTGGTCAATTTATCGCCGCTAACCCCCAGTTGCCTAAAATTGCCAGAAATTGGAAACCAATTACGGTTTCCGAATTTAAGACCTTTCTGGGCCTTTCCCTCAACATGGGCACACATAAATTTCCGTCATTGCGTGCTTATTGGTCCACGCACCCAATTGACCACATGCCCGTGTTCTCTGCCTCCATGTCCAGGGCACGATACGAGCAGATTTTGCGGTTCATGCACTTCAACGACAATGAACTTTGTCGTCCACATGGGGACCCTGAATACGACCGGCTCTATAAAATTCGGCCCCTCATAAACCACTTCAACGAACGTTTTGCAGCCTTGTTTACTCCCGATCAAGTTGTCTGCGTTGATGAGTCCCTGATTAAATTTTCTGGCCGCTTGTCTTTCAAGCAGTACCTTCCCAGCAAGCGTGCCAGATACGGGGTCAAGCTCTACAAGTTCTGTGACAGGGCAACAGGCTATGTAGTGAACTTTACGGTTTATGAGGGAAAAGATAGTCAGATTGAGTCGGTCAACTGCCCGGATTACATAGGGAGCGCTGGCAAGATAGTGTGGAACTTGGTGTCACCCTTATTCGGAAAGGGGTACCACTTGTATGTGGACAATTATTACACGCGCGTGCCACTGTTTAGTCACTTGTTTGATCATCAGATTGGAGCATGTGGCACCGTGCGACCTAATCGCCGGGGCTTTCCCCAGCGGCTTGTAGATGCCCGTCTTAGGCTGGGGGAGAGAGCCTGCTTGAAGTGTAATAACTTGCTCGCTATGAAGTGGAGGGACAATAAGAATGTTTTCCTTCTTACCTCCCTTCATGCAGACACGACAGTCCAAATTCGTACGGCGACTGGTGTTGTGGAGAAACCCCTCTGTGTCCACGAATATAACCAAAATATGGGAGGGGTGGACCTCAACGACCAGTTGATGACGCCGTATCTAATTGACCGTAAGGCGAGACGCTGGTACAAAAAAGTGTCTCTATCATTATTCCAATTGGCTTTGCTGAACGCTCATGTGCTATACAGAGCTTCAGGCGGGACGTTATCTCTTCTAAAATTCCAGAATGAGATAGTCACAGAACTCCTGTATCCAGGCGGTTCTGCACCTCACCATCCCCTACCAAATGCAGTAAGCCGGCTGCATGAGAGGCATTATTCGTATGTCCTCCCGAGTACCCCTACCCAAAGCCACCCCCAAAAAAGATGTCGTGTCTGTAGCAAGCGCGGATTTAGGCGTGACACCCATAGTTTTTGTCCACTCTGTCCTGACAAGCCTGGTCTTTGCCAAGGTGAATGTTTTGAACGCTACCACTCAAAAGTGAAGTTTTAGCGTAGGGTACAGCATTTCACAGACAAGGACACACTTACACAGGGTCTCCCAAGATGCCATTACATTTTGAGAGACCCGAACCATTACAGTTGTAAAGTTACAAAAAAAAGTGTAAAAAAGAAAAAAAAAAACGTAAAAAACAAAACACAAAAAAATATAAAATAAAAAAACCAAAAATAGTTGTCGTTTTATTGTTCTCTCTCTCTCTATTTTCTCTCTATTGTTCTGCTCTTTTTTACTGTATTCTATTCTGCAATGTTTTATCATGCTTGCTTTTCAGGTATGTAATTTTTTGTTTTCAGGTGCGCCATTCAACTGCAGCGCGGAATTATTTATCTTGACAGCAACAGCGTTTGCTCCCACGATACATAAAGCCGTGACTCCAGTGCTGTAGGAGGTGATTTCACCACCACAGTTAAAAAAAAGAGCATATATGCCGAAGCATGGGGGCAGCAGGGGCGGAGGAGCGATTTTGCTCCTAATGCCGCGTACATACGGTCGAAATTCCGACGGAGGCCTGCCCGTGGAAAATTCCGACCGTGTGTACGCGGCATAACTTTTTTGCGGGAGGATGCCCCCATGCTTCGGCATATATATATTTTAGGCACAGGTTGCGTTAAAACATTTTTTTATTTTTTACTAGGTTTTGTTTTGGTATTTGCTTTGCAGGTATGGCATGGTAAGGTCTTACTGTTGTACTGTAATGTTACTTTGTTTTAATGTTAACCACCATTTGCTTAGCAGGTACGCCATTCAGTTGCAGCGCGGATCTATTTATCTTGACAGCAACAGCGTTTGCTCCCACGATACATAAAGCCGTGACTCCAACGCTGTAGGAGGTGATTTCACCACCACAGTTAAAAAAAAGAGCATATATGCCGAAGCATGGGGGCAGCAGGGGCGGAGGAGCGATTTTGCTCCTAATGCCGCGTATATACGGTCGAAATTCCAACGGAGGCTTGCCCGTGGAAAAGTCCGACCGTGTGTACGCGGCATAACCTTTTATGCCGCGTACATACGGTCGAAATTCCGACGAAGGCTTGACCGTGTGTACGCGGCATAACTTTTTTGCGGGAGGATGCCCCCATGCTTCGGCATATATGCCCATCATTAGAAGTGGGTGGATGAAGGGAGGTATTCTAATGGTGGGCATACCCACCAATCAATCTCTTTTTTTCGTTCAGCCAATAGGCTGTATGAAAAAAAGATTACAATACATGTCCAACAAGGACCAGCAACGTACTGGTATGTTGCTGGACTTTGAATGTTTATACCAGAATGATGCCTGCGGGTTTAGGTATCATCTTGGTATCATTCTTTTCAGCCAGCAGCCGGCTTTCATGTAAAAGCAATTCTAGCAGATAATTAGCCTCTAGACTGCTTTTACAAGCAGTGGGAGGGAATGTCCCCCCCCGGATATAAAAAGCGCCATTGGGAAATTGGGAAAGCATTTTATCACACCGATCTTGGTGTGGTCAGATGCTTTGAGGGCAGAGGAAAGATCTAGGGTCTAACCCCCCAATTTTTTTCAAAAAAAGAGTACCTGTCACTACTTATTGCTATCATAGGGGATATTTACATTCCCTGAGATAACGATAAAAATGGTAAAAAAATAAAATATGGAAGGCACAGTTTAAAAATAAAATAAAAAAGCCAAATAAATAATAAAAAAAAAAAAGCACCGCTGTCCCCCCCTGCTCTTGTGCAAAGGCGAACGCAAGCGTCGGTCTAGCGTCATATGTAAACAGCAATTGCATCATGCATGTGAGGTATCACCGCGAAGGTCAGATCGAGGGCAGTCATTTTAGCAGTAGACCTCCTCTGTAAATCTAACGTGGTAACCTGTAAAGGCTTTTAAATGCTTTTAAAAATGAATGTAGTTTGTCGCCGCTGCGCGTTTGTGCGCAATTTTAAAGCATGTCGTGTTTGGTATCCATGTACTCGGCCTATGATCATTTCATCAAACATTTGGGCAATATAGTGTTTTTTAGTGCATTAAAAATAAAAAAAGTGTGTTTTTCCCCCAAAAAATGCGTTTGAAAAATCGCTGCGCAAATACTGTGTGGAAAAAAAAAATGCAACACCCACTATTTTAATCTGTAGGGCCTTTGCTTTAAAAAAATATATAATGTTTGGGGGTTCAACATAATTTTCTTGCAAAAAAATTTTTTTTTTCATGTAAACAAAAAGTGTCAGAAAGGGCTTTGTCTTCAAGTGGTTAGAAGAGTGGATGATGTGTGACATAAGCTTCCTAATGTTGTGCATAAAATGCCAGGACAGTTCAAAACCCCCCCAAATGACCCCATTTTGTAAAGTAGACACCTCAAACTATTTGCTGAGAGGCATGTTGAGCCCATTGAATATTTTTTTTTTGTCCCAAGTGATTGAATAATGACCAAAAAAAAAAAAAAAAAAATGTACAAAAAGTTGTCACTAAATTATATATTGCTCAAACATGCCATGGGCATATGTGGAATTACACCCCAAAATACATTCTGTTGCTTCTCCTGAGTACGGGGATACCACATGTGTGGGACTTTTTGGGAGCCTAGTCGCGTACGGGACCCCAAAAACCAAGCACCGCCTTCAGGATTTCTATGGGTGTAAATTTTTGATTTCACTCCTCACTGCCTATCACAGTTTTGGAGGCCATGGAATGCCCAGATGGCACAAAACCCCCCCAAATGACCCCATTTTGGAAAGTAGACACCCCAAGCTATTTGCTGAGAGGTATGTTGAGTATTTTGCAGATCTCGCTTTTTGTCACAAAGTGTTGAAAATGTAAAAAAAGAAAAAAAAAAAGAAAAAAAAATGTCTTTCCTAATTTTCAAAAACAAATGAGAGCTGTAAAATACTCACCATGCCTCTCAGCAAATAGCTTGGGGTGTCTACTTTCCAAAATGGGGTCATTTGTGGGGGTTTTGGGCTATGTTGACATTTTATGGCCTTCAAAACTGTGATAGGTAGTGAGGAGTGAAATCAAAAATTTATGCCCTTAGAAACCTTGAAGGCGGTGCTTGGTTTTTGGGGTGCCGTACGCGGCTAGGCTCCCAAAAAGTCCCACACATGTGGTATCCCCGTACTCAGGAGAAGCAGCAGAATGTATTTTGGGGTGTAATTTCACATATAACCATGGCATGTGTGAGCAATATATCATTTAGTGACAACTTTTTGTACATTTTTTTTTCTTTTTGTCATTATTCAATCATTTGGGACAAAAAAAAATAAATATTCAATGGGCTCAACATGCCTCTCAGCAAATAGCTTGGGGTGTCTACTTTCCAAAATGGGGTCATTTGGGGGGGTTTTGTGCCATCTTGGCATTTTATGGCCTTCAAAACTGTGATAGGTAGTGAGGAGCGAAATCAAAAATGTATGCCCTTAGAAACCTTGAAGGCGGTGCTTGGTTTTTGGGGTCCCGTACGCGGCTAGGCTCCCAAAAAGTCCCACACATGTGGTATCCCTGTACTCAGGAAAAGCAGCAGAATGTATTTTGGGGTGCAATTCCACATATAACCATGGCATGTGTGAGCAATATATCATTTAGTGACAACTTTTTGTACATTTTTTTTTCTTTTTGTCATTATTCAATCATTTGGGACAAAAAAAAAATATTCAATGGGGTCAACATGCCTCTCAGCAAATAGCTTGGGGTGTCTACTTTCCAAAATGGGGTCATTTGGGGGGGGGGTTTTGTGCCATCTTGGCATTTTATGGCCTTCAAAACTGTGATAGGTAGTGAGGAGTGAAAACAAAAATTTATGCCCTTAGAAACCTTGAAGGCGGTGCTTGGTTTTTGGGGTCCCGTACGCGGCTAGGCTCCCAAAAAGTCCCACACATGTGGTATCCCCGTACTCAGGAGAAGCAGCAGAATGTATTTTGGGGTGTAATTTCACATATGCCCATGGCATGTGTGAGCAATATATCATTTAGTGACAACTTTGTGCAAAAAAAAAAAAGTTTGTCATATTCCCGCAACCTGTGGCAAAATATAAAATATTCCATGGACTCAACATGCCTCTCAGCAAATAGCTTGGGGTGTCTACTTTCCAAAATGGGGTAATTTGGGGGGGTTTTGTGCTATTTTGGCATTTTATGGCCTTCGAAACTGTGATAGGTAGTGAGGAGTGAAATCAAAAATTTACGCCCTTAGAAATCCTGAAGGCGGTGCTTGGTTTTTGGGGCCCTGTACGCGGCTAGGCTCCCAAAAAGTCCCACACATGTGGTATCCCCGTACTCAGGAAAAGCAGCAGAATGTATTTTGGGGTGCAATTCCACATATAACCATGGCATGTGTGAGCAATATATCATTTAGTGACAACTTTTTGTACATTTTTTTTTTCTTTTTGTCATTATTCAATCATTTGGGACAAAAAAAAAAAATATTCAATGGGGTCAACATGCCTCTCAGCAAATAGCTTGGGGTGTCTACTTTCCAAAATGGGGTCATTTGGGGGGGGGGGGGTTTGTGCCATCTTGGCATTTTATGGCCTTCAAAACTGTGATAGGTAGTGAGGAGTGAAATCAAAAATTTATGCCCTTAGAAACCTTGAAGGCGGTGCTTGGTTTTTGGGGTCCCGTACGCGGCTAGGCTCCCAAAAAGTCCCACACATGTGGTATCCCCGTACTCAGGAGAAGCAGCAGAATGTATTTTGGGGTGCAATTCCACATATAACCATGGCATGTGTGAGCAATATATCATTTAGTGACAACTTTTTGTAATTTTTTTTTTTTTTTTTGTCATTATTCAATCACTTGGGACAAAAAAAAAAAATATTCAATGGGCTCAACATGCCTCTCAGCAATTTCCTTGGGGTGTCTACTTTCCAAAATGGGGTCATTTGGGGGGGTTTTGTACTGCCCTGCCATTTTAGCACCTCAAGAAATGAGATAGGCAGTCATAAATTTAAAGCTGTGTAAATTTCAGAAAATGTACCCTAGTTTGTAAACGCTATAACTTTTGCGCAAACCAATAAATATACGCTTATTGACATTTTTTTTACTAAAGACATGTGGCTGAATACATTTTGGCCTAAATGTATGACTAAAATTGAGTTTATTCGATTTTTCTTATAACAAAAAGTAGAAAATATCATTTTTTTTCAAAATTTTCGGTCTTTTTCTGTTTATATCGCAAAAAATAAAAATCGCAGAGGCAATCAAATACCATTAAAAGAAAGCTCTATTTGTGGGAAGAAAAGGACGCAAATTTCATTTGGGTACAACATTGCATGTCCGCACAATTTACAGTTAAAGCAGCGCAGTGCCGAATCCCAAAAACAGGCCTGGTCCTAATGGCCCGAAATGGTCCGGGGCTTAAGTGGTTAAAGATGGTTGATGATGAATGCTTTAGCACAGTATAGCACAATGAGAATTTCCCTCACTGTCCTTCCCTGTCCCTACAAACAAGGATTAGCACAGTAAAACACACTGACACTCTCCCTACCTATAGTTTTCTGTCCCTATAAAAAATGTTTTTTTAAAGATGGTTGATTACGAATGCTTTAGCACATTATAGCACAATGAGAAGTTCCCTCACTGTCCTTCCCTGTCCCTACAAACAAGGATTAGCACAGTAAAACACACTGACACTCTCCCTACCTATAGTTTTCTGTCCCTATAAAAAATGTTTTTTTAAAGATGGTTGATGATGAATGCTTTAGCACAGTATAGCACAATGAGAATTTCCCTCACTGCCCTTCCCTGTCCCTACAAACAAGGTTTAGCACAGTAAAACAGACTGACACTCTCCCTACCTATCCTTCTCTTTCCCTAAACTAAAGGAATCCAGGTTAAGCAAGAAAAAAAAATGTCACTGTCCCTGCCTATGCTTCTCTTTCCCTGCTCCGGAACACACTACACTAGGCCACCGTGCTGGCGGCCTTTTATAGTGTGGGGCGTGTACTAAACACCCTCAGCAATAATTGGCCACAGGCATCCTGCCTGTGGCCAATCATTGCTCTCCTCGCTGCCGGCGCTGTGATTGGCCAAGCATGCGGGGTCACAGTGCATGCTTGGCCAATCACAGCACCTGGATGACACTGCGATGGCGTAGTGCATTGTGGGCCGCGAATTAGGCGCGAACGGCCCAAATCGTTCGTTGTTCGGCGAACGATTGAACAGCCGATGTTCGAGTCGAACGTATGTTCGACTCGAACACCGAGCTCATCCCTATTCATCACCCCCTCTGATGGTCCATTCTTAAAATATTTTGGGGGGGGTAGATGTGTTTGGCCACAGGATAGCATTGCAGTGGCGGTGCGTCCAGAGTGGGTGCTGGAGCACTGTCTCCTCTATCCTGCGCCCGTCACTCAGAACAATACATCGGTTCATGCGTTGCAGTAACCTATGTATTGTCAATGCCGCCCAATATTCAGGTGGGTGGCCCCCTGTTAAGCGACCGACATATGAAGAACTGCGGCATTTATGGGGTGAAAATTGCATATCAGAAACAGGGGGGCAAATAGGCTTGCAAAATCCAGCCTGAGGGATGTAATTGGCTTGATAAAAGTAAAATAGGGGACGCAGGGGGGGGGGGGGACATTCCTTGGGTAAACACTGACAGGCTGATCTGCCAATCATGTTCACCAAGTCTGTTTTACGGTTACATGATTGGCTGATGCAACATCGAGGGCAGGAAAAGACATCAAGGACAGAAGAAGGATGGCGCTGACCAAAAGAAGGTAAGTGCAGGGCTGGGGGGAAAATGGCTGCATTGGAGGGGGCAAACTGGCTGCATTGGAGGGGGCAAACTGGCTGCATTGGAGGGGACAAAATGGCTGCATTGGAGGGGGCAAACTGGCTGCATTGGAGGGGACAAAATGGCTGCATTGGAGGGGACAAAATGGCTGCATTGGAGGGGGCAAACTGGCTGCATTGGAGGGGGCAAACTGGCTGCATTGGAGGGGACAAAATGGCTGCATTGGAGGGGGCAAACTGGCTGCATTGGAGGGGACAAAATGGCTGCATTGGAAGGGGCAAACTGGCTGCATTGGAGGGGGCAAACTGGCTGCATTGGAGGGGACAAAATGGCTGCATTGGAGGGGACAAAATGGCTGCATTGGAGGGGACAAAATGGCTACATTGGAAGGGGCAACTGGTGGCGTTTAATAGGCACAGTCGCTAAAAAGGAGGAAGTTTAGTTCCTAAAATTGGGGTTGGACCCCCAAACATTTGGAGCAACAGACGCCCCTGCTGGAAAGCTTAGTGAAGGGAAATATGCATGGAGGAGAAAAAAGGGGCATTTAAAAGCTTCCAGCATGCATGAGGACAAAGGGGACATTCTCAGCATATTACAATCATGGTAATTAGGGAAGGATAAAAGAAATACAATACAATACATTAGCATACATGAAATACATAAAATGTGATGTTAATGGAGAAAACTTACCCTAATATAGTCCTCCTGCAGGACTTGTATAATGGCAGAACAGGTGTCTGGGATTATGAGGCCCAGAGCCTGGGGGGAGATGCCTGTCGTGATCTTCAAGTCCTGAAGACTTCTCCCTGTCGCCAGGTAACGTAACGTGGCGATGAGCCTCTACTCAGCACTGATGGCTTCCTGCATAACGGTGTCCTTCCTGGTGATATAGGGGGACACCAAAGCCAACAGTTCCTGAAAAACGGGGTCAGACATCCTCAGAAAATTCCTGTAGTCCTCAGGATTATTCTCGACGATCTCCCGCAGCAGAGGCATATGGCAGAATTGGTCCCGCTGGAGCAACCAATTCTTGGTCCATGAACTCCTCCTCACACCATTCATGGACTGGTCTTGGGCCAAAACAAGCAGACCAACACCAAGCGCACGCACAGCACAAACTCGACGACGAGAACGTCCAGGCGACATGGCTAGGAAACGGTCGTCTTATCAGAACGTACAGAACAGAACGCTCTTTAGAACAGCAAGGCCTATGAATAACGAACTGAAAATCATAAACGAACAGGCAAGAACGCACTGTAAAACAGATACGACCTGCCTAGACGCCCTGAAAGTCAAGATACGAACCCACAAGCACAAACTGAACTGCAGAAAATGAACTGAAAAGCACGAAGACTGAAAAGCGCGAATCGTCTCTTCCCAAACTTTTACTTCACACGCGGTAACACGAGATCAGCAAAAGCAGCCCAAGGGGTGGCGCCAGGGAAATTGATCTTCCCCTTTATAGTGCCGTCGTACGTGCTGGACGTGACCGCGGAGAACAACGAGGAAATTGGGAAATGTCAGTGTGTACGCATGGAAAGCTTGACGAGAAAATCGTCAAGGTTAACAAGAATCTCGTCGAAAAAAAGACGTGTTTTTAACGATGAGAAAATCGGCCGCGTGTACGAGGCTTCAGAGTATTCGTTTTTTTTTTATGTAAAAAAAATAAAAATAAAATATTATTATTATTATACAGGATTTATATAGCGCCAACAGTTTGCGCAGCGCTTTACAACATCAGGGAAAACAGTAAAGTCACAATACAATTCAATACAAAGGGATCAGAGGGCCCTGCTCATTAGAGCTTACAGTCTAGAAGGGAGGGTCAAGTGAAAAAAAGGGTAGTAGCTGTGGGGATGATCAGGTGGACACAATGAAAATACAGTTGTTAGGTTTGGGTAGGATAGGCTTCTCTGAAGAGGAGGGTTTTTAGGGATCCTCTAAAAGCTAATAGAGAAGGAGATAGATGGACAGATTGGGGTAAGGAGTTCCATAGGCTTGGAGAGGCTCTGGAAAAGTTCTGGAGACGAGCATGGGAGCGGGTGATGAGAGAGATAGAGAGTAGGAGGTCTTGAAAAGAACGAAGAGAACGATTAGGTTGGTATTTAGAGACTAGGTCAGTGATGTAGCTGGGGGCAGTGTTGTGGATGGCTTTGTAGGTAGTTGTTAGTATTTTGAATTTAAATTTGTTGGTTGAGCGGAAGCCAGTGGAGGGATTGACAGAGAGGAGTAGCAGAGACAGAGCGGTTTGTAAGGTGGATGAGTCTGGCAGCAGCATTCATGATGAACTGAAGGGGGGATAGAATATGTAGAGGTAAGCAAATGAAAGGAGGGAGTTGCAGTATCCGAGGTGAGAGATGACCAGGGAGTGAATTAGGAGCTTTTTTTGTGTCATAAAGATAAATAAAGATTTTAAAAAATAAAGTGTACCCCTGGGTATAGTAGCACAAATATTATTTCATATCTACTGTCCAGTGAAACAATCCAGTCCAGATCTGGGTCTACTTGTATTGACTCTCTCATATCATTCTGCAACTAACCAAAAAGAACAACATACTGCAGTCTATTTGAAATTGAATTGTTTTCGAATGGCGCCATCTAGTAACAAACAAAGAAAATTACATTTATAAATACAAAGTGCAATGAATAAGCACGTTTATTATTTTATCATTTTCTTTAGGTTAAATTTAACAGATAGATATGGAATAATTTGCACATGTAAATTATTTGACAAGTATGTTTAACTCCTTCACGCCTAAAGGTAAAACAAATCTTAATGCCTAAGCACAATTTTGCAACTTTGACATTTGTTAGTAAAACCATACATATCATCACAACTACTTTGAGCATACAGGTGAATTATTTCTTGTGTTTTTTTAAGACAAATTGGGCTTTCATTTTGGTAGTAAATGGTTATGGATATTTCCTGTTTTTTTTTTTAATTGGCAAAGGAAATTGGCCTAATATATATATATATATATATATATATATATAAAAACTTAAAAAAATAAAATGTAGCTGTATTTTTCTTGTTACTACCGTAACCTACCACCGAAGAACAAACCAAAATAAATTATCCTGCTCCTGACGTTCGCAGCGATACCACATATGTGTATGTTATTTGTACCCGTAGTACAGCCCAGAAGCAATAGTGCACATTTATCTTTATTTTTTCTTTTTTTGCCCTACCTAAATCACACTGACACTGATGCTAATTAAAAAAAAATCCTGCCCAAAATTTGCTGACCCTGACCTTTGATCCTGACCTTGAACTTTGACCCTTACTTGAACCAAGCACTAACCCTGGCACTAACCTAGATCAAATCTTGATCTGGGTATTTTTTATTTTATTATTTATTTATTTTTACACACACACTTTTTTTTTTCCTCTCCGCAAGGAAAAATAAAGATACTATGGAGGAGATTTAATAAACCTGAAGGGTGCAAAATCTGGTGCAGTTCTGCATAGAAACCAATCAGCTTCTATCTTTAGCTTGTTCAATTAGGCTTTTGCAATAAAACCTGGAAGCTGATTGGTTTCTGTGCAAAAGTGCAACCCATTTTGCACCCTCCAGTTTTAGTAAAAAAAAAAAACATTGCATCTTTCCTCTCCATTCACAGAGCCGTGGCAAATTGAGAAGCGGGGGGGGGGGGGGGGGGGGGGGGTATCACGGACAAAAAAAGAACAAAAAAAAGGGGGGGTTGGGCCTCTGGGCCCCTTACAAAAAATAAATAAAAAATAAATAAAATATTTTTTTTTAAATAAAAAACACAAAAAAAGGGGGGTTACTATCTGGGGACCTCCGGGCCTCTGGGGACCTCTGGGCCCCTTACAAAAAAAAAAGCGGGGGCTGCCATCCGGGGCCCTGGGGACCTCTGGGCTCCTTACAAAAAAAATAAAAAATTCAATTTTTTGTTTTATAAAAAATACATAAAAAAGGGGGGTTACCATCCGGGGCCCTGGGGCCCCTTACAAAAAAAAGGGGGGTTGCCATCCGGGCCCCTGGGGACCTCCGGGCCCCTTACAGGTGTACTGCCTGTACCCCCCTGATGGCGGCCCTGGCGGCACACTCCCAGCACAAAGGAAGATACGAATATATGCAGCCCCATAGAAAAGAGCCCAGTGCAGTGAGGCCGCATATATGTGTTACGTTGGTGGGAAGGGGTTAAACCACATACTATCACTTCCCTATAATAGATTATAGTCAGTTGTAAAGGTGATCTGTATTAGTTTTGTGACCTGATCATGAAGTCCTGTACCCCTCAATGACATACCATAGAATGGTCACATGACTTAAAGAGTAACTCTACTTTTTTTTTTTTTTTTAATCCCCTCTGGGTGATCCATGTATATTACAAGGATTGTAACAATCTTTGTTGCAGGTTCCTGCCTGTTTCTGCTCTAAATAAAAAGTGGTTCCTCTTTGTGTCTTTGGATAATGATTCTGAAAGGGAGTGACTAATTTATTTTAATCAGCTGGTGCGCTTTCAGGGTTCTAATGAGAACAGTTGTAGTGTCTGCATGACTTTAGAAATGATTAACCCTTAGGGAGTATCTCGCCAAAAATGAAATTTCTGTTGCAGAGGATCCCTAAAGCTTGACTTGTATCTGAGTTTTTAATTCTTCCCCCAAACAACAAATGACATTTCTGGAGGTATTCTGTCCATCAATTGTACAGAAGGAATCTAAGTTGCCATATTGCATTGGATTATACAGAAAATGACAGTTTGAAAAGGAAAGGTAATTTTTAACAATAAATTACAATATGACTTGTGTAGCTAATGTATATGCTACATTATCTTTGTTTTATTTGCTATATCTTGTGCCTACAAAAGTAGGCACCCTTTAACCTCCCTGGCGGTATGAGTCTATCTGGAATTATGTACCAAAAGCGGTACAATTATTTTGCATGGAAATTTGGTGTTATGTATTGTAGGCCTGCAATTCTTAGTAATTACTTACCTCAACCTGACCAAACAAGAGTCTAGTAGACATCCCGGGTATGATAAAGTTTGAAACACAAAATCATAAATTATAATATAATAAATAACTATAAATAATTATAACAAATAGTAATGTAATTATAATAAAAATTATTCAATAATGTAATCAAATCAAAAACACAGAAATTTGCTCAGTTGCAGAATTGTCGCTGTCATTAGATTTAGTGTTTGATGACGAATTTCCCCACAAATCCCTATTGCTCAATTCTGCAAGTGATTCTAATTTATTATCGCTGTTTTCTAGCTGGTCTAAAACCACTTTTGACATAAAGGGACACTTTTTGGTTGCTATGGACAATCTCCAGTTTCCAGGCAGAAAGAACAGTTTTTATAATATAAAACTGCATGCAGGACACTGGACAGACCACTAGGGACAAAGGGGGTGTGACATTATTTGATACAGTACTGTAATCTGTAAGATTACAGTATACTGTATGTATTGTGTGTTTTTCACTTTTTGAATTTGGCGCTGAACTCCGCCCCCGTGTGCCGCAACGTCGCAGGGAACGGAGCTCGGCACCCAGCAGTGTGAATCGAGCGAGACACGGCTCGCACACACTGCGGGGAGACATCGCAGGATCCAGGGAACAAGGTAAGTAACTTCCCCTGGATACTGCGATGCAGCCCGAGTCTGGCTCGGGGTTACCGCTCTTAGCATGAAAAACTCACCACGAGCCTGACTCGGGAATACCGCTAAGGGGGTTAAAGTGTTACTAAACCCATATCAGTAAAATCAGTCTGTATCTGCAGTACAGCATGCTTGTTATACTCACATTTTAACTGTGGGCAGCTGAAGCTGCTGCCTGTTCACTTCCTGGATTTACACAGACACACCTCTGCAGCTCTCGTTGGCCCTCTTATGACTCACCCCCCTCCCTTCCTGGAAAACTCTCACGAGGGTGAGAGAGAGAGCTGTGCATGATGTCATAAGCCTAGGCTAAATACCAGACAAGAAACAGGAAGTGGGCTGTAAACGTTATTTACTGGCAGAAAAATAATGTTTTACGATCCAAAGTTAAAACAACAAGGGCAGAAGATTTAAAGACGGAAAAACGAAAACATGACTGAAGTTCTGCTTTAATCTTAATTTATGTATTGCATGTATTATCGTACTTTCACTGATAGTTCTTGAGTCATTTGCAGATTTTTTTTAACTACTAAGAACACTTCTACACCTGAAGTCCTAGCCCCCCCCCCCACACTTTTATGAAGGCATTGTCTTTTGCGTGGTCTTTTCATCTGTTTGATATAATAGAAAATGCCTCCTTTTGCTGAAGAAGGAAATGTCAATGGTGGATTAGACAGAATTTAAAATCATAGCAGGACATTTTGCGGTCAACTCCCATCCTAGTTGTAATACCCAGGAGAAGCCGAACCAGACATCCTAAGAGCTCTGTCTAGTATGATGCATGGTCATTCAGGTAGGTGCATGTATGTGTGTATGTGTGAGTGTGTGTGTGTGTGCGTGTATGTGTGAGTGTGTATGTGTGTGAGTGTGTGTGAGTGTGTATATGTATGTGTGTGCGTGTATGTGTGAGTGTGTATGTGTGTGAGTGTGTGTGTGAGTGTAAGTGTGTATGTGTGTGAGTGTGTATGTGTGTGAGTGTGTATGTGTGTGAGTGTATGTGTGTGAGTGTGTATGTGTGTGAGTGTGTATGTGTGTGAGTGTATGTGTGTGAGTGTGTATGTGTGTGAGTGTATGTGTGTGAGTGTGTATGTGTGTGCGTGTATGTGTGTGCGTGTATGTGTGTGAGTGTGTATATGTGTTAGTGTGTATGTGTGTTAGTGTGAGTGTATATGAGTGAGTGTGTATGTGTGTGCGTGTATGTGTGAGTGTGTATGTGTGTTAGTGTGTATGTGTGTGAGTGTGTATGTGTGTGAGTGTATATGTGTGAGTGTGTATGTGTGTGCGTGTATGTGTGAGTGTGTATGTGTGTTAGTGTGTATGTGTGTGAGTGTGTATGTGTGTGAGTGTGTATGCGTGTATGTGTGTGAGTGTGTATGTGTGTGAGTGTGTATGTGTGTGAGTGTGTATGTGTGTGAGTGTGTATGTGTGTGAGTGTGTATGCGTGTATGTGTGTGAGTGTGTATGTGTGTGAGTGTGTATGTGTGTGAGTGTGTATGCGTGTATGTGTGTGAGTGTGTATGTGTGTGAGTGTGTATGTGTGTGAGTGTGTATGTGTGTGAGTGTGTATGTGTGTGAGTGTGTATGCGTGTATGTGTGTGAGTGTGTATGTGTGTGAGTGTGTATGTGTGTGAGTGTGTATGCGTGTATGTGTGTGAGTGTGTATGTGTGTGAGTGTGTATGTGTGTGAGTGTGTATGCGTGTATGTGTGTGAGTGTGTATGTGTGTGAGTGTGTATGTGTGTGAGTGTGTATGTGTGTGAGTGTGTATGCGTGTATGTGTGTGAGTGTGTATGTGTGTGAGTGTGTATGTGTGTGAGTGTGTATGTGTGTGAGTAGGTATGCGTGTATGTGTGTGAGTGTGTATGTGTATGTGTGTATGTAAGTGTATGTGTGTATGTGAGTGTATGTGTGTGAGTGTGTATGTGTGTGAGTGTGTATGTGTGTGAGTGTGTATGCGTGTATGTGTGTATGTGAGTGTATGTGTGTGAGTGTGTATGTGTATGTGTGTATGTAAGTGTATGTGTGTATGTGAGTGTATGTGTGTGAGTGTGTATGTGTGTGAGTGTGTATGTGTGTGAGTGTGTATGCGTGTATGTGTGTATGTGAGTGTATGTGTGTGAGTGTGTATGTGTGTGAGTGTGTATGTGTGTGAGTGTGTATGCGTGTATGTGTGTGAGTGTGTATGTGTGTGAGTGTGTATGTGTGTGAGTGTGTATGTGTGTGAGTGTGTATGCGTGTATGTGTGTGAGTGTGTATGTGTATGCGTGTATGTAAGTGTATGTGTGTATGTGAGTGTATGTGTGTGAGTGTGTATGTGTGTATGCGTGTATGTGTGTATGTGTATATGCGTGTATGTGTGTATGTGTGTAAGTATGTGTGTGAGTGTGTATGTGTGTATGCATATATATGTGTGTATGTGGCAGGAGTGCTGGTGGGGAGGTTATGGGGAGATTTTACTATATGGGGTGGTTGGATTTGATGCAAGCATTTTCCCAATGTATGACCATCTTGCTGTTTGACTTACATCCTATGATTTTTAACAATAAAACAGTATCTAATTTTCTTGAGATTTTGGACTAATAAAAACATTTTCCTAACAGCAGGACATTTGTGCTCATTTACCACCCACTTGGCCTTTCACATTGAAGTGTCTTTGTTCGCACTTACACATTGGATTTATATACAGTATATTTGCCTTTTTACAATGTTTTTTATTATACCCCTGGAGGGTGTTTACTGTCACATTTTGAACATTATTGATTTACAGTATGTTGATAAGATTATATATTATTCTATGCTATAGTGACTTTTGTGTACATGTACATAGTGGGGTTGCATTACCCTTGGGCACATTACCCTAGCTTTTTGATTATTTTATACACCTGCAAAGGGCCGTCTTTGCTCACATGGGATGGATAGGTGTTCTGTGTAGCCGTGTGTAGGCTGTCTCTTTCATTTCTATAGGAATGCAGTTTTTAGAGTAAAGTCTTTAAAATGTATAACACTTTTGCCTCAGACACAGTCTTTCAGACCTATCCGGTCACCCTGGATACATTTCATGGAAACCTCTTATGACCTAGAAACATGTCTAAGTATAGTATTTTAAAGCGGTTGTATAGTCTTTTTTTTTTACTTTTACCTACAGGTAAGCCTATACTAAGGCTTACCTGTAGGTAAAAAAAAAATCTCAGAAAACCTTTACGGTTTAGGAGATATTCCCCTTGCACTGCGCCGCTGACAAATGCGCACAGGGGATTCTCAGCTGAAGGCCCGGCGGACGCCGGACCTTGCCGGAAAGAAGTCTCCCGCGCGCATGCTCACACTCAGCACTCACAGCGCTGGAGCCGCGATACCCGGAAGACACGCCAAGGCATAATGTCAGCTGCCTCAGCGTGGACCGGGAGAGACACCGACGTCTCGTTCTAAGGTAAGTATTTCATAATGAGCTAGTATGCGGTGCATACTAGCTCATTATGCCTTTTCCTTTACAGGTGTAAAAAAAAAAAAAGTATACAACCGCTGTAAAAAAAAAAAAAATATATATATATATATATATATATATATATATATTAGGGCTGTGGAAATTAACTATTAATTCCTCGATTAATCGATTAATTTTTTTGATCGTTCAAAATTCTTTTGATCGGTACTCACCTCTTCGCCTGCTTCCGGGTCTTCAGGGAGTTCCGTCGGAGATCCGGTGACGTCACGGACACCGGCGGGGCTTGCCGTGTCCATCTGAAGGGCTCCTATGCTGTGCCTTCATATCTGCATGCTGGCGGGACCTTACTATCTGCCACACGCAAGGGCTGTTACACTTCCCTCTATCAACCTGGGATTCTACAGCCATCCACTGGGAGTTGTGATAGTTCCCTTCACGGGACATCTACATGCCGACGGACTGATGTTAACCCCTCCTCATCTGGATTCAGCAGTGGCATCGTTGTACACATTTTTATACCAGTATCCTACTTAGCTACATGTTTTTATGACTGCTTTTGCTACCGTTCGGTATTACTCGCACCATTTTTACAGTTTATGTAGCTACATTGATTTTATCTCCAGTGCAGTATTTATTTTGTTACCTACTTGAAGACTATAAAAGTTTTAATGCTATTCCCATTGAGCGCTGCCTTTGTGTGTTTTTTATATCCTGCTATCCATTTTTCCAGTGGTTGGTAGCTGCACTGGGAATCAGCCTGCAAGGAGATCAGCTAAAAGTAGTTGGATCTGTATGTGCGTTATAAGTAATCAAAATTAGTCGATTAATCGATAAAAAAAAAATCCATTAATCGAACACGAAAATTTTAATCAGTAACAGCCCTAATATATATATATATATATTTTTATAATAATGAACAGCTGCCTGACAAGTTCCACCTTAAAAGCTCCCATCCTTTATTTTCTCTTTCCTCTTTTTTTTTTTTCTGCTCATTTCATTTGTTTCTTTTTTTTTTCTCCTTTCTTTTCTTTTTTATAATACTTGTATAATTATTTTCTATATTTTGTTCTAGTCTGTAATACGCCTCAACATGTATAACTTTGTTGGTTTATGGATTATATAACCTATTGGTTATTGCCTATCCTTATATCTTATCTTTCTATCTTATCTCTTTTCCAATCCGCTGAGTGTATCACAATGTTCATTTAGTTGACGAAAATGGTTTTGTCATAGTGTTCATCAGCTGCATGTTTTCAGTGACTAAAATGAAACAAAAATAAAATTCCGTTTTAATTCAGATGACTAACATCCAACTAAAACTAAAATGGCATTTTAATCAAAAGACTATGACTAAATCTAAATTTGACGTAAAATTTAACACTGGTCAAAAAGCAATATTCTTCTTTGTTTTTGATTTATAAAGATGTTACTTGATACTTGTTTTCATAAGAAAAATTTCCCCATAATTTTTATTGATTTTTGGATAATTTGTACAAACAAGAGGTTATCATACAGAATGTGTCAATGTTTTCATTATTAACAGAAAACTGTTAAAGTTTTTATATTGCGGTAATATGTGCAATGGCATTACAGCCAATAAAGTTTACATTATATTGTTTTTTTTTTTTATATTTTAAAGTTGCACTTCTGTTTGTCAAAAAGCAATACAGTGGAACCTTGGATTACGAGCATAATCCGTTCCAGGATAATTCTCGTAATCCAAAGCAGTCGCATATCAAAGCGAGTTTCCCCATGGAAGTCAATGGAAATTTTTTCCGCATTGACTTCGATGGCATGCAATACCGCATGTGGCCAGAGGTGGGGGGCGCCGGAGAGCCTCGGAAACACTTGGAAAGGCCCGGGGACAGCTCGGCTGACTTCGTAAACCCTCGGAAAGGCTCGACAACACCCGGGAATGGAGTATTTTCGAGTATTTCCGAACGGCTCCGATCGGCTCTGCTCGGCTCCTGTGCCCCCGCACCTCAGGCCCAATGCTGTACTGCACACCCCATTAGCTTGAATTCTGCACGTTTTGCTAGACAACACTCGCAAACCGAGTCAGAATTGAAAAAAAAAAGTTGCTCGTCTTTCAAAATGCTCCTTAACTGCGTTACTCGTAAACCGAGGTTCCACTGTATTTTTGTTTGTTTATGATACTGGAGATTTTAGTCAACTAAAATGTACTGGAGATTTTAGTCGACTAAAATACGATTAAAACTGAAATAATTCAGATGACTAAAATACGACTGAAACTAAAATGGTATTTTAGTCAAAAGACAATGACTAATACTAAATTGAAATTCTGTGTCAAAATAACACTGGTGTATCAGAGCCTGAACAAATATTTTTTGTACATCTTGCTAAAGAACCTGTTGTGTTTATTATTTGGTATGCTTTTGAGATTTTTACTGGTTTAGTAAAGTTATATAATAAAGCAAGATGAGTTATCTCCCTCCCGCTGATTTGATCTCTCCTTATGTTTTTATTTTTATTTTGTTATTGCTTTTGTACATTTTTTATATCATCTAATAAATATATATTGTTATAGGAATGCAGTGGCTGCATGGATGCAGCTGCTGGTCCCAATTTGACAGTCACCCGGATGCATGTCCTGGAATGCATACTGTTTGCATTCAGGGGCCCGCACAGCCGTCAGATTGGGACCAGTAGCTGCGTCCATACAACCACTGCATTCTTGTAGATATGAATACCTCTGCATCCAATGCCGGCAAAGATGGCCCTTCGCATTGGTTTATGGGTAGGTATGCTGGTGTGAATGTGGCCTTACCATACTTGTAACAGCATGTCATAAAACCTACCAGAACTCAAGTTCAAATCTATATACAGTATTCAAGGAGTTCAATCACGGCACAGTTGAACACTGCAGAATGGGTCAGTGTTTAATAAATAATAGGTGATAATCTGAGTGGTAATGTTTCTACAGAATGGGGATGTAATTATTAATCTTCGTTCTGTGCCTCTGAGAAATGCACTCAGCAATCCAGACAACATTCCGACATTCCTGTTCCTTCAGCTTCACATAAGCGTAGAAGACACCAAAGTGGAACTGATTGTTGAACGCCAGCACATTCATTTTAACCTTTAAAACAAAAACAAACAAACATTTAAACGGCTGTAAATGATGTACAAGCACTTTAAAATGTTCCTTTAAAACATTCCTAAACCGTAAACTGAAACAATGAAACTCTACACCCATGGTGTCTCTGTCAAGTGGTACTCTATCAAGTTTGCATGTTTACTTTATGACTGAGGCTGTTGATTTTCACACTGATCCGACACGGAAGTCCCACAACTTCTGATCTGACTTTGCCCTGAGACTTAAGCCTCGTACACACGGTCGGACTTCCATCGGACTTTTCCATGTTTTTTTGTCCGAATGGAGTTGGTTGGGAACACCCATAGCATACACACCACAGGACTTTTCTGCAAACTTTCTTAAAACTTCTTACAACATCACGTGTTTTTTCTGCTCTTTTCTGATCTTTACTGCCACCCTTTGGTCAACTTCTGCTATTGTTGGTTGATTTTAACATTAATTGTTTTGTCCATCGGACTAAAGTCCGATGGTTTTCTGTACACACGGTCGGACTTTGCTCCATCTGACTTTTGTTGGGCAAAAGTTTGTCCGTTTGCAGACCCAACTTTTGTCCGATGAAATCCAAAACCAAACGAAAAAAGTTTGTCCGATGGAGCGTACACACGGTCGGATTGTTGGTCCAACTTGCTTAAAACGAAGTTTGTTGGGCAAAAGTCCGACCGTGTGTACGGGGCTTTAGGGTCTGATTTCCATGCAAATTCAATGAACAGGATCCAATTTTGATCCGACTGAGATGATTGCGACTTGTTTTTTGAACAATGCAAACAATTCCTTTGGCTCTGGTATGAAACCTCATGCCAAATTTATATATATATATATATATATATATATATATATAAAAAAGAAATGGCATGGATCCCCCCCAAATCCATACCAGGCACTTTGGGTCTGGTATGGATCTTGAGGGGGAACCCTATGCCAAAATAGAAAAAAAAGCATTGTGGGGTCCCCCCAAGACCATACCTGACCCTTTGATCTGATGGGCGGCACAGTGGTGTAGTGGATAGCACTCTCAACTAGCAGTAAAAAGGGTCGCTGGTTCGAATCCCGACCATGACACTACCTGCCTGGAGTTTGCATGTTCTCCCGGTGCTTGCGTGGGTTTTCTCCGGGTGCTCTGGTTTCCTCCCACACTCCAAAGACATGCTGGTAGGTTATTTGGCTTCTGTCTAAATTGGCCCTAGTATATGAATGTGAGTTAGGGTCCTTAGATTGTAAGCTCCTTGAGGGTAGGGACCGATGTGAATGTACAATATATATGTAAAGCGCTGCGTAAATTGACAGCGCTATATAAGTACTTAAATAATAATATGGATTTTGAGGGTAACCCCCACACCCAAAAAAATAAAAAACGGATCCATACCAGACCCTTATCCGAGCATGCAGCCTGGCAGGTCAGGAAAGGGGGGACGACGAGGGACATCCCCCCCTCCTGAACCATGCCCTCAACATTGGGGGTGCGTTTTTTGTTTTTGCTTGGGGTTTACCCTTAAAATCCGTACCAGACTGAAGGGTCTGGTATGGTCTTGGGGTGATACCATGCCGTTTTTTTTTTTTTTATTTTGGTGTGGGGTAACCCCTCAAGATCCATACCAGACTCAAAGGGTATGGTAAGGGTATGGGTGGGGGGGGGGGGGAGATTTTACATTGCATACACTTGATCTCAGAGAACAAGTCGCATGCCACAAGTCGGATCAGTTAACATGATGATCCAACTTGGATGTAACTTCCATTCAAACCAATGGGCTGAAATTGTGCCCAAGTTGGATCAAGGTGGTGCAGGAACCTTTTTCTGAGTCAGACCAATTAAGACGTCTCTCATAGGGAACAATTCATTTTGACATGTCATGCGACTTGTGCTCTCGAAGTTGGAGCGCATGTCGAACCAATGTGAACCCACCCTAATCAATGAAAAGTGAGTAGTGTGGGGTAACCTAAATCAACCAATCAGATCAACCTTTCTTTAATTGATGCAATTAAAGGTGATTGTTAATTGGCTACTACTGATCATTTCAAGTTTGGCATTGCCTTATTGAAGCTGAACACCAGCACAGCTAAATACACAGATGAAATACATATGTATACAGTATAGAGTTTAGTCTACCTGACAGAGCATTTACATTTCTGTCCATCCAGTCCTGTGATTTACACAACTCTGCCACACAACATAGCCCTGCTGCAGTTAATAAACACAGGTCTTGTCCCTCCCCCAGCATGTGACTGGATATGAAATGAGAAGCAGCAGACAGATGAGCTCATCTCTCTGTCACCCTGCTCTCCTCCTATCAGTATATTCCATAATAGCAAATGCACATGGGTGACTGGTTCTTTGTGTTGTTTCTCCCTCTCTCAGTATGATGCCGCGTACACACGACCGTTTTTAATGACGAGAAAAATTTCATTTTTTTAAATGGTCATTAAAAATGATCGTGTGTGGGCTTTCCAGCATTTTTCCTGATGAGAAAAACGCCCAGAATCACGACGAGAAAAATTGGAACATGCTCTAATTTTTCACGTCGTTTTTTACATCGTCGTTTTTCTCGTCATGAAAAACGGCCGTGTGTAGGCTTTAAGGACGTGAAAAAAAATGCGCATGCTCAGAATCAAGTATGAGACGGGAGCGCTCGTTCTGGTAAAGCTAGCGTTCGTAATGGAGATAGCACATTCGTCACGCTGTAACGGACTGAAAAAAACGAGGCTGAAAAGCGCGAATCGTCTCTCAACAAACTTTACTAACATGAAGGGTGGCGCCATCCGAATGGAACTTCCCCTTTATAGTGCCGTTGTACGTGTTGTACGTCACCGCGCTTTACTCAAACATTTTTTTCCACGATAGTGTGTAGGCAAGGCAGGCTTGAGAGGAAACACGAAAAATCGCGTCGAGAAAAATGCCGTTTTTTTCAATGACATTAAAAACGGTAGTGTGTACGCGGCATTAGGACTACTGTACAAGGGATTGTTACCTTCCAAGTCAAATGACACTGCTTCAATAAAAAATACATTTAATATTATTATTATTGTATTCATAAATACAGAGCTAGATTATTTTGTGGCTTTTATATCTGCCTGTACTTCCGCTTTAAAAAAAGGCAACAGGCTTTGGAAAATAAAGAAATAAATTGCAGCAAATTTCTGTCTTTGTACGTAATTCTACAAAATTCTACATCATGTGACTGAAATATGTTGTAATTTACAGCAATTTGAAACCTTTGTAGGAAATGAGACTTTCAGGGAGTAGACCAGCCACAGATTTGCTATGTATCAGAAAATACCTGTACTTATTCCTACATTGACTAGATCGGGCCATGTTATTAGTAAAATATTTCAGAGATGGTGTTTTTTTCCTTTAATGTTGACCTTCAAACAGCAGAAAGAAAACAACAAAACTGCACAAAATTTAATACAGTTCTGCAATAATTACAATTGTTAAATGTCATTTGAAATATAGGAATTCCAGCCTGTAAAAAAAGAATAAAAATAAAATAAAAGTCAGTAGCTACAAATACTCCCACCCTGTGATGCCAGCGAATTGGCATTGACTTTCCAAACCTAGAAAGAAGACCGGGTGAAGACCGAAGCTGTGGCGTCAGACAGTCCAGGGGAGCTCCGCCAAACGGGTAAGTGCGGACCTGGAGGGGGCCGCCTGCGCCCTCCTAAAATCCTCCAGAACCAGCCACCACTGAGGGGGAGTGTGTCCAGCTTTCCAGCACCAGATCGCCCCCCCCCACCCCTCTTACCTCTGCAAGCACTCCCAGGATTGGCTACTCCTCGCCTCAGCATTATTAGCCATGCTGAAGTCATGTGGTGCCTTCCTTGATTGGTTTGCTAGACATAGACTTCTGCTGTTTGGGATCAAATTCCTCACCATTTTCTATTTTGCCAAGCCATATTTTCTGATTTCTATGGATCAGCTGTCAAAAGTTACCGGTGCCAGGAATTCTCATACACACAGGTGCTGGGTAGCTTTGACATGCGCGCATTGAGGAGACTACGAGCGCTCTCTGCTCACTTTCCTATGTCCCTATGTGAGGCCAAGTCGTGCAGCTCTGCATGCCAGGAAGCAGTGGCGGCCGGTGGTAATCTTTTTGGGGAGCGGCAAACAGTACCACCCCCCCCACCGTTTGGTCGGGTGGTTCTGGTGCACTTACCACATCTATGGTGGGCAGCGCTTCTCCCGGGCTTTACCAGAGGCTTCCCTTGCTCGGTGGTGACGGCTTTCCCTTCCCCTGCTCTCCACGGGCATCGCAGAGACTTCGGGTTCCTTCCTCCTCCTCCGTGGCCAATTGGGACTCTTCTCTTTTCGGCCAATCGGAAAACAGGTCTCACATCTGATTGTCCGGATTGAGGATCAATGTTTCAATAGCGAATATTCATTTGCTGTTGTAACACCTGGGTGGGCACCTGGCGCAATGCGCTGCGCCACGAGCCCACCCTATTTTAAAGCCTATTAGAGCCTCTGGCTTTAATCAGGTACTTTTAAAAAACACCCCTGCCGCTATAATTCACGTGCGCCGGCATCCTGAAAGGGGCCGGACGCATAAATAGGGGGTGGAGGTGTCCTGCGATATAGTGACCATAGATAGAGCATGGGGTGGCGGCCGTCGATAGAAGGGGCGGCGCTCCGGCGCCCCTAATGGACGGGCCGCCACTGCCAAGAGGAGTGTAGAGGTGGGAGGGGAGTCCTGTGATGTCACAACTCAAATTCCGGCATTGAGACCCTTCCACCCATGTCTGATATTGACAGGGCTCATACGGGCGCACAGAAAAATAATTGGAAGCTAAAAATATATAGATTCAATTTGGAGATGTGGGTACTTTACTATGTGCCTTTGTTTTATTTTACATACCCTGCAGGTACTAAAAACTCTGCTTTCTATTGTAGATGCAGCAAAGGGGATAGCACTCAGGTAGGGATGGGTGTCATAAAGGTTTGCCTTATTAGGAAACCCTTGCAACACAGTATGGTTAGTTATATAAGAGGTACACTTCACCCAAGTGAGATATTATACATTTCAAAGAACAAATACACAGATTTAGTCATTTCTCAATTAGTTATGGAATCTCTTACTTCATGCTCAAAAAACTTGTCTTCCAATGTCTTCTCTCCGGTTCCATTTCCAACCCCTTCAAACATAGCTCTATACTCCTGAAAGGGAAACCAGTGTTCTGTTATACATCAGGTCATGGGCTGCCAGTTGAAGGACATTTTGCTAACTGATATTGGAAGAAGAGTGCTCAGTGGCTATATGTTCATTCATATTCAAACCATAATATAGTGGCCCAAAGTGGCCTAAGAAATGCAAGCATGTATGTAGCAATCAGCCTGTGCAGAATATAAATGTGTTCTGCAAGTGCAAGTCCTTATTGTAACATCCAGATATACACTATATTACCAAAAGTATTGGGACACCTGCCTTTACATGCACATGAACTTTAAAGGAGAAGTATAGCCAAAGCTCGTTTGGCTGTACTTCTGATATGGATCACAGGAGTGCAGTTTGTTTTGCACTCCTTTGACAAATTTTCACAGAAGTCGGTCCAGGCACCGCGTCATCATGGCAAAGGGAGTATGTATCCGATAGGTGCCTAGACTGACACACGGCTCAGTCTCTCAGCGAGCTGCTGAGAGACTGAGCCGGCTGCCCCCGCCCCCTCCACAGCCCAGCACTCCAGTGAGCGAGGAGGGGGCAGAGCAGAGAGCTGTGACTGACAGTCTGCAGCTCTCTGCTCGGGGAGCTGTCAGAACCGAACGATCGGCGGTGTTCGATCGCTCGGTTCTCAGTGCAGAAGCAGCACTGGACTGTACTGGAACGCTGTAAAATGCATGTTAGCAAAATCTGCTACCATCAAGCCAGCAATATACATTGTAGATGATAGTTGGATGTTAGCATGTGTTCAAACCACTAAACAATCTGTCTTCTATTCAGTAAGCACTAAGGCCTGGTTCACACCTTTGCATTTTTTAGTGTGTTTTCAGTTTTACAGAAAAACACTACAGTCCATTTAACATGGTTTCATATGGGTCATGTTCACTTCTGTGCATTTTATGGAAAGGGCCAGAGACTTTTTCCTGGCTTTTGGTTTCATAGACTTCAATGAATCAAAAGGATTAGGGGGTTAATTTTTTATTTATTATAGTATAGTATTCATTTATTGTATTTATTTATTGTATTTATTGTTTATTTATGATTATTTTTATCTATTTGTGTATTTATTTTACATTTATTTATTCATGTATTATGACTATTATCAGTGGTAATAGTATCAGTATTAATACCCTTATGCCCTGAATACACGGTCGGTTTTTCCGATGAAAAAGTCTGATGGACTTTTTTCATTGGAAAAACAGATTGTGTATGGGCCTCATCTGACTTTTTTCCATCGGTGTTAAAAAATAGAACATGTTTTAAATTTTTCCGATGGGAAATTCTGATCGTCTGTGTGGAACTTCATCGGAGAAAAAACCCACGTATGCTCAGAATCAAGTCGACGCATGCTCAGAAGCATTAAACTTAATTTTTCTTGGCTCGTCTGAGTGTTTTACGTCACAGCGTTTGGGACTGTCGGAATTTTGTCTGATGGTGTGTAGGCAAGACTGATGAAAGTCAGCTTCATCGGAATTCTGACGGAAAATTCCATCGGATTTTATTCCATCGGAAATCCGATCGTGTGTTCAGGGCATAACCCTAAAAATAATAATAATAATAATGATAAGATAATAAATAAAATATTAACCCCTAACCCAAACCCTAGCCCCTAACTCTAACCCAAACCCCTAATCCTAACTCTAACCCTAACCTTAACTCTAGCCCCTTACACTAACAAAAACATGAATAATAATAATACAAAAATAAATAAAAGCTGATGGAAAAGCTAAAAAAGCTGCAAAAAAACTAGCAACAAATGATGCAACAGATAATAGTTTTCTCTATTGGCTAATAAAAAAACGCTGTATAAAAATGCAACACAATTGCGCATAAAAAGCGCAAAAGAATGCCGTAAGAACACTCAAAGACGATGTGCTAAGGTGTGAATGCAGCCTTAAACAGGCATTCTGTATGCTATTCATGCAGGATAAAGAATGGATTTCATTAAAGCTGGAAGAGACTTGGCCAAACAATTCCTGGACTAAAAACAAAACCTTGTTCACAGTCTTGCTAAACTTTGATCCATTTGAGTATTTAAGCCAAACAATGAAATAAAGGTGGCATTTTATTTCATTGATTGAGCACAAGATGTTTGTGTGAAACGCATCTACGTGACCTCCTGTTGGTGTCTTTGGTGTTATCACTTTGAACAATAAAAGGCAATCGGAATTCCTGGATGTGCAGCCATTTCTTTTCTTACATGGCATTTTCAGGTTGTTCAGAATGCATACTGCTATAACAGTATATGATAAGATATATACATTACATATGAAGGTATATGGACTTACAGCATAATATTCAGCTGTGCTTTTTACTTGCTCGTAGTCTTCAGCGTTGGCGAGCAGCCCCAACCCCTCTGGGTACAGCTTCCCACATGTTGGGTACAAGGTCTTTCTGTCCTCCTTGTTAAGCTCAGTGCCAAAAGAGTTTATAGTGATAATAAATGCCCTTCTATCTGCTTCAAACTAGAATAGGAAACAAGTGAAATATATCTTTATTAAAAAAAAAGATTTACCATGGCAAAAATACACCTGTCAGAACCCAAATGGTACAAATATGCTCCAGGGTTACAATGCAAACATCAAAGTTGTATTATTTGTAGCTCTACTGAAACTGGAAACTTTGCCCAATAAGAATGCCCATCTTTAACATTGTAAATCAGCAAATTTTCAACCAATGCACAAACTCCAACCAAGAGCAGACACAATTATTATGATTGAATGTTATTTTGTCTTGAATTCTGATAGAGGACTATAGTTTCTGTCAATATGAAGGAAGAATTTATTATCCTCTGGTACAACAGAAAACACATAGCTCAGTACATTTCTAATGGTGTTTGGTGTAGTCTGATGACATCTAGTGGCCAGTCGCTTCATTTACTTTTGCCATTTCATAACTTGTGTTGTCATGCACTTGTGGTGTCATGCACTTGTGGTGTCATGCACTTGAGGTGTCTTGCACTTGAGGTGTCATGCACTTATGGTGTCATGCACTTGAGGTGTCATGCACTTGTGGTGTCATGCACTTGTGGTGTCATGCACTTGAGGTGTCATGCACTTGAGGTGTCTTGCACTTGAGGTGTCATGCACTTGTGGTGTCATGCACTTGTGGTGTCATGCACTTGAGGTGTCTTGCACTTGAGGTGTCTTGTACTTGTGGTGTCATGCACTTGAGGTGTCTTGCACTTGAGGTGTCATGCACTTGAGGTGTCATGCATTTGTGGTGTCATGCACTTGTGTTGGAAATTTGTTCAGGCACCTCCTTGTTGAAGGTTCTAGAACTTAGAGACCCATTTATACTAGATGAAGATCAATTGCATAGCTCCCAACTGTCCCTGATTTTGAGGGACTGTCCCTGATTTGGAGCAATGTCCCTCTGTCCCTCTTCCCCCCTCATTTTGATCTGATCAATTTAGCTGTATATAAAATGCACTTTTTATCTTTCAAAAGGTGTTTCCCAGTGCTAAACCTTTCTTCCAAATTCTAAATTGATGCATTTGTACATTTTAAAAGCCAATATAAAGGAATAGTAGTGATATAAAAAAAGCCCTTGTGGATTTAATGAACCTTTTTTGGGGGTTAATTCTCCTTTAAGGGGGTGTGGCAGGGTGCATGTCCCATGCCTACATACGTTTGCTGGTAGGTGTCCCTCATTCCCATCTCAAAATGTTGGGAGGTATGCAATTGGGCGCTGGGACTCCTTCCATTTTGGCATAGACCTGGACTCTACTTGGCTCTAGGGCAAGTGGGATGCAGGAATTATTCTTTGTGATGCCCCATCTTTTGTCTTGGTTTGAAATATTCTGGTTGTCTGTCTATCTCTGGTTTTGATGCTTTCTAAATCACCTGTAACAGGCATACTCATTTTTGTTTGTGAGTATTGGAGACACTGGATCATAGCCAGGCAACAATAATTTTCCAAAGACAAGCTCAGTAGTGGAAGTCTCCAAATTTTTCTTAGCGTTGTTTTTTTCTGGCAACATTTTTTCATGCACTTAAAGTGATACTAAACATACACTGTTTAGCCACTTAACCCCTTCCTTACCGGGCCATAATAATATGACGCCTGCAGGAACCCTCCCTCCCTCCGGGTGGACGTCATATGACGTCCTTTCTTCCCGGCCATCTAGGAGGCGCGCGCGCGTCCGCGGCACCGCTCGTGACCCTGTGCGCGTACTGGGTGGCCGCGATGTCCGCCGGGCACCCGCGATTGCCTGCGATCATGGCAGGAGTGTGGATCTCTGTGTGTAAACACACAGATCCACCTCCTGTCAGAGGTGAGGAGACCGATGTGTGTTCCCAGTACAGAGGAACACAGATCGGTCTCCTCCCCTTGTGAGTCCCCTCCCCCTACAGTTAGAATCACTCAATAGGGAACATATTAACCCCTTCAGCGCCCCCTAGTGTTAATCCCTTCCCTGCCAGTCACATTTCCACAGTAATCAGTGCAGTTTTATAGCACTAATCACTGTATAAATGTGAATGGTCCCAAAAACGTGTCAAAAATGTCCGATATGTCCGCCGCAATGTCACGGTCACAATAAAAAATCGCAGATCGCCGCCATTACTAGTAAAAAAAATAAAAATGCCATAAATCTTTCCCCTATTTTGTAGACGTTATAACTTTTGCACAAACCAATCAATATACGCTTATTGCGATTTTTTTTTACCAAAAATATGTAGAAGAATACATATCAGTCTAAACTGAGGAAAACATTTTTTTTTTTTAAATTGTGATATTTATTAAATCAAAAAGTAAAAAATATTGTGTTTTTTTCAAAATTGTCGCTTTTCTTTTGTTTATAGCGCAAAAAATAAAAACCGCAGAGATGATCAAATACCACCAAACGAAAGCTCTATTTGTGGGGGAAAAAAACATAAAGATTTCATTTGGGTACAGTGTTGCATGACCGCGCAATTGTGATTCAAAGTACAACAGCGCTGAAAACTAAAAATTGGTCTGGGCAGGAAGGGGGTGAAAATGCCCTGTATGGAAGTGGTTAAAGGCCAAGCCTATTTTTAACACTTGTTGTTTACAAAATAAAATCTGTATTTTCTGCTAAAAATTACTTAGAATCCCCAAAACATTATATGACTTATATGACTTTAAGACTCTGAAGAATAAAATGGCGATTGTTGCAATATTTTATGTCACACGGTATTTGCACAGCGGTCTTTCAAACGCAATTTTTTTAGAAAAAATAAACTTCACTGAATTAAAAAAAAAACGAAACAGTAAAGTTAGCCCAATTTTTTTGTATATTGTGAAAGATGATGGTACGCTGAGTAAATAGATACCTAACATGTTACGGTTTTAAATTGCGCACACCGGTGGAATGGCGACAAACTACGGTACTTAAAAACCTTCATTGGCGACGCTTTAAAAAGTTTGGAGTTACAGAGGAGGTCTTTTGCTAGAATTATTGCTCTCACTCTGACGACCACGGCGATACCTCACATGTGTAATTTGAACACCGTTTACATTTGTGGGCATGACTTATGTATGCGTTTTCTTTGTGACGCGAGCACGCGGGGACGGGGGCGCTTTATAATTTTTTTTTTCTTATTGATTTTATTTTTTAACACTGTCTCTTTAAAAAAAAAATCTGATCACTTTTATTGCTGTCACAAGGGATGTAAACATCCCTTGTGACAGTAATAGGCGGAACGGGTACCCTTTATGGAGGGATCTGGGCTCTAAAAGACCCCAAATCCCTCCTTTGCACTTAAAAGTATTCAAAACTTAAATTTCGGAAAACTGTAGATTTTTTTTAATCGACGCCATTGGCAGCCGAGTAAATTGGAAGTGATGTTGTGACGTTGCTTCTGGGTTTTTACATCAGAGACTCGATCAAAGCCAATTTCGGCTTTGTTCGGGACTCCAGCCAACTGGTGGACGTGCTGGCTGATCGCTCGGGCCTCTCGGTGAGACGTTATCCTTATGATAACAGTCAAGCGGCCGCTGAGCCGCATTGGTTGTTATCATGAAGAAGCCGACCACATGCTCTAAAAAACGGTACTGGGCTTCACCTCGGTAAGTCCCAGCAAGTGTATATTGATTGGTTTACATGAAAGATATAGCAACTACAAACTATGGTGCTGGAATTTTTGTTTTTATACTAATAATGGTGGTTATCAGTGACTAATAATGGGACTGCGATAGTGCGGATGGCAATCTGAAACTAACTGACAATGAGTGGGAAAAGACTAACTGCCACTGACATCACCAGTGACACTAATACAGTGATCAGTGATAATATGATACACTGTCACTGTATTAATGACACAGGCTAGGAAGGGTTTAACACCTTGGGTAATCAAAGGGTAAATGTGTGCCTGGCAAGCAGGGCCGGGACAAGGGGTGGGCAGGAGGGGCGGCTGCCCCTGGTGCAATGGTTTATTGCAGGGATGGGGGGGCACCCAGACCCTAACCCTAAAGGAAAGGGGGGCGCAGTTTGGCATCTTTGCCCTGGGCGCTTGATGACCTTGTCCCGGCACTGCTGGCAAGTGTTCATTTGTGTAATGTTTGCTGCTGTTTACTAAAGATCTCTTTGTTTCTCCTTCCTGCTTTGCAGGGAGGAGAAACAGAGAGATTGTTCTCTCTGTACATAGAGTGTTAATTGTGCGAGCACGCACCCTAAACCCGGAAACAGGCAGCGACGTACCAGTACGTTGATTTGCCTGTACAGGCCGTCTGCCTACCAGAACACCCAGATCCTTCTCCACCATTGACTCCCCTAGTTTTAATATAAATCTTTCGTTCACTTTTTTAGTGATCCAGCAAACCGATATTATATGTGATGTTTTGGGGAGTTGTCAGACATTCTCTCATTGCTGTTATTAGAACCATTGTACCCAGGTAAAAATACGAAATCAAAACCAGTGGCCCAGTGGGGATCTATAGTGTCTTAAAGGGGTTGTAAAGCCTCGTGTTTTTTCACCTTAATGCATCCTGGCTCGCTTGCAGGTCAAGGCACACCGTGCTATATGCCCGTATCCTCCCTTCAAGAGGTCGAGCGGTGTTAACAGATCTTTGGGTTCACCTTCAGTTGGTTCTCGTCTCCTAGAGTATAGGGACAAGTCTCTATTTCTCACAAGTAACTCCAATGTCCACACCACAGTAAACTCCAACATTGAGTTTATTTTTATAAGCAAAGTTCAATAGACAGTAAAGATGGATGAGAGAAAGGACAGCAAGGTGTTGGGAGATAGGTCCTGGCACAATCAATATTGTAGTCGCCACTCAATCCCGAGTGGGTTTAGCTCACCCGGATAGTTCCCTGTAAGAGCGGATCCTAGCAGCCGGAGTGATGCTCGAACGTTTACTTGAGCTTTCCCAGAGATACGATCGGGAGATCCTCTGCCACAGAATCTTTAAGTCCCAAACCTCTCAGCACATGCAACACAAGGACAGGTGTCGGCGACAGCACGTTGCAAGGCCTGTAGTGAATCTTAGAATCCCTCCAGAAGGTTACCAGGCCCTTTTCTTTCAACGTGAACTTTCACCGGTCCCTCAGAAAGGTCCTCCCCGGCCTCCTCTTCTTAGAGCGGGTTCCCTCGCAAGGGCACCCTGGGATTCCTCTTTCGGGGATGGGCCCCAGCTAAAGGTGCTGGGCCCAATAGTAGAGTTGCAGCCCCAGGCTAAAGGTGCCTGAGACTGATACACACGCGCACCCCTGGCCTGGAGGGCCGGGTGACGCGAACTGCTCCCCAAAAGATGGCGTCTGCAACTTATGTATCCTCTCCAAGCATGCACAGCAGGTTAACCACGCCCACTGCCGAGAGAGGACACCCTAAGGCATAGCAATGCCACCCACGGTTCAACCCTGACCCAAGACGGCAGTGCCACCTGCAGGCCACAGGGAACTGTACATCAGGCTGCATTACATAGGCAGAAGCTAGTCCTAACAATCAAAATGGTCTGAGCCTGGCTACTGGCTCAGACCAAACCCCTAAATTTAAGTACATAGCACCCCTGAAAGTAAAGGGGCGCTACATATGCATTGAGGTGAAAAAACACCTTGCACTGCCGGCTCCCCCGAGCCCCCGTTTTACTTACCTGAGCCCCGAATTTCCGTGGGCGCGATCCCGTGTCATTCTCCCCATGGCTTCTCGGCTCTTCATTGGATAGATTGATAGCAGCGCAGCCATTGGCTCCCGCTGCTGTCAATCAAATCCAATGACGCGGCCGCATGGGGGATTCATTATTCAAGTATGCCAAGGATCATGGATGCCAGACACAGGAGCACACCCGCAAGGTAACCCCCTCGGGAGAGAGCTTCCCAGAGGGGGTTATCTATTGTGGAGAGGAGCCGCGAGAGCCGCCGTGGGACCCCAGAAGAGGACGATCGGGGCCACTCTGTGCAAAACGAACTGCACAGTGGAGGTAAGTATGACATGTTTGTTTTTTGTTTTGTTTTTTAAACGTGAACCTTTAGTATCACTTTAAGAATTCCTCGTTTGTATACATTTTTTGTGCTTGATCAGCGTCTTGGTATCATCATAGTTAATTTACTAATTAATATACAAGACATACTGATGTTGCAATGCGTAAGATCACCTCCTCCAGTCCACTGTAACATTTTCTGAGACCTGTTTCCCAGTCTTCTGTTCCTTCATATGAAGGTCATAATTACACCACAGAGTCTGATTTGGAAATGTTTTCTTAGTGCTATGTGTCCTGGGCTACTATCCAGATCATCTCTAACATAATCTAGTGTTATAATACTGACCCACCTAAAGAATCAACCACTAAGCTTAGAGCTCTATCTGGCATCCATGATCCTTGGCAAACTTGAATAATGAACCTTTTCATACAGACATCACTTTTTTCATTCCTAACTAGGTTGCCTGTTGATAAGTATGAAGAATACTTTGAAACAGTGTGATACATAAACAGAACTGTCATAGTTCACCATTCTGTAGGCACCAGGGGAAGCCACTTGAGATATGACCTTGGGACTCCTCTAGGTGGCCCCTGTTATGTCTGCATCAGTTCTCCTGCTGGATTTACCCACAAGCATCCATAAAGACCAAGCCAAACATTGTGTGTGTAACATTGTGGTGCTGCCCCATACTCTTATTTTTGTTTTCTTATATATAGTTTAACTGATTTTAAGAAAATTGTACAACTAGTAGGTCATAACATCAAGCAAAGTATTGAGCTTGCAGGCTCAATATATTTGGGTACATGTAATGCCTGACAGTCCAAAAACAAATTGCCTTGAACTGTTTCAAGAAGTAACTTGACAAATCACACACATAGGTTTGACTTGATGGACTTTTGTCTTTTTTCAACCTTGCCTACTATGTAACTATGACAATAGGAAAGGTAAGTAGGACAAAAATTAAATAAAAGGGGGGGTGTTGGGTAAAGGGAACAGGAATTTAAAAACAATGGCTATCCTGGCATGCATATAAGCTTTAGCTTTTGTGTGTGATTATAGACATTGCAGGTGGTGTTTGGGAGAGAGAATGGTCAAAGTCACCACCACTATGCTCAACCGTCAGTGATAACAGAAGCACAAAGTTACACAGAGAGGGTACATAATCATCTATCCTAAACAATTAATCAATTACAAGTAGTCCCCAGAAAGATAACTTTCTGCAGATTTAAATGCCAACCAACATGCCCAAGACAGATAGCATTTAGAATTTGCATCTCATGTACTATGTCTTTCATAAGGCAGTACAGTATTGGTGTACTGTTGGTCTATCATTCCCGCATAGACAGTGCAGACAATAACTGCTCTTAATGATACTGCTGTAGGTATTGTGCACAAATGCCATATGGTACATATAGACCTTACAAATATCCAACCTGATTCAGAGGTATTTTCATTCATGTGAAATGGATATTAAAAAAATAGGTTCGTTTTTAGTTTTGCTGTATGTCATACACATGTTGTACCTCGAGAATAGGACACATAATTTCTTCGGTCGTCCCTCCGAGACCTTTGCAGAACTTGTAAAATGCTTCCAGATAAGACTGGCAGAGAAAACAAATTCATTAATTTCTATACAGGCTGCCTTGTTTTGAGCATATATCACTCTTATTTACTATAAATAATAATAATAAAAAAGAATATTTATATATATATATATATATATATACACACACACACACACTGAGCAAAATTGTAAACGCAACCCTTTTATTATGAGCTGAACTTAATGATCTACGACTTTTTCTATGTATACAAAAGGCCTATTTCTCTCAAATATTGTTCACAAATCTGTCTAAGGCTCGATTCACACTAATGCATGTTGCTTTTGAGCGTTTTTTGCCTTGCTTTTTTGCGGTGCTTGCTGCGTTTTTCAACATGCGTTTCTACTGCATTTTTACCAGCGATTTGCGTTTTGCGTTTTTTTTTTATTAATTTTTATAAATTAATTTTTATTTTTATACATTTCCATAAAAAAAAATATAAAAAAAAAAATGCAAATCGCGGCAAAATCGCGGTAAAAACACATCAAAAACTTGGTACTTGCGTTTTTGATACAGGTCCATTGACTTCTATTACATGCAAAACGCTGCTTTTTGCATGAAAAAAAGTCCCCGACCCTTTCCAAAACGCAGAGGTACAAAAATGCATTGATGTGAACATGTTCCATAGGAACCCATGTTAAAAAATTTCCATGCATTTCTGCAAAATGCAAAATGCACCAAAAAACGCATTAGTGTGAATGGAGCCTTAGCCCTGGTTCACACTGGTGCGATTTGACATGCGTTTTGACATGTCAAATCGGCGGCATTTGCCGTGAATGACACCGTCCTAATCGGTGCGACGCCGCATCTGCGAACTGCACCGATTTCGAAAAGTTAGTTTTCGACCAAATCGGGATCGCGGCCAAAATCGGGACTTACATCGCGGCCAAAATCGGGACTTACATGCGGGAGTGAAATCGTGCGAGTTCAGCTGAACTCACACGGCTTCATTCCCGCAGCCCAGTGTGAACCTGGGCTAAATCTGTGTTAGTGAGCACTTCTCCTTTGCCGAGATAAACCACGCACCTCACAGGTGTGGCATATCAAGATACTGTTTAGACAGCATGATTATTGCACAAGTGTGCCTTAGGCTGACCATACATTATACAATTTTCTTGAACAATTTTCTTCAGATTTACACAAAACCATATAATATGAGGTCAAACCTAAAAACTTTAAATTTGTATGCAATGAGGCAGGCCCTTGCACTACATAGTTAAAGGTAAATCTAAAGAAAATTGAATAAGAAAATAGTATCATCTTTGGCCAGCCTTAGGCTGGCCACAATAAAAGGCCACTCTAAAATGTGCAGTTTTATCACACAGCACAATGCCACAGATGTCGCAAGTTTTGAGGGGGTATGCAATTGGCATGCTGACAGCAGGAATGTCCATCAGAGCTGTTGCTCTTGAATTGAATGTTCTCTACCATAAGCTGTCTCCAAAGGTGTTTCAGAGAATTTGAAAGTACATCCAGTCCTAGATCTTTAGGTTCAGCTCATGATAAATAGGGGCAAACACAAAATTGTTGCGTTTATAATTTTGCTCTCTCTCTCTCTCTCTCTCTCTCTCTCTCTCTCTCTCTCTCTCTCTCTCTCTCTCTCTCTCTCTCTCTCTCTCTCTCTCTCTCTCTCTCTCTCTCTCTCTCTCTCTCTCTCTCTCTCTCTCTCTCCTCTCTCTCTCTCTCTCTCTCTCTCTCTCTCTCTCTCTCTCTCTCTCTCTCTATATATATATATATATATATATATTAGGGCTGTTACTGATTAAAATTTTCGTGTTCGATTAATCGATTTTTTTAAAATCGATTAATCGACTAATTTCGATTAATTATAACGCACATAGATCCAACTACTTTTAGCTGATCTTCTTGCAGGCCGATTCCCTGTGCAGCTAACAACCACTGGAAAAATGGATAGCAGGATACAAAAAACACACAAAGGCAGCGCTCGATGGGAATAGCATTAAAACTTTTATAGTCTTCAAGTAGGTAACAAAATAAATATTGCACTGGAGATAAAATCGATGTACAGTAGCTACATAAACTGTAAAAATAGTGCGAGTAATACCAAACGGTAGCAAAAGCAGTCATAAAACATGTAGCTAAGTATGATACAACGTGGCTAACATCAGTCCGTCGGCATGTAGATGTCCCGTGAAGGGAACTATCACAACTCCCAGTGGATGGCTGTAGAATCCCAGGTTGATAAAGGAAAGTGTAACAGCCCTTGCGTGTGGCAGATAGTAAGGTCCCGCCGGCATGCAGATATGAAGGCACAGCAAAGGAGCATTTCAGATGGACACGGCAAGCCCCGCCGGTGTCCGTGACATCACCGGATCTCCCTGAAGACCCGGAAGCCGGCGGAGAGGTGAGTACCGATCAAAAGAATTTTGATCGATCAAAAGAATTTTGATCGATTAAAACAATTAATCGAGGAATTAATAGTTAATTTCCACAGCCCTAATATATATATATATATATATATATATATATAATATATATATATATATATATACCGTATTTATCGGCGTATAACACACACTTTTTTCCCCTTAAAATTAGGGGAAAATCGTGGGTGCGTGTTATACGCTGATCCTCAGCCGATCCCCCGCTGAAACGAGCAAGAGGAGCCAAGATACACGAAGCCAAAGTACACTGGGCTTTACTCTGCTCCTCTCGCAGTCCCGCCCATCTCTGACTGCGCCGCTGACATAGAGAAAGCCGAGTGTACTTCGGCTAGTCTCGGCTCCTCTCGCAGTCCCGCCCCTGACTGTGAGCAGAGCCGAGTCTTGCCGAAGTACACTCGGCTTTCTGTATGTCAGTGGTGCAGTCAGTGGAGGTGGGCGGGACTGCGAGAGGAGCGAGTCTAGCCGAAGTACACTCGGCCCCGCTCGCTCATCTCCACACAGAAATTGGCGCCAATTTTAAAATCGCCGAGACTGGCAAGGCTGCAAAGGCACTGGGCAAGGCTGCAAAGGCACTGGGCAAGGCTGCAGATGGACACTGAGCAAGGCTGCAGATGGACACTGGGCAAGGCTGCAGATGGACAAGGCTGCATTTAAATGTAAGTTTAAACTTCCCTCCTAAACTTGGGGTGCGTGTTATACGCCGATAAATACGGTATATATATATATTTTATTTTTTTCCTCATTTACTTTTGTTAAATAGATCTTATTTATAGCATAAAGTGGTATTTTCTTTGCTACTCCTATAGTTCCACAAGCCCACAAACCCTACTCTCTCATGACTGAAGACAAAGGGAATACAGACCTTTTTCATATTCTATATCCTCTTACCCAGCTGCAAGCAGCCAAGGAAGGATTATAAAGGGCCAGTTCACAACCACATGCATTTTTTTTTCTGCATCAAAAACGCATGGAAAGTAGGTTACAGGCATACCCCACTTTTAAGTACACAATGGGGTTTATTTACTGAAGCTGGAAAGTGCAAAATCAGGCTCACTTCTGCATAGAAACCAATGAGCTTCCAGGTTTTATTACCAGGCTTAATTGAACAAGCTGGGGATAGAAGCTCATTGGTTTCTATGCAGAAGTGAGCCTGATTTTGCACTTTCCAGCTTTAGTAAATAAACCCATTGTGTACTTAAATGTGGGGTATGCCTATATATGGTTTTCAATGGCATAGTTCACATCAGTATTTACAGTTCCAGTGCGTTTCAGTTCCAAAAAAAAAGTAGAACATGCAGCATTTTCCCTGCACTGGACTGTACTGGAACAATGTAAAACGCATCTAAAATGCACTGGAACACACCAAAAACGCACTGGAATGCATCAAAAACGCGTCAAAAACGTGCATGCAAAAAAGCACCTGAAACGCATCCGGACTGCATTTCTATGGTGTGAGCTGGCCCTCAGGCAGGTTATGAACCTTGACTTATGCCATTCCTGAAGAGTGTATATTGTATCACCTCTGCCGTTTTTATTTTTTGCGCTATCAACAAAAAATAACATACAATTTTGAAAAAATAAAAAAATATTTTTTACTTTCTGCTATAAAATACATCCCAAAAAAAAAAAAAAAAATCTAATTTCTTCATCAGTTTTGGCCAATATGTATTCGCCTACATACTTTTGGTGAAAAAAGTCCCAATAAATGTATATTTATTGGTTTGCGTAAAAGTGCAGTGTCTACAAACTATGGGTATTTTTATTTATTTATTTATTTTTACTAGTAATTGCGGCGATCTGCGACTTATAGCGGGACTGACATATTGCGGTGGACAAATTGGACACTAACTGAAACTTTTGACACTTTTTGGGGACCAGTGACACTGATACAGTGATCAGTGCTAAAAATATGCACTGTCACTGTACTAATGACACTGGCTGGGAAGGGGTTAACATCAGGGGCGATTAAAGGGTAAACTGCGTTCCTAGCCTGTGATTCAGTATTGTGGGGGAGGTGCTTTTACTAGTGGAAGGCATGGAATGGTGTCCCTGCTTTACAGAAACACAGGATCCATGCCTTCTGTACTGACAGAACTGCGATCTGCCTTGTTTACATAAGCAGACTGCTGTTCTGCCTGTGTACAGAAGCATCGGCGGGTGCCGACACACATCGAGTCTGCCATACCTGCCGATCAGCTCCCGCTGTGTATAATCAGACCCAATAGTGCCACGATTGGGGTGCCATTGAAAGTAACGGGACACATCCCGCGTTTTGCAGCGTTTTGGGATTGTGGGCAGAATCGCACCGATTCCGCCTGCGATCCAGAACGCCATGGTGTGAACGGAGCCTTACAGTTGTAGTTCATTTTGTTTTGTTCTTTTGTTTGTTGTATTTTAACTACTTACAGAGGGCTTATCTGTTTAGTATTTACCGTATGTACTTTTCTGTTTTTATTGTTTATGTATGGTAGTAAACACCTTTTCAAAGTATTTACTATTTGTGTATTGTTTCTATTAAAGCTGAAGTGTATTCTCCTTTAAATTTTGCTCCACTGGTTCCGCCTTTCTCCCTCATCAACCTGCTAAAAAAATAAAAAAATAAAAATAAAAACCTTTTTTGTCTATTTTTTGGAAATAGGAGAGTTTTAATGAAACCACTTCAGCTCAAAATCTTTATCTTTCTTTTGTTAGACTTGCCATATAGTAAACATACGGTAGTTCTTTTTTTAATCAACTTCCTGCAGGCTGAACAAAGAAAATCTGACCAATTCCTCCATACACGCTATACATTGCGGACAGACAAATCACTCACTGCAACTGTTGTATTTTCACTGCTGGCTCCACTGACTGTCTAAATATCATCAGGAACCAGACAAAATTCTTTCCATGTACGGCCAGTTTTAGTTTTTGTGTTTATTTTTAAAAAAAAGCATACATAGAAAAAGGTTGTGGGTTTGATTTACTAAAGGCAAATTGTGAACGGTCTGTTTGCCTTTAATAAATCAGTACAGTATGTGAGCCTGCACCTTAGTATTTACTGTGGATCAGTTTTCCTGTAATTTTTATGTTGTTACACATGGTCTTCTACTGTTATATGTGGCAGAACATACCTTGTAAAGCTTGTTGCGCATAATTTCAATGTTCATCTCATCCATGTCATTTTCTGACAAGCAGTCTTGGAAAAATTCAGCTACAATTACAACACAACACGGTATTAAGTATAAAAATACAAGTATAAAAATACAAAAATATTTACAACAGCTTTTTGGTGGTACGGAACACCAAGTGCATATGAGCATCAAACATGGCTTAGGTCCAACTTGTGTCACACTGTGCAGGTTGGGCCGCATTTCGATTTTTGAATACTGAATGTAATCACACACAAAAGTATAGTATTAAAATATAGCTTAGGGGACACATACTGCACAAGGGGTATTCCTGTGTCTAACTATGTATGACAGTCTAATAATTCTTGTGTTCCAGAGTTCTAGGAAAAAATTAAGGTATTTAATTGAGAATTTTGTAAAAGGGGCAGCCTCTTTTTTTCTGATTCCATAATGAGTGGGAGTATTTGAACTGTTAGGTCCCCATACATTAGAGCAGGGGTCTCTATGCTTTCAGAACAAAGGGACAGTTTACTGTCCTTCAGGCTCTGAGGGGGCCGCACTGTGACTGTGGCCAGTGGGAATAGAAAAATATATGGAGAAGTGTCACTCACTTAAAAAATGAGAAAGTCTATAGATCTCTTTCATGATTTTACACTTTCTTACCCAGAGGAGTGTCCACAATTATAGCATTGAAGAGATCTGCAGGAGTTTGAGCAATGCTGACGGCTTCCATCTGCTCAAAGTTGCCCAGGGGATGGCACTTGGGAACTAGCTCAGAAATGGGTCTGTGGTGTAAGGTCCCTGTGATCAGCAAAATGATATTATCAATCATGTAGCTGTACCTGTAAGAACAAAGGGGAAGAGATACATACAGTCAGTGGTGTATTTAGGTTTTGTGATGCCCTAGGCCTGACTAAACTCATGCACCCCCTAATTTAAATATGACCCACCCCTTCCTGTGAAAGTCACACTCCTTCCTGTTTAAGACACGCCCTATCATCTGTAAACCACACTCCTTCCTCTTTAGGCTCCACCTTTTCCTTTTAGAGCTCCGCCTCTTTCTCTCTGTACATTAGCACACACAATCACGCACCATTCACTCCATACTTACATCAATCAATCCAGTTGCAGTTGGCTCCTGTCTAAATTGTTGCCCTTACCATGTGTATGTATGAATGTGAGTTAGGGACTTTAGATTGTAAGCTCCTTGAAGGCAGGGACTAATGTGAATGTACAATGCAGGGCTCAAAATTTCAAGTCCTGAGCCACTAGCCAGGCCTTAAGAGTTACTCGCCACCTTTGGCCCACCCAACCCCTACCCTGCCCCACCCCTAAACACACCTCACACCTAAACATATCTCATGACACTGTTAAATGTTTTATGCAGAATTAAGTTCCAAGAATAAATATTAACAACTTTAACAATATCAACATAAAGCATACCCATCAGTGCAGCCTATCAGTGCAGCCTCATCAGTGCAGCCTCATATGTGCCCATCAGTACAGCCTCATCAGGGGCCACCAGTGCAGCCTATAAGTGCCCATCAGTGCAGCATATTAGTGCTGCCTTATCATGCAGCCCTATCAGTGCAGCTTAAGAATGCCACCTCATCTGTGCCCAACAGTGCAGCCTCATCAGTGGCAATCAGTGCAGCCTTATCAGTGTCCATCAGTGCAACATATCAGTGCAGCTTAAGATTGCCACCTCATCTGTGCCTAACAGTGCAGCCTTATCAGTGCCCATCAGTGCAGTCTCAGCAGGGGCCACCAGTGTGGCCTCGTCAGGGCCCACCAATGCAGCCTATCAGTGGCCATCAGTGCGTCCTCATCAGGGGCCACCAGTGCAGCCTATCTGTGCAGTGTAAGAGTGCCGTCTCATCTGTGCCCAACAGTGCAGCCTTATCAGTGCCCATCAGTACAGTCCCATCAGTGCAACCTCATCAGTGCTGCTTTTATAAGTGCCCACCGCCCATCAGTGCAGCCTACCAGTGCTCATCAGTGCAGCCTACCAGTGCTCATCAGCGCAGCCTACCAGTGCCACTTCCAAGGCTCATCAGTACTGCCTACCAGTGCCCATCAGTTCAGCCTACCAGTGCTCATCCGTGCCGCCTACCAGTGCAGCTTAGGAGTGCCGCCTCATCAGTGGCAATCAGAGCACTTTGCAGTGCATGAATGTTCACTGAATGTGGATTGTTTAATGGGTTTGCATTGATTTTAGCATGGAGCACTTTGCATATGCTGGAATCTATGCAAATCTATGCAAACTTAGACAGTCCACATTCAGTGAAAGTTCATGTACTGCAAAGTGCTCCATGCATGCTGGAATCTATGCAAACTTATTATTATACAGTCCACATTCAAGTGAAAGTTCATGTAGTGCAAAGTTTGCAGTACATGAATTTTCACTGAATGTGGACTGTTTAATAAGTTTGAGCATGCATGGAGCACTTTTTTGCAATATGCTCTGAAAATTTGCATTTAATCCATGCTGAGCACTGCCACTATGTGGATGATGACAAAAATGAATGAAACTTACCTGCTGTCCTGGCCACCACTTGCGGGGGTTCCCGTCATCCTCCTCTCTCTTTTCCTCCTACAGTCACAGAGAGACCCCGCCCCCCGGGCCGGGGAGAAGATGAATAGGGATGTCGCGTGGAGGAGGGTAGGCTGAGTATTAGGCTCCGCCTCCGGTATGACATGCACCCGGTCTGGCCAGTCACCGGCCTTTTAATGCGGGCGTCAGTCACTCCCTCCCCCTGGCCAAGTACGCCCCATGTTGCTAGTGCAAGTGCCACGCTACAGGCCGCCGCGCCGGGGGGCTATATTTATACAGGAGCCGAAAGGCGGCCGTGGGAGTCGGTTACATAGAAGGACGGATCGGGGGTCTGTTTTTTGTGCGGGGGGGCGGCTTTGGTGCCCGTGCCGCCCCCCCCCCCCGCAAAGTGCTGCCCTAGGCCTAGGCCTTGTCGGCCTAGGCCAAGATACAGCACTGCATACAGTGAAGGCAGCAATATTCACCCCACACTAGAATTTAGTTATTACAATTGTAGTGGAAATCTTCTTATCCTTTATGCTTGCTAGTGAATATATATATATAATATGGAGAATATGGAAGCACCATGACCTTTGTAAAATATGACATAAAGTGGATGTAAGCCTCATGAAATCAAATGCATCTGTAGTGTTTTCTTATCACTCTCCAAAGCCATGAGTCCTTTGTCTTACTGCTGCTCCATTCTTCTGTTATCAGCATGATAACTTCTGACAAGTTCTCCGACAACCGAGATAAAACCAGCCTGAAATTAGTGTCGGGGGTGGGTGCTATAAATAGATTAGCAGAGAGCTGGTCTATTCACAGTACAGCTCTGCACATTCCTTCCTTTTTCTGTCTATGTGGAGTGGGGTTGCGTGCCTTTCCTCCAATCAGCTGTAACACAGTGTATGCAAAGACTTCACTCCCATTGCTGGGAAGAGAAAATCTCTAATGCCGCGTACACACGATCGGAAATTCCGATGTTCGATGTGAGCTTTTGGTCAGAAATTCTGACCGTGTGTAGGCTCCATCGGACTTTTTCTGTCGGAGCTGGTTCTCAAATTTTCCATCAAGAAAAACACGCATGCTCAGAATCAAGCAGAAGAGCCTAACTGCCTATTGAACTTCATTGATCTCTTGTCATCGTATGTCTTGTACGTCACCGCGTTCTTGATGGTCGGAATTTCCAACAAGATTTGTGTGACCGTGTGTATGCAACACAAGTTCAAGCCAACATTCCGTCGGAAAAAAATCTGCGGTTTTCTTGTCGGAATTTCCAATCGTGTGTACGCGGCATAACATGATGTGCACTTTCTAAAGAATATGGCAAGCTGAAGACAGCAGATATACATGTAAAACTTATGTAGGGAGACTTGTTTCATCTCTGTGTATCATCTGAGGCTGTTGACTTCACTGGGTATAGGAGAGGGCTTACATCCACTTTAATGTAAAGCTAATTATATGGCAGATACATGTCATAAAATGCTTGTAGTGTGTAGTCGGCAGTGTAGTGGGCAGTGTAGTGTAGTGGACAGTGTAGTGTAGTGGTCTGTGTAGTGGTCAGTGTAGTGTGTAGTGGTCAGTGTAGTGTCTAGTTGTCAGTTTAGTGTGTAGTGGTCAGTTTAGTGTGTAGTGGTCAGTGTAGTGTGTAGAATGTAGTGTGTAGTGTAGTGGTCAGTGTAGTGTGTAGAGTGTAGTGTGTAGTGTAGTGGACAGTGTAGTGTGTAGGGGTCAGTGTAGTGTGTAGAGGTCAGTGTAGTGTGTAGTTGTCAGTGTAGTGTGTAGTTGTCAGTGTAGTGTGTAGTGGTCAGTTTAGTGTGTAGTGGTCAGTTTAGTGTGTAGTGGTCAGTTTAGTGTGTAGTGGTCAGTTTAGTGTGTAGTGGTCAGTGTAGTGTGTAGTGTAGTGGACAGTGTAGTGTAATATAGTGGTCAGTGTATGGTCTGTGTAGTGGACAGTGTAGTGTAGCAGACAGTGTAGTGGTCAGTGTAGTGTAGTGGACAGTGTAGTGTAGTAGACAGTGTAGTGTAGTAGACAGTGTAGTGTAGTAGACAGTGTAGTGGACAGTGTAGTGGTCAGTGTAGTGGTCAATGTAGGTCAGTGTAGGAATCAGGTAGGTCAGTGTAGTGGTCAGTGTAGTGTAGAGTGTAGTGTAGTGGTCAGTGTAGGAATCGGGTAGGTCAGTGCAGTGGACAGGTAGGTCAGTGCAGTTGTCAGTGTAGGAATCAGGTAGGTCAGTGCAGTGGTCAGTATAGGAATCATGTAGGTCAGTTTTGGTATCAGGTAGGTCAGTACTATTGTAGGAAGGGAAGGGACCCAGGGAGGGCTAAAAGTCTGCAGGTTAGGGGGCGCAAATTGCTTGCCTTGCCCCGGACGCAACCCACGCTATGCCACTGGGTCATTGCAAAAGATGTACAGTGCAAGGCAATTGGAGATTTCTTCAAGATCTGATTATTGAATTTAGAGTCTATGGGGTTGATTTACTAAAGGCAAATAGACTGTGCACTCTGTAAGTGCAGTTGCCCCAGAGCTTGGTAAATGAGCAAAAACTCTGCTGACCTCCATCATCCAATCATGTGCAAGCAAAAATTGTGTTTTTTTTATTTTCCTTGCATGTGATTGAGTATTCTTTACAAAATGAACGGTTACCTCATTTACTAAGCTCAGGAGTAACTGCACTTGCAGCGTGCAACTGCACTTTTCAAAGTACACAGTCTATTTGCCTTTAGTAAATCAACTCTTAGGCCCCATGCACACGAGACGCAGGTGCAAACTCTGCTGAACACACGTTTTTAAACGCTGAAACCGGCGTTTATAAACGCGCGTTTTGCCGCGTTTGCGGCCGCGTTTAGCGGCGTTTTACCGCGTTTGCGTTTATAAGCGTTTCATCATAGACCCTCCCTAAGCTCAAAAAACAGTAAATTTTAACCATTTCAGCCAGTTTGTGAGACCAGAGTGAGTAGCAGCAGTGTACTTGTATTTAGTGTATCACTTGCCACATCACCTGCCACAAGTTGTGGATTGTCCACCTGCCACGTCACCTGCCACAAGTTGTGGATTGTCCACTTGCCACGTCACCTGGCCACATCACGTGCCACGTCACCTGCCACAAGTTGTGGATTGTCCACTTGCCACGTTACCTGGCCATGTCACCTGGCCACGTTACCTGCCACGTCACCTGGCCACGTTACCTGCCACGTCAGCTGGCCACGTCACCTGCCACAAGTTGTGGATTGTCCACTTGCCACGTCACCTGCCACGTCACCTGGCCACGTCACCTGCCACGTCACCTGGCCACGTCACCTGACACAAGCTGTGGATTGTCCACTTGCCACGTCACCTGGCCACATCACCTGACACAAGCTGTGGATTGTCCACTTGCCACGTTACCTGCCACAAGTTGTGGATTGTCCACAATTTAATGCAAGCAATTACAGTTTTCTTTTATATTTTTTAATAGTTTTTCATCATTTGCCATCATTTTTGAGATTTCTAATGTTAAAAAATAGGTCACCTTTAAAAACGCTTATAAACGCAAACGCAGCAAAACGCCGGTACCGCGTTTAGCCGCGTTTAGCCGCGTTTAGCGTCTGAAACGTGGAAAACTTTTGCGTCTGAACCCATTTTTTTGCTTCTGGAAAAACGAGGTTAAACGCAACTGCTTGTAAACGCCAAAAAACGAGAGTGTGTGCATGGACACATAGGATAACATTGAATGGGTTCAGGAGCAGTTGAAAAAAGCGTCCAACTGCCTCTGAACGCGCGTTCAACAGCACATAACAGCGTCTCGTGTGCATGGGGCCTTAAAGTGGAAGTCCATGCAAAAAATAAAATCCCTGCCACCAACATTCTAACACTAGCCTCTCTAGCCCTGAAAATAAAAAATCAGTATACATACCTTTTCTGCAGGCGATCCGACCCGATCTCCAGCGGCGGAAGCTCCGATCCCACGCTGAGCTGTCAGCCGTGGCTTTGCTGTGTAGGCGGGGGCAGAGGACCCGACAACGGAAGCCCCATAGTAACTCTATGGGTGACGTCACTTCCCATCCATTTCACAGCCGTTGTCGGATGTGTAATCAGCAGAGCTTCCACTGCTGGAGATCGGGTCGGATCGCCTGCAGAAAAGGTATGTATACAGATTTTTTCTTTTCATGGCTAGTTAGGTTAGTGTTAGAATGTTGGTGGCTATAGATGCTGGAATTTTCGTTTTTGCATGGACTTCCACTTTAAAGCGGAGTTCCAGTCACCTGTGAAAAAAATAAAGGTCAGCAGGTACAAAAACTGTAGCTGCTGACTTTTAAAAAACAGCCACTCACCTGTCCCATGATCCAGTGGTATTCTCACCCCAGTCGGTCCCACCCACTGTCTTCGGTCCCCGGCGCTGGCATCTTCACTATGGGCACCTGGCTGTGACAGCTTGCGGCTTCACAGCCGGGTGCCCACTGCGAATGCGTGAGTCACGCTGCGCTTCGTGAATGGTGGATGCAGACTTCTGTGACCTGTCAGTGTCCCAGAAGACTGCAGGGGGAGGGAGGAAGGAGCGCTTCCGTTTCTGAGCGCCGCAGCGCTCGGAACAAAAGTGGGTAGTGGATACCTGTCAAAATTGGGTACCTGCTCCCCCCCTGCTCCTGTGTCAATTGTTCAAGAGGAGTGGGGAAAAACTAAATTCAAAAATCGAAACGAGTCCTTAAAGCGGAACTTCCCCTTTTGGGTGGAGCTCTACTTTAAGTGCTAAGTGCTAAGCACTATAATGGGGCGGTGGTGAGATTTTTTATCTCACTTCATGATATCAAGCGCCAAGATCTGTGCAATTCGTTTAGTTCCAAATTCGTTTTTTAACAAATTTTGACAAATTAGTTAATCCCGAAATTTCCGAATTTTTCAATTTCCGAATTTTCGGAATCTGAATTTTCGAATTTCTGAAATTTTTAATTTCTGAAATTTCGGAATTTCGAAAATTTCAGGAATTCGGAAATTCGGAAATTCAAAATTTCAGACATTCGAAAATTCGAAGTTCGAAAATTCGAAATTTTGGAAATTCGAATTTCGGAAGATTAAAATTTCGGGAATTTGGAAATTAGAAAATCGAAAATTAGAAAATCGGAAATTTGAAAATTCTAAATTTAGAAATTCAAAAATCAGAAATTAGAAAAGCGGAAATTCCAAAATTCGGAAATTCCAAAATTCGAAGGTCAGAAATTCTAATATTGAAAATTTTCAAATTCCAAAATTCGAAAATTGAAAACTCAAAATTCCAAAATTCGAAAATCCGAAAATTGAAAACTTGAAATTACAAAATTCGAAAATTCAAAAATCGGAAATTTGAAAATTGGAAATTTGAAAATTCGAAAATTCAGAATTCGAAAAATAGAAAATCTGAAAATATGGATTTTCGAATTTCACGAATTTCCGAAAAAAGCAAAAAAAACGAATGAAACAATATTTTTTTGGCAGTGCACATGTCTAGTCTATATGTTATATTCTTGATGCTATTTTCTATTCTATTCATGGCCCTTCGGGACCAACAGATGGAGATATTTCTAAAACACCAGCAAATTATTATTTCAAATAGGGAACCTATCTTACACAAAACGCTACTGTCTTCTACAACAAAAGTGCTGCCTGTCTGCTGAGTGTTCAAAAACATCCCTAAAGAATTAAAGTGATTGTAAAGGCTCACAATATTTTTTAGTTTTTTTTTATAATAACAAACATGTCATACTTACCTGATTTGTGTAATGTTTTTGCACAGAGCAGCTCAGATCTTCCTCTTATCGGGTCCCCTGTAGACGTTTCTGGCTGCTCCACCCCCGGCTGAATGCCCCCATAGCAAGCTGCTTGCTATGAGGGTACTCATGCGGGCTCGCTTCCGAGCCGGGTCTGTGCGTCCATAGACACACAGAGTGTGGATTGGCCCCGCCTCCACTCCCTCAGCGCTGGCTATGATTGACAGCAGTGGGAGCCAAAGGCCAGTGAGAGGGGAGTGAGCCTCGAGAGCCTCTGCTCTTAGCGCTGGATCGAAGTTGGGCTCAGGTAAGTATTGGGGGGTAGCATATAATGGATAGAATGTATAAAGGTAAAAAACCTTCAACCTTTACAACCTTTCATAATATTCTGGCCTTTTTATCACCAATCTGTTCACATGATCATTACTTTAGAAAGGCCACTGTCGAAGGCAATGCTTTAAAACAAGAACCAACAAAGGCCACTGTTGAAGGCAGTGCTTTATTAAAGGAACCTCCAATAGATGATAAGCTACCAATCAATAACCAACAGAGAAAGGGGAGGTGTCTGCATGTTCCTAGAGATACAGGGAATTTTGTGACTTTTCTGCATCCCCAACTCCCGTTCCCCCTTTAGATCTGAATCAATGTTAGGAAGGCTGGGGGGCAGACATGGAAAAACAAAAGGACTGCTGTTAGAAATCACAGGGCCCCATACAGCCATGGAGGGACATAGATTTATCAGTCCCTTTCTCTACAGCCCCAGCTGCACAGATGAATGTATAGGAAGTGCTCTGAGGCTTCCTGCTCATTCACAAACTGAAGTTTACTATGCTTCATTAATGAATGAACACAGGAGTGGTTGGTAACGATTGATCACTGTGTTCATTCAGGAAAGGAAGGGGCTAGTAAATGGCCCCCCTGTGTGCCCACAGCAGCTGCCAGCAGGAGAAGTGGGAAGCCAGCAGTGCTGTGGGGGAAAGGGGTACATGGGGGGCCCAGAGAGCAGATAGAAGGGGCACATGTGCTAGAACCAATCCCCTTGCAGTGCAGCCAGAGGGAGGGAGAGGAGGAGAAGCTGGCAGCACTGCAGAGGGAGACAGAAAAGGAACAGTGTCTGCAATAAAACAGTACAGCCGGCCCTCCTGCTCCACAGGTGCCTGAGCCCCCCTTTTGAACTGATGGGGCCCGGGCCCTGTACAGGAGGGATGGCTGTACTGCCTTATCAGCAGCCCTGGTTTTGCCTATTCTTGCCCACTTCCCCAAGCAATACCTGTCAGAGTCTATAGGTGCCTGACATGTTATGTGAAACTGGGTCTCACTTATATTTATTTATAGTGTGAAGTAAGATGTAGTGAACCTATTTTGGCACCAAACATCTAATTATGTACAGGCTATGCTAAAAATCTAACTGCACAATTGAACGATAAGTTAAAAAAAAAAAAAAAAAGTTTACACTTTACACCTTAGTAAACTGGGCTCACGTTTCCTCGACCTAACCTCACTGCACCTCACTTCTTCAGTAAACCGGTAAACCTGCGCTTTTCCTTCCTGTAGTAATAATGTTAAACTTGTTCCTTCAATTCTTACGTAATGAAGTTCAGGAAAGTGGCCAGTGGCTCGAAGGAATGGTTCCTAAAGTAGTGGAACTCCGCCATTAGCTTCTCTTTCAGCTTTCCATCAATGGTGGGCACTGTGAGTTGACCCGTCTCGTTGGCCAGGAAGCTTCCATAGTCTGTGGACTGCAAATGTAATTTCAAGTCTAAAAATAGAAGACATATAGATGATTAGAAGACTAAAAATAGAAGACATATAGATGATTAGAAGTCTAAAAATAGAAGACATATAGATGATTAGAAGTCTAAAAATAGAAGACATATAGATTATTAGAAGTCTAAAAATAGAAGACATATAGATTATTAGAAGTCTAAAAATAGAAGACATATAGATGATTAGAAGTCTAAAAATAGAAGACATATAGATTATTAGAAGTCTAAAAATAGAAGACATATAGATTATTAGAAGTCTAAAAATAGAAGACATATAGATGATTAGAAGTCTAAAAATAGAAGACATATACCGGTAGATTATTAGAAGTCTAAAAATAGAAGACATATAGATTATTAGAAGTCTAAAAATAGAAGACATATAGATAATTAGATCAAAGAAAAAAAAATGATTGTAAGGTTAGAAATGGTTCTAACATCAGTAAAGGGCTTGTCCACACTTGTGCGGAGATTGGCGTATTTTGGCTGCTGTGAGTTCCACAGTTAGAATACAATGATGGGGGGGGGGGGGGGGTGCCTCCATTCACTTAGTTTTCATGGATTAAAGAATGTTTTTTTAATTCAGCCCGACGGCTTAACAAAGAAAAAAAAAAAACTGTTATTGTATGGCCAGTTTAGAATAAGGGCTTTAATCACTTCAGCTCTGGAAAGTTTACCCCCCTTCCTGACCAGGCCATTTTTTTTTTATCTGCTCTGCGTTGCTTTAACTGACAATTGCGCAGTCATGCGACACTGTACCCAATTAAAATGGATGTCCTTTTTTTCCCACAAATAGAGCTTTCTTTTAGTGGTATTTGATCCCCTCTGCGGGTTTTATCTTTTTGCGCTATAAACAAAAAAAATTTAGAAAAAAATATATCATTTTTACTTTCTGCTATAAAACATATAAACATATACAATAAAAAAAAAAAAATCGAATTTCTTCATAAATTTAGGCCAATATGTGTTACATGTTTTTGGTAAAAAAATCCCAATAAGCCTATATTGATTGGTTTTTGCAAAAGTTATAGTATCTACAAACTTTGGGATAGAGTCATTGACTTTTTTTTTTTTACTAGTCATGGTGGCGATCAGTAATTTTTAGCGGGACTGCAACATTGCGGTGGACAAATCTGACACTAAGTGACACTTTTTGGGGACCAGTGACACCAATACAGTGCTAAAAAATGCACTGTCACTGCACTAATGACACTGGCAGGGGAAGGGGTTAACATTAGGGGCGATCAAAGGGTTAACTGTGTTTCCTGGGAGTGATTTCTTACTGTTTGGGGGATTGTTTACCTGAAGAAAAACAGAGATCCGTGTTCCTGCTTAGCAAAAACACAAGATCTCTGACCTTCTTCCTAGCAGAAAGGCAATCTACCTTGTTTACATAGGTAGACCGCTGTTCTGCCTCTCTCAGAACGATCGCCGGGTTTCCGATGGACCCGCTGCCTGGCTCCTGCTGTGCCCAATCACAGCAGGAGTAGGGCTCCGGCGGCGTATGCGCCCCAGAGCTGAAGAAAGGAATCACGTACAGGTATGTGATTTTGTGCTAAAGGGCTGCCCTGCCACAGTACATGTACATGGGGCGGCCTTTAAGCGGTTAAAGAGTAACTCCACTTTCGTGGGGGAAAAAAAATAGCAAAAATAAATAAAATATAGCGTATACAATTGCGACACAAGTCACATTGTAATTGAAGGTTATTAAAAATGACCTTTCCTTTTCAATCTGCAGCTCTGTAATTTTTTGAAAATGCAATATGGCTACCTGGAGTTTTCTGTACACAGAATGTGTACTGACCACCCCCCAGAAACATCATTTCCTGCTTGCATAGGTGTGCGCAGCCTACTGCATTAGGGTGTGCACCCCAAAGCACAAACACACATACCTTTCTCTGCAGCCTCAGCTGCACAGGGCAGTGAATGAATGAGAAGTGCTCTGTGCTGAGCGGCTTCCTGTTCATTTACAAACTGAAGCATAGTAGCTACCGTTTACTATGCTTCAGTTATAAATGGACACAGTGAGCGATTGTGTTTGCTGTGTTCATTTAGAAAAGAAAGGGTCTGGTAAATTCCAAATTTAATAGCCCCTTATCCCGCTCTCCACCCTGAAACACCCTCCGCAGCAGCTGGGGGGAGAGGAGAGGAAGGAAGCCAGCAGCATTGTGGGGCAGGGGGGCCAACGGGGTGGGAGACTCTGCACTGCACATAATGATTAGGGTGTGCCTAGGCACACCTGGCACACCCCCTGCGCACATCTATGCCTGCTTGTGTGATTGGCTCACTGATTTTCCCAGAAGTCTACACTAAGATACCGGTCAGATATCAGGCATCCCCTGCAACAAAAATTTCATTTTTGGTGAGATACTCTCAATAGGAAATCACGTCTAAAGGAATGCAGGCCCAGCAACTTTCCTCATTAGAGCCCTGCAGGTGCAGCAGCTGACTGATAATTATGAAACTACTCCCATTAAGCCCCATACACACGGTCGGACTTCTATCGGACTTTTCCCTGGATTTTTGTTCGAACGGAGTTGGCCGGGAACACCCATAGCATACACACCACAGGACTTTTCTGCAAACTTTCCCAAAACTTTTTGCAACATCACATGGTTTTTCTGCTCTTTACCGCCACCCTTTGGTCAACTTCCGCTATTGTTGGTTGATTTTAATAGTTGTTTTGTCCATCGGACAAAAGTCCGATGGTTTTCTGTACACACTGTCGGACTTTGCTCCATCGGACTTTTGTTGGGCAAAAGTTTGTCCGTTTGCAGACCCAACTTTTTTCCGAAGAAAAAATAAATAAAAAAAAAACCCCGTACACACGGTCGGACTTTTGGCCAACAAACTTCATTTTGAGCAAGTTGGACCAACAATCCGACCGTGTGTACGCTCCATCGGACAAACTTTTTTTGCTTTTTTCTTGTTTTCATTGGACAAAAGTTGGGTCTGCAAACGGACAAACTTTTGCCCAACAAAAGTCCGATGGAGCAAAGTCCTACCGTGTGTACAGAAAACCATAGGACTTTTGTCCGATGGACAAAACAACTAATGTTAAAATCAACCAACAATAGCAGAAGTTGACCAAAGGGTGGCAGTAAAGAGCAGAAAAGAGCAGAAAAACCACGTGATGTGGCAAAAAGTTTTGGGAAAGTTTGCAGAAAAGTCCTGTGGTGTGTATGCTATGAGTGTGCCCGGCCAACTCCGTTCGGACAAAAATCCAGGGAAAAGTCCAATGGAAGTCTGACCGTATGTATGGGGCTTTAGATTCACTTCCCCACATGGATAGAAGCACAAATGGATTTATTTTTTCGCAGCAAAAGTGGAGTGACGCTTTAAAATCAGACAAACAGACAGAACACTGGCATTTTCAAAGGTTTCAAAATTCAGCAATAGCAACCTATAGCATGTAATTGTTCAGTCCCGGTTTCCTTTAAGCTGACACCACAAGCATTGCATTACTTTGGTTTTTCCAAACAATAAATGGAAACCATGCTATCATTTCCAGGGAATGAATGTGTCATGTTTATGATTGCTAAACTTAGTAATCACATGACAGAGGCTGTGATTTATTGACTCATTTATTGTCTCCGGAAGGTTGAATCCACTGTTGAAATCGTTTTTCCTGTTCTTTGGTTGACCCGTTGATGATTACCAGCGCAGAATATGTAAATGGAATTAAAGACTGCTTGTTACTATAGATACACTGATTTTTCAGGCACCCAAGAGAACATCTGTCTGGGTCTCTCTATCAGGGAAAGTCGGACTTTGAGAATTCTACAGAACAAAATACTCCTTGCAAGAGACCCCGTCTCCAGACCATTCATTTCTAAATCGATTTTAGCCCAATAGATTATATGTGCATGTAACACATTTTATGCATGTTATTTACTTGTAAAAGTCTCCCTTGTAGAGACATCCAAATGTCACTCAAGCCATACTCTATAGCAGGGGTCTCCAAACGTTCTAAACAAAGGGCCTGTTTACTGTCCTTCAGACTTTAGGGGGGCCAGACTGTGGCCACTGGGAGTACAAAATGTCGCAGCATCAATGGGAATAAACAATCCCTCCTCAATGGTGTCAGTCAGAGGAATTGTGTCCCATTCATTGGTGTCAGTGGGAGGTATAGTGCCCCATCATCGGTGTCAGTATGAGGAATTGTGCCCCATCATTGATGTCATTGGGCCCCATTGTTGGTGTCATTGGGAGGAATTGTGCCCCATCATTGATGTCATTGGGCCCCATTGTTGGTGTCAGTATGAGTAATTGTGCCCCATCATTGATGTCATTAGGCCCCATTGTTGGTGTCATTCGAAGGATTGTGCCCCATCATTGGTGTCATTATGAGTAATTGTGCCCCATCATTGATGTCATTAGGCCCCATTGTTTGTGTCATTCGAAGGAATTGTGCCCTATCATTGGTGTCATTGGGCCCTATTGTTGGTGTCATTGGGAGGAATTGTGCCCCATCATTGGTGTCAGTATGAGGAATTGTGCCCCATCATTGATGTAATTGGGCCCCATTGTTGGTGTCATTCGAAGGAATTGTGCCCCATCATTGGTGTCATTGGGCCCTATTGTTGGTGTCATTGGGAGGAATTGTGCCCCATCATTGGTGTCAGTATGAGGAATTGTGCCCCATCATTGAGGTCATTGGGCCCCATTGTTGGTGTCATTCGAAAGAATTGTGCCCCATCATTGGTGTCAGTATGAGGAATTGTGCCCCATCATTGATGTCATTGGGCCCCATTGTTGGTGTCATTCGAAAGAATTGTGCCCCATCATTGGTGTGATTGGGCCCCATTGTTGGTGTCATTCGAAGGAATTGTGCCCCATCATTGGTGTCATTGGGCCCTATTGTTGGTGTCATTGGGAGGAATTGTGTCCCATCATTGGTGTCATTGGGCCCTATTGTTGGTATCATTGGGAGGATTTGTGCCCCATCATTGATGTCATTGGGTCCCATTGTTGGTGTCATTGGGAGGAATTGTGCCCCATCATTGGTGTCATTGGGCCCCATTGTTGGTGTCATTTGAACAATTGTGCCCCATCATTGGTGTCAGTATGAGTAATTGTGCCCCATCATTGATGTCATTAGGCCCCATTGTTGGTGTCATTCGAAGGAATTGTGCCCTATCATTGGTGTCATTGGGCCCTATTGTTGGTGTCATTGGGAGGAATTGTGCCCCATCATTGGTGTCATTGGGCCCCATTGTTGGTGCCATTCGAAGGAATTGTGCCCTATCATTGGTGTCATTGGGCCCCATTGTTGGTGTCATTGGGAGAAATTCTGTCCCATCATTGGTGTCATTGGGTCCTATTGTTGGTATGATTGGGAGGATTTGTGCCCCATCATTGATGTCATTGGGTTCCATTGTTGGTGTCATTGGGAGGAATTGTGCCCCATCATTAATGTCATTGGGCCCCATTGTTGGTGTCATTCGAAGAATTGTGCCCCTTCATTGGTGTCAGTATGAGTAATTGTGCCCCATCATTGGTGTCAGTATGAGTAATTGTGCCCCATCATTGATGTCATTAGGCCCCGTTGTTTGTGTCATTCGAAGGAATTGTGCCCTATCATTGGTGTCATTGGGCCCTATTGTTGGTATCATTGGGAGGAATTGTGCCCCATCATTGATGTCATTGGGCCCCATTGTTGGTGCCATTCGAAGGAATTGTGCCCTATCATTGGTGTCATTGGGCCCCATTGTTGGTGTCATTGGGAGAAATTGTGTCCCATCATTGGTGTCATTGGGCCCTATTGTTGGTGTCATTCGAAGGAATTGTGCCCTATCATTGGTGTCAGTATGAGGAATTGTGCCCCATCATTGATGTCATTAGGCCTCATTGTTGGTGTCATTCGAAGGATTGTGCCCCATCATTGGTGTCATTATGAGTAATTGTGCCCCATCATTGATGTCATTAGGCCCCATTGTTTGTGTCATTTGAAGGAATTGTGCCCTATCATTGGTGTCATTGGGCCCTATTGTTGGTATCATTGGGAGGAATTGTGCCCCATCATTGATGTCATTGGGCCCCATTGTTGGTGCCATTCGAAGGAATTGTGCCCTATCATTGGTGTCATTGGGCCCCATTGTTGGTGTCATTGGGAGAAATTGTGTCCCATCATTGGTGTCATTGGGCCCTATTGTTGGTGTCATTGGGAGGAATTGTGCCCCATCATTGGTGTCATTGGGCCCCATTGTTGTCATTGGGAGGGGTTGTGCCCCATCATTGTTATTGGGCTCCATTCTTGGTGTCATTGGGAGGAATTGTGCCCCATCATTGGTGTCATTGGGAGGGGTTGGACTCCATTCTTTGTGTCATTGGGAGGAATTGTGTCCCATCATTGGTGTCATTAAGCCCCATTGTTGGTGTCATTGGGAGGAATTGTGTCCCATCATTGGTGTCATTGGGCCCTATTGTTGGTGTCATTGGGAGGAATTGTGCCCCATCATTGGTGTCATTGGGCCCCATTGTTGTCATTGGGAGGGGTTGTGCCCCATCATTGTTATTGGGCTCCATTCTTGGTGTCATTGGGAGGAATTGTGCCCCATCATTGGTGTCATTGGGAGGGGTTGGACTCCATTCTTTGTGTCATTGGGAGGAATTGTGTCCCATCATTGGTGTCATTAAGCCCCATTGTTGGTGTAGACTGTAGAACCACTTTAGGATAACAGGATAAGATGGAATTTGAAAGACCAAATCAGCAATAGCAACTTCCATATTTCTATCCTCCCAGGTAACATTTAGGTGGGCTGAATGGAAAAAATTCAACCGATTCCCCAATCCACGCAATCGAGGTGGATGGGGGAATCCTCCACGCTCCACTATTGTATTCTGACAGCACTGCAGCTGCTGATCGAGCACTTTTTTTGTCCAAGAGGCCCGTCCAAGTCGATAGGTCAACTTCTATTGATCAGCAGTGGCCACACATGGATCATAATTTGACCGTTTCCTGCTGAACTGGATGAATTTCTATCCATGTACGGCCAGCTGTGGGCTATATTCTTATGCAAAATTGTGCGCTTTCCTGAAACGCACAGAAATGCGCTATCCCTTAACAGACACGCAGTGATGCCATTAATTCTGGCACCCCCATGCATCTGCTAAGTTTGTGTCTTTACATGCAGTTCATCACACAATTTCACAAAAGGGTCAGGGACATCTTTTGCGCGTTTCTCGCACATAGGGCAACCCATAGAAATGAATGGGCTGTCCTATACATGGCACGCGGAAATATGCATGTGCTTTGTTACACCTGCATCGTGTGAACAGAGCCTAAATTATGAACAGATAACTATATATTTATAATAATATACAATATGGTACCAAAAGTATTGGGACACCTGCCTTTACACGCACATCAACTTTAATGACATCCCAGTTTTAGTCCGTAGGGTTCAATATTGAGTTAGCCCACCCTTTGCAGCTATAACCGCTTCAAATCCTCTGGGAAGGCTGTCCACAAAGTTTAGGAGTGTGTCTATGGGAATGTTTGACCATTCATTCTTCCAGAAGCACATTTGTGAGGTCATGCACTGGACAAGAAGGCCTGGCTCGCAGTCTCCTCTCAAATTCATCCTAAAGGTATTCTATCGGGTTGAGGTCAGGACTCTGTGCAGGCCAGTCAAGTTCCTCCACCCCAAACTCGCTCAACCATGTGTTTATGGTCCTTGCTTTGTGCACTGGTGCACTGTCATGTTGGAACAGGAAGGGGCCATCCCCAAACTGTTCCCACAAAGTTGGGAGCACGAAATGGTTCAAAATGTCTTGGTTCCCTTCACTGGAACTAAAGGGCCAAGCCCAACCCCTGAAAAACAACCCCACACCATAATCCCCCTTCCACCAAATGATTTGGACCAGTGCACAAAGCAAGGTCCATAAAGATATGGATGAGTGAGTTTGGGGTTGAGGAACTTCACTGGCCTGCACAGAGTCCTGACTGCAACACGATAGAACACCTTTGGGATGAATTATGGTGGAGACTGAGAGCCAGGCCTTCTCATCCAACATCAGTGCCTGACCTCACAAATGTGCTTCTGGAAGAATGATCAAACATTCTCATAGACACACCTTGTGGACAGCCAGAAGAATTGAAGCTGCTATATCTGCAAAGGGTGGGCCAACTTAATATTAAACCCTACAGACTAAGACTGGGAAGCCATTAAAGTTCATTTTATGTGTAAAAGCAGGCGTCACAATACTTTTGACTATATATATATATATATATATAAATATATATATATACAGTGTTGTAACTAACGCCGTTTAAATAAACGGCGTTAGGTAACGTAGCCACTTTTTGGGGTAACGAGTAATCTAACTGATTACTCTTACCCTCGTGGCACCGCCGTTCCCATTACTTGGGCGGCGTTACCCTAATTACATCTACTCGCCGCAGCCGCCGCGAGTAGATGTAATTTAACATTTAACTAACTGAACTGCAAGCCGCCGTCTGCCTACCTGAACAGCGTGTCATGCAGACAGACGGCGGCCATTGCAGTTTTCAAAAGCCGCGCCTCCCGAGTCCTCGTCGCCTGTGATAGGCGGAACACTCAATTTCACAGCAGGCAGTGTTCCGCCTATCATGGACATCCTCTCATCCTCATATGTGTTATGAGGATGAGCGGATGTCCGTGATAGGCGGAACACTAAATGCTGGGAAATTGAGTGTTCCGCCTATCACAGACGAGGAGGACTGGAGGAGGCGCGGCTTTCGAATAATGGAATGGCCGCCGGGATTTGGGCCGCCGCCGATCTTAGGTACTGTACACGGCGGGCACAGTGAATGAGATTTGGGCACATTGAGGCATGGGGCACAGTGAAGCATGGGCACAGTGGGGCACAGTGAGGCATTGGGCACAGTGAGGCATGGGGCACTGTGAGGCACAGTGAGGCATGGGGCACAGTGAGGCACAGTGAAGCATGGGCACAGTGAGGCATGGGGCACAGTGAGGCACAGTGAGGCATGGGGCACAGTGAAGCATGAGGCACAGTGAAGCATGGGGCACAGGGCACAGTGAGGCATGGGGCACAGTGAGGCATGGGGCACAATGAGGCATTGGGCACAGTGAGGCATTGGGCACAGTGAGGCATGGGGCACAGTGAGGCACAGTGAAGCATGGGGCACAGTGAGGCATGGGGCACAGGGCACAGTGAGGCATGGGGCACAGTGAGGCATGGGGCACAGGGCACAGTGAGGCATGGGGCACAGGGCACAGTGAGGCATGGGGCACAGTGAGGCATGGGGCACAGTGAGGCATGGGGCACAGGGCACAGTGAGGCATGGGGCACAGTGAGGCATGGGGCACAGTGAAGCATGGGGCACAGGGCACAGTGAGGCATGGGGCACAGTGAGGCATGGGGCACAGTGAGGCATGGGGCACAGTGAGGCATGGGGCACAGTGAAGCATGGGCACAGTGAGGCATGGGGCACAGTACCAATATTATTTATTGTTATCCCTCCTATTATTTTTATACACTGAAAAAAATTGGATTTTTTGTACTCACCGTAAAATCCTTTTCTCTGACATCCATGGACTGACACGGTGTCTCTTTACACTTTACACGTGGGTTATGTCCCTGCTTGCAGGAGAAGACCTAGGCAGAATGTGAAATGTTATACATACATTCTAAAAGCCAGAGCTGAACAGCCCCACCCAGGGGGCGGTCCCTCCGGACATAACCCTCCCACTACAGTCAGCAGACTTCAGTTCGTAACAAAGCAGTACAAACTAAAAAGGAAGGGTGGGTGCCGTGTCAGTCCATGGATGTCAGAGAAAAGGATTTTACGGTGAGTACAAAAAATCCTATTTTCTCTTACCATCCATGGACTGACACGGTGTCTCTTTACACTTTACACGTGGGATGTCCCAAAGCAGTGTCAAGAGGGATGGGAGCAGTATAAATGGAAAAACCAAAACTTCACTCCAATAAGGCAGAGCTCCTCAACGGAGGAGTCGCAACTTTAAACAGCGGCCTGCAGCACCCTGCGGCCGAAGGAAGCATCCGAAGATGCAGCCACATTAACCTTATAAAACTTAAAAGGTATGAACAGACGACCAGGTCGCCGCCTTGCACACTTGTGCAACCGATGCTTGATGTCGGGAAACCCAGGAAGCACCAATTGTCCTGGTGGAATGCGCCGCAACCGGAAAGGGAGGCGCCCGCCCTTTGAGAGCATAGGCTTGAATGACGGTTTGTCTGATTCCCCTAAAAATGATGGCAGACGAAACCGCTTGGCCCTGTTATGGACCAGAGACAGTCACAAATAGTGAGTCGGACTTCCGAATAGAAGCAGTAGCAGACAGGTACACCCGTAAGGCTCGTACCACCTCCAATATGTGCAGCGCAAACTCTCTGGGATGCGATGGGTGAGGACACAAGGACGGGAGGGCAATGTCCTCATGTAGGTGAAAGGTCGACACCACCTTTGGCAAAAAAGGAAGGTCGCGGATGCAACACCGCCTTATCCTTATGGATGACTAAATATGGCGACTTGCAGGACAAAGCCACCAACTCAGACACTCGTCAAACAGAAGTGATTGCCACTAAAAAGGCCACCTTCTGAGACAAGACAAGAGGGGAATATCCCGGATATTCCCAAAAGGAGGTTCCTGGAGGACCGAGAGCACCAAATTCAGATCCCACGGTGGGAGAGGAGGCTTGACAGGAGGGAGCACATGGCGAACCCCCAACACAAGGTGCTAACCAAGAAAATGACCCGCTAGAGGTCGCTGAAAGAAGACGGCCAAGGCCGAAATCTGATCCTTGATGGTACACAAAGCAAGCTTTTGGGTCACTACACACTGCAGAGGACGCAGGATTCTGGGGACGGAATACGTCCGAGGACGCCAGTCCAGCGCTTCGCACATGGCGATATAAGCTTTCCAGGTACGGTGATAGATCTGCCTGGAGGAAGACTTCCGTGTCCTTAACATGGTCAAAATGACCGAGTCCGAGAGACCTCGGTCCCTCAACACCTGGCTTTAACAGCCCTGCCGTTAAAGCCAGAGACTGTAAGCCGGATGAAACATAGGACCTTGAGACTGAAGGTCCTCCCTCATCGGCAACCGCCAGGGAACGTCCGCGACGAGACGTACCAGATCAGCGTACCAGTGATGCTGAGGCCAATCCGGAACAATTAGGATCGCCGGAGTTTATATCAGGCGATAAGGACCCTATGGGGCCACCAACGCATCCGAGGCATCGCCCAAGGATCCCTGGATCTGGCCACAACCTTGACCATTGCGATTGAGTCGAGAGGCCATCAGGTCCACATCCGGCGTGCCCCACCGTCGGTAAAGGAGTTGAAATATGCAAGGACCACTCTTCTTGGTCCGGTGTCTGGCGATTGGCGACTCAGATAGTCCGCCTGCCCATTGTCTATGCCCAGAATGTAAAATGGCCTACAGAGCAGGCACGTTTCTTCTGGCCCACTTCAGGATACGGACTACCTCGGAAGCCGCAGCTGAGCTCCGAGTTCCCCCTTGATGGTTTACATACGCCACCGCCGTGGCGGTGTCCGACTGGCTCCTGATGGAGCGACCCCGTACATTCTCTGACCTGAGGACAGACACAGTCCGATGTTCCGTATTACCAGAACAGTGATTGGTAAACGGGCTCGTCCGGAGTCCAAGGCCTGAGCCGACAGGACTCCCCAGACTCCACCCCAGCCCGTCAGGCTGGTGTCCGTCGTGAGTACCGTCCATTGGATGGGAGGGGAACGACTTTACGGACCGAGGATCTCAACCACCATGTCAGGGGCGCCCTGACCAGGTGAATCACCTGGATCTGAAGATCCAAGGACAACGGGGATTTGTCCCAGGTGGACAAGATCTCCTTCTGCAATGCCCTGGTGTGTGATTGGGCATACGGAACGGCCGCGAAGGAGGCCACCACGAGTCTCGGGACTCTCATGCAAAAAACGGATGGACAACCATTTTTGGGATGTCAGCACCCGCACCGCAGACTGAAGTGTCAGCAACTTCTCCAAAGGTAGGATACCTTTGCCTCCAAGGAGTCCAGAATTAGAACTAGATACTCCAGACACTGAGTCGGGACCAGGACTGACTCCTGAATGTTCAGGAACCACCCGAGTCCCTGAGGGTCTAATTGACGATAGTCACCTTTCCTCTAAGTCTGATCCACTTTCTGCTCTTAGCAGAAGATCGTCCAGATAGCCCACGACAGCAATACCTCGCTGTAACAGAAGGCTAGAACCAGAGCAAGCACCTTGGTGAACACCCTTGGTGCCGAGGCTAGGCCGAAAGGAAGAGCCACAATCGATAGTGGACTTCGCTGATCGCAAAGCGCAGAAACTTCTGGTGACTTGCGCAGATCGGAACATGCAAGTAGGCGTCCTTGAAGTCCAAGGACGCCAGAAGAAAATCCCTTTGGTGGAGTGTAGCGATCACCGTGCGAATGGATTCCATGCGGAATTTCTGCACCTTCTCGAAGGCATTCAGGGCCTTGAGGTCCAGGATAGGTCAAACCACGTCCTATTTTTGGGACGACAAACAGATTCGAGTAGAATCCCTGAAAACTCTCCTGTGACGGAACCGGCACAATCACTCCGGACCTGATCAAATCCTGTACAGCCCCCAAGAGGGCTGCCCGACAGGTAGGAAGGAGAGGAAGATTTGAGGGAAAGAATCTGTCTGGGGGCCAGGATCGGAATACTATCCTGTATCCTGAGGTGACCTCCTCGCACACCCACCAGTCGGAGATTCGGGAGGACCACCGATTCGTGACCTGCGAAGTCTTCCCCCCACCCCAGAGTCGAGCGGAGGCAAGACTTCACGCGGAGGCGGGCTTGGGAGCCGCATGTTCGGCTTACGCACCCAGGGGCACTTGTGCCCACCAGCTGCACTGCCGTCAGTCTGAGAAGGCCTACCCGTGGACTCTGACTGACGAAGAAAAACCCCTTTTGCTGGAAAGGAAGGCCCCTGTTTGCGGCGGGCCTCCTCACCCTTGCTAGTCTAAGGAAGAAGAGTGCTTTTACCTCCCATGACATCCATGACGATGTCATCCAGAGCAGCACCGAAAGGTCTACCACCTTTAAATGGTAGATCCGTCAGGAGCTTCCTAAGGCTAGGTCAGCAGACCAGCACTTCAACCAGATAAGACGACGCAATACCACCGCCGAGACAGAGGCCCTGGATATTAAAGGGGCCGCGTCCAACGTGGCGTCGCACACATAAACCAGGCCCTGAACCAGTTGGTGGGCCAAAGCAACTGTGTCTGGAGGAAGATTATGCTCCTGTACAGCTAGGTGCAACATTTTTGCCCAACCTGTAAGTGTTTAAGACACAAGGGTCGCCGCTACCACAGGCCGTAGGGCGGATCCCAACAAGGCAAACATGGCTCTGCTCACCACTTCTGACCTCCTGTCAGTGGGGTCCTCAAATGCAGGAGTCCCCTCCATCGGGAGAGTGATGGCCTTGTTCAACCGGGCGACTGGAGGGTCGACCCTGGGGGAGAAGCCCACTTCTTAAGTAGGGCATCTTCAAGGGGTATCTGATAGACAAACGCCGCGGGACCATAAAAAAAATTCTTCTGCGGCTTTTCCCAGACCTTATCAATGAGCTGGTCAAAGAAAGTACATATGGAAAAACCTCTTTAGAAGGCCTGGCCTTAAAAGAACCAAAGGAGACTGTATCCGCCTGAGGTTCTGCATCCGCAGTATTTTAGCTTGAGAGTGTCCCTCACCGCAGTCATGAGTACACTAAAAAGCGCCCTGTCATTTACTGACTCAGAACTGGAGTTTTCCTCATAAGGAATGTCCTGTTCAAAACCATCCAATACATTCAGAACTAGGGTCCTGAGCGGTAGTGGCTAGGCCCATATCTGAATCAGCGCACTGCCCTCATGAAGTAAAGTGGGGAGAGGGCGCTTTTTTGCTCCCTTGCGCTTGCACACAGCCCCCATCCTGGTCAGAAATGATTCCAGGACTGCCCACAACTGGTCCCTAGGGACCGCAGGTGCTGAAGCACTGCCTGTTGTCCACTGACATTTAGGGGAAGCTGGTGACAGAGACTCCATATTGCCCCCCTCTGAGACTCCTCAGATAAAAAGTCCACCCACAGGCTGTGCTGACTGAGGAGGGGGCGCCCAGGGGACTCACCAAACTGGACCAGGGACCGCTCAGTTCCGCTGTCTGTACCGCGCTGTGTCAGCGCTGGTGAGCTGTGAGGAGATTGTGAGGAGATTTGCGCTGTTACAGCAGCGCTAGAGGCCAAAACTAGTGCTGAAGAGCGCGCGGGCTACAAGAAAATGGCCGCCGCACTTCACTGAGGCGATCCGCGGCAAGATGGCCGCCATGACTCAGCAAAAGTGAAAAAAACAGCACACACACAGCGCCACTCGGCGCTCAGGCCCCAAAACACACAAAAAAAGGCCCCAAGCATATCTGCAGACCAGCATTAGCCCCTCCAAGAACAGTGTGACCCCCAGGCACCCCACACAGCACAGCGCCAGCAATGGTGACAGAGAGTGACAATGAAATACAGGGGGAGACAGGGAAAATCCCCCACAGAGAAACACACAGCCTTTTGTACTCACCTGCAGGCAGGAGAGACTACTTACCCATCCCCTGAGGGACCCACTGGTGTGTTTCTGACAGGACTATCACAGTGCAGTACTGAGTAGCTGTCGGCCCGGTCCACCGTGAAAGATACAGTCAGTCAGGAACTGTTCAGTCTTGAGAGGACCGTGGGAGCATGAAAGCAAACCCGGCCACCCCTGGAGTCATGGGGCCTGTCGTGAACAGAGTCTCACGCACACAAGGCGAGGATCAGCACGCTCGATGGTCGGACAGGGAAGACTACGAGGATATCTTGTACCCAACCTGTTGCCCAGCCGACAGTTGATCGAAAATTCTCAAAAATAAAATAAAAAAGAATTCCAGAAAAGGAATAAAAATAGGTCAGGAGACTGGCTCCTGAGAGAGCCACGTCTTCTCCTTCTGCTAGGCAGAAAAAAACTGAAGTCTGCTGACTGTAGTGGGAGGGTTATGTCCGGAGGGACCGCCCCCTGGGTGGGGCTGTTCAGCTCTGGCTTTTAGAATGTATGTATAACATTTCACATTCTGCCTAGGTCTTCTCCTGCAAGCAGGGACATAACCCACGTGTAAAGTGTAAAGAGACACCGTGTCAGTCCATGGATGGTAAGAGAAATTACGTATATCATCCTTCTACCGCCCCCACCCCCCGTGTATATATAATATAACCAATATAGTTACATTGCTGAGTAACTAATTACTTTTTCAATGTAGTAACTGAGTGAGTAACTCCATTACTTTTTGGAAGAAGTAATTTGTAACTGTAACTAATTACTTTTTTAACGTAAGATGAACAACACTGTATATATACAATATATTTCTGCTTCCTGAGCTGCCGTTCTAAATAGGTGAAGTTTCCCTGTCAGCTTCCATCTGAGGCTTCTACCACAAAAATCATTTTTCTGATCAATTCATATATAAATAAGCCCCATAAAACCGAGAATCTGACAAAAGGTTTATCTTTGAAGGTCAGTCAGATGAGAAGGCAAGTCAGGATTTCTTCAGCTTCCTCCGAGCCGAGCTGAACAGTACCAGCATGAACTGCCTGAGTGCAGAGAGATGTTTGTCCTCACACAGGACACGCCGACTGTTGCCAAAACACAGGAAAGGTCACAGTGCTGGAGATGCCTGGGAGTAGCGACAGAGCTGATGCACAACGTTCTGTGTCATTAAGCAGAAACATTCATTGGAAAATATAGACGACCCTCCATGGGCTATGACTGTGTGCTGTGTCACTGAGGGCCCATTTACACTTGTTGTCACACTGTATTCTAAAATGCACGCATTAATGCATGTTGCAACACAACATAGCTATGTATGTGCAATAGGGATGAGCCCGCGGTTCATGCTCGCAAACAAACCAAACATATGGGCCGTTCGCGGCAAATTTGAGCGCCCCATAATTCACTGGGGTGATTGGCCAAAGCATGAACCTGATCTGCATGTTTTGGCCAATTACAGCACGCTCTGCTGCAAGAGCCATAATTGGGCAAAGGCAGGGTGCCCTTGGCCAATCATGGCTCAGGGGGACTAAGTCCATGCCCCACACTATATAAGGCTGCTTACATAGTGGCCGTGTATAGTGTGTGGACAGAAATAGATTGAGCTAGATTAGGCAGGCAGGTTAGTTAGTGGCATGCAGGCAGTGTATTTAATATATATATATATATATATATATATATACTGTATACAGCCTAAAAAAAATATATATATATGTGTATATATATATATATATATATATATATATACCCTGCATTTAGTGTAGACTAGATATTCAGTGTAGACTCTATATTCAGTCAGTGCAGGCAGTGTAGTATATATAACACAGTGTATTGAAGTGGTTAAGGGGAACCCTGTGCCAAAATGTAAAAAAAAATATGGCGTGGGGGGCCCCCCCAAAATCCATACCAGGCCCTTCAGGTCTAGTATGGATTTTAAGGGGTATCCCTGCGCCAACATGTAAAAAAAAAAATGGCGTGGGCCCTTCCAAAATCCATACCAGACCCTTATCTGAGCACGCAAACTGGCAGGTCAGGATAGGGAGGGAATGAGTGCCCCCCCCTCCTGAACCGTACCAGGCCACATGCTCTCAGCATGGGGAGAGTGCTTTGGGGTCCCCCCCAAAGCAACTTGTTCCCATGTTGATGGGGACAAGGGCCTCATCCCCACAACCCTTGCCCGGTGGTTGTGAGAGTCTGCAGCTGGGGGGCTTATCGGAATATGGAAGCCCCCTTTAACAAGGGGGCCCCAAGATCCCCGCCCCCCCTATGTGAATGGGTAGGGGTACATTGTACCCCTACCCATTCACTAAAAAATGGTCAAAAAAGTAAAAACAACAGGAGACAGTTTTGGACAATTCCTTTATTAAAAAAAAATGTCCCGCGATGTCCATCCATCTTCAATCACGGCGCCAACAAACCCGAAAAATAGAAGAAAAAAAAAGCTCCACCTCGAAGGGAAGCAAACCGCCGACTGTTGTCTCTTGGCTGTGACAGCTGTTATATAGGCAAGGGCGGGGGCCACCCGGTGGCGTAACCGAGTGACCCCGACTCTTCTGACGTCATGTATGTTTGTATGGCTCAAATCGCATTACATTCACACAAAAATCGTGCAGGACCCTTTTTTGGTTCGCACTGGAATTGGATTGCATCAGGGACATGCAGTCAGGGGAGGAAAAAAAACAAAAAAATGATCAAGCTTTTAATAAACAGACACTTACCTGCTCCACTGTCCAGCGACGCGGCCGCCTGGAGCGTCGCTCCTCTCCGCTGGTGCCTCCATTCCAAATTTGGGCACCTGGTCGTGACAGCTTTCTGCTTCACGGCCGGGCACTTACTGCGCATGCGCGAGTTGCTAGGAGTGGACAGGCGATCGCCTGGGACCTGTCACGTGTCCCAGGTGATCGCCTACAGGGAGGGGCCGCCTAAGGCGATATGACGAGTCGCCTAAGCGGTCCCTGGGCGGAAGGAGGAAGTGGGACAGGAAGTCCCACTCCTAGCGAAGCCCCCACCCCCCCCCAAAAAAATGACATGCCAAATGTGGCATATAAGGGGGCGAGGAGTGGTTAAAGCGGAAGTTCCATTTTTGGGTGGAACTCCGCTTTAAGAGGGAGAATGAGCATCTGCTGCCTGCTGAAAAGGTACTGTTTGTACTGTTTTCATATATATATAATTTATTATTTATCTATTTACTGTGGGATTACTGGTTTGAAGTTATAACTTCAAACTTCAGTAATTTGTCCATTAAGCCACCTGCTTGAGTACAGATTTTGAAAATATAGTAAATTACCTTAAAAACAATATATAATAATTATTTGTATATTACTTACTTATGGTAATTAACCCCTTGCCACCCAGGCCAATTCTGACACTTCTCTCCTACATGTAAAAATCATAATTTTTTTGGTAGAAAATGACTCAGAACCCCCAAACATTATATATATATTTTTTAGCAGACACCCTAGGGAAGAAAATGGTGGTCGTTGCAACTTTTTATGTTACACAGTATTTGTGCCGCAATTTTTCAAACACGTTTTGGAAAAAAACGTTCATGAATATTAAAAAAAAAACAGTAAAGTTAGTCCGTTTTTTTTTTTTTGTATAATGTGAAAGATGGTTACGCCAAGTAAATAGATACCTAAAATGTCACACTTTAAAATTGCGCACACTTGTAGGCGACGCATTACATTTTTTTTACAGGTTACATGTTTAAGGTTACAGAGGAGGTCTAGTGCTAGAATTATTGCTCTCGCTCTAACGTTCGCGGTGTATGTAACCTGTGTGTACATGGCTCTGATACTAGCCTGTGCCTCACCAGCCACTGACCTCACCACGACTCCCTGGATTGCATGGGTGTTCACACCCATGCGATCCGATTCCTGTCCGATTTCACAGTTCGCGATCTGCGAACCAATTTGGGGGTGTCAATAACTTTACATTGACACCCACAGCGGTTCGCAGAGAGCAGTGTGAACTGCCTGCGAGTGAGATGCAATTTGGGAACCCGCACAGGAATCGCACCAGTGTGAACCCAGCCTTAAAAATCTTGCTTGCTGCATTTTTGATCAGTTAAAAAAGCGACACCAAAAATGCACCTTCTCGTTGAAATGCATTGAAAACACAGCAAGAATGCATCAATAACCCACCTCTGTTACGTTTTTGATGCGTTTTTTGGCTAGGTTCACAATGGTGTATGTATGGGAAAACACTGCAAGTGATTTGCACAGGAATCGCACCACATTCCTGTGCGCATCACATGCAATGTTTGTGCAGTGCAATTTCAGCCATACAGTTTCTATGGCTGAAATCACATCGCATCCACGCCAAATTGGTGCAGGACCCTTTTTTTTCTCCCGCACCTGAACACCCATGCGATGCGATTCTGGCAATTGCACTGCGTTTTGCCTTTTTTTTCGGGGTGTTGTTAATGTAGCGGGTATACACTTTTCTGTGTATTTAAAACTGGCAGAGACACCAGTGATGTGCAGTTCCTTGCAGCCCAGCGGGTGGCGCTGTCGCCTTGGGCTGGGGTTGAACCATTGCTGTGTGCTGTGCTCCCTGTTTGTCCTCCCTCGGCAGCGGTATGGTGGGGCGGGGAACCCGCCGTGCTTGCTGGGAGAGGGTATAAAGGGGCCGGCCATCTTTGTCACAAGGTCGAGTCCCGGGCACCTTCAGCCTGTGGGCGGTGGTTCGTGTCGGTCCTCTAGGCGGCCTAGGCCTAGAGGACGTTCGGAGGTCGTGTTCCATCCCAGGCACCTTTAGCCTGGGGTGAGGAACTCGGATGGAGGTCTGGAGCTCAGTGCCCAACACTGAGTTCCGCGAGGGAAGGAGATCCTAGGGGACCCTGGGACTGGGTACCCGAATCCAGAGGGCGTAATGGACCGGTGGGAGACACTTGCTTGAAGACCTGGTGCAGCATATTGCCGGTGACAGGTGAGCCTTCCATCGGAGACCACCTGGAAGGAAATCCCCCCTCGCTCGGAGACCGCAACCCACTTTCAGGAAGGAAAGTGGAGAGTTCATTGTGCCTGGGCCTACTCGCATCCACACCCCCCTGTCTGTTCTGTTCGTTGAGGGAGTCCAACTGTCTGTGCATTAATCTGTTATCGGAAGAATAAAGGAGTGTTGGACTTTAGTGGTGTGGGGCTCATTTTCTGGCAGACACTGTTCGAGAAAACCAGGAGGAGGTCTCCAGATGCAGAACACCGACCCGAAGGTAAAAGAGGATTGTCTCTCACTGCACATACTCTGCAGGGGGACTTGGCGTGGTGACCCCACACTCTCTCCTTCAGAGTACCCCTTGACAAAAACCAGAGCAAGAAGAATAGAGAGGAGAGGGTGGAGGCCGCTACATTAAGATAACATTGACACCCACAGCAGATCACATGGACGCCATGCGATTGCTTAGAGTGCGATGCAATGTGGGGAAAAGCATTGTGCGTTTCCTGCATCTAATTAGTGTGACATGAAACACAAACCATAAGCGCAGCAAAATCCTGGTAAAATCGCAGCAAATTTGCGGCCAAATCGCGTGCGTTTTCGGCACCATTATCGGTACCACCATTTTCACCGATATGTTTCCACAGCTGAGATTTCAATGCATCTCTAAAATGTGCTGCAAAGGCCCTGCAAATGCACCTCAAACGCTCCTATGATGTTTACAGCGTGTTTGACATGCGTTTAGAAAGTGTTACTAGCCGAGATGATAGTACAAGAATCCATACAATAGAAAACCAACACAGAGAAGTCAGGAAAACATTATTTAAGGTAATGCAAATACCTTAAAAATGCATAAAAAACGCGTCTTAGCGCAAAAAGTATGTTCATTGGCGTTCAAATTTCAAAGCATGTGTATATGAGGCCTAAGAGTAAATAAATACCGATCATCGCACTGATTATTCTGTAATAAGGACATAAAGAAAACATTATTCACCTTCCAGGGTTTCACACTGCGACAAGTTGATGTAGTCGGCAGCTCTCAGGATTCCGCCTTTAAATCCTCGGACTAATCCCTCCAGGTAGCCGCTGTCCACATTGAAGTAGAACTCGGAGGCCGGCATGTCTAATGTGGTCCCTGACTCGTCCTATTCTGTACTAGAACTTCTGTATGTCTCACACGGTCTGTCCTCTAACAGGCAATTATTTCCAGCAGGTCACAGACTGGGGAATTTCTGGAGACTTGTCTTCCTCTTTCATTGCTTTATAAACAGATCTCTTTTGTTTATTGTGAAAACAGCAGCCTGAGAACTGCAGAAAACCTGCTGCGACTGCTGCCGAGGCGAGGAGGCGTGCTGTATACATCGCTAGTAATATCTGATATATAAGCTCGGTATTTAAAGCAAAACCTTTTTTTTTATTTTAGGTTTGGATAGTGGAGAGGGATTAGAACACCTGTCAGGTTTTTATTGCTGTCTGTGTCCCCATTAGTGAGATTCACCCTCTCTATTTGTCCGGTTTACCAGTATCATTGACAGCAAAAATAAATCCTACATTTCCGGTTGACCATAGCACAGGAATTAAGGAGAAATCTTCCAATGGGAACTTTAGTCCTGGTGACAACCATGGATTTCCTCTCACTTCCTGTTTTAGGAACCCCCCCCCCCCCCCCACCCCCCAAAAAAAAAAAAAACTGACAGGAGTTATAACCTTCCTTTGCTCGATCCAAAATGAAAAAAGTTTTGCCTATAGTTCTACTGTATGATTAAACTACTACTAAGCCCACAACATTAAAATCTGTCTGTATATACAGAATAGCATGCTTGTTATAATCACTGTGGAACTTAAGGGGTTAATCCTCTGCATTGTGTAAAAAGGCTCTTTGATCCTGTATGCACAGATCCTCCTCCTCCTGCAGGGTCTCTCTTGGCAAGGCCAGATAAAACACAGTGAGGGTAGTACTGCTGCACATGCTCAGTTTGGTCTCTAATGCTGGAGATGGAAAAAGAGCCCCTAGGGGTGGGATTTTTGAGGCACTACCAGAAAGACAATAAAGTAGAAAAATATAATAGGAATTCATTAAGAAAAAAAAATTTCTCTTAATAAATTCCAATTATATATTTCTACTTTATCGTCTTTCTGGTAGTGCCTCAAAAATCCCACCCCTAGGGGATATTTTTCCATGTTATTTATGGGATGTGGCACACCTTAGAAAATCTTCTATATCAGAATCCCTTTTTTTATTGCTGGAGAGAACATTTCCTTGTGAGCTGAGCTTTGCAGGTCACATGATATTGACATCACACATTTGGGCGTGTATATAGATCCTAAATGACAGCCCAGTCCCTCCCTTCTCCTCCATGCCCAGTAACTAAAAAAGAACACAGTGGGTGGGATGTCATATCTTGATTGATGGATGATCCTTCTCCCATAACAGCATGAGGACACAGGCTGTAGTGGAGATCTCCTCCTACCTAAACACTCAGCACTCAGGCAGACTCTACAGTTTATCACGTGACCATGGTATACAGATCAGCCAAAAGGGTATATAGTGGCATATTTATAAGCTGTGGGCACTAGGGGTGGGGGGCGGTTGTTGATATGAACTATTATCATGTTACTGGGTTTAGTAACACTTTAACCTGCCATGAGAGAAAAGTAGAGGTTGCCACTGGTGACATTTTATGAAAATGCAAATTTCCTGGCTATCATGCTGATGCTTTGGCTGCAGCACTTTCTAAGTCACCTGGAACAAGAATAGAGATGCAGACTTTCACTTGTTGCATGCTTATTCTGGGTTTGTCACTGTGAAAGACAGACAGACAACTAGTATTTTCAGAAGAATTTTCAATAATGATACCACATTTCTTTCATGATGTGTACTTTAAAGTCTACCAACATTCTGCCTCCCCTCCCCAACCTATCCTGCCATTCATTCATTTAAAAAACCTCACCCGAGTCTGTCATCACATAATCCTCCCTGGCAGGGCCGGAACAAGGGGTGGGCAGGAGGGGTGGCTGCCCTGGGCGTTGTGGTGTCATGTGAGGTGGGGAGCGTTGCATGAAGAGTGCCTATCTACAAGCTGGCAGGTGTACTGGAAGATAGGAATTTTTGTTTGGGGAGAATTTCGGTTTGCAAAGGGAGTTTATGCTTGGGGGTATTTTTTTGGAGGGGAAGGAGGGAGTCTTTACTGACACATAATGCTCACACATTTTGTGGAGGGGGGCGCCATTTGGCATCTAGATGACCTTGTCCTGGCACTGTTCACTGGTGATTCTTTTGGGAGCAAAGACCAGTAATCCTCCTCTTCAGGCTATCTGCACCTAGGACTGGTCTTGTTATCGCCTCCCTTCAAGCGTCATTACACTGCTGGAGTCTTTAGGATCCTGAATTGACAGCCAAAAAAAGTGTCCCTCCTAAGCTGCATTCCAGAAAATAGAAGACTCGGGACCCAGCATGTCACAAGAGTTCAGATTAAGTGATGTATTATGCGCTTTTTTTTTTATAATTACTGTGATTAGCTAGAGATGTGGAACGTGGGCCCAAAAAATCCCCTAGCAGTCGCTAAAAAAAAAAAAAAAACAGCTCCGGATGCTATACTCACCTTATCTCTGGTCATAGGCGTGCACAGGTGGTGTGCTGGGTGTGCCTGGGCACACCCTAATCACTCCTTGCACTAGCACCATCCAGTGTATCATCCAGAGTACAAAAGTGTGCAGGGCACATGGGCACAAGGGTAGAGGGAGACCCACTGTGACCTGTTGACAGGAAGGATGAGGCTAAATCTGCTTCCATCCTATCCCTGCTGATTCTGCCCCGCCCACACTCCACCCGCCTTGACTTGCTCACACTGCTATGAAAGGGCTTTTAATGAAGGTGGCAGACTTAAATGTAGAGGACACAGCAGATGTAAATCCTGGCTGCCTGAGCCTAGGGGAGACCAACCTGGGGCCATCATTTTGAGTAACGGGCATATTGAACACCCCCCTCTCTCAGCCTCCTCTCTCACCCCCCTCTCTACTCCCCTCTGACCCCCTCTCTTACCCATCTCTTTCTCACCCCCCCTTTTCTCTCTTACCCCACCTCTCCCTCACCCCCTCTCTCTTCCCTCTCTTTCGCCCTCACCCTTCTCACTTTCTCTGGCCCCCTCTCTTTCTTACTCCCCTCTCTCCCCCTCACCCCCTCTCTCTCCTCTTTTGCTTATCCCTCTCTCATATATATATGTATAAAACACGCATGTGTGTTTGAGTTTTGGGATGCACATCCTAATGCAATAGGCTACGCACACCTATGTCTCTGGTGCTGTCTCCTGCAGTCCTAATAATCCAGCAATGCAGTGCCACTCCTCTTCTGGACTGGATGACATTTGAAGTCATTCAGCCTAATTTTGCATTAACTATGTCAATATAGGAGTCCTGCATGTACATTTAGGGAAGCTGCAGCACAGTGTTTGTAGTTGCCTCCATATGGGGAAGCTAAGCACCTGGCTACACAGGTAAAAAATCTCATGCACTTACAGAAATGAAGATGCCCAAAATTGTTAATAGGTGACTCATAAACCTGTAAAGCTCATCAATTTAGAATTTACCTTTGGCATATGTGGAGAAGTCTAATATATATCGTTTGTGTGCATCTCATTGCGTGTATGTGGATTTTACATGCATGCATATGTGGACTTTTTTTTTTAAATTATTATTATTACCTTATTTCATTTTAAAAACGCTTTACTTTTTGAATTATACTTTGTTAATGGCTTTGACAGTGGCAATGAAACTGGTAAGTACATGTGCGCAAATATGAACTTGTGTCCACTTACTCCTCCCTTTCTTTAGCACATCGTAGTTTAGCACCTTGAAAAAGGTTACAAGGGTGTGTCAGGCAGGGTTGTTGACTGGCCTATATTTTATCAGATTGTTTGGTAAAAAGGGAACTTGTTGCCAATAGTATTAATAGGTCAGCGATCTTAAAGAGAAAATGAAGCTGTGATTTAAAAAAAAAAAAAAAAGGAGACATGCATTGCAGAGGGCAAAGGAGCAATATTGTCTTTGATTTCTCTGCAGCTGATCTTTTCTTCATTACTGGCTTACAAAAGAGATGCGCACAACGGAAAAATGTGTTTAATTTCATCTTGGATTTGTTCGTTAGGTCAATAATTTTAGAATAATTTGTTTTTGGAGTTTGTATCGTATATATTCAGATTCTTTTGTAAATTTGTTAATTTGAATTTCAGAAGACGGCTATATTCATTCTATTTTTTTTTTTTATTCTATTCTAAGTATCATCTTATTTTACTTTTATACCTTTTTGTATTTATTGCAATAGTTTTCCATTTCAAATTCAAATTCATATTTTAATTCAAATTCATTTTCAAATAAATTTTTCTATTTAAATTTGAATTCAAATTCAGATATTTAGTTTCCTAAAAATGTATTTTGGATTTGTTGAAAATCATTACTATTGTGATTTAGAAATCTGGATACATCCGAATCTCCAAATAATAAACATTTGCAAAAGTTATAGCGTTTACAAAATAGGGGATAGTTTTATGGCATTTTTATTATTATTTTTTTTTTTTACTAGTAATGGCGGCGATCAGCGATTTTTTTTTTTTTGTGACTGCGACATTATGGCGGACACATCGGTCACTTTTGACACTATTTTGCGACCATTGTAATTTTTACAGCGACCAGTGCTATAAAAATGCACTGGTTACTGTAAAAATGACACTGGCAGTGAAGGGGTTAACTATTACAGGGAACAGACAATCAGTGACAGGCACACTAGGAATCATGGGGAGAGGTTTGTTTACACTTACCTCTCCTTGTTCTTCGTCTCTGTGACCCGATCGCGGGACACCAGTGGCGATCGGGTCCGCTGTTCCCGTTTGGACGGTCACGGAAAAGAGGACCCGGTCGCGAGCGCGCCGCCGTCCTCTTAAAGGGGACGTACCTGTACGCCCATGTGCCCAGCCGTGCCATTTTGCTGACGTACATCGGCGTGCAGCGGTTCTCAAGTGGTTAAGGTCCACTGGTATTTTTACCTTGAAACAGTGGCCTTAGTGGGCATGCAGAATGTTTCTATTGCAAGTAAAGCAGGTATGTAATTTTTTGTTATATCTGTCATTTCCTTCGGGCTAGTTTACACTTGCTTCAAAACATGGCTTCAGACATGCTTTGTTAAAGCGCTCTGAACGCTGGTCAAAGCCCCTTTTACGAAATAAAATGGTTAGCTTACAGTCCTGTTTTACACCTTGTTTTCGCTTGGTGCATCGATGAGGCTTCGGTGGAGCCTTGATAGGGGTTCGATGAGCCTTTGGTGGGGCTTCGGTGGGGCTTCAGTGGGGCTTCAAGCGAGCTTTGCCATAGACTTCTATGGAGGCTTTGAAGATGCTTTGAAGCACCACTAAAGCTACATGGGGTATAATTTTTGAAGCAAAGCCGAAGCACAGCAAAGCAAAAGCAACGTGTAAACAGGACTGTAAACTAACCATTTTATTTAGTGACAGGAGCTTTGACTGGCATTCAGAGAGCTTTAACAAAGCCTGTCCGAAGCTTTGTTTTGAAGCAAGTGTAAACTAGCCGTTAATGTGTGTTGAAGCCGAAGCATGTGTCAATGAGCCCTTTAACCTTCAAATATATATATTTAAAAAAAAACACAACTATATTATATTGTTTTCAGTTGTCTTGAATGATTGTTATTATAACTACATTATTTATTTTAGATACCTGTTATACTCTATTGCTGACATTTTCCCCAAAAATGTAACTTGTTCAAGAAATTAACAGAATGAAATGAGTCACTACTATAATTCCACCATTAAAGTGGGCATGCTCCACACAATATCTGACTACTACCTTTACATTTGATTTTATATATGGGTCTGTTTTTGCCAAGGGGATGTTTTGTCCTGTTTTAAAGATATATTGTATGTAATAAAAACCTTATTTTATATGAACCAATTGTGTATATCTATTGATACTGTAGAGGAGACCATCGTTCAACTTCCACATTGCATATACCCTTCTAGTTTTTACTATCGGGTTGATGATCTCTTGATATATAGCTGCTTTAGCCCTTTGGTCCTGCCCTTCCATTATACCATATAATTTATATTGCCTTAAAGAGAAAGTAAAGCCTATAAAAAATTCTAAAAAAAAACAAAAACCCTGCAAGTCAAAGGCATAATGAGCTAGCATGCATAGCATACTAGCTCATTATGTAATACTCATCTCTGATCGAAGCCCCCGCAGCCGTCCTCTTACACCGCTCGGGCGGCCAACATCTCTCCCGAGACTGACTACCAGAATCGCGGCTCCGGCGCTGCGATTGGCCGGAGCCGCAATGACGTCACTCCCGTGCATGCGCGTGGGAGCCGTCAGTCACGGCACGGCCTCCATTAGGAACGGCACACTCGCCGTTGCTAACGTGCGCCTGTGATTTTTGCAAATATCTCCTAAACGTGGAGGTTTAGGAGATATTTCAAGCACCTACAAGTAAGCCTTAGGGCTCTTTCACACGGGCGGATCCCGTGATGATCCGCCCCGTGAACATCTGCTTGCTCAGCGGGGATCGCCGCACACTGTGCAGAAACGGACCGGTCAGATCGTCACTTTCCTCTATGGGGGGATCGATTGAAAACGGACCGTCTGTCCGTTTTCATCCGTTCCGATGACGGATGGAAAAATAGGATTTTCCTCCGTCATGCTAAACGGACCATAGCGGAGACTGATGTCATCGGATGTCAGCGGATGTTCATCCGCTGACATCCGCTATCCCATAGGAATACATGCATGTCAGTTTTTCATCCGAAAACGGATGGATGAAAAAACGGACATACGGTCCGCCCGTGTGAAAGGGGCCTTAATCTAGGCTTACCTGTAGGTAAAAGTGGTTGTAAAGGGTTTACAACCACTTTAAGAATTCCTTTCACTGGAATGAGGGGTCAAGCCCAACCCCCGAAAAACAACCCCACACCATAATCCCCCCTCCACTAAATGATTTGGACCAGTGCAAAAAGCAAGGTCCATAAAGACATGGATGAGCGAGTTTGGGGAACTTGACTGGCCTGCACAGAGCCCTGACCTTCTGGAAGAATGGTCAAACATTCCCACAGACACACTCCTAAACTTTGTGGACAGCCTTCCCAGAAGACTTGAAGCTGTTATAGCTGTAAAGGGTGGGTCAATGCAATATTAAACCTTACGGACTAAAGCCTCGTACACACGGCCAGTTTTCTCTGCAAGAAAACCGCTGGGAGAGCTTTTTGCAGAGAAAAACGGCCGTGTGTATGGTTTCTCGTCCGGAAAACTGCCGGGAATCTCAACGAGAAAAAGAGAACCTGCTTTCTATTTTCTCGTCGGGATTCTTGACGGCCTGTTTCCCGACGAGAAAACCGTGCGTGTGTATGCTTACCTGTCTCCAGGTAAACCCGCGCATGCTCGATGAGACTTCGACGCATGCACGGTAGCTTACAAGGGTAGTGTAGGGTGAAGCAAGATGGCGGAGGTGGCATCGAATGTGACGAGCTCGTTGTAGTCGATGACGTCACCGCGTTCTTGCCATTTAAAAGAACGGCGGTTCTTTTGAATGTGCCGTGTGTACACTCGGCGAGCAAGAAAAACTTGCCGGGAATCCTGTCAGGAAAACCGACGATTTTTTCATGACGGGATTCCCGGCCGTGTGTACAGGGCTTAAGACTGGGATGCCATTAAAGTTCATGTGTGTGTAAAGGCAGACGTCCCAATACTTTTGGTAATATAGTGTATATTAATTTTCTTTAGAGTTAGTCAAAATAACCGATCATTTTTTATTGTGCCTTAATCTTGTTTCCCTAAAATATCAAATTAAAGATGCAGTGAAAACAACGTTTTTGTAAAATTTCTCATTGCATCTGATATCCGGCTTCCTTCCTCTGAATAGGTTAATTTAGCTACAATTTAAGCCCTGTACACACGATCGGTTTTACCGATGAAAACAGTCCGATAGACTTTTTTCATCGGACAAACTGATCGTGTATGGGACCCATCGGTCTTTTTTCCATCGGTGTTTAAAAATAGAACATGTTTTAAATTTATCCGATGGTTAAAAAACCGATAGCAAATTACTATCGTCTGTGTGGAATTCCATCGGATAAAAAACCCACGCATGCTCAGAATCAAGTGGACGCATGCTCAGAAGCATTGAACTTAATTTTTCTCGGCTCATCAGAGTGTTTTACGTCACCGCGTTTGGAACGGTCGGTTTTTTGACTGATGGTGTGTAGGCAAGACTGATGGAAGTCAGCTTCATCGGTTTTCCGATGAAAAAATCCATCGGTTAAAAAACCATAGGAAATCCGATCGTGTGTACAGGGCTATAGTCTTCATAGGATTATCTTTTGCTAAAGTAAGGCTCCTTTAACACTGAGGCGTTTTACTGCGTTTTCACGGTAAAAACAGCGCTGTAAAAATGCCTGAAATAATCCTGCCCCATCATTCTCAATGTGAAAGCCCTGAGGGCTTTCACACTGAGGCGTTTTGCTGGCTGTGCGTTGGAAAGAAGCTTTTTTGGAGCATCTTTGGGGCGCATAAAATAGCGCTGTAAAAACGCCTATCCCCATTGAAATTAATGAGTACCGCTGTAAAAACACGGTAAAAACACGTAAAAAACACCCAGAAGCTGTGGGAAGGTCACATGACCGCAGTAGAGTGGAGGATTGTGGGATACCAAATAATCATTTTTACCGCAAAAACGCGGTAAAAACGCATATGCGTTAGCGCTATTTTTACTGCGAACGCGGTAAAAACGCCAGTAAAATCGCGGTAAAAAAACTCATAATTTTTTTGCGTTTTTTCAACGCCTCAGTGTGAAAGGGGCCTAAGTGAACATTTCACAATCAACATTATCCCATAATAGAATAAGGGAAATGTTTCTTTCGACCATTTATAAATAGGCTGTTTTGTCAATGGCAGCTTAGTCATTGCAATTTGCATAAACCTGATTATGCATTCAGAAGCAATTAGCAGTGCACTGGAAAAGGTAAGTAATTAGCACTGTGATACAAATACACAACTTGATTCTAGGTCTTAATTATCACTTGTGTCAGAGCTTATGTGGTATTCATCTCATTAAATCATGAATCGACACTTACGATTGTAGTATTTAATGGCTCTGAACTCTAGGCAGAGATAAAAAAACATCAATACATGCAGTTGTGTATTGATTAAGATATCAGAAAATCAAGTGAAAGTATCTGAAAGTGTCTTGCTATCTGTGTCCTATAATCCCCTGTACAGCAGCTCTCAGACTGGGAGAGGAGGAGACAGCACTAGGAGTTGGCACATGTAGCCTGATTATTCCAGTAAATATATCTAGAAGCAGTCACAATCCAGACCATAAATAGATAATAGCAATTCTTCTCTAAACAAACAGTATAAAATGTTTATATTTTAATTTAGAGTGTCTGAAAGGATACATTTGTGCTATTTGTTTACCCCTAGCTTCGGGTTTATCATAAAACTGTCAATAAAGTGTTTGTAAGCCGTTACATATACCCAGTGAAGTGACTGGTCTCAGGTGATACAGAGGTGAAACACATTCTCCTACATAAGTTGTACCTGTTCATCTGCAGTCTTTTCTCCTTTGGCCGTTCAAAGTCCTGAGTTTATAAAGCTGTCAGAAAAAAGGGGACTGAAATTATATTCTGCAGAGCTCAGTAAGGAGAGGTCTGGGAGCTGACCGGAGGGAAGGGACGCATCTCACTTTACACAGCACATAGGAGCAGAGCTGAGGCTGTCAATTGGCTGGAGATCCCTCCCCTGTCACCATTTTTTTCTTGGTGTCAGGAAAAACTGACAGAAGTGATTCATGCTGATAGAATAGCAATGAAGCAGCAGACAAAAATTACACTCTCTTAGTGCTCTTAATTGAGACATGTACATACTACAGAGGGATATGCTTTGTTCATATTTTATGTCTGAGGTTTACAATCACTTTAAAGTATAATATAATAAGGCTTACCTATAGGGTACAGTAAATATCTCCTAAACGTGCGCTGTTTAAAACTAGTGATTTAAGTTTTACATGCTAGAGAGAAACACACAGAAACTATTTTGGTTTGGGTTGCAAACAGCTTCAACAATCTATAAATTTGCAAATTGTGCAGCGAACCCAATTAAAGTCCAAGGAGGGTGAATCCTATTATTCAATTCTGGCTATTTGTAGGACTAAAGCCTCGTATACACCGTTGGACTTCAAACAAACTTTTCCGTCTATTTTTGTCCGAAGGGAGTTGGCCGGGCACACCCGTAGCATACACACGGCAGGACTTTTCTGCAAACTTTCCCAAAACTTTCCCAACATCACGTGGTTTTTCTGCTCTTTTCTGCTCTTTACCGCCACCCTTTGGTCAACTTCTGCTATTGTTGGTTGATTTTAACATTGGTTCTGGGCATGCGTATTTGTACTTCGGACAAAAGTCCGATGGATTTCTGTACACACGGTCGGACTTTGCACCATCGGACTTTTGTTGCCGAAAAGTTTGTCCGTTTGCAGACCCAACTTTTGTCTGATGAAAACCGAAAAAGTTTGTCCGATGGAGCGTACACACGCTCGGATTTTTTGGAAAACATGCTCATTTTGAAGTTTGTTGGCAAAAAGTCAGACGGTGTGTACGGGCCTTTATAAGCAAGCTATTGCTAAACAAAAAGTATGAGGAGCCAGACACCATCCAATGGAGGACTTGCACCAATGCAATAAAATAAAACATATTTCCTTATACATCATTTGCAGTGCTCCCTAAGAGCTGGAACACACATAGCTGCTGTGACCCAGGCAATTTATAGAAAGGGGTATGGACTTATTCTACAACACATTAACTTTATATATCTATATTTCTTTATAGGTTCATTCTCTTCTATTCTCTTTATACATAATATCATAGGCGTGCGCAGAGGGTGTGCCGGGTGTGCCTAGGCACACCCTAATCACCCCATGTGCATTAGTGTTATCGCTCTGTGTAGCAGCAGGAACATGGGAAAGATCTCCCTCTTACCGACTCCGCCATAAGAGAAGTGTTTATGCTCTTCTCTTTCACTGTGCCGGCAGGGAAAACAATGTGCCGGGGTCATATATATGTAGACACATACACATGCATGTGTGTTTGGGCTTAAGGGTGCACCACCCTAATGCAATAGGCTGCGCACACCTATGCATAATATATTATATTATTTCAATCAACTTAATTTCTCAATTACTTGTCATCAAATAGCTGCCATGAAGCTATGATTATGACATTTCATGTTACATATTCTTATCCTACAATCCGCTAGGTTATCTATTTTCATTTACATTGATAAGAGTTACTTTCCTGAATGATTACACCTTTTTCTACTATACTATTGTATCTGTTAATGGAATATCTATATGTGCAGCTCCCCCCTCAGCCCCCCTAATACTAGGATACATTTCCCACATCCCTAATATGAACCACAAAAAAAAGAGAGCGAACCTCTGGTGGGACTTTAAAGAGCAATGACTCCAATTAGTCGTAGACCGATTGAATAAGTAAAATCTTGATTTTAATGATGCAAAAAATATAAAATAAGACAGAATTATCTATGTCAAGCAAACTACAAGTAGACAAAATACATAAATGATGTGTAGCATAATACTCATGAAATCACAACCACTATTTATAATCACTCTTATACTAGTGGACAGAGTGATACCCAATGCGTCATCTTGATCCAGCAATGTTGCAAGAGAGCCTCGGCTGTCTCCCTGCTCGTTGGCTGAGACAGCAGTGTTTGCCATTGGCTCCCGCTGCTGTCAATCAAAGTCAGTGGGCCAATGAGGAGAGAGAGGGGGTGGGGCCGAGCCGCGGCTCCCTGTCTGAATAGACACACCGAGCAGAGGCTTGGCTCGGGTGCCCCCATAGCAAGCTGCTTGCTGTGGGGGCACTCGGCAGGATGGAGGGACCCGAGAAGAGAAGGATCCGGGCTGCTCTGTGCAAAACCGACTGCACAGAGCAGGTAAGTTTAACATGTTAGTTATTATTAAACAAAAAGAACCAAAGACTTTAATATCACTTTAAAGGTCGCTGCGTTTTTTGAGAGTGAACCTGCAAAGTTTTCAGCAATTCGTTAACATTGCGAATCCCTGAAATTCACTGCAAATCTATACTAATGGTGAACCAGAACCTCGCCCTTGACAAAACCAATCTGTGAACTCTTAAAGAGGAAGTAAACCCAGGGAAAAAAAAACAAGAAAAAAAAACACCACCTGCAAGGCAAAGGCATAATGAGCATACAAGCTTATTATGTAACACTCACCTCCATCGAAGCCCCCGCAGCCGTCCTCTTCCAATGCCCGGGCAGCCGACATCTTGCCTGGGGGTTACTTCCGCGCATCGTGGCTCTGGCGCTCTGATTGGCCGGAGCCGCGATGACGTCATGCGCGTGGGAGCCGGCAGTGACGGCCCGGCCTCAATGAGGACCGGCACACTACCGTGCACCTGCGCCGCTGTCTACGGCGCATGTGCCGTAGACAGCGGCGCCCATGATTTTAGTAAATATCTCCTAAACCGTGGAGGTTTAGGAGATATTTCAAGCACCTTCAGGTAAGCCTTAAGCCTTGTACACACGGCCGAGAATCTCGTCGCAAAAAAAACGTTGTTTTTCTCGACGGGTTTCTTGTCAAGCTTGACGAGATTCTTGTCAAGCTTTCCTTGCATACACACTGTCAATCCAAAATCTCGTCGTTGTAAAGCGCGGTGACGTACAACACGTACGACGGCAGTATAAAGGGGAAGTTCCATTCTCATGGCGCCACCCCTTGGGCTGCTTTTGCTAATCTCGTGTTACTGCGTGTTAGTAAAAGTTTGGTGAGAGACGATTCACGCTTTTCAGTCTTCATGCTTTCAGTCCATTACAGCGTGACGAATGTGCTATCTCCATTACGAACGCTAGTTTTACAAGAAGGTGCGCTCCCGTCTCATACTTGATTCTGACCATGCGTGTTTTTTGAAGACTTGGAAAAGCATACACATGAACGGTTTTCACGTCCACATACAGTCTGATGAGAATCACGACGAGAAAAATGAGACTCCCGACGAGAAAAAAGAAAGCAGGTCTTCTTTTTTTCTCGTCGAGATTCTGGGCAGTTTTCTTGACGAGAAACCTGAAAACCTCGTACACACGCACGGTTTTCTCGGCAAGAAAGCTCTCCCAACAGTTTGCTTGTCGTTTCTTGCCGAGAAAAATGTTCGTGTGTATGATGCCGCGTACACGTGATCGTTTTTAATGACGAGAAAAATGATTTTTTTTAAAATGGCTATTAAAAATGATCGCATGTGGGCTTTCCAGCATTTTTCCCGACGAGAAAAACGCAGAGAATCACGACGAGAAAAATTGGAACATGCTCTAATTTTTCACGTCGTTTTTTTCACGTCGTTTTTCTCGTCATGAAAAACGGCCGTGTGGGGGCTTTAACGACGTGAAAAAAAATGCGCATGCTCAGAATCAAGTATGAGACGGGAGCGCTCGTTCTGGTAAAACTAGCGTTCGTAATGGAGAGAGCACATTCGTCACGCTGTAACGGACTGAAAAGCACGAGGCTGAAAAGCGCGAATCGTCTCTCAACAAACTTTACTAACATGAAGGGTGGCGCCATCCGAATGGAACTTCCCCTTTATAGTGCCGTCGTACGTGTTGTACGTCACCGCGCTTTACTCAAACAAAAATTTCCACGATAGTGTGTAGGCAAGGCAGGCTTGAGAGGAAACACGAAAAATCACGTCGAGAAAAATTAAGTTTTTTTCAATGACATTAAAAACGATCGTGTGTACGCGGCATTAGGCTTTAATCTAGGCTTACCTGTAGGTTAAAGTGGTTGTAAAGGGTTTACAACCACTTTAAGGCTCCACGCACACTGGACGTTAAAATACCGTTATAAAAACGCCAGTAGCTTTGCAGTGAATCTTTCAAAGTTCTTTAACGTTTCTGCAATAGTGTTTATTAGCGTTTTGTTTGTTTTTTTCAGGGGATCAAAAACGTTAAAAAACCCTGGTGAGCCACGTTGTTGAGCGTTTATTGACGCTTATCAGCGTTTATGCGCGTTTAATGTTTTTTCGTGGTCAGAAAAAAAAGCTCCTGAACGCAATTTTAGGGCGTTCAGACAACAGCCCATAAACTCCACTGCTGATAAACGTCCACAAACGTCCATGTGCATGGATACATAGGATAACATAGAGGGGAGTTTATGGGCTGTTAAAAAAAACTTCCTCCATATGAAAGACAGAAGGAAAAACCTACAGATTCCAAAAAGTATGCACATGAAATTTTGGGGTGTACACATTTGAGGGTGTAGACATGCAAAACATCCCAGCAATAATAAACCCCCTGTCACATTTGGCAGGTGAATAAAATGAATGGGGCTACAGCAGGGTGGTGTGGGCTTTTAGGAGTTAAAACAGGAACATAACGCCTCCTCACCTCTTGAATTGCCTTATTGAAGAGTAATCCACCACGGATCTCTCTTCAGAGGTCTAATGAAACCTTAGAAGCTTTGAACAAAAAGGCAAGGGAAGACACACTGCTGTTGTACATATATAATAGCCAATCAGAGATGAGTAATTTACAGATCTGTAATGCTTTAAACCAAACTGATTGGCTGCTTTTGATCACCTCTATTTTAACTGTTTTCTTAACTAATGCCGCGTACACAGATCGTTTTTAATGTCATTTTCAAAAACGATGTTTTTCTCGACGTGATTTTTCTTGTTTCCTCTCAAGCCTGTCTTGCATACACACGTTCATTAAAAAAAACGCTTGAGCAAAGCGCAGTGACGTCCAACACGTACGACGGCACTATAAAGGGGAAATTCCGTTCGAATGGCGCCACCCTTCATGTTAGTAAAGTTTGTTGAGCAACGATTCGCGCTTTTCAGCCTCGTGCTTTTCAGTCCGTTACAGCGTGACGAATGTGCTATCTCCATTACGAACGTTAGTTTTACCAGAACGAGCGCTCCCGTCTCATACTTGATTCTGAGCATGCGTGTTTTTTTCCCCCTCGTAAAAGCATACACACTACCGTTTTTCACGTCGTTAAAAAAAACGACATGAAAAAACGACGTGATTAAATAGAGCAGGTTCTCATTTTTTTTTCGGCCATTTTTCACGTCAGTAAAAATGCTCTGGAGCCTACACACGATAGTTTTTAATGCCCAATTTAAAAAATGGCATTTTTAACGACGTGAAAAACGATCGTGTGTATGCGGCATAAGCCAGGCAAAGTTTATCTAGATATAGTGAATTCTCTGTCACTTGCCACATACAGACGTGCTAATAAAGTGTTCTGTACAGTTTGTTTTTCCACTTCTTCGGGATTAATGAGAAATCACAATGTGTATTTGTGTGACTTCCTCTTATTTGTCCCCCACAGTGTCTGTACAGCTGTCCAGGTTTCATACAGTTCTCCTCTAATCTGCTCCTTGCTGTGAATTGTCCTATTTTGTCTGTGGGGCGACCAATACTCAAACAGTCTACAGTAATCAGAGATCGTCTCAGCTGAAAGAGAACCAGTTATATACATGTCACTGGAGAAACAGACATGGCCTAGTGCTGTATACCTGGACAAAGCCTTATTTCTGGGATAATATGCTCCTCAATCCTGACGCAGAGGGATGTAGAATACAACAAAGACTAGAACTCATGCATTTTCTGTGTTGGTGATGCCGCTGGTATGGAAGTCTAAGCCAATACATAAGCGGAACTTCAGTCATTTTTTCCATCTATTAAATCTTCTGCGCTTGCTGTTTTAACTTTGGATAGTAACATTTTTTTTTCTGCCAGTAAATACCTTATACAGCCCACTTCCTGTTTCTTGTCTGGTAAAAAGCCTAGGCTTATGACATCATGCACAGTTTGCCAGGAAGGGAGGGGGGGATGAGTCATAAGAGGGCGAATGAGAGCTGTAGAGCGTGTCTGTGTAAATCAGTAGTGTATTTAGGGTTTGTGCTGCCCTAGGACTGACTAAACTCGTGCACCCTCTAATTTAAATATGACCCACCCCTTCCTGTCAAGGCCACACCCCTTTCTGTTTAAGGCACGCCCTGAAATTTTTGAGTGGGGACACTAGTTCTGAGGGCCAGGGGGGGGGGGTAATGGATTCCCTTAATTTGCATAGATTTCCTCTCACTTCCTGTTTGGCTATGGGGCAGGAAGTGAAGGAAAATCTCTGCAATGGGACAGGGATGGTAAAACATAAACTGACAGGGGCTCTAACCCTCCCTTACTCTATCCAAAAGGAAAAAAAAAAAAAAGTGTTGCCTATAGTTCTACTTTAAGCAAAAATTTCTGATAATTTTATGGAGAGGACTAAGAAGATATAACCATGCCAATGGTGCAGCAGGAAACACAGCACAGTGAGGAAGGTTTGTGGTCCAGGATGATAGGACAGTCAAAATTAGAAGCAGCGCCGCGCCCCCCCCCCCACAGTTGCGGAATGCCGGCCGCCTGCATACCGGAAGCAGTGCGGCTGCTTTATGGGGGCGCTAGACTAATTTGCCTCTCAGCCCAGTCCGCCCCATAAGACTGGCGCTACACTAACAGTGTAGCGCAAGCCGGCGGGGACTCTTTCCGTGCTGCCCCCCTTGTTGGCCTAGGCCAGGATACAGCGTTGGTGTAAATCCAGGAAGTGAACAGGCAGCAGCTTCAGCTGCCCACAGATAAAATGGCTGCAGCCAGACTCACTGGAGGGAGATTTCTGCAGTATATTTAGCAAGTACAGAATCACAATATATATAAAATAATATGCAAAGTGGTTGGAGGGAAGCTGCAGAATGGCAAAGATGTTTTCATTACAAATTATGTGAGCAGACTGCAGTTCCTCTTTAAATACTGAAAGTTCTGATAGTTTAGCAGATTTTTTTTTTAAAAATTGTTTTTTTAAAGAATAAGGAAGAGGTACCTACGCATTTAATTCACATATTTTACTCATTATGAGCTAGACATTAATAAATACGTTTGATGGGAACAGAACCTTTTAATGCGGCTGCTGTGGTCAGTCCATGTCACACATTCTGTGGATTACTAAGCAAATGTCCAACCTTTTAACTGTCTTATCCTGATTTGTTTCTAATCTATGGATATTAACCGTGCTGAATTCCAAGTCATTATTAGACCTTAATCATTATTGATACAGTCAATTTATAGAAAACCTCTTTTTTTCATAGGTCTGTACAGAATAATGCTGGGCATAGAGGAACAGTTTTGCAGACATTACAACATACATATTTATACGGCAGTAGGCGGAGTTGTTTTTTTGGTATGTACATGACTGTGCATATGTGTGCGAGTGTAGGCAGGTGCAATCTATTTTCTCCACTGCAGGTGGCGCTTGTCCATAGTGGCAATGCAGATGGGAAAGGAAGTCAAGAGAAGCAATGTTTCTCTATGATTTCCTCTGGGGTCATCTTAGGTCAGGCAGAGTCTATTTAAGACTCTTGCCCTTGGGTTTGGGGCACTTTATGTGAGTGGACATGTTAGGGACAGTTTCTCCATCTGACAGAGACAGTGGTAGGGAAAGGTTGATTAGTGGAGTAGGGAGAGAGCAGGCTCTATGTCTACCTCTTCAGGAAGCTGCCCATTTTGGTGTGGACTGTGGATTTCTGGCCACTGTCACCCTCTGCATGCTTGTAAGTGGCATCGGATGGGTGAGTTTTCCACTGGGCTTGTTGTACTGTTGACCTACTGTTCAATACAACGTTCTATACAAATCGGGACTGTGTGCCACACCATGTTGCACCTACCTAACACATGCCATGTGGTATTTTTCCATATGCCAAGAATTCTGCATAGCTGCATTTATAGACCACCTGATATAGATTGATTCAGGTGGTCTTCAAAGCAGAAAAGAACCATAGATGCATTCTTATAATTTCTTGGTATTTTCATAAATTTGGGACCACTTGAATGTGCTGATGATTGTAAACGAGGCAGTGCATGTTCAGCAGATGGTAAATTCAGAAGAGGGCTAAATGAACTACGGTATATAAATGTATACCTGTGCAAGTGCCCAATAATTAAAATATATTAAAATAGCAAACTAAATCTGTAATATGTGTAGAAATGTATTTGCTTGGGTAGCCAGTTGCATATGTAGCACACGGATCCTTTTTCCTACCTTTGGCTCACTTGCAGGAAAAAGGCACACCGTACTATATGCCCGTACGCTCCTGGATGAGGAGGTTAAGTGGTGTTATGTATTTGGGTCCCACAGCTAGGTTCTTCCATCAGTTGGTTCTCGCCCCTAGGATATAGGGACAAGTCTCTGTATTCCCCCCAGTAATTCCAATGTCCACACCACTCTAAACTCCAACGTTGAGTTTATTTTTCTCAATGCTCAGCAGATAGGAAAGGGTGGATGAGAGACAGGACAGCAAGGTTTTGGGAGGTAGGTCCAGGCACAAGTAAATATTGCAATCACCACTCAGTCCCTGAGTGGGTTCAGCTCACCCGGATAGTCTCCCGTAAAAGTGGATTCTAGCAGCCGAAGTGATGCTTGGACGCTTAATTAGGTTCTTTTCCTAGATACGATCGGGAGACTCTCTGCCACAGAATCTATCATGTCCCAAACTTCTCAGCTTTTGCAATATAAAGACAGGTGCCAGCAACAGCACATTACTAGGCCCTTGGTAGATAGATGAATCCCTCCAGAAAGTTACCGGGCCCCTTCCTTCACCGTGAACTCTCACCGGTCCCTCAGAAAGGTCCTCCCCCGGCCTCCTCTTCTTAGAAGCGGGCCCCCTCGCAAGGGGCACCCTGGGATTCTTCTTCCCAGAAGTGGGCTCCAGCTAAAGGTGCTGGGCCCAGTGCTGAAGTTGCAGCCCCAGGGCTAAAGGTGCCTGGGACTGACGCGCACGCGGCCCCATGGCCTGGAGGGCCGGGCGCCTCGCACCTGGACTCCAACTCCTCTCGCAAACTCCAGAGAACGACCCCTCCCAGGCGGCGTCTGCCCCTTATGTATCCTCTCCCAGCATGCACAGCAGACCAACCACGCCCACTGTACCGCCGCCGAGAGAGGACACCCCAAGGCACAGCACTATTACTGATGGTTCAACCCTGACCTGTAATGGCAGTGCCACCTACAGGCCACAGGGAACTGCACACCAGTATACCACCTGGAGAAATAAAGTAGCCCAACCTATCAATGAGAACGGTCTGAGCCCAACTACTAACTCAGACCAGCGCCTAAATTTGAGTATATAGCACCCCTAAATGGGGTGGGCGCTACACATAATACTGTGGAAACATTGTGCTTGAGTGCCGTTTTTAGCAAAAAGCATGAAGCATGATATTCATGTAGGCATGTGCCTACTTTCTCTACTGCAGGTGGTGCTCTTCTGCAACGGCACTGCTGTTGGAGAGGAAGTTAAGAGAAACATGGTTACTCTTTGATTTCCTGGGTAATAGGGGAAACATCCAATTGATTGCTGCTGACTCATGTGAGACGGGAGAAAGGGAGCCGCTCAGGTGTGGAAATCCTTGAAATTACCTCCTCCCAGCAACCAAGGGTGCAAGCAAATGCAAATGCAATCAAAGAAAGGAAAGTCTTCTGGATAGCAGCACTCCGGTTAAAAAGCCTTTATTCCAAAAAAGGTTCAGGAAACCAAAACACACACTGTGCAACACAGTAAACTGATCACATCTGGCTAACGCGTTTCACACTATTGTAGTGCTTACTCATAGCTTACTGACAGGGACAGTACAGGCGGCAGGGAAAGGTTCCTGATGAGTAGGGAAAGCGTAGGGCTTGCAACTTCTCTGGACTCCTGCCTGTTTGGTCACAAGACGGCCAGTCCGCATTCTGCCCCTCTCTACAGTTTGGCCGCATTCCGCTTTCTACATGCTTTTGGAACTGTGAGTGATCCTGGTTGGGTTGCTTTCTTACTGGGGTATTTATGAACTGTCTCTGCATTATTTCAGTACAAGTTATTTCATTGCACGAGGACTGAGAGTGTTATTCTCGTCGCACTGCACTCCACCCTACCTGCTGTACATTCGTAATTGCAACAATCACAATCATTTATTATAGCACAGAGCAGTAGCCAAAGGCCAGTAACCAATATCAACAGATAATTTTTCTTAAATCTGGCTAAACTAAATTTATGCTGTTTTATCTAACAAACCAGATAGAGTCAACCACTAGGGACTACATGGGAACTGCACCGTTGAGTTCCATGTGTCCCTCATACTAGACGTGCATTCGTTTTTGTCCGAATGCATTTTTGGCCGAATTTCTGGGATTTTCACGTTCGTTTTAACAAACGATAACGAACGCGTAGAATCCGAAATCCGAAAGATCCGACATAAAAAATGCTTTATTTTCGTTTAGTTGCGACAACAGTTCAATATAGATAGAAGATTTGACATGAAGGTGACAATAGCGATCTGTGTCTATCAAACCTGCAGTTGAATGTGCCTAACCTAACTCTATTAGTGCAAGATTTGTTCGACATTAAGGGCCAGTTCACACCAGACGCAGTTCCGTTCAGTTTCGTGCGCATTTTTTCAGCACTAAAAATGCATGCACAGTGTTTTCCATGTATTCCAATGGCTCTTGATGACTCTAGTTCACACCATGCAGTCAGTTTCCGGTGCAACTAGAGCCATTGGAATACATGGAAAATACTGTGCATGCATTTTGTGCAGAAAAAAAGCACACGGAACTGCGTCTGGTGTGAACTGTCCATTAGGCTAGGTTCACACTGCTGCAAATTCAAAATTGCGCAAATTTGTTGCGATTTTGCCACGATTTCAGGGAATGCCAGTCTGTAGAGCTGAATTGGCATCGCACACGGATCAAACGCGCACAGGACCCTTTTTTCCCACAGCTTAGATTCGCAATGCATTGATGTGAATGGCACTAATGTAAAACAATGTTATTTAAAGCGGAGGTGCCGCGGATTTTTTTTTATTAAAAGCCAGCAGCTGCAAATACAGCAGCTGCTGACTTTTAATATATGGACACTTACCTGTCCTGGAGTCCAGCGACGTTCGCAGCAGAAGACAAGCAATCGCTCGTCACTCTGCTGCCCCCACCGCCATCCTCGGTAAGGGAACCAGGAAATGAAGCCTTGCGGCTTCATGCCCGGTTCCCTACGGCGCATGCGCGAGTCGCGCTGCGCCGTTCTGAATGGTCCCCTGTGTTCTGGGAGCAGAGTGTCTCCCAGAACACTACGGGGAATCTGTGGGAAGTGACGTACTTCCTGCAGATTTCCCGCAGAGAGGACTCCCGGAAGTGGGTGCAAATACCTGTCTTAGACAGGTATCTGCACCCCCCTCCCCCCTGAAAGGTGTCAATTGTGACACCGGAGGGGGGGAGGGTTCCGATCAGCGGAATGACTTATGACTTGCAAATTTGAGCAATCGCAACGGCTCAAATTCACAATAGAATTCCCAGCAGTGTGAACCAAGCCAGAGAGAAAAGATTTGACATTATAGAGACTTGAAGATTCGACGAAGCAGCTAAAAACATATGTTGCGGCACCCCCTTTTCCACTTCTCCCTCTTTCTCTCTTTGCGGCTGGCTGACTCGTCTAGGGGTACCAGGGAGAAGAATGGGGGGGGGGGGGAACGCACCACCAGCTCATGCCCTCTGATGTGTGTTATACAGAGGCGTGAGCTAAACCTTTTACCTTCTGGTCTGTGTTCACGTCCGGAGCTTCAGCTTCTCTTGCGGAGGATGATTGCCACTGTCACAGGCAGGGGCACTTAGCTTCCAGTAACTTGAGTTCCACACCAAATAAAGTCCAACACTTATTTATTCTGTTAGAGCAACAAATAGTAGACTGGTTGAACTTAAAGAACAGACAGGTGTGGGAAGGAGAAGGTCCAGGCACAATCAAAGAATTAAAGTTCTCTCCTGTTCCGTATAGTGCAAACAGGCTTGGCGCACGGTCGCTGCAACCGACCGTGAATTTGTTTTCTGCCACAAACCCTGGTGAAAGTAGAGGCCTCTGCCACAGACCTTGATGATAGGTCTCTGCCACCGACCTGGTTCAGTTGGATCCCCGCCACTGACCACAAGAACATAGAATACCTCCGTTAGGATAAATGGCCCCTGTCAGGGAAAGGCATCCATCCGGACGGTCTCCAGAGGCCCACACCGTCACCGGCATTATGCTGTACCAGCTCTTTGGGAGGGTCACATCTCTGGTCCCTTACGCCCTGGATTCGGGCACCCAATTCCGGTGACACCCTAGGAATACTTCATCCCTTGCAAGACCCAGTGGAAGGTACTGGTCCCCAGGCCTTCTTGCAAAGTACCTCACCCCAGGCTTAAGGTGTCTGGGATGGAACTCGACTCCACGTGCCCAGGCAAAGGGCACCTGGACAGCAGCCCCAGGCTGAAGGTGCCTGGTGCTCGGACTCCTCATGTGCAAGATGTCCGCCCCCTTTATACCCTATCCCAGCAAGCACAGCGGGTTCACGGCCCCGCCGTACTGCCGCTGCGAGAGGACAAAAAGGGCACGGCCCTACAATGGTGGTTCAACCCCAGCCCAAGGCGACAGCGCCACCCAGGGGCCGCAGGGAACTGGACACCATTGATATCTTCCACGAACAAAAACAACCATAAAACCCTCGTAATTACTGCATTTGGGCCATGCTACCGCCCAAATACTCCCCCTAAATATTGATACTCGCTACACATACGGTCGCCGCGAGCGGACATTTATGGTCAAATGCTCCGCCCATAGGCTATAGAAGAATTCTAATGTTGGTTGACTAGTAATAATAATTAATAAATATAATTATTACTAGCCATACAACATTAGAATTCTACTATAGCTTGTGGGCGGAGCATTCGACCGGAAATGTACGATTGCGGCGTCGTACAGTTTAGCTGCTTCGTCAAATCTTCTTGGAACATTTGACAGACACCATAAGCCTTCAATGACAGATTTGACCTTAATTAATTAGATTTTCGGAATAATGCATTTTTTAACGAAACAAGCCCTTTCCGAAAAACATTTGGTATTTACACTGATGGGCAAATCTTAAAAAAAAAAAAAAAAAAATGGGGGATGCATTAGGTCCGCCAGGCACTGTTTTGGTAATAGTAGAGTTTCATGGACTCACTATTGCATTTGTGATATCCAAGCAGATTATTTCTCAACCTTAAAATCTGTGTGCTGCCCACATACTGCCATATGTAGAGGCATAGAAAGTCCAAAGCAACTTTTTTTTTTCCAGCAGATAATTACATGTATAGACAAGTACAATTTATTCTGCAACTATGCAATGGATAATAAAGCCAGAACTATTCGTAAGCCTCAAAAAGGCCTTACTAATGTCTTTCTAAGGTGATATATGTTGTTCTTAAACTGCCTCCCCTTAGTAACATGTCTGTGTCACAAAGAAGGGGCTGAGCTCGGAGTGTAGGAGGATACAATAAGCTGCTCATGAGAATTTCTGTCCTTTTTTTGTGTCCGGGTTACCTGGATGTGTGATGGGTCCCTGTCCTCTGGCTGTGCTCTTCAGACCCCTATCCTCCTGAGATGGGGTGTGGAGCAAGCAGTAAGGTGCTCCCAGAGTCTATGGAACCTCCATTAAAGAAGAACCCTTACTATGTCAAACTGATCCGTGCTATGGTTCCAGTCCAGTTCTGCAATGAGCCAGTAAAATGCAAAGCTGAATTCTGGGGGATACAAGAGGAAACCAAAAAAGATCGGGACATGGAGGCAAAGAATATTCAAGTCGCCAGATACCGTGCAAAGTTTGACCCAAGAGTTACAGCCAGGTACGTTTTTACTGCAGTGATTAATTGTAGATCTGGGATCAGACGCAGGTAGATTGAAAAACGTTATAAGTATGGGCTCATGCACTCCAACATCTTTTAAGAAGCATAACAAAGTGTGTAACTGGAACATGTGACTATTTGATTGAATATCTTTGTGCAAGTTTACTTTTGCTTTTTAAATGCTAAGATGCATACCCTTTCATCTTTGTCTATCCTGTAATTATATAATACATGTTATTACAATGCCTACACACTACAATTACCATATTTATCGGCGTATAACACGCGCCGGCGTATAACACGCACCCCAAGTTTAGCAGGGAATTTTAGGGAAAAAAACTTTTAGGAGGGAAGTTTAAGAAAAAAAAAAATTACATTTAAATGCAGCCTTACCAGTGTCATTTGCAGCCTTGTCACAGTGCAGCCTTGCCCCAGTGTCCATTGCAGCCTTGCCCAGTGTCCAGTGCAGCCTTGCCAGTGTCCAGTGCAGCCTTGCCAGTGTCCATTGCAGCCTTGCCAGTGTCCATTGCAGCATTGCCCAGTGTCCAGTGCAGCCTTGCCAGTGTCCAGTGCAGCCTTGCCAGTGTCCAGTGCAGCCTTGCCAGTGTTCAGTGCAGCCTTGTCACATTGCAGCCTTGCCCCCCCCCCCCCCCCAGTGTTTATTGCAGCCTTGAATTTAAATTTGGCGCCGCCGAGATCGCCGCTGATACAGGGCGGAGCGGGGCGAACGCCGCTGAGAACGCAGGGACTGGGCGGAGCCGAGATACACATAGCCGAGTGTATTCGGGTGTACTCGGCTCTTCTCGGCTTCGCTCACAGTCACGCCGAGTCCCGCCCTATGATGGACATATCACAGGTCCAATGGCGGGACTGGGCGTGACTGTGAGCGGAGCCGAGAAAAGCCGAGTATAGCCGAATACACTCGGCTATGTGTATCTCGGCGGCGATCGCTCCGCTCCGCTCACAGTCAGCGGAGATCGCCGGGCATAGGTGAGTATCGGCGTATAACACGCACCCACGATTTTCCCCTGATTTTAAGGGGAAAAAAGTGTGTGTTATACGCCGATAAATACGGTACATGTTTTTAGGAAAAAAAACCTCACCTTCTTACATACCACATACAAATAGATATGGGACACAACTTCTGTGTTATGGAAAACATTTGTTGACTCACTTTGTAGTATCAAAGAACATTGGTTTAAAATACTCCCCTATAAAGTAGGGTGACCAGACATCCCCATTTTCCGGGGACAGTCCCCGGATTGAGGGCACTACCCCCAGACCAAGTCTGTCCCCGGTTTTGTCCCCGGATTGGATTTGAACAGGGGCTGGGGCAATTTCAAAGACAGTCAGTGCAGAATAAAAAAAAAAAAGTTCTGATGATCTGGTCGGAGCGGAGGTAATATTTTTTCAGTTTGGGTACATGCCTATTCAGCTCCGCTCGCATGTTTTTCTGCCTTGGCTCAAGTCCCAGGCCAGCCGCCTGCCTGCTTATCTCCTTGCCTTCCCTGGCGGAGTGACCTTCCTCCGCTCCTCACCCAGTAGTAGCTGGGGCCCAGAGAGTAAGACTTGACAGGCAGTGAGGCGGGCGGCGGTGGCGACGGGCAGAGAGTCGCTGATCTGGTCACCTTACTATAAAATGCTCTAAAATCTGACATTATTAAAAATAATCAGTAACCTTCAACCCAAGGAGAGCATTTATATGGGTCTGTGTTGCATTGCATTATGTTGTACTTGCAATACAGTGAGCTCCACACTCTGCAGCTCAAACACAGCTCTACTAAGCAAGTAAAGATTGCAACGCCTGCGCATATGAAGGCTGAAGGACAGGTTAATGCAAGCATTGTTCACATTCCTTCAACATAAGTTTTATCCACAATGTGTGTATTGGGAGTGCGAGCTTTAGGGATGAGTTGGGGTTTTCTGCTATAAGTTTGCGAAAAGTCACAAGAGCAAAAAGTTTCAAGGAACTGATAACCCAGCCCCCTTTCTACAAAAGGTGGGCTCCAAGCAGCTACATTGTCAATGTACAGTAAAACCTTGGATTGCGAGCATAATTAGTTCCAGAAGCATGTTTGAAATCGAAAGGGGAATTTCCTTCCAGGCGGTCTCCGATGGGAGGCTCACCTGTTACTGGCAATCTGCTGCACCCGGTCTTCAAGTGAGGAGCTCCCCCCGGTCCATTACGCCTTCCGGATTCGGGTACCCAATCCCTGGGTTCCCTAGGACCTCCTTCCCTCGCGGAACTCGAAAGCACTTGTATATCAAAGCGAATTTCCCCATAAGAAATAATGGAATCTCAAATGATTCGTTCCACAACCATTTATTCATAAGTCCTTCAGTTTATAGTCCATATAAAAAGATTATAGCAATGTGACCAAGTTGTGTAACCGTAAGATGTCGATCCAAAAATGGAAGCCTCCACAAGGGGATTAGAAGCAAAATCCAGCAGGAGCTACAGAGTATAAAAGAGAAGAGAGGCGCCTTTAAGTGTAGCAATATGGTTACATGTAATGAAGGTACAACATTTAGCAACTCACATGGTTGATGATTAAAAGAGGCACCTCTAAGTTTGCAGGCATCTGGGGTAAAGCTGTTCACATAGACCATCCTCCTCACCGCCATCAACGTCGTCCCTTCCACTCTGCACTCCACGAGCGCCTCAAATCTCGCTTTCAGACCGCCCTACTGCAGGGTAGTCTTCCCGGTCGCGATTACTGACAGCAGTGAGAGCCGGCGGTGAGGAGGACGGTCTATGTGGACAGCTTTACCCCGGATGCCTGCATACTTAGAGGTGCCTCTTTTAATCATTAACCATGTGAGTTGCTAAATGTTGTACCTTCATTACATGTAACCATATTGCAACACTTAAAGGCGCCTCTCTTCTCTTTTATACTCTGTAGCTCCTGCTGGATTTTGCTTATAATCCCCTTGTGGAGGCTTCCATTTTTGGATCGACATCTTACGGTTACACAACTTGGTCACATTGCTATAATCTTTTTATATGGACTATAAACTGAAGGACTTATGAATAAATGGTTGTGGAACGAATCATTTGAGATTCCATTATTTCTTATGGGGAAATTCGCTTTGATATACAAGTGCTTTCGATTTCAAACATGCTTCTGGAACTAATTATGCTCGCAATCCAAGGTTTTACTGTACATTGACAATGTAGCTGCTTGGAGCCCACCTTTTTAATCATCAACCATGTGAGTTTCTAAATGTTGTACCTTCATTAAATGTAACTATATTGCTACACTTAGAGGCGCCTCTCTTCTCTTTTATACTCAGTTGTGACATGACGCTACTTATATATCAAGACATCGCTTGTATATCAAGTCAAAATTTATTTAAAACGTTTGCTTGTCTTGCAAAATGCTCTCAAACCAAGTTACTCTCAAACCAAGGTTTTACTGTATGTTGTGGTTGTTAGGAAGAACTGTTAATTCTGTTTAGTGTGAGATACTGTTTTTATTTATGTATTTAATTTGGTATTGGCATATGCCCCCCATGGCAATGCCCAACTTCGTATGCCATTTGTTTGACAATGGCTTGCTTATGAACAATGCAAACGGGCAGAATGGAATAACAAGATTTGCCCATATAGATTTCAATGGGGCTCACTGTTCAAGCAGGATTCGTGTAAACAGTTTGCGAACCAAAAACCCAGGCAGATTTACTCATCCCTAGTGATCTTCAACATCATTTGACATTTGAGGTGCACTACTTGTACCACACAACTGTCACAACCAACTGCAACGCATAACAGATGCCTGTGTGCATACAACGCTACTTTACTTAAAGCGGTTGTATACCCTGTTTTTTAACTTTTACCTACAGGTAGGTAAAAAGAATATCTCCTAAACCTGTACGGTTTAGGAGATATTCCCCTCGCAATGAGCCGCTGACTGCAGTGGCGCATGCACAGCGGGGATTCTCGGCTAAAGCCCGGCAGCCGCCGGACCTTGCCGGCGCGCGGGAGTGACGACATCGCCGCTCCGTCCATTTACAGCGCTGGAGCGGTGATACCTGTGTAGCGCCCTCCTCACTCCCCTCTCTGCATCAGCTCATTTCTCTTCTTGTCTAGGGGTACCTTAGAGGGAAGGAAGCGGGGACACCATGCCTGGCCTTCACCACAGGTGTCAGTGCGGTATAAGCAAAGTTCTTTCTCTACCTTCGGGTCAGTGTTGTGCACCTAAAACCTCCACGTGAGATTACCTTGAACAATGTCCACCAGAAAAGAGCCCCACACCATTAAAGTCCAACACTCCTTTATTCTTCTCGAGTGAACAGCATAATCAGTTAGACTCCCTTGGCTTTACAGAACAGAAAAGGAGGTGTGGATGTGAATAGGCCCAGACACAATGAACTCTCCACTTTCCTTCCTAAAAGTGGGTTGCGGTCTCCGAGCGAGGGGGAATTTCCTTCCAGGCGGTCTCCGATGGGAGGCTCACCTGTTACTGGCAATCTGCTGCACCCGGTCTTCAAGTGAGGAGCTCCCCCCGGTCCATTACGCCTTCCGGATTCGGGTACCCAATCCCTGGGTTCCCTAGGACCTCCTTCCCTCACGGAACTCAGTGTTGGGCACTGAGCTCCAGACCTCCATCCGAGTACCTCACCCCAGGCCAAAGGTGCCTGGGATGGAACACGACCTCCAGCTGTCCTCTAGGCCTAGGCCACCTAGAGGACCAACACGAACCACCGCCCGCAGGCTGAAGGTGCCTGGGACTCTTCCGTGACAAAGATGGCCGGCCCTTTATACCCTCTCCCAGCAAGCACGGCGGGTTCCCCGCCCCACCATAACACTGCCGAGAGAGGACAAAAAGGAGGCCCGGCACACAGCAATGGCTCAACCCCCAGCCCATGGCGACACCGCCACCTGCTGGGCTGCAGGGAATTACACATCACTGGTGTCTCTGCCAGTTAAATTTACACCCGGGAAAGTACATACCCGCTACACCTGGAAGACACGCCGAGGCAAGATGACATCTCCCTCGGCGTGGACCAGGTAAGTTACCAACGCCTCGTTCTAAGGTATTTCATAATGAGCTAGTATGTGGTGCATACTAGCTCATTATGCCTTTTGCCTTTTAGGTATGAAAAAATAAATAAAAGCAGCAGCGGGTATACAACGGCTTTAACCTGGGTTTCTCCAACTTTGTGATAATCTACAAACAGCAAGTCTGTTCTCTTTGAATTGCTTCCTTTATGTGAAATCCCTGTTATTCCTGCTAGTCCCCTTGCTTTCCTATTAAAAACTGACCACACTAAGCAGGAGAGCACACTGTGGTCAGTTCTCTAGCTATGCTGAGAACTCAGTATGCTCTCCTCCAATGACCAGACTTGTCCTGACACGCCCCCGTTGCACAGCCATTCACTGGGAAGCATGTGCTGCTGCCCCCCCCCCCCAGCTCTTATGCAGCTGAGAACAGAGGGAATGTGATCACTTCTAAAAAAGGGAAAAATTGTATTTATGTTTTTCTTCTTTTTAATATCTATACAACAATGTTTTGCAAATGTTTTGCATTTCATTCTATTTTTAACTGAATGGGTTGTTTTACAAGGTAATCATTTACAATCCCTTTAAAGCTCATGCCATATTGACACTTATCAAAGACCATGATATAAAACAGGAGCTAATTACGATGACTCTTTGTTATAACTTGTTTTGAAAATTGTGTGTAAATTCCTTTTGGCGCTGTAAATATTTTTTTGCTGATGTGAGAAATTGTCATATTTTGTGTAGGATTGGGTACAAAAGGGTGATTACTCTTTCGTCCATGGACCGACACAGCTTCTCTATTAACAAAGTGGGTATTATCCGTTAATTAGGAGTGACTAGGCAGAAAAACTTGTAAAAAGTGTTGCATCACACCTTCTACAGTATCGCCCAGGGGGCGGACCCTCTGGGTATAACCTCTCAGTCTGCATCTCGCAGATCAGTTTTTTTCTGTCTAGCAAGGAGTAGGACATGGCTCCCTTCGGGCCCATTGGTCCGGGGAAAAAAAAAAAATATATATATATATATATATATATATATATTGTGAGGGGGCTAGCTCGGCAGCGGGTATGTGTGACCCCCGGGATGGGCTCCCCACCCAAAACAGGCCCAGCAGACGGAGGTTGTGGTTTTCAAAAGCAAAAAGGTGCGGTTTATTTTCCATTTACAGTGACAAAAACACAGCAAGGCAAAAAAAACATAAACAAAATAAATCCTGGTCAACTTGACCTCTGACTAAACTTACAGGTTTCCTAACTAACGACTGGGATCAGCCTAGTGCTGTCCTAGTCCCTGGTTTTAAATGTCCAAGCAAAATATAGCCACACAGGCTTTCTCTCACCGCACAGGGGTTCACTCTCCCTAGACAGTCCACACAGGTCTGCTTCCAGGCATGAGCTAACATCTAATGAAGCTGGGAGTTTTTTATAGAGGCCTAAATGAGCTGACAAGCTTCAGCTGGCCTCATCAACTCCCTGTCTGCACGACGCCCAGCCCTCTCCCTAGAGGTATGAGTCATCAATGAGCCCACTAGTCTCAGCTGGGCTTATACAACTCTCCACCTAGCTGTATAAGTCAGCGTAAAGCCTGAATCTGGGCGAAATATATCTACCCCCCTGGATGCAACCAGGTGACTTTACCTTCCTGCTGTCACATACCCCCCCCTCTTGTTTTAACCTCGGGGTTGGAACACCAGCAATCAGGCATTCATGTACTCGAGACAAAGCATCCACATTCCCCATTTGAACGCCAGGGCGATGCTTTACTGTGAAGTTGAATTCCTGGAGGGCCAGGAACCACCTATTCACTCTTCTATTTGTTTCCTTGTTTTGAGCCATCCACTTTAACGGAGCGTGATCCGTAACCATGTCAAAGTGCCTACCTAGCAGGTAGTACCGAAGGGAATCTAGAGCCCACTTCACCGCTAAACACTCCTTTTCAACGGTGGCGTAATTTACCTCATGGGACTTCAACTTCCTGCTGAGGTAAATGACTGGGTGCTCTTCCCCGTTCCAGACCTGGGACAATACTGCTCCTAACCCCACATCTGACGCATCACTTTGTACGACAAAGTCTCTAGAGAAGTCGGGTGAGTACAACACTGGCTGGCTACATAAGGCTTGTTTCAAGAATTGGAATGCTGCCTCAGCCTCGGGGGTCCATTTAATCATGACCGACCCTTTCCCCTTCGTCAGGTTGGTTAGGGGCACAGCCTTAGAAGCAAAGTGGGGAATGAATCGCCGATAATACCCAGCGATTCCCAGAAAGGCTCGTACCTGCTTCTTGCTGTTGGGACGTGGCCAACTCTGGATGGCCTCGACTTTGTTGAGTTGGGGTTTTATTACTCCCCTCCCAATGGTGTACCCAAGATATTTGGCCTCCTCCTGCCCAATGGTACACTTCTTGGGGTTAGCCGTAAACCCTGCTTCCCGAACAGAGTCCAGGACTGCTTGCACTTTTGGCAGATGTGAGGCCCAATCTGTGCTATGGACAATTATGTCATCCAGGTAAGCCGCAGCATACTTCCGATGGGGCCTCAGCATCTGGTCCATTTTCCGCTGGAATGTGGCCGGCGCATTCTGTAACCCGAACGGCATTCTTTTATATTGGAACGCCCCGTCTGGGGTTACAAATGCGGTTTTCTCTTTGGCCGACTTGGCCAGGGGGATTTGCCAATACCCTTTTGTGAGGTCAAGAGTCGTCATGTATCGGGCTGTTCCCAGCCGGTCGATCAACTCATCTATACGTGGCATGGGGTAGGTGTCAAATTTTGTAACTTTGTTCAACTGACGAAAATCGTTACAAAATCGCCAGCTCCCATCCGGTTTAGGCACCAACACAATGGGACTAGACCAATCACTTTGGGACTCCTCTATCACCCCTAAGTTCAGCATTCTCTGTACTTCCTCCCGTATTGCCTCCCGTCGGGCCTCTGGGATCCGATAGGGTTTTAACTTCACCCTTTCACCGGGCGGGGTAATAATGTCATGCTCTACCCCAGATGTTTGTCCCGGCAGCTCAGAGAATACCTCCTTGTTGCGAAGTACAAACTCCTTAACCTCCTGTTGTTGGGGTTGTGACAAGGTGGCTGCGATTCCAACCTCAGGAATCACGCAACCAGTTTGAGCTGGTGACCAAGTGTCTGCGACTAGGGACTCTCTATCCCTCCAGGCTTTCAACAGATTAACGTGATAGATCTGTTCGGGCTTTCGCCTTCCTGGTTGTCTGACCTTGTAATTCACTTCGCTCACTTTTTCCATTATCTCGTAGGGGCCTTGCCATTTGGCAAGGAATTTACTTTCAACCGTAGGGACAAGTACCAATATCCTATCCCCCGGGGAAAAGGTACGGGTCTTGGCTCCACGGTTGTACACTCTCTGCTGTGCCAACTGCGCTTGGGCCAAATGTTCCTTCACGATGGGCATTACCTGTGCAATTCGATCTTGCATCAGGGCGACATGCTCAATCACACTCCTGTGGGGAGAACTCTCACTTTCCCAAGTTTCCTTGGCAATATCCAACAGCCCTCTTGGGTGTCTCCCATACAGTAACTCAAAGGGGGAGAATCCCGTAGAGGATTGGGGCACCTCCCTAATAGCAAACATCAAATAAGGAAGTAGACAGTCCCAATCCCTTCCATCTCTATCCACCACTTTCTTCAACATTTGTTTTAGGGTTTTGTTGAATCTTTCAACCAGCCCATCGGTTTGGGGGTGATACACAGATGTACGCAATTGCGTCACTTTGAACAATTTACACAGCTCTTTCATAACCCGGGACATAAAGGGTGTACCTTGGTCCGTAAGCAGTTCTTTACAAATACCCACCCGGCTAAAAACAAGAGATAGCTCTTTGGCTATGGTTTTGGCCGAGGTATTTCTGAGAGGGATCGCTTCTGGATAACGGGTGGCATAGTCCATTATAACCAATATGTACTGGTGCCCCCTAGCGGACTTGATTATAGGACCTACCAAATCCATTGCGATTCTCTCAAACGGGACCTCAATGATGGGTAGAGGGACCAGCGGGCTACGGAAATGTGGCATCGGGGCCGACCTCTGACACACAGGGCAGGAGGAACAATAATTTTCTATGTCCTTCATCACCCCAGGCCAATAGAATCTCTGTAATACCCTCTCTCGGGTTTTCTCTGTCCCCAGATGACCTCCAAGAATGTGCCCATGGGCCAACTCCAACACCAACTTCCTGTAAGGTTTGGGCACCACAAGCTGCTCAACGGTTTCTTCTGCCCTTTTTGCCACCCGATACAGTAGGTCCTTCTCTACGCTGAAGTATGGGTAAGTGCCAGTATTATCTGGGTTCACTAACTCGCCATCTATTTTCACTACGTTTTCCCGTGCCTTTATTAGGGCGGGGTCTTTCAACTGTTCTGTGGCAAAGTTTTCCCTGTGAACCTCAAGATCAGAAAACTCCACAGACGGTAGGTTTTCGTCTGAGGAGGTGGGCTCCTCTCCAGTTTCTTGAGTCTCCCCTGCCAATACTGACAAGGGAAATTCCGGAGAGTCCTCACCACTCTCAGGGGAGTTCTGGCTATCACATTCCTGGTACATAGGGGCACCAGTGGGGGGCTCAGGATCATCCCACAGTTCCCAGAACTTCGGAAAATCCCTTCCCACAATGGCGTCATGCGGTAACTGAGATACTAAGCCCACTGGATGAGAGAGGGTACCTTTGGGGGTCTCGAAACACACCGTAGTCACTGGATACTCTCGGGTGTCCCCATGCACACAAATAACGGCTACCTTGCTATTCCCAGAGACCTCTGTTTTAACTAACTCAGCCTTTATCAGGGTCACAAGGCTACCTGAATCCAGCAATACCACAACATTTCTACCATTAATACACATTTTGCATAAATGTTTCTCAGTTCCCCGAATGGCAGTGCATGCGACTGTCGCACACAGCGACTGACGTCTGCCCGTCAGAAAGTCACACTGCATGGGTTCCTCCAAAACCGGGCAATTTGCTGCAATATGTCCCGCTTGCCGGCAGCGGTAGCAAATGATCCTTCTTGCCGCCTCTTGAGCCGCTGATTTCCCAGGCTGTTCTCGCCAAACTTGGGGTAGAGCTCCCACCCTCTCACTCTCTCCACCCTTACCCCTTGGAATCATCTTATCCGCCCCTGGGGATGGTCTGGTCTTAGGGTGGAAAGTCCGAGTGTCTCTGGAAGAGGCCGTCAGGTTCTCTGTAGCCAAGTATTTCTCCACACGATCCACAAGACCATCGGCCGTCTCTGGGTCTCCATGGCTTACCCACTTTTGGATGGCAGTAGGAAGAGCTCTCAAAAACCGATCCATTACAACACGTTCCACAATCTTTGGTGCGGACAAAGTCTCTGGCTGTAGCCACTTTCTGCTCAGGTGAATGAGATCATACATTTGAGACCTGGGGGGTTTTCCAAGCTGGAAAGTCCAGTTATGCACACGCTGAGCCCGGACAGCCTGGGTGACACCCAGCCTTGCCAATATCTCAGCTTTTAGCATCACATAGTCTTTTGCTTGGTCAGGCTCCAGGTCATAGTAAGCCTTCTGCGATTCACCAGTTAACAGAGGAGCCACCAGTCCAGCCCACTGCTCCTCAGGCCACTTTTCTCTTTCAGCAGTCCTTTCAAATGTGGTCAAAAATACCTCTGGATCATCCTCTCCAGTCATTTTTGTCAATAAACGACTCACCCCAAAGGACGCGGTATTAGTGGGACGGCTTTCCTCACTGGTCTGCGGACGTTGCTGCATTACTGCTTCCATTTGTTGTAGTCTCTGCTCTTGCTTCTGTAACAGGTCTATGAAGCGGGCCTCAGATTGCTGCTGGGCTTGTTGCTGAGCTTCCAGACTCTGTTGGTGAGCTTGCTGCTGGGCTGCAAGGCTCTGTTGATGAGCTTGCTGCTGGGCTGCGAAGTTCTGTTGTTGAGCTGCAAGGCTCTGTTGATGAGCTGCAAGGCTCTTTTGCAAACCTGCATTTGTCTGCTGTTGATTGGCATTTGCTAGAGCCAGCTGCTTCAGTATCTCCTCCATGCTGGCTTAAAAAAAACTGCCACTGGTTCTCCACCAACTGTGAGGGGGCTAGCTCGGCAGCGGGTATGTGTGACCCCCGGGATGGGCTCCCCACCCAAAACAGGCCCAGCAGACGGAGGTTGTGGTTTTCAAAAGCAAAAAGGTGCGGTTTATTTTCCATTTACAGTGACAAAAACACAGCAAGGCAAAAAAAACATAAACAAAATAAATCCTGGTCAACTTGACCTCTGACTAAACTTACAGGTTTCCTAACTAACGACTGGGATCAGCCTAGTGCTGTCCTAGTCCCTGGTTTTAAATGTCCAAGCAAAATATAGCCACACAGGCTTTCTCTCACCGCACAGGGGTTCACTCTCCCTAGACAGTCCACACAGGTCTGCTTCCAGGCATGAGCTAACATCTAATGAAGCTGGGAGTTTTTTATAGAGGCCTAAATGAGCTGACAAGCTTCAGCTGGCCTCATCAACTCCCTGTCTGCACGACGCCCAGCCCTCTCCCTAGAGGTATGAGTCATCAATGAGCCCACTAGTCTCAGCTGGGCTTATACAACTCTCCACCTAGCTGTATAAGTCAGCGTAAAGCCTGAATCTGGGCGAAATATATCTACCCCCCTGGATGCAACCAGGTGACTTTACCTTCCTGCTGTCACAATATATATATATATATTTTTTCATTTGTTGTTTCCTGCGATCTTCGATCAACTGCCGACTGGGTGACAGGCTGGATCCTCGATCCTTGTAGTCTCCCCAGTTTCGGCCATCGAGCGTGTGCCGACCCTAGCTACGCGCTGGGTTTTCCATGACATGCCCGTCGCTCCACGGGTGGCCGGTGAGCCTACGCTCCAGGGCCTGCATCGGACCGCTCAGCTTCGGCTGACCTTACGGCCGAGTCGCAGCAGCCTGGCCGGTGAGCTTACGCTCCAAGGCTTTCATCGGACCGCTCAGCTTCGGCTGACCTTACGGCCGAGTCGCAGCAGCCTGTCCGGTGAGCGTCACGCTCCAGGGCATACATATGATCATCCCTTTTGGGTCCAATCACAGCATGCCTGGCCAACAGTCACCTTCCGTGCGCGGACGATGATCTGTTTGGAATGTCTTCCAGCATAATACATGCAGGATAGGTAAGTAAAATTCCCCTGCCTCGGCTGGGTGATTTAGCTGGACATTCCTGGAGAGATCAAGTAAGTGGTTGTGGCCCCTTTCTTCCCTCTCTCCCTGCCTTTCCCTCCTCCCGGGGCTTCTAGCTAAAGGTTGCTGGGTGCTGGGGGTCACCAAAGGGGTCCCACTGGAGCGGGGCTGGCTGTAACTAACATTTAAAAGAAATGTCATTTCTGCGTACCTGTGTGTGTGTGTGTCCTTCCTCCTCCATGCTGTCGGCGGCCATTTTGAGGTGGTCCATGCCAAGTTTGGCCTCTTGTGACTGCCCGGCGGCCATCTTCCTGTGGTTCGGCCACACCCACTGGCCCCTATCAGGTGATCGGCGGCCATGTTTGTCCACCCTGTATGTATAGATTGCCATTCGGCGGCCATCTTTTTGTGGGCTACGGCTGCTTGACCTCTATCTTCGGCTCCGCGGCCATTTTCTTGGAGCCCACATTATCTTCCATACAGACGTTTTTGGCAGCCATTTTGCGAGAGCCTCAGGCCTCTAGGGTGCATTACACTGGCGCGAAAATTCACACAGGAAGTGCTGATAAAAGAAGCAGACTGACACAGCAGCAGTGGGACAGCATCACAGACGCAGCACACGGCAGCATAGCAGTACCTATCCAGGGTGGTGAGTCCTCTGGGTGACCCAGCCTCTCTGCAGCACAGGAGGGTGGCCTATTGATATCTTGCCTGGAGCCCTGTGGGTGTCAGCGTGTGGTCAGCATGGCATCTGAGCCAGATGTCTTCTCCCCTGAAACACCAGATTTAGCAGCTGGTGTCCCTGAGGTGTCTATGGACGCTATGTCGGCAATCCTAGAGGCGTTTGCTGCCAGGGTGGAAGCAGCACACGGGAATACAGGGGGTAATAAACGCCCCCGTCCCCTGCAATCTTCTGGGGATATTTCTGATGCAGAACCAGGTCCAGCTATGGCTCATGGCCCAGATTCTGATGCATCAGAGACTGCAGACCGTGACCGATCGGACAGTGAGGAGGACTTCAAGTCCAGGTCAGTACGCGAGACGGCTTTGGTATCTGACCTTATTACTGCAGTGCGGGATACGGTAAAGTTGGAAAATACTGCAGAAGTAGCAGATACTCCAGTCCCCTTTGGGTTTCGTAAACCTGCCCGCACTGCTAAGGTGTTCCCTTGTGTGTCTTATTTTGACAAACTCTTATACAAGGAAAGGGAGAACCCACTGAGGGTCTTTACAGCCCCAAAGAGGTTTGCAGTACGGTACCCCTTTGAGGAGAGTTTTCTGAAGATATGGACCTCTCCCCCTATAGTGGACCCTTCGGTGTCCAGACTTAATAGAGCCACCACTATTCCAGTAGAAGGGGCTCCGGTTTTCAAGGACCCTGTGGATAAGAAGGCTGAAGCACTCGCTCGCTACCTATACTCAGTGGTAGGCTCGGCAGTACGCCCGGCATTGGCGGGGGCCCTAGTGTCTCAGACACTTACTGAATGGGCAAAATTGCTACTCCAGGGGTTAAAGGAGCGAGATGCTCCTCCTAATGAGATAACTTTGGCCGACCAGTTGGTCCAGGGCCTTAAGTTTGTCTGCGAGTCAGACATGGATACTATTCCCCTGCTGTCAAGAGCTTCGGTTTATGCAGTAGCAATACGCTGCCTGATCTGGCTAAAGGGCTGGTCTGCGGACCAGACTTCCAAGAAAGCCCTGTTGGATCTGCCTTTTAAGGGCGACAGACTTTTTGGGGCTTCTCTGGATGACATCATCAAGGATGCCACAGGAGGTAAAAGCACTTTGCTTCCCCAAACTAGCAAGGGTAAGGGGCCACGCCAAGGGCAAGGGCCCTCCTTTACTGCACGCAAGCGGTTTTTTCGCCCCCTTAAGGCGACAGGGAAAAGACCCCAGGCCGATAAAGCGCCTGCCCAAGGACAAAAGCGTCCTTGGTCCCGCAGACCCAACAAGCCTGCGGACAAATCTGCGTCCACATGAAGGTCCGCCCCCACCCAGCTCTCGGGTGGGGGGACGTCTTCGCAAATTCGCGACTCAGTGGACTGCTCTAGTCTCCGACAGGTGGGTTTGCGAAGTAATCTCCTCAGGCTACAAGATAGAATTTCTCTCTTGTCCACCGGACAGATTCATCACCTCCAATCTCCAGCTACTACCGACCCGTCGGGAGGCCCTGTATGGGGCGGTCCAGGGTCTACTGGAACGCGGGGTATTTATTCCAGTTCCAGAACAGGAACGGGGTCAGGGTTTTTACTCAAATCTGTTCATTGTGCCGAAGAAGGAGGGGGTTCGGCCAATCTTGGATCTCAGAGCCCTCAATTGCTTTGTGAAAGTACAAAGATTTCGGATGGAGTCGGTTCGATCTGTAGTCACGGCTCTCCATCCGTTGGACTTTCTGGCCTCCTTGGACATCAAGGACGCATACCTGCATGTCCCCATATACTCCAGACACCAGAGGTTTCTGCGATTTGCGATCGGGAAGAACCACTACCAGTTTGTGGCCCTCCCGTTTGGCCTTGCCTCAGCACCCAGGACGTTCACCAAGGTGCTCGCTCTGATTCTGGCACTTCTAAGACAGCGGGGTATCGCTATCACAGGTTACTTGGACGACCTTCTGCTGAAGGCCCCTTCAAGCTCAGAATTAGAGGTAAGCGTGTCCATTACCTGTCAGACTCTTCGAGACTGTGGTTGGATACTAAACACGCAAAAGTCAGTATTGGTGCCCACTCAACGCCTAGTGTACCTGGGGTTGATTCTGGATTCCTCAGAGGCAAAGGTTTTTGCATGCGAGTGTTGGGCCTCATGGTAGCCTCCTTCGAGGCGGTCCCATATGCTCAATACCACACTCGAGTGTTACAGAAGGAAGTTCTGTCCAGATGGAACAGATGCCCTTCATCTCTGGATTATCAAATCCGAGTGAGCCACCTAGTCAGGAGATCCCTGGTATGGTGGCTGACAGCACCGGCTCTAAGGGCCGGGAAGTAATTTCTTCTGGTTTACTGGATAGTGATCACGACGGACGCCAGCCTTACAGGTTGGGGGGGATTCTGGGGTGTCCAGTCGGCGCAAGGTCGCTGGACCCCAGAGGAAGCCCTCCTGCCGATCAATGTCCTGGAGATCCGGGCGATCAACCTGTGCCTCTTCAAATGGTCTCAGAGACTGCAAGGGCGTCTAGTCAGGATCCAGTCAGACAACGCCACAGCGGTGGCATATGTCAATCATCAAGGAGGAACAAGAAGCTCAGCTGCAGCATCGGAGGTTGCTCGCATCCTGAAGTGGGCAGAGAAGAGCGTTCCGGCACTATCGGCCGTGTACATTCCGGGTGTGGAAAACTGGCAGGCGGACTACCTGAGCCGCCAGATGCTGGACCAGGGAGAATGGTCCTTACACCCGGAGGTGTTCCAACTCCTCTGCCAAAGATGGGGCACACCAGACGTAGATCTTCTGGCTTCCCGACTCAATCGGAAGGTATTGAGATTTGTGGCCCGGTCAAGAGACCCATGGGCAGACGCAACGGACGCGTTGATAGCATCGTGGGGTCAGTATCGGCTAATCTATGCCTTCCCTCCCTTAAGGCTTCTTCCTCTTCTGCTTCGCAGAGTGGAGGCAGAGGGAATTCCAATGATCCTAATCGCTCCAGATTGGCCTCAGCGTCCTTGGTACGCTGATCTAGTACGTCTGGTAGCAGACGTTCCCTGGCGCCTACCACTACGAAAGGACCTGCTATCGCAAGGTCCCATATTCCATCCTGCTTTACAGTCATTGGCTTTAACGGCATGGCTGTTGAGAACCAGGTGCTGAGAGACCGGGGCCTGTCAGACTCAGTAATCTCTACTATGAGAAGTGCTCGAAAACCGTCCTCTAGGAAGGTTTATCACCGCACTTGGAGGGCCTACATCTCCATGTGTGAGGAAATGAAATGGCATCCGCGTACCTATTTGGTTTCCAGAATCCTGCTGTTTTTTCAGCATAGGGTGCACCAAAGGCTTGCCCTAAGTACGATTAAGGGTCAGATATCTGCCCTGGCTGTCTTTTTTCAGCGACCCCTGGCGACTCACTCTCTCGTGAGTACATTTGTGCAGGGGGTTCGACATGTGGCCCCTCCGGTCCGTCCCCCGTTACCTCCGTGGGACTTGAACCTGGTCCTCTCGGTGCTTCAGAAGGCACCGTTTGAGAAGATTAGAGATATTCCCCTGTTGACACTTTCTCAGAAAGTGGTCTTTTTGGTGGCTGTTACGTCAGTTAGACGAGTCTCTGAGCTGGCAGCCTTTTCCTGCAAGGCTCCCTATTTGATTTTCCACAAGGATAAGGTGGTGCTGCGGCCGCAGCCTTCCTTTCTTCCGAAAGTCGTTTCGGCTTTTCATCTCAACGAAGACATTGTACTTCCATCCTTGTGTCCTCATCCGTCGAATCCTAAGGAGTCGGCGTTGCATTCCTTGGACGTTGTCCGAGCTTTGAGAGTATACCTATCTGCTACTTCCCTGTTCCGGAAGTCAGACTCACTGTTTGTTTCGGTGGCTGGTCCCAAGAAGGGCCAAGCAGTCTCATCGGCCACCATCTCTAGGTGGATCCGACAGATAGTTATCCAGGCTTACGCCTTAAAGGGTCGGGCGCCCCCCTTTCCTGTCACGGCGCATTCGACCAGGGCAATAGGTGCCTCTTGGGCTTTCCGACATCAAACGTCTGTTTCCCAACTATGTAAAGCGGCGACTTGGTCGTCCGCTCACACTTTCACAAAATTCTACAAAGTTGATGTAGGTGCATCTTCGGATGCCTCTTTCGGCCGCAAGGTTTTGCAAGCGGCTGTTTAGAGTTGCAACTCCTCCGTTGGAGGAGTGCTGTTTTGTGTTTTGGGGTGAAGTTTGTTTTTATGCTGTTACCACCCCTCGTTTTTTTCTCTGACACTGCTTTGGGACGTCCCACTTTGGCAATAGAGAAGCTGTGTCGGTCCATGGACGAAAGAGTAAATAGGATTTTTTACTCACCGTAAAATCCTTTTCTCTGAGTCCATGGACCGACACAGCACCCACCCCTCCTTTTAAGTTTGTACTGCTTTTTGACTAACTGATCTGCGAGATGCAGACTGAGAGGTTATACCCAGAGGGTCCGCCCCCTGGGCGGTACTGTAGAAGGTGTGATGCAACACTTTTTACAAGTTTTTCTGCCTAGTCACTCCTAATTAACGGATAATACCCACTTTGTCAATAGAGAAGCTGTGTCGGTCCATGGACTCAGAGAAAAGGATTTTACGGAGAGTAAAAAATCCTATTTTTTCAACCTACAATGTCTGTCACACACCATTTTGCAGGAGTTTTGCAAGTGCTTTCCTACGTATTCAGAGATGGCCTTTAAAGAAATCTTCTAAAGAAAGGTCCTCAGTTAATACATGGACACTGGACCAGTTAGTACATTTTACATGGCAGTCTCTTAATTGATCCTACAAAGTAATTTTTCGAACTCTGCAAATGGCAGACCTCTATTCATGCTGTATAATTACTGTACATGTTATGTGTATACAAGCAAACAATAACTTTGGTGACCGAAGATTAGACATATGCAATTTGTTTTGTTCCGAATTTCGTTTAACGAATTTCAACAAATTCATTAATTTGGAAATATCCAAATTAGCGAAAACCCGTTTAACAAATTTTTCCAAATATTTGAAGATTCGCAAATTAGAAAATTCGTAAATTCGAAAATTCTAAATTCGAAAATCTGAAACCCGAAAATTTTGAAATCTAAAATAACTAACTAATAATAACGTAACTATTACTAACTATTAAATTATAGGTATTTAAATTTCCTTTCAAATTTGGCTGTTAGTGAATGTAACGAATACAAATTTATCCGAAGTTACGAATCATTCGAAATAACGAATGCCTTATCTAAACGAATGGAACCTAACGAATTAATAATAATAAATAACAATAATAATAAAAACTTTTTTCATTATTATTTATTATTAATTTGTTACGTTCCATTCGTCTAAATGCGGCATTCGTTATTTTGGATAATTCGTAACTTCGGAAAAATTCATATTCGTTATGTTCACTAACAGACAAAATTTAAAGGAAATTCCAATACCTATAATTTAATAGTTAGTTATTATTAGTTAGTTAGTTAGTTATTCTTTTGAATTTTCAGATCTTCTTTCTTACTTTCGGATTTTCTAATTTTCAAATTTAGGTATTTACGAATTTTCAAATTTAGGAATTTTCAATATTACGAATTGCGATCATTATGAATGACCCAAAAAACGAAAAACACAAAACAAAAACGAATGAAACGAAAACAAAAACAATTTTGGCAGCGCACATGTCTACCAAAGATAGGACCTGAAAATGTAAACTTGTCAGGGACCCATTTTTGTTTTTTAACCAGTACTGATTTTTGGTTTACAGGGAAAGCTGTGAAAGAAACATGCCTCTAATAATCTAACACATGCTAAGCAAGCATTGTAATGTTTATCTGTTGGCATTTGTTGCTAAGCATTTATGGCTGGTAATGGTTCAGGGAACATTGGATGCAGTGTCTATTTTAACACAGTGATCTGCTATTCAAACATTTCACCTTGTTAGTAACAGGCCATTGACCAATACTGATCATCATATGTACGCTGTGCAATGTCTGATAGAGTACTAAATGCTTGATTTCAATACCTTTGTATATGCAGCCTAACACTGCAACATTCTCAGAAGTCCACATTCTAGCTGTGCCAAAAATAGAGATGACAAGAATGATAAAATTACAGATTTCACCTCTGGTGAAATTTTGCCAGAGCAGAAACTCTGTTTCGTTCACTGAGCCAATAAGTCAAAATTTTCTTAAAAATAAAATTTTCTTTTTTTCTTTTTATTTAGTAAGTGTGGATTTTTGGGGTCTGTTTAATGTAGTTTAATGTTTTTCATTTAGTGCTCTTTGTTTTTTTTTTGTTTTTTTTGTTTTTTTGTGCATGTGATTAGTACTCGTGTTCTGTTGTTTTATATTATTTTTTTCACGTCTTTTGCTGTATTTTTTTGGGTTTTTTTTTGTGTGTGTAAATAATTAGGCCAATGAGGGGCCAGTTTTTGGAACAATAATAAAGTTCAGGATAGTTAATAAGAGCTTATGTAACACTCAAGAGACAGATAAAGCCCATTACACCCTTAAAGTGATTGTAAAGGTTTAAATAAATATATTTTTTAAATAAAAAGCAAGTTGCACTTACCTGCTCTGTGCAATTGGTCTGCACAAAATAGCCACGATCCTCCTCTTCTTGGGTCTCCCACCGGTGCTCCTGGCTCCTCCCCCCGCTTCCTCCGCACTGACTGTGATTGACAGCAGCGGGAGCCAATGGCTCCTGGTGCTTTGTCTGAGCCAATGGAGAAGGAGAGAGTCGGAAGAGCCTCTGCCCTCGTGCACATTACTGAATTGAGATCAAGCTTACGTGAGTTTAAGGGAGGCTAAGAGGCTGCATTCAGAATTAGTGCATAGACTACATTAAATACATTTCTGCCTTTGTAGTAGAGCTGAACTTAAAATGACAAGATTTGCTTTGTTATTGGGCACCTTCAGAAGTTTTATTTGTGCATTTCCCTGAAAACTTTTTATTTTGTCTTAAATTTTTCCAGAAAATGTACCTCATGGTATGTGAATGTGCGTAGGCACACTGGCCTGGACTATAATAGCTGTATATCCGCAGTGTTGGATCTAAGGCACTGCTTCCTCTGACTGTTAGTCTCAGGTCAGAGGCGTAACTAGAACCTTCAGGGCCCTCGTGCAAGAAACCATGAGTGTGTCCCTGACCCTGGCAGCGGCCCTTTCCTCCGGGTCCAGGGCCCTCAATCTTTGTCTTTGCATCCTCAGCTGCACATAATGAATGGACAGGAATAGCTCCTTACAGAGCTTCCTATTCATTAACAAACTGAAGCATAGTAAACACGGTTACTATGCTTCAGTTATGAATGACCACTCACTGTCCATTCAGAAAAGGAAGGGGGGAGCACTGTAAAAGAAGTGGGGAAGTGTAACAAGAAAGGGGTAGTATAACAGAAGCAGAATGATGGGGGGGGGTATTGTGACAGGACAGGAGGGGGTAGTATGACGGTGGTGGGGGAGGAGCAGTATGAGAGGGAAGTGTGACTAGAGGGGCAGTATGACGGGGTTATTGGGACAGGAGGGGGGCAGTGTGACAGGTGGGAGGGCAGTGTGACAGGTGGGAGGGCAGTGTGACAGGTGGGGGGGGTATTGTGACAGGTGGGAGAAAAGTGTGACAGGTGTGGGGGGCAGTGTGATAAGAGGGAGGCAGTGTGACAGGTGGGGGGGCAGTGTGATAGGTGGGGAGAAGACAGTGTGACAGTTGAGGGGGCAGTGTGACAGGTGGGATGGGCAGTGTGGCAGGTGGGATGGGCAGTGTGACAGGTGGGATGGGCAGTGTGATGGGGGGGCAGTGTGACAGGTGGCAGGGCAGTGTGACAGGGGGGGCAGTGTGACAGGTGGCAGGGCAGTGTGACGGGGGCAGTGTGACAGGTGGCAGGGCAATGTGATGGGGGGCAGTGTGACTAACTGTCACTTTTGATGGACAGCTTGGTCTGTTTAAAGGAAGTTAAAAAATAACAAACTGGATAGATCACCAGGTATAAAAAAGCAAAAAAAAAAAAAAGCAAAAAAAGGAAACTATCAAACTAACACAGCCACCACATTTGAGGATTGGTAGGCTGCAATATAATGCATTTTAACCCAATGACACTTTTTTTTCTGCTTTTCTGTGATATTTTGGATAAGGCACAGCTCCCTGATGGCCCACCAGAGCTCTCCTTTCCCCTTTTTGAAAGGGGCATAAATAGAGCTAAGACAGGGTAGTGGGTTGGTTGGAGTAGTGAGAAGTGTCTTGAAGTAAAGGGAGTACAGTGTTCCTGTTTTGACACCCATGGGAATGCCTGGGGCCTTCTGCTGCAAAAATCTAATGGTTCTGCAAAACGGCCTTCTGTGACTAGAGAACACTGAAGACCTAATGGAAATCAAAGATTCAGTCAAGATTACCCTGAAAATTGGCAAAAGTTGGTCACAATGGATATTGCCTGGTGGTTTAAAGACTATTATGTTTCCTGTTGCAAGAAAGTAAAAGATTTGGACTTGACTGTTTGTGGTCACATCTTTTGCTGGTTTTTTTTGTGTGTAAATAATTGTGGTGGAGTGAATATGTACCTGACTTAGCCAGGAAGGGGATGAAACATGTGGGGGATGTTTTCCTGTGCCAAAGACCCCACAATTTTAGGGGTCGGAATGTAATATAGCCATAAGGACTGTTGTTTCTACTTATTAGAGTGGGGTTGATGATAGCCTAATAGAGACCTGAAGTCCGCTAGTGGTGCCTAAAAAAAGAGGATCATACTCCTGCACTCAGTTGCCCCCTCCTACACTTGGCGTAGTTGGCAGGATAGCCACAAAGATTCAGTGAGTCATAGGACTCCTAGGAGGTGGGTGTCCCAGAAGAGAAAGAGAGAGTCTTCCTGGAACTTACAGGAAAGTGGGACATTCTGAAGGAGTTTATTGGAGCACCTTGCTCATAAAAGGGTGACCGAGAAATACCACAAAGGAGAATGGGTGCGAGTGTTGTTTTTCACAAGACCATTGCGGAAATAAGCAGTGCAGTGGTGGTGAATGTCTCTTAGATGCTGGACTACATTTTCCCTAGATTGGGCAGTTTGTCATTCTGCCAATCAGAAGTTGGTTTTACCCATTTGCCCAGACTGCACCCTGGTACCTTTGGGTGTAATGCGGCAATTACTGTGGGTTTTACTTCCACAGGTGACCTTGATTCCCACATGGAATGAGAGCCAGATGGTATTATGGAAAGAAGAGAGTTTACAGGGACGGACAAAGGTCTTGCTTTTGGTGCCAAGACTGTCTATTTCTTTAGAGGCCCCAATCATTTCTAAGGTGCTTATGGCTAAGGCTTTCGACCTCAGGGGTAGATATGTGTCACCTTCCCAAATAAGGAACATTGCGATTCGATTGGGCCAGCAAGGATGCAGAGTTTGAGTGGACCAAGCCACTCAAGGGGGATTTCCCTCAGGAAAGCAATCATTTTGCTTCTCCCTAATATGTTGGGTGATGCACAGTTCCCTGTTTGCCTGCTAGAGGTAGCTTCAGGTAATAAGTTGGCTGGAAAAGTGAGAGGTGTCCTGAAGACAATGGAGTGCAGTGTTTCTGTTTTGGCCACCCTGAGAATGCCTAGGGCCTTTTGCGGCCTAGTTCTAGTTTACAGCCTTCCCTGGCTGAGGAATACTGTAGAAACCTTCTCCATAGTGAGCTATGCTTAGGTAGAGCAGAGTTTCCCTGAAAGTGGGCATGGGTTGGATGCCATTGTTGCACAAAGGGTATTGCCTGGTGAATATTGCACTTCAGTAAAGAAAAGCAAGAACACTCCTATTTACGTTGTCTGTGGCCTATTCCTGGTGGAGTGAGTGGCTCAGCCAGGTAGGGGATAAAAACATGGGGGACATTTTTTCGTGCCTGAGACCCAACAGCTTCAGGGGCTGGGTGTGTAATATGGCCAAGAGGACTGTTCGAAATGTTTTTCTTTATGGGAGTGTGGGTTCACGCTAGCCTGATGGAGGCCTGCAGCCTGCCAGTGGTTCCTGAAGCAAAATTATGATATTCCTACATCCAGTCGGTCCCTCCTATATGCTGCTATATGCCCTTAGTAGTAAATGTTCCTTTTTCTGTAATCTCTTGTAACATATGAAGAAACAAAAGCAACAAGTTGCAACAAAATGGGACTTCATATGAGGTCATGACCATAGGAATATGTACCTCCATCCCTAACTAGTGTGAAAAATAAAGACCATATAAAAGGGGGGGAAAAAAGGGGGGGGAATGGTAGGAATTGGGACTTTGGATGGAGCACGCAGTTTGAGGAGAAGCAACCATCAATATAATTGTTATAGTAATAAGGTATTTTATTAGATACAAGTAAATAATTAAACAAACAATGACTACATGATGCAATAATTGATAATAACACAGACCATAGATACATGATAAGAAACAATGGTTGATGCTGCTGTAATAATTCCCATATAATGATATATTTACACATGCATACATATCATGGACAAGACATAGAACCGACAACAGAGTGGAGGTCGCCTCCAACCTCCTAACTCCACATAGGTGTAATTAAAAAGAGACCCTAGGGTATTAGCGTCTCAATCCAAAAACCCCATATTGAACAGGGTAAAAATTGCAATTTATAAAAAATATGTGAGTGCAGCCACGACTTAAGGTTAGCTCAACGCCTTTCGTGGTTTGGTATTACCAATCTTCAGGAGCAGGCACATGATGCATATCTAAAATAAGGTGCAAAAAATAAAAAGTAAGTAATTCCATAGTAAATTGGCATGCAAGGGAGGAAAAAGCTGCACATGAAACGAGACAACCCAAACAAATAGTAAACTTACAGACAGGCATGCTGTGTATGGACATGCATGGCCCATAAGACACAGTGTAGTCCTAACCAGGACACCACTGCGTGGGCGGAAGTCTTTCGATCGGCGTGCGTACACTGGGTTCTATTGGCGCCAACCGCCGGGTGTCTATGATGCTCAGGTGGTGACGCCCCCTACCCACACGCATGCAGCATGACGTTGGGGGTGTGTGTTTGGGCCCTACCTATAAAGGCTGACCCGCTGCTGGCCTCATACCTGGCTAGCAGTCCCTAATTACTATTGCAACTGCAGGGAACTTACTCTCACACCTTTCCATAAGGTAAACATCATCTATTCTGGGCCTGTTTATTCCTTGGTCATCTGGCTCTGTTATATTATATTTTATTATTATAATTACACTTGCTCCTCTGTCCATGATCCCTGCATCACTATGCCATGGTTCATGGATTGTGTAGTTGTATATATAAGCTTTATATATAATTTTTACTTTATTATATTTTTACAGAAGCCCTTAACACATGCCCCTACATGTTATAACAGGTCTACAACTATCCCTACTAGGAACTAGCGACCATGGATGGCTGTCCATACCATTGGGGGGCCTCTTGGTGGGTTGCCTATCTGACACACGCTCCCTCAGTTCCCGTGCTTGACATTGCCGGTGTACCTCTTGGTCCAATGGGCCATGCATGTCCATACACAGCATGCCTGCCTGTAAGTTTACTATGAGTTTGGGTTGTCTCGTTTCATGTGCAGCTTTTTCCACCCCTGCATGCCAATTTACTATGGAATTACTTACTTTTTATTTTTGTACCTTATTTTAGATATGCATCACGTGCCTGCTCCTGAAGAGTGGGAATACCAAACCACGAAATGCGTCAAGCTAACCTTAAGCCGTGGCTGCACTCACATATCTTTTATAAATTGCAATTTTTACCATGTTCAATATGGGGTTTTTGGATTGAGACGCTAATACCCTAGGGTCTCTTTTTAATTACACCTATGTGGAGTTAGGAGGTTGGAGGTGACCTCCACTCTGTAGTCGGTTCTATGTCTTGTCCATGATATGTATGCATGTGTAAATATATCATTATATGGGAATTATTACAGCAGCATCAACCATTGTTTCTTATCATGTATCTATGGTCTGTATTATTATCAATTATTGCATCATGTAGTCATTGTTTAATTATTTACTTGTATCTAATAAAATACTTTATTACTATCACAGAGCAATCCACACATACGGTCAAGCGTAACGGACGTGTGTGGCAGGAGCTCTGGCCATACAGGAACCCCCTTGGACTCTGGCGTTTGGCTCCTCCAGCAAACGCTAACCTGACGACCTGCGGCTTCCACGGGACCCCACTCTCCCCCACTCTCCCCAAGCTCAGATCCCCCAGCTCACCACCGCTTCACCCACAGCCGCCGACTGCCACCTGCCGCCATCCGGGCGCCCATTTCTAGACTGTTAGAACTGCAGGACAGACCGCGGCTGTGGCCTAGCCCCGGCCATCACTCTACACCCGTCCCAAATCTCTCTCCAGCAGGCCCGCGTGTGCCGACCGGGTAAGTACATCGGGGCACCACCAACTAGTAGCGAGTTGATCCAGGGTTTACCCGATCGCCCCTCGGGGGGTCAGGAAGGAATTTTTCCCCTGCTGCAGCAATTGGCCAGACTCGGCTGGTGGTTTTTGCCTTCCTCTGGACCAACGGGAGGGCGGTTTAGGTCATTGGGCCCCATCCATCATCCCCATCACCTTTTTCCTCCCATCATGTGCATCTTTAAATACTCAGCGGACACCCTCCACAGGCTAAGGAATACCGCCCCAACACTTCCAACCGCCACCCAAAAAATCCTACAAAAAGAACAACTGCTTAGGATCAATCGACAATCGACTATCAAAACCACAAAGACACCACTTCATCTACAAGATTTATCATGCGCCTTGATTAACACCAGATCGGCAGTCAAGCACAGACAGGAAATTCACGATTTCATCACGCAAAACGACATAGATTGCCTCTTTATCACGGAAAGCTGGCTAACACCGGATTGTAACACCGTCCTAACGGAACTAGTACCTGGGAACTACCGCATCCTAACTGAGCACAGAATAGGACAAAGAGGAGGAGGCCTAGCAGTTATCTTCAAATCACACCTCTCTCTTACCAAACCAACCCTACAGAACTCATTGCCATTCATGGAAACACTCACCCTGCAACTCCAAACAACACCCCATGACACCATTCACATACTGCTATGCTACAGACCACCAGGACCGAAGACAAATCTCACACCCTTCACTGAATTCTTCTCGACATACACCTTAAAAACCAAAAAGTTTTTACTACTCGGGGACTTTAACCTCTGGGCTAACACCACTCAGGACCCCATCGCCACCGCCTGTATCAACCAATTGGAAGAACTAGGGTTGCAGCAACTGATAAATGCACCCACGCATGGATCGGGTCACATTCTTGACCTCATCTTCAAACAAAATATGGACATCAACATACTGGACAACATGCCGTTACCATGGACGGACCACCACGCTATCAAATTCAAATTTACCACCAGCACCATCTCCCAAAAACCGGAAGACTCAACAAAAACATACTGGACAAGATCTCAGAAGAAACTACACTCAAAACTTTTCAAAACCATTCTATCAAAAAAATAGGAACGCTAAAGCATAACCGCTCAACGGAACAAACACTCAACTCCTTAAACAAAATATTACTACAAACAGCGGACACAGTCGCTCCGAGACGCAGAGCACACATCCGTAAAAACAACTCGGGCTGGTTTAGTGACACTCTTACGCTACTGAAGCAAGAACGCAGAAGAGCTGAAGGAGCCTGGAGAAGAAACCCAACGGAGGAAAACCATACAAACTACAAAGCACTCACTAAGAAATATCACAAAGCAATTTTTAAAGCAAAAAAGGAACATTTCTCAAACACCATAAAAAAAGCCCTAAACCGGCCTCGTGAACTCTTCAAACTGGTCACTCGGACCATGAACCCTACCTGTCTAGAGCCTCCAGCAAACGAAACTCAAGAGTTCTGCAATGAGCTATCGGATTTTTTTATCGAAAAAATCGAAAATATTCGGGAAATAATTCAACAGAAAAAAACAACCAACTTCACACAGCCAAAGCAAACAGAGAAAATCAATACGAACATTATACAACTAGCAAAATTTTCGCTGGTCCCGATCACCATTGACACCACTAAAAACATCATCAGAAGCCTCAGAGACACTACATTGTCAAATGACATAATTCCCACAAAACTCCTGAAAGAATGTACCGACATTTTAGCTCCTACCATTACACACATCGTAAATCTTTCATTCAAAGAAGGTATGGTTCCGAACTCCCTCAAGCAAGTGTGACAGCAGGAAGGTAAAGTCACCTGGTTGCATCCAGGGGGGTAGATATATTTCTCCCAGATTCAGGCTTTATGCCGACTTATACAACTAGGGAGTTGATGAAGCCCAGCTGAGGCTAGTGGGCTCATGAATGACTCATACCTCTAGGGAGAGTGCTGGGCGTCGTGAGGCAGGGAGTTGATGAGACCGGCTGAAGCTTGTCAGCTCATTTAGGCCTCTATAAGAACTCCCAGATTCATTAGGTGTTAGCTCATGCCTGGAACCAGACCTGTGTGGACTGTCTAGGGAGAGTGAACCCCTGTGCGGTGAGGCAAAGCCTGTGTGGCTATTTGTTTGGACTTTTACTAAACCAGGGACTTAGGGACTAGGACAGCACCAGGCTGATCCCAGTTGTTAGTTTAGGAAACCTGCATGTTTAGTCAGAGGTCAAACTGACCAGGATTTATTTTGTTTATGTTTCTTTTTGGCTTTGCTGTGTTTTGTCACTGTACATAGAGAAATAAACCGCACCTTTTGATTTTGAAAACCACAACCTCCGTCTGCTGGCCCTGTTTTTGTGTGGGGAGCCCAACCAGGGGGTCACACACACCCGCTACCGAGTTAACCCCCTCACACAAGGTATAATCAAACCCCTCCTAAAGAAACCCAATCTTGACCCTAAGGACCCAAATTACCGCAGACCGGTAACAAGCCTCAACACCATTTCCAAGATCATGGAGAAAGCAGTAGTACAACAGCTACAAGGCCATTTGGACACTTACAAACTCTTGGATCCACTACAGTCAGGCTTCCGCCCAGGCCATGGCACAGAAACGGCACTTCTCAAAATATGGGATGACGTCCTCGAAGCCGCAGATGACGGAGAATCATGTCTCCTGGTGCTGCTGGACCTCAGTGCAGCGTTCGACACAGTAGACCACAAAACTCTACTCATTCGTCTTAAAGAAGTAGCAGGAGTCGCAGACCCTGACCTTCCTTGGTTCGCTTCCTTTCTTGAGAATCGTTCTCAGACAGTGAAATTAGGTGCCTTCACCTCTGAAACTCGCGCAATTTCTTGCGGAGTCCCTCAAGGATCACCACTGTCACCCCTGCTCTTTAACATCTACCTCCGCCCACTCCTAAAAATCATTAGCAAACAGGACTTATGCTACCACTCATACGCGGATGACACCCAACTCTACTTTCGTATCACTGGAAAAAAAGACCAATATCACGGATTGGAAGAATGCCTCACATTGATCGATGATTGGATGACTGAGAGTTCACTTAAACTCAACGGATCCAAAACAGAACTGCTTCTCCTCCACGCTAATCGAAAGACAAAAACTAAAACCTCCTGGACACCACCCACCATTCTTGGACAGACCATCACCCCGAGCACCAAAGTCAAAAGTCTCGGAGTCATTTTTGACTCGGAGATGTCGATGGACGCTCAAATAGGATCAGTAATCAGCGGATCTCATTATCTCCTCCGCCTGCTGCGTAGACTCATTCCCTTCATCCCAGAAGAGGACACAGCAGTAGTAGTTGGATCAATTATCAACTCCCGACTCGACTACGCAAACTCCCTCTACCTCGGACTACCCAAATACCAAATGTCACGCCTACAAGTCGTCCAGAACACGGCAGCCAGACTGATAACAGGAAAAAAAACCTGGGAATCCATCACCCCTGCACTGAGGACCCTTCATTGGTTAACCGTAAAGGATCGGGTCACATTCAAGACCCTCTGTCTCACCCACAAGTGCACACAAGGAATCGCTCCGCAATATTTATGCGAGAAGATAAAGCATTACACCCCCAAACGCAGTCTCCAATCAACAAACCAAAACCTCCTTCACATCCCCAAATTTCGCTACAAATCAAAGGGAGAACGAAGATTTGCAGTCCAAGGACCACGGCTATGGAACGCGCTACCCACGGATATCCGTATGGAAGAAAACCATCGGGCCTTTAGGAAAAAACTTAAGACCCACCTCTTCTGATGGATCATGAAGCTACTGGATGCTAAGCGCCTTGAGGCGATTTAGTTCGCATTTGTTAGCGCTATACAAGTTACTCACTCACTCACTCACTATAACAGTTATATTGATGGTTGCTTCTCCCCATAGAAAGTCCCAATTCCTACCATTCCCCCCCCCCTTTTATATGGTCTTTATTTTTCACTCTTGTAACATATGCAACATTTATCAAACTGTCTGATAGAAGTGTTCTTGTTGCTCATAACAACCCATCTGATTATTTTTATACTGCCACAGAAGACAGAAAAGTGGAATCTGTTATTATAATATGTTATTTTTCCTTTGGAAGCTCACTTGGGAATCAATAAATGTTTGCTTCGTTGTTCAATTTGATAGGCAATATTGCTCTATATTATATAATATAATATAATAATATATTACAGAGGTGCAGGGGGCTGTGTAATGTAAAGTGGTTCAGAGGTGCAGGGTGCTGTGTAATGTAAAGGGGTCCAGAGGTGCAGGGTGCTGTGTAATGTAAAGGGGTCCAAGGTGCAGAGTGCAGTGTAATGTAAAGGGATCCAGAGGTGCAGGGTGCGGTGTAATGTAAAGGGATCAAGAGGTGCAGGGTGCTGTGTAATGTAAAGAGGTCCTTAGGTGCAAGGTGCTGTGTAATGCAAAGGAGTCCAGAGGTGCAGGGTGCAGTGTAATGTAAAGGGTCCAGAGGTACAAGGGCTGTGTAATGTAAGGGGGTCCAGAGGTGCAGGGTGCTGTGTAATGTAAAGGGCTCCAGAGGTGCAGGGTGCTGCGTAATGTAAAGAGGTCGTTAGGTGTAAGGGACTGTGTAATGTAAAGGGGTCCAGAGGTGCAGAGTGCAGTGTAATGTAAAGAGTCCAGAGGTACAAGGGCTGTGTAATGTAAGGGGGTCCAGAGGTGCAGGGTGCTGTGTAATGTAAAGGGCTCCAGAGGTGCAGGGTGCTGCGTAATGTAAAGAGGTCGTTAGGTGTAAGGGACTGTGTAATGTAAAGGGGTCCAGAGGTGCAGAGTGCAGTGTAATGTAAAGAGTCCAGAGGTACAAAGGCTGTGTAATGTAAAGGGGTCCAGAGGTGCAGGGTGCTGTGTAATGTAAAGGGGTCCAGAGGTGCAGAGTGCAGTGTAATGTAAAGGGGTCCAGAGGTGCAGGGTGCGGTGTAATGTAAAGGGATCAAGAGGTGCAGGGTGCTGTGTAATGTAAAGAGGTCCTTAAGTGCAAGGTGCTGTGTAATGCAAAGGAGTCCAGAGGTGCAGAGTGCAGTGTAATGTAAAGGGTCCAGAGGTACAAAGGCTGTGTAATGTAAAGGGATCCAGAGGTGCAGGGTGCTGTGTAATGTAAAGGGGTCCAGAGGTGCAGGGTGCTGTGTAATGTAAAGGGGTCCAGAGGTGCAGAGTGCAGTGTAATGTAAAGGGGTCCAGAGGTGCAGGGTGTAGTGTAATGTAAAGGGATCAAGAGGTGCAGGGTGCTGTGTAATGTAAAGAGGTCCTTAGGTGCAAGGTGCTGTGTAATGCAAAGGAGTCCAGAGGTGCAGGGTGCAGTGTAATGTAAAGTGTCCAGAGGTACAAGGGCTGTGTAATGTAAGGGGGTCCAGAGGTGCAGGGTGCTGTGTAATGTAAAGGGCTCCAGAGGTGCAGGGTGCTGCGTAATGTAAAGAGGTCCTTAGGTGCAAGGGACTGTGTAATGTAAAGGGGTCCAGAGGTGCAGAGTGCAGTGTAATGTAAAGGGTCCAGAGGTACAAAGGCTGTGTAATGTAAAGGGGTCCAGAGGTGCAGGGTGATGTGTAATGTAAAGGGGTCCAGAGGTGCAGGGTGATGTGTAATGTAAAGGGGTCCAGAGGTACAAGGGCTGTGTAATGTAAAGGAGTCCAGAGGTGCAGGGTGCTGTGTAATGCAAAGGGGTCCAGAGATACAAGGGCTGTGTAATGTAAAGGGGTCCAGAGGTGCAGGGTGCTGTGTAATGTAAAGGGGTCCAGAGGTGCAGGGTGCTGTGTAATGTAAAGGGGTCCAGAGGTGCAGGGTGCTATGTAATGTAAAGGGGTCCAGAGGTACAAGGGCTGTGTAATTTAAAGGGGTCGAGAGGTGCGGTGCTGTGTAATGTACACAGTAGTGACAAAGAGGATGCAGAGGTATGCAGGGGGCACAGTGGGGTGTTTTTACATTTGAAAGTGGGGGGGGGGGGTGCCAGATATAGGATCCGCCCCGGGTGCCAAATGCATTAGGTACGCCCCTGCTCAAAAACCTTGCACTTTTTTCTTATTTGTGGTGAATATCATTAACTGCAATAGGAGAACTGCCAGAGTTATTACTATGCCCCATTAACAGAGACAACTAATTGTAAGTAATACATATGCATTGCTCTTTTCCTTCTCTTACATAATACACCTGCACATTTTTCACACAACAATCAGAAATGCAGCGGCGCTGTCAAATAGTAACACAAAGATGTCTCGGGTCACCTAACTGAGACTTCTTCTTTCTGTTCCTAAGTCATGGAACCATGAACGTATATGAATAATGACAGAAGAAAGAATATTTTATCTGATGGATTGGTTATACAAGTCCAGACAAGTGCAGTTTTCCAGCATCTCATGTTCTAAATATAAACTTTTTATGTAAATTACAATGAAAGCAAGAGCTGTCATGCATAACTTATGCTGATTTACATCTTCATTTAGCTGAGTTAATCAACACTTATAAAGGTCATACATAGCACTGCTTCGTCTTCACATTAGCCTAGAGAAGGGGATCTTGTGCCCTGAGGCCATTTTTCTGATAGACCAATACACTGAACATAAAATGATATTTAAAGTGATTGTAATCGATCACCATGTAAAACAACCCATTCAATTTTAAAATGGAAATGAAAAGCAAAACATTTGTGTAAAGCTATATAAAAATTATAAATACCCCTTTTCCCTTTTTTATAAGTGATCACATTCCCTCTGTTCTCAGTTGCATAGGAGCTGGGGGAGGAGAAGCAACAGGACACCGAGCTTCCCAGTGAATGACTGTGTGGGGTGGGCATGTCAGGGCAAGCCTGATCATTGGAGGAGAGTAGGCTAAGTTTGCAGCACAGCTAAAGAACTGACCACACTGTGCTCTCCTGCTTAACCACTTAAGCCCCGGACCATTTGGTAACTAAAGGACCAGAGGTGAATTCAGAATTTTGCACTGCGCTGCTTTAACTGTAAATTGTGCGGACATGCAATGTTGTACCCAAACGAAATTTGCGTCCTTTTCTTCCCACAAATAGAGCTTTCTTTTAATGGTATTTGATTGCCTCTGCGATTTTTTTTTTTTGCGATATAAACGGAAAAAGACCGAAAATTTTGAAAAAAAATTATATTTTCTACTTTTTGTTATAAGAAAAATCGAATAAACTCAATTGTAGTCATACATTTAGGCCAAAATGTATTCAGCCACATGTCTTTAGTAAAAAAAATGTCAATAAGCATATATTTATTGGTTTGCGCAAAAGTTATAGCGTCTACAAACTAGGGTACATTTTCTGGAATTTACACAGCTTTTAATTTATGACTGCCTATCTCATTTCTTGAGGTGCTAAAATGGCAGGGCAGTACAAACCCCCCCCAAATGACCCCATTTTGGAAAGTAGACACCCCAAGGAAATTGCTGAGAGGCATGTTGAGCCCATTGAATATTTTTTTTTTTGTCCCAAGTGATTGAATAATGACAGAAAAAAAAAAATACAAAAAGTTGTCACTAAATGATATATTGCTCACACATGCCATGGTTATATGTGGAATTGCACCCCAAAATACATTCTGCTGCTTCTCCTGAGTACGGGGATACCACATGTGTGGGACTTTTTAGGAGCCTAGCCACGTACGGGACCCCGGAAACCAAGCACCGCCTTCAGGATTTCTAAGGGCGCAAATTTTTGATTTCACTCCTCACTACCTATCACAGTTTTGAAGGCCATAAAATGCCAAAATAGCACAAAACCCCCCCAAATGAATCCCCATTTTAGAAAGTAGACACCCCAAGGAAATTGCTGAGAGGCCTGTTGAGCCCATTGAATATTTTTTTTTTTTGTCCCAAGTGATTGAATAATGACAAAAAAAAAATTACAAAAAGTTGTCACTTAATGATATATTGCTCACACATGCCATGGTTATATGTGGAATTGCACCCCAAAATAAATTTTGCTGCTTCTCCTGAGTACGGGGATACCACATGTGTGGGACTTTTTGGGAGCCTATCCGCGTACGGGACCCCAAAAATCAAGCACCGCCTTCAAGGTTTCTAAGGGCATAAATTTTTGATTTCACTCCTCACTACCTATCACAGTTTTGAAGGCCATAAAATGCCAAGATAGCACAAACCCCCCCCAAATGACCCCATTTTGGAAAGTAGACACCCCAAGGAAATTGCTGAGAGGCATGTTGAGCCCATTGAATATTTTTTTTTTTTTGTCCCAAGTGATTGAATAATGACAAAAAGAAAAACATAAATAAAAATGTACAAAAAGTTGTCACTAAATGATATATTGCTCAAACATGCCATGGTTATATGCGGAATTGCACACCAAAATACATTTGGCTGCTTCTCCTGAGTACGGGGATACCACATGTGTGGGACTTTTTGAGAGCCTAGCTGCGTACGGGCCCCCAAAAACCAAGCACCGCCTTCAGGATTTCTAAGGGCACACATTTTTGATTTCACTCCTCACTACCTATCACAGTTTTGAAGGCCATAAAATGCCAAGATAGCCCAAAACCCCCACAAATGACCGAATTTTGGAAAGTAGACACCCCAAGCTATTTGCCGAGAGGCATGGTGAGTATTTTACAGCTCTCATTTGTTTTTGAAAATGAAGAAAGACATATTTTTTTTTTCTTTTTTCAATTTTTAAAACTTTGTGACAAAAAGCGAGATCTGCAAAATACTCAACATACCTCTCAGCAAATAGCTTGGGGTGTCTACTTTCCAAAATGGGGTCATTTGGGGGGGTTTTGTGCCATCTGGGCATTCCATGGCCTCCGAAACTGTGATAGGCAGTGAGGAGTGAAATCAAAAATTTACACCCATAGAAATCCTGAAGGCGGTGCTTGGTTTTCGGGGTCCTGTACGCGGCTAGGCTCCCAGAATGTCTCACACATGTGGTATCCCCGTACTCAGGAGAAGCAACAGAATGTATTTTGGGGTGCAATTCCACATATAACCATGGCATGTTTGAGCAATATATAATTTAGTGACAACTTTTTGTACATTTTTTTTTTCTTTTCTTTTTGTCATTATTCAATCATTTGGGACAAAAAAAAAAAAAATATTCAATGGGCTCAACATGCCTCTCAGCAAATAGCTTGAGGTGTCTACTTTCCAAAATGGGGTCATTTGGGGGGGTTTTGAACTGTCCTGGCATTTTATGCACAACATTAAGAAGCTTATGTCACACATCATCCACTCTTCTAACCACTTGAAGACAAAGCCCTTTCTGACACTTTTTGTTTACATGAAAACATTTTTTTTTTTGCAAGAAAATTAAGTTGAACCCCCAAACATTATATATTTTTTTAAAGCAAAGGCCCTACAGATTAAAATAGTGGGTGTTGCAGTTTTTTTTCCACACAGTATTTGCGCAGCGATTTTTCAAACGCATTTTTTGGGGGAAAAAACACACTTTTTTTATTTTTAATGCACTAAAAAACACTATATTGCCCAAATGTTTGATGAAATAAAAAAGATGATCTTAGGCCGAGTACATGGATACCAAACACGACATGCTTTAAAATTGCGCACAAACGCGCAGCGGCGAGAAACTACATTCATTTTTAAAAGCATTTAAAAGCCTTTACAGGTTACCACGTTAGATTTACAGAGGAGGTCTACTGCTAAAATTACTGCCCTCGATCTGACCTTCGCGGTGATACCTCACATGCATGATGCAATTGCTGTTTACATATGACGCTAGACCGACGCTTGCGTTCGCCTTTGCGCAAGGGCAGGGGGGGACAGCGGTGCTTTTTTTTTTATTTTATTATTTATTTTGCTTTTTTATTTTATTTTTAAACTGTTCCTTCCATATTTTTTTTTTTTTTATCATTTTTATTGTTATCTCAGGGAATGTAAATATCCCCTATGATAGCAATAAGTAGTGACAGGTACTCTTTTTTTGAAAAAAAATGGGGGGTTAGACCCTAGATCTTTCCTCTGCCCTCAAAGCATCTGACCACACCAAGATCGGTGTGATAAAATGCTTTCCCAATTTCCCAATGGCGCTGTTTATATCCGGGGGTGGGGCATTCCCTCCCACTGCTTGTAAAAGCAATCTAGAGGCTAATTATCTGCTAGAATTGCTTTTACATGAAAGCCGGCCACTGGCTGAAAAGAATGATACCAAGATGATACCTAAACCTGCAGGCATCATTCTGGTATAAACATTCAAAGTCCATTAACATACCAGTACGTTGCTGGTCCTTGTTGGACATGTATTGTAATCTTTTTTTTCATGCAGCCTGTTGGCTGAACGAAAAAAAGAGATTGATCGGTGGGTATGCCCACCATTAGAATACCTCCCTTCATCCACCCACTTCTAATGATGGGCATATATGCCGAAGCATGGGGGCATCCTCCCGCAAAAAAGTTATGCCGCGTACACACGGTCAGACTTTTCCACGGGCAAGCCTTCGTCGGAATTTCGACCGTATGTACGCGGCATAAAAGGTTATGCCGCGTACACACGGTCAAACTTTTCCACGGGCAAGCCTCCGTCGGAATTTCGACCGTATATACGCGGCATTAGGAGCAAAATCGCTCCTCCGCCCCTGCTGCCCCCATGCTTCGGCATATATGCTCTTTTTTTAACTGTGGTGGTGAAATCACCTCCTACAGCGTTGGAGTCACGGCTTTATGTATCGTGGGAGCAAACGCTGTTGCTGTCAAGATAAATAAATCCGCGATGCAACTGAATGGCGTACCTGCTAAGCAAATGATGGTTAACATTAAAACAAAGTAACATTACAGTACAACAGTAAGACCTTAGCATACCATACCTGCAAAGCAAATACCAAAACAAAACCTAGTAAAAAATAAAACATTTTTTTAACGCAACCTGTGCCTAAAATATATATATGCCGAAGCATGGGGGCATCCTCCCGCAAAAAAGTTATGCCGCGTACACACGGTCTGACTTTTCCACGGGCAAGCCTTTGTCGAAATTTCGACCGTATGTACGCGGCATAAAAGGTAATGCCGCGTACACATGGTCGAACTTTTCCACGGGCAAGCCTCCGTCGGAATTTCGACCGTATATACGCGGCATTAGGAGCAAAATCGCTCCTCCGCCCCTGCTGCCCCCATGCTTCGGCATATATGCTCTTTTTTTTTAACTGTGGTGGTGAAATCACCTCCTACAGCACTGGAGTCACGGCTTTATGTATCGTGGGAGCAAACGCTGTTGCTGTCAAGATAAATAATTCCGCGCTGCAGTTGAATGGCGCACCTGAAAACAAAAAATTACATACCTGAAAAGCAAGCATGATAAAACATTGCAGAATGGAATACAGTAAAAAAGAGCAGAACAATAGAGAGAAAATAGAGAGAGCGAGAGAGAACAATAAAACGACAACTATTTTTGTTTTTTTTATTTTATATTTTTTTTGTGTTTTTGTTTTTTACGTTTTTTTTTTTTACATTTTTTTTTTTAAACTTTAACAACTGTAAGGGCTCTTTCACACGGAGGTCCGTTCAGGTCCGCCTGTCAGTTTTTTAGGCGGACCTGAAACGGATCCTCCATGCACCCCTATGAAGGCACGGATGTCAGCGGAGACATGTCCGCTGACATCCGCTCCGCTCCGCTCCGCCAAAGTGTGACGGAGGAAAACCCTATTTTTCCTTCCGTCGGCGGAGCGGATCGGATGACAACGGACTCTACGGTCCGTCGTCATCCGATTCCCCATAGGGGAGAGCGGCGCTCTGACAGGGCGGTCCCTGCACAGTGTGCGGGGACCGCCCAGTCATCCGTCGGCTCAGCGGGGATCAACGGAGCGATCCCCGCTGAGCAAGCGGAGCTTCACGGGGCGGATCTGCACGGATCCGCCCCGTGTGAAAGGGGCCTAATGGTTCGGGTCTCTCAAAATGTAATGGCATCTTGGGAGACCCTGTGTAAGTGTGTCCTAGTCTGTGAAATGCTGTACCCTACGCTAAAACTTCACTTTTGAGTGGTAGCGTTCAAAACATTCACCAAGGCAAAGACCAGGTTTGTCAGGACAGAGTGGACAATAATAACGGCTGTCACGCCTAAATCCGCGCTTGCTACAGACACGACATCTTTTTTGGGGGGCTCGTTGGGTAGGGGTACTCGGGAGGAGATGCGTATAATGCCTCTCATGCAGCCGGCTTACTGCATTTGGTAGGGGATGGTGAGGTGCAGAACCGCCTGGATACAGGAGTTCTGTGACTATCTCATTCTGGAATTTTAGAAGAGATAAAGTCCCACCTGAAGCTCTGTATAGCACATGAGCGTTCAGCAAAGCCAATTGGAATAAGGATAGAGACACTTTTTTGTACCAGCGTCTCGCCTTACGGTCAATTAGATACGGCGCCAACAACTGGTCGTTGAGGTCCACCCCTCCCATATTTTTGTTATATTCGTGGACACAGAGGGGTTTCTCCACAACACCAGTCGCCGTACGAATTTGGACTGTCGTGTCTGCATGAAGGGAGGTAAGAAGGAAAACATTCTTATTGTCCCTCCACTTCATAGCGAGCAAGTTATTACACTTTACGCAGGCTCTCTCCCCCAGCCTAAGACGGACATCTACAAGCCGCTGGGGAAAGCCCCGGCGATTAGGTCGCACGGTGCCACATGCTCCAATCTGATGATCAAACAAGTGACTAAACAGTGGCACGTTCGTGTAATAATTGTCCACATACAAGTGGTACCCCTTTCCGAATAAGGGTGACACCAAGTTCCACACTATCTTGCCAGCGCTCCCTATGTAATCTGGGCAGTTGACCGGCTCAACCTGACTATCTTTTCCCTCATAAACCATAAAGCTCCATACATAGCCTGTTGCCCTGTCACAGCACTTATAGAGCTTGACCCCGTATCTGGCACGCTTGCTGGGAAGGTACTGCTTGAAAGCCAAGCGGCCAGAAAATTTAATCAGGGACTCATCAACGCAGACAGCTTGATCGGGAATAAACAAGGCTGCAAAACGTTAGTTGAAGTGGTTTATGAGGGGCCGAATTTTATAGAGCCGGTCGTATTCAGGGTCCCCACGTGGACGACAAAGTTCATTGTCGTTGAAGTGCATGAACCGCAAAATCTGCTCGTATCGTTTCCTGGGCATGGAGGCAGAGAACACGGGCATGTGGTCAATTGGGTGCGTGGACCAATAAGCATGCAATGACGGGAATTTGTGTGCCCATGTTGAGGGAAAGGCCCAGAAAGGTCTTAAATTCGGAAACCGTAATTGGTTTCCAATCTTTGGCAATGGAAGGCAACTGGGGATTAGCGGCGATGAATTGACCAGCATATAAATTACTCTGGTTCACAATAGATCTATAGAGATCTTCCGTGAAAAACAGTGAATAATAATCGATTGGCATAAAATCAGCTGTTTCCACCTGATTACCGGGTTGGGCAGTGAATGGGGCAAGTACGGGTTCTGCAGAAGTGGTGGGGACCCAATCAGGATAGGCGAATTCTGCAGGAAGAGCACTATGGGTACGACAGGCCTGCCTTTGTCTTCTTGGTGGCAGCGGGACACTACTTGTGCTTGCCACCTCGCCAGCTTGAACTGCACTTATGGGACTCGCCACGTCACCACGTGATACTGCAGTGCTGGATGTACGCCCAGGCTGTACTAGGCCGTTGGTGCTTGCCAATTCACCAGAAGGAATAGCGGCGCTAGTACTCCTCTGCTCCATGATACGAGAGCCCTGCGGTTCTTGCTCCTCAACAACCTCAGAAGATCAGGATCGGGTACGCCTGACCTTAGCAGGGACCTCAACTTCGTCGTCCCTAAAGGGGCCTAAACCTAACTGCCCTGCAACTTTTTACTATCACAGATGACACTAAATGCAGTGATCAGTAAAATAAATGATCACTGCAATCAGTGACACTGTGATTGGGCGCTGGGGGGTGACCTGGGGGGTGATCTGGGGTGACTGGGGGGTGAAATGTGTGCCTATGTGTACCTATGTGTCAGTGGACTGTTGGTGCACTAACCTGCTTCCTCTCTCCTCGGCGCCGGAATCGAAAAGACCGCCGCAAGGGAGATGACGTCACTTCCTCCTGCCTGTGTTTACATCACACGGCAGAGGAAGCATTTTCATTGGCCGGGAGCGATCGCGAGGGGGTGGCCGAAATCGAATGGTCACCCCCTCATCTCTGATCGCTCCCCAACGATAAACGGCTGATCACTGTATAGGAGGGGGGTCCGATCGGACCCCCCAACTGTACAAAAGCGATCACGTACACTCTACGTGATTGTGCCTGTCGGTGCCATTCTGCCGACGTATATATACAGTGAGCGGTCGTTAAGTGGTTATTCTGGTCAGTTTTTAATAGGAAGCAGAGGGACTGCCAGGAACACCAGTGATTTCACACAAAGGAAGCAATACAAAGAGAACAGGATACTTTTTAATACAAGCACATGATACAGCAGGTGTTTCGTCAGATATGGCGATCCGTCAGAATTGGTAACGGAAGTGACGTTCCGTCGCCGCCATCTTGCTACTCCCCGCACTCCTCCATAGTAAAAATACACAGAGAAGGGGGAAAGTGGACATCTTGTTACACCCACCAGACCTTTTCATTTTACACTTATAATTAACAGTAAAGTGAGTTTATATACTGAAAAACAGTACTTAGAACTCCGTATGACTATTCTGATGTTGAATTTTAAAAGCTGCGGCAAGCCTGTTTATCTCACAGGTTTGCTAATGTGACAGAAGTTTGCTGCTTTTAAAATTCAACATCTACCCTGTTACACAGAGTACTAAGCACTGTATATCACTATATATACGCACTTTCCTGTTAAAAATAAGTGTAAAATGCAAAAGTCTGGTGGGTGTAACAAGATGTCCGCTTTCCCCCTTCTCACTGTATCCTTACTATGGACGAGGGTGAGGTGTAGCAAAATGGCAGCGACGGAACGTCACTTCCGTTACCAATTCTGAGGGGTCGCCGAATCTAACGAAACACAGACACGTATCAGGAATATGAAATGTTGGGTTTACATATCTAGCACACTCACCTATCCCCCTCCTGCATTTAACTCGGCTCCTCGCAGGGGGAGACAGGCACACCGCACCTGCCGAAGGGCTTGAGATGCACCACCAGTCCCGAGCAGCTGGAACAAACCACTCCCAGGGCCTCCACATCTCTGCAAACGTAGAGGGCAAAACGTCCCCGAGGCTTCAGCCGAATCCTTGTATCCGTCACGGACGCAGCAAACAATCATATTCATGGTGGTTGTGGCCGGAATCCATGAGGCATGAGACGCCATGTTGCCCGCTTGCTGTTCCATTGCGCACTGTCCTTTTCGCGCCAAAGTCCCCACGTGCAACTCCTCACATGGCCAGACTCCTCCCATCTTCGGCACTGTTCGCGGACTTTCTCTTTAGGCACGCCCACGAACTACGCAGACAGGGTGCTCCTCGTGGCGCAGTTCTCAATATGGCCGACCTCCACGGAACCTCACTGGGGAATAAAGTTCAAACTCTGGGGGAAATTTTCAACACTTTCCAGCCGCAGACACATCCCGGACTCGAGCCCCCACGTCTAGCGCATCCACCTATGCCCCTCCTGCATTTAACTCGGCTCCTCGCAGGGGGAGACAGGCACACCGCACTATCAGCCCGTACTCTCCTGTGTAAAGAGGTTGAGCTGTGTTATTTTTGGGTCGTGTCTGCAGCCAGAGTCAAAGTCCTCCTGAGAATGATTCTCACCTCTACCATGTGTAGATGCAAGTCCTTGACTTCCCCAGTAATGTAAATGTCCACACCAGCTGAAACTCCAACTCAGTATTTATTCTCACTTTGTAATAAACAGTCTCTTTGGATAGGAAAAGGTTGGAGCAAAGGAAACAGGACAGCCTAAGGTGAGGAGGAGGTCCAGGCACAAACGTAGCTCAAACTCTTCACTGTTCAGATTCTCAAACAGTTTTAGGCGCACAGTCTCTGCCACAGACCATAAGGTTGGTCTCTGCCACAGACCTGGTGAATAAGGCCCCTGCCACGGACCTGGCGAAACTTTTGGTCTCTGCCACAGACCTGGTGAATAAGGTCTCTGCCACAGACCTGATGAACTTGAACTCCCTTCCTAGAACATGGCCGCTATCAAGGAGAGGATGTCCCCCCAGAGAGTCAACAGACCCTTCCTTCACCGTGACTCCCGCATCGGTTCCTCAGAATGATCCTCCCTTCTCTTAGGGTGTGGGTCCCCTCGCAAGGCGGCACCCTGGACTCCTCAATCCCTAGCGGACCCCAGCCGAAGGCGCTGAGCACCAAGCAGTCGCTGCAGCTCCCGGGTCTCCATACCCAGGCAGACAGGAACGGTGAGGTAGTACCTCACCCCAGGCTAAAGGTGCCTGAGGTGGAACCGGAACACAGCCTCCGGGCCAAGGGCACCCGGAGATGAGCCACACGCACTCCCAGGCTGAAGGTGCCTGGGGATGGACCCCGATTAGAAGATGTCTGCCCCTTTTTGTATCCTCTCCCAGCATGCACAGCAGGTTCCCCGCCCCACTGTACGGCTGCTGAGAGGGGTCCCAAAAGGCACAGCACTGCATTGGTGGTTCAACCCCGGCACAATATGGCAGCGCCACCCATAGGCCACAGGGAACTTTACACCAATACTATCCCCTGAGGACAAAAATGGTCCATAACTCCTAACAATTTAAGGTGTCTGAGCCATATTACCACTTAGACACCTCCCTCAATTTGACCACCCCGCTACACATACTTTTTAATAATGCTTTGTGACCATGTTTATGTTATATTGTTATTTAGAGTGTAACATTAAGCACTTTTTCCAACCCCAAACCCTAAACTACCCATCCATTCATCTTTTTCCTGCATCATGGTTGGTGTTCATAACACAAAAAAGTACCTTCAGTTGCTCTCAGCCGCCTCCAAAAGCTTGAAATCTTTACAGCAGGCACATATCAGGAATATGAAATGTTGAGTTTACATACTTTTTGAGTATGAATGGCACTGGTATAGGCATTACTACATTGCAGTGTTGGCCATAGGATTGGATAAACCAACAGAAGGCTGGGAATAATGCTCCCATGACAATGCTTATTCGGCAGATGAAAGTCAGAAATTCGTTCACCCAGATCTCTGCCCCCCCCCCCCCCCATAGACTTACTTTCTTTTGCTCGATTTAGCAAAGAAAAACAGTATGTATAGCAAGTGACTTACTATGCTTCTCCCACAACACAGAGCTGGGTACCTACTTAGTCAATCATTAGGCAACAACTTTGTCATATATTATAAATATAAATGAGTGTAGCGCTGCACAAATAACATAATGATATAAAAATAGATGCCAATACTAAAGTACACAAATATCTGAAACATACAAAAATTGTGACCAAAATTTCCAATGCTGTAAGACAGACCAAAAATCTTATACAATGTGTTTAAATTATATTATATTTATATTATATTATAATAAATTATATTATATTATATTTATATTATATATTAAATTATAGCCAATACTAATTATCACAAATATCTGAAAAGTTCAAAGAAAATGTGTGACCAAAATCCCAATGCTGTAAGACAAATTAAAATTCTTATGCAATATATGCACTATATTGTCAAAAGTATTGGGACACCTGCCTTTACACGCACATGAACTTTAATGGCATCCCAGTCTTAGTCCATACGGTTCAATATTGAGTTCGCCCACCCTTTGCAGCTAAAACATACAACTATTCTGGGAAGGCTGTCCACAAAGTATAGGAGTGTGTCTATGGTGATGTTAGACCATTCTTCCAGAAGCGCATTTGTGAGGTCAATTACTGTTGTTGGAGGAGAAGGCCTGGCTTGCAGTCTGCACTCTAATTCATCCCAAAGGTGTTCTTTCAGGTCGAGGTCAGGACTCTGTGCAGGCCAGTCAAGTTCCTCCACCCCAAACTCGCTTATCCATATCTTTATGGACCTTGCCTTGTGCGCTAGTGTTGGAAATGGAAGGGGCCATCCCCAAACTGTTCCAATAAAGTTGGGAGCATGAAATTGTCTAGAATGTCTTGGTATGCTGACCCATTAAGAGTTTCCTTCACTGGAACAAAGGGGCCAAGCCCAACCCCTATAGAACAAACCCACACCATAATCCCCCTTCCACCAAATGATTTGGACCAGTGCACAAAGCCTGACCTCACAAATGTGCTTCTGGAAGAATGGTCAAACATTCCCATAGACACACCCCTAAACCTTGTGGACAGCTTTCCCAAAAGAGTGCAGCTGTTATAGCTGCAAAGAGTGGGCCATGCCTTTATTTATTTTTTTATATATCTTTATTAATTTTCATATAAACAGAGCAAATAACCTTTTACATTTCAATTTCTTAAAATAACCTCTTTCATTATGATCTTCATCCTATTAGCTAGTATCTTTGAAAATATCTTGGTATTGTTTAGGAGTGAGATCGGTCTATAACTGGAACATAATGTGGGATCTTTACTTTCTTTTGGAATTATAGTTATTGTGGCTTCTAGTGCCTCTTTCCGCATCTCCCATTTCACGCCTACCCCATTCACTCTCGAACATCATCCAGATCTTTAAGAGGTATGCGCCTGGGTCTTTCTCTAAATGGGGTGCTATCTGTTAGGCGAATACTGTGCTGAATACTTTTAGCACACCCAACATCCATGTCATCAGTTGAGAAAACATCTTCGTATTCCATTAGGTGCTCTCCTAGCGCTTGTTTGTGCTCTGCAGGACTATCAGCATCATTCAGGTGAAAGTCTAATTTGGTTTCTTTCTCCTCGACCTTAGCAGAGTAGGAGCTAATGGTTTCCACTGGGTAACAATAGGCTACCTCTTTCCAGGCTGGTATTATAACTGGGTATGTGGTAATGTTCCGAACAGTAACAATATCCATTCTTGGACATTTTAAACAATAGTCTTTCCTTTCTGGTACTATCTCCCAGCCATTCTTTGCAGTCTCTTTTGTATCAGTCTCCAGCAGGAAAAGGCTACTGGTTGCACTTGGTGAAATTTTCACATAAACCTGCATCACTCTCACTCCCCTGGCTGGAAGCTCTATGGGATGCCATGGATTTCCCACACACCCTCCAGGAAGATCAGGAGCAAAGGTTTGGCAGATATTTTGAAGCTCTGGAGCAACAGGCAGTGAAGGTAGAGGAGTTCCCTGTTGGGGCTGAAGAAACCGTATGAAGGCAGCCTCAACGGCTTCCACATTGGAACCCACAACCATAGGAGCATACTCGTTACCCCCAGGTGGAGGGCTCACATAAGAAATGACTTTAAGTGGGGGATCCTCATCAGCTATCACGCCAGGATTGCAAAGCTCAACTTCTAGACAACCATCCATAAATACAGGATTTTCTCCCACACCATAAACAGGCATAGTGTCCATAGGTTGCAAAGGGGGGTGGTTTAAGTGATGCTGATAAAAGGGCCTGTATATGATAGTCAGCTGAGAACCAGTATCAAACAGAGCAGTAGTGAGTATATCATTAACAAAAATATTGAAAGTACATCTGCGGCCTATCCCAGGTAGTTTGGTAAACATTTGTTTTCTAGATTTTCCCTGTTTTTTTGTACACATGTCCAGCTTTACTGTGAATTTCAGAACTATCAGCCAGCAGTGGACACTGACGAACTGTGTGGCCTGCTTGTCCACAGCGGAAACATTTGATGTGGAAGAGAGGCTTGTCACTGGAGGTTTTATCAGCAGATTGAGCTCTAGGCTGTGGGTGTCTATCCACTTCATTGTTTTTAGCAACAGTCTCATTTTTGTGCTCAACCAAAGAACTCTGTTTAATTTTGCTCTTAGAAGGGGTACTAAAATGAATATCAGATTCCTGTTTCTTTACTTCAGTCATAGTTTCAGTGAAAGTAAAGTTTCTCTCTCTCAAAACAACTATTAAGACTGGTGACATTGGGTGATGTGGCAGTAGCCCCTTATTTATTTGAGCAGTCCTAAATTTGTCAACATCCGTAGGAGAGATTACCTTTTCAGTGAGCAATCTCCCTAGAAGCACTTCAAGCCTCCTCACAAACACAGAAACATCTTCATCCTCTTTATGCTTTGTCTGTTTAAAATCAGCAAGCATCTGATCAGGGTCATGGTGCAGTCCATAAGCATCTGTCAAAACATCAATATATTCTTGGGCACTGGTACTCACATGAGTGTCCTTGTAAGCTCTAATGATAATGGATGCTGGTGGTCCTAAACTTTCCATGATGCACTGTTTTTTCTTTTCCTCTGAGCAGGTCCATTCCTCTATCACTTGTTGTGCAAAATCTTTCCACACCTCAAAGCTTTCTTCACCAGCGGGGACAGGGAGCACCCCTGAAAAAGCCTTTAATTTGTAATAAGAATAAATATGTAAATTCTGAGCAATGACTTCAGTGACTTTTAGCAGCAGATGCTTAATATTTGTTTCCTGCTTAGCGGCTGTAGCAGTCAACATTAGAGTTTCTCCTGATGATGAAGCAGTTGTATTCAATGGTTCACACTTTACAGGCAGGACTGGTAACTTCCGTCTTACTGGAGTTGAGATTACTGGAAATACTACAGCACAACCAATTACTTCAGCCCCCATTGGATATACGCAAAAGGGCCCTTTAACTGGATTTAAATCCACCTCACTTAAGCCTCGTACACACGACCGATTTTCTCGTCCAAAACCGGCAAGAAAAGTGCCGCGAGAGCTTTTTGATCGAGAAAAACGTTTGTGTGTATGGTTTTACGACGAGAAAATTGCCGTGAATCTCGACGAGAAAATAGAGAACCTGCTCTCTATTTTCTCGTCAGGATTCCAGATTTCCTCATCGTGTTTCTCGTCGGCCTCTTTTGTGATGAGAAAATGGTTCGTGTGTATGCTTTAACGAGTCTTTCAAAAGCGCGCATGCTCAGAAGCAAGTATGAGACGGGAGAGCATCTTCTGGTAAAACAAGTCTTCGTAATGGAGATAGCACATTCGTCACGCTCGAAATTATTGCATCGTTTAAATGTTGTGCATTGAAATCTTCTTTAGAATGTTACATTAATCAAAACGAAAGAACTTCTTTTGCTGCTGATATTCACACAGAGTTATGACTATCTTTTTTTAACCTTTCATGCTGCTCTTAAGAAGATTTATGTGTATTATATTGTGCAAGTTTTTATGAATATTTTACATTTTTATATTTTTCAAACTGATGTTAATTTTAATTTCGCAATGTTTTGATAGTGATCTCCCATTGAATATTTTAATATATAGTTGTAAAATGTAACACCCTCTTTTTGGGAAATCAGATTATTTTATTTTTTAGGGGGGTTGTTATCTGTCCCTTTTTTTGTCAGTCAAATGTCTCTGCTTACTCCAAAGCTAAATTTAAATTTTTTACAAATACACATAGTCAAGTATGAACTTAAACAAAAATAACATTTATTCATGTTTCAAATAAAATAAAGAGAAGGCAGCGCTGGAGAACCTGCTGCCATTTGTGCATCCCAGGGACCCCAGACCACACATCAACCCTGTGTGGACACTAAAATCGGGAGCTTGAGAAGGCCGACATTTCTGAGCACAATCTGATGCTGGCCTCCCAGAGGTCAGGAACAGCAGCAGGTGAGATATATGTCCCAAGTGTGTGGTACTACAACAGGCTGCCTTCTGTCCGACCACAATGAAGCAAGGCCATCACTTCCTCGTCTTCCTGGCAACCTTCTCTGCAACCCTTCCTGAAGCCTTCCCTGCAGCCTTCCTTCTTCGTTTGGCTGGAGGCTGGGCCACTGGAGGGGTACTCCTGTCAGGAGGAGGAGGAGGTGGAGGAGAAGGGGGTGGGGCAGAAGAAGAAGGTGGAGGAGAAGGGGGTGGGGCAGAAGAACAAGGTGGAGGAGGAGGTGGAGGAGAAGGGGGTGGGGCAGAAGAAGAAGGTGGAGGAGAAGTGGGTGGGGCAGAAGAAGAAGGTGGAGGTGGGGCAGAAGAAGAAGGTGGAGGAGAAGGGGGTGGGGCAGAAGAAGAAGGTGGAGGTGGAGGAGGAGGTTGAGGTTGGGACAGTTGTGCCACCTCACAAATTGCAGTATTGGGGGTAATTTTTCCCATCACCCCCTTGTTGAGCAAGGTGATGAGCAGGGGCTCGCATAGGAGGCATTGCTCCATGCTCATCACCTTGAACTTTGCCTCCACTAGGCCGGCAATGGCCTCTTCAGGGGATGTGGGCTCTTTGAGGGTGGCATGGGCCTCTTTAATAAGGGCCATTGCTGCCTCACTGGTGGTCCTGTCCCTCATGCCTCTTTTGGGAAATCGGATGGGAGGCACCTGGGATCTGGTGCTTCTCCTTTGCCCTGCCACCTCCTGCCTGCCACTGGGCCCTGCCACCTCCTGGCTGCCACTGGGCCCTGCCACCTCCTGCCTTCCACTGGGCCCTGCCACCTCCTGCCTTCCACTGGGCCCTTCCTCCTCCTGCCTGACAGTTTCCAGACCCTCCTCCTGGCTGATTTCATCCTGTGTATGAAAAAGGGATATAGTTTAATATGTTGCTTTAATCTTTGCCTCCAAATTTATAATCATGATTGAACCAATTTGAATGTAAATCCTGAAATCAGTTTCTAAAATTTACAACTACATCAGATTGACTATTTAGCACCCAATTAAGTGAAGACTAATGTCTAGAGATCTTGATTTCACTTGTGGAACTCTAAATAGTTTATGTTTGTCATCTTGACATATTTGGCAAACATTAATTTTATCCCAATACATTTTCATTTAATACTATACCTGGCTCCAGATGGCCAAATCAGGATCATCCAGGATGGCTGCCTCCTCTTGCTCCAGAGAAGGCTCAGGTTGGCTGCAGGGAAGTCTGGGGGGAAGAGTGGAGAGTGATGGCCTTGCCTCAATGTGGTCATCCAGGAAGGACATCCTGCTGTAGTACCACAAATTCGGGACATACACATCATCTGCTGCTGCTCCTGACCTCTGAGAAGCCAGGACCTTAGAGCGTTCAGTCCTGTAGGTGCCTCTCAAGCTCCCAATTTTAGTGTCCATCTGTTTTGCTGTGGCTGTGGGCACCTTGGTATGCACAAATGGGAGCAGGGTCTCCAGCGCTGCTTTTCTCACCCCTCTTTTTTGTGGATGGGGTTTTTCGTCTCCCACAGAGCGGGCAGCTCCCTTACCCGGTCTATAAATTCCGCAAGGAATTCCTTGTCACTTATAAAGACATTCATTTTGGGTCTGCAAGTAAAATAAATAATATATAACTAATGTGAGGCACACAGTCTAACCTCCTTAACATTGTAGTCAACATATATATTCTACAACATTCTCAAGACAGTATAGGCCAACTATTTGTCCAAGTCACAAAATCACATACCTTTGTTCGCACGTCCGTAACTTGAAATCCTCTCTCCGCACACCGAACGTAGTATAGTCACATGTGTGTTTGCTATATATACACCACGCATGCGTCAAACTACGAACACGTCGCTCCGCACACGTCGCCCGCCCATGACGTTCTAACTAACATCTTTTCCCCGCCCCTTCTCTTTCGGCGCGCAGACAGATATGGCGGAGTTACAGCACGTGTCTGATAATTCCGCAACTAACGAGGAGGAGACAAGCCCGGAGACCGAGGAAACGTCACGATCAAGGAGGAGATTCAAGGCATCTAATATGTCTTTTGCGGAGATGGCGGAGATGGTGGACATCTTGCTCAAGTCTGATTATGACGCAAAGCATGGGCCGTATAGCAAACCAAATAGAAGGAAGGCCAAAATCCTCACTAAAGTCGTGAAGAGTCTGAAGACGAATTTCGGGGTGAAACGCTCAAATGAGCAGCTCAGAAAGAGGTGGTCAGACCTCAAACTGAGGGAGCCAGAGCAGTTAAGGAGCATTAAGAGAATGCTAGCAAAAAGTAAGTAAAATGTACACTTTTCTGCTATTAATGTTTTTCTCAACTTACATGTTGCTCCTTTTTGTGATTTTATCATATTGGACTCCCTTCCATAATTTAATAATTTGAACTTGGTTTGGCACAGTAATCGTTCGTTACGTTACAGACACTTCGTTCGGCCACTATCCGCTGTTTTGGCTTATTTTATAGCCACAAAAGTAATTAGACATCTGCGTGTTTTTTTAACATTTGTGTTCAAAATTTTTAGGCTAGATGATGTGTTTGTAAAGAGAATGAAATGCAAACTTTAGTCAGTGTAAAGGAGAGGACACTCAGCAGCTGCTTCCACATCTGTACTTTGGAGCACTATAGTGTGGGCCACCAGACCCGCCTTTTTTGGGTGTCCCACACAGGTGCATTAGTGATTTTTTGTGGTGCCTCCATGTCTAAAAACTGACAGCCAAAGGTGAATACTAAGCATATTATTGGTCATAAATAATGCATTCATCTTTAACTTCCGCCCAAACACACACTTGTACCCCACTTCCAAACAATTTAGCCTGTTTTTATTTTTCATAGAGAATTTCAGTGTGATAAATAGACCTTTTGTTTGATTCTCATAGGGGAGAGAAGACTGGGAGGAGAACACTCCAGGGAGCACAGGAACCCCACAGCTTCACAACAACCCCAAACTCCCAAAGACCCACAACCAAAGGATGCTGAGGAAGTTGAGGTGGAGGAAGGAGAAGTGCAGGAAGGAGAGGTGGATGACGTTGTGGAACTGGTCACCACAACAGGTCAGTATCTGTCACCACAGCTTCAGGTAAGAGATGTAGGTCTGCAGAGTTATAATACCTTTTTATTTTGTTTTTAGGGGATGTAAATGTTGTGGTGAAGGATAGTACATGTTTCTCTGCTGACAGTGCCCTCCGAATAATACAGCAAGTGATGGAATGTAGCACGGAACTGGACAGAATAAAACAAATAAGTCATGTGATGGATCAAACATTTAAAGACATTCTCGATGTTTTGGGGAGAATCGAATAAGTCAACCAAACCCCCATTTTTTTTTCAGGAATGACTGTTCCTCAACCTTTTATACTGTTTTTGACAATGCAACCAGCCAAAAATTGAATATGCACACAGTGTGTCAACATGTGCTATCTGCCATCAGGGGATATCCATGTACGTCTTTTGGGGGTGCAACCCCTTCCTCGTATCTAAAGTAGGTGAACTGAGGAAGGGGTTGCACCCCCAAAACACGTCCATTGATCACCCCTGATGGCAGATAGCACATGTTGACAATAGGGATCAGGAGTCTCAAATCCCTAGTGGAAATTAATACAAAATGTGTGCATATTCAATTTTTGGCTGGGCAAGGGGTGGCAAGACGCCATATTAGGACGGGCACATAGAGACATAGTTTGTGTAAGTGAATGTGTCAGATTGCTCAGAGGTATCCAATGTTGTAATTTTTGGAATGCAACTGTTTTTGTATTTTCCTAAGAAAATAATTGGCGGTTTGTGGCCAGGAAAAAAATAAATAAAAAAAGGAAACGTGTGTGAATGTGCACAGAGTAAAATGTTTGAACAGAAACAACGTGTAGCTTCTTTTTTCAATACGCTCTAACCTGATTTGTGTTTTTTTTAAGGTTACATAGTGAAATGGTTGTTATTTACTAAAGGAAAATACACTTGGCACTACAAATGCACTAAGACAAACTAGGAGACAGGAAACAAACCTAAGTTAAAATTTGAAATCAGATTTTTATTTTAATCATTCTCCAGGAATCTTTAGCCATAGCCTGGCATAGGAATTGCCCCCCTACCCATGAAATATTCCATATATTTGTCCCGAACCTCACGGGCATTTTGGGGGGGCAAGCCAGGATGGGCAGATTCCAGGCCCGGCAGGGGATTAGCAGGTGAAAGTCCAGCCTCAGGCAATACTGAGGCCATATATGAATTTGATTTTCTGCTGAGAAAATTGTGTAGCACACAGCAGCATAAAACTACATAGTTTATTTTGTAGTCCGCCAAGTGGATGGAAGTCATAAAAATGCGGAACCGGCTGGCCATTATGCCGAAGGCATTTTCAACGACTCTTCGGCCCCTGGCCAGCCGGTAATTGAACACCCTCTTCTCTGGGGTCAGGGTCCTGTGAGGAAATGGCCTCATAAGATGCGGTCCGAGTCCAAAGGCTTCATCAGCCAAGAAAACAAAGGGGAGTCCTTCAATATTCCCTGCATCCGGTGGCAATGCAAGGTCGTCACTCTGGAGACGGAGGGCAAACTCTGTCTGGATGAAGGATCCCCCATCGGACATCCGGCCATTCTTCCCTACATTAACAGGAATTCATACCATGCTGACACCACCGCCATCAGCACAATGCTATGAAACCCCTTGTAATTGAAGTAGTAGGACCCAGAACGGGGTGGTGGCACGATGCGGACGTGCTTCCCGTCTATGGCACCACCGCAGTTGGGGAAGTCCCACCGCGTGGCAAACTCCGATGCCACAGTCTGCCATTCCTGTGGCGTGGAAGGAAGCTGGGGAGTCAAACAAGATGAAAGAAAATTAGAAATTAAAAATATTACATTACAAGGAGATTATAATAAAAAACATTGAGGCCAACATCAATCAAATTCTACGTTTATTAAGGTGTTTTCAATAAGTATAATGGAAGGCTCATGTTTCATATTCCTCACCCCCTCTGATGGTCCATTAATACATGATTTTGAGGGGGGGGATGTGTTTGGCCACAGGATAGCAGTGCAGTGGCGGGGTGCGTCCAGAGTGGGCGCTGGAACACTGCCCCCTCTCTCCTGTGCCCGTCACTCAGAACAATACATAGGTTTTTGCCTTGCATTAACCTATGTATTGTCAATGCCGCCCACTATTCAGGTGTATGGCCCCCTGTTAAGCGAGCAACATATGAATAACTGTGGCATTTATGGGGTGAAAATTGCATATCAGAAACAGGAAGGCAAATAGGCTTGCACATTACAGCCTGAGGGATGTAATTGGCTTCATAAAAGTTAAATAGGGGACGCAGGGGGGGGGGGAGCATTCCTTGGGTAAACACTGACAGGCTGCTCTGCCAATCATGTTCACCAAGTCTGTTTAATGGTAACATGATTGGCTGATGCAACATCAAGGGAAGGAGAAGACATCAAGGACAGAAGAAGGATGGCGCTGACCACAAGAAGGTATGTGCAGGGCTGGGGACAAAATGGCTGCATTGGAGGGGACAAAATGGCTGCATTGGAGGGGACAAAATGGCTGCATTGGAGGGGACAAAATGGCTGCATTGGAGGGGACAAAATGGCTGCATTAGAGGGAACAAAATGGCTGCATTGGAGGGAACAAAATGGCTGCATTAGAGGGGACAAAATGGCTGCATTGGAGGGGACAAAATGGCTGCATTGGAGGGGACAAAATGGCTGCATTGGAGGGAACAAAATGGCTGCATTGGAGGGGACAACTGGGGGCGTTTAATAGGCACCTTTGCAAAAATGGGGGAAGTTTATTTCCTAAATTGGGGTTGGACCCCCAAACATTTGTTGCAACAGGCGCCCCTGCTGGAAAGGTTAGTGAAGGGAAATATGCATGGAGGAGAAAAAAGGGGCAATCTAAAGCTTCCAGCATGCATGGGGACAAAGGGGACATTCTCAGAATATTACAATCATGGTAATTAGGGAAGGATGAAAGAAATACAATACATTAGCATACATGAAATACATAAAATGTGATGTTAAAGGAGAAAACTTACCCTAATATAGTCCTCCTGCAGGACTTGTATAATGCCAGAACAGGTGTCTGGGATTATGAGGCCCAGAGCCTGGGGGGAGATGCCCGTCGTGAACCTCAAGTCCTGAAGACTTCTCCCTGTCGCCAGATATCGTAACGTGGCGATGAGCCTCTGCTCAGCACTGATGGCTTCCCGCATAACGGTGTCCTGCCTGGTAATATAGGGGGACACCAAAGCCAACAGTTCCTGAAAAACGGGGTCAGACATCCGCAGAAAATTCCTGTAGTCCTCAGGATTATTCTCGACTATCTCCCGCAGCAGAGCCATGTGGCAGAATTGGTCCCGCTGGAGCAACCAATTCTTGGTCCATGAACTCCTCCTCACACCATTCATGGACTGGTCTTGGTCCAAAACAAGCAGACCAACACCAAGCGCACGCACAGCAGGAACTCGACGACGAGAACGTCCAGGCGACATGGCTAGGAAACGGTCGTCTTATCAGAACGTACAGAACAGCAAGGCCTATGAATAACGAACTGAAAATCAGAAACGAACGGGCAAGAACGCACTGTAAAACAGATACGACCTGCCTAGACGCCCTGAAAGTCAAGATACGAACCCACAAGCACAAACTGAACCTCAGAAAACGAACTGAAAAGCACGAAGACTGAAAAGCGCGAATCGTCTCTTCCCAAACTTTTACTTCACACGCGGTAACACGAGATCAGCAAAAGCAGCCCAAGGGGTGGCGCCAAGAAAATCGATCTTCCCCTTTATAGTGCCGTCGTACGTGCTGGACGTGAGCGCGGAGAACAACGAGGAAATTGGGAAATGTCAGTGTGTACGCATGGAAAGTTTGACGAGAAACTGTGTACGAGGCTTCAGACAGAGATAATGGGTATACAGTTCATAACTCTCATATTCCTCTTTTATCTACAAGAGAGGCAGACTGCAAGGTTTAATTTGCTTGCAATGCCTCCTGCAGTCTATGGGTGCTCACAGTGATAGGTACACACGAAATAGCAAATGTCCTTTTAGGTGGAAGTCCCTCTTCCAGGGCCTACTGCCTCACAGCTTCTGTTGATAACAGTGACATGGTTGTTCCTTAAAGGGGTTGCTCCGCCGGAAAAAATTTTTTTTAAAGCCAGCAGCTACAGCTACAGCAGCTGCTGGCTTTTAATATTTGGACACTTACCTGTCCTGGAGTCCAGCAACGTCCGCAGCAGAGGACAAGCGACCGCTCGTCGCTCTGCTGCTCCCTCCGCCATCCTCGCTGAGGGAACCAGGAAGTGAAGCCCTGCGGCTTCATGCCCGGTTCCCTATGGCGCATGCGTGAGTCGCGCTGCGCCGTTCTGATTGGTGCTCCTGTGTTCTGGGAGCCGAGTGTCTCCCAGAACACCAAGGGAAGTCTGCGGGAAGTGACGTAACTCCCGCAGATTCCCGGAGACAGGACTCCCGGATGTGGGTGAAAATACCTGTCTTAGACAGGTATCTTCACCCCCTCCCCCCTGAAAAGGTGTCAATTGTGACACCGGAGGGGGGGAGGGTTCCAAATAGCAAAAGTTGCTATTTAGGGTGGAGCTCCACTTTAATGTCCTGATCCAAGATACTTATCTCAGCAGTAGCCTCCAAATGTAGCACAATTCTTTTCTCTCTCTGCGGCTACTGAGGTATGATGGTGCCACCTGTATAGTATTTTAGGAGCAGAGTCTTCAAAATCTGTGTGATCAGGACAGGATCTCTAACAAGTACAGTGCCTCCACTCAATTGGGGCTTGTGAATAGCAAGTGAAATCCCAATTGAGAAATATATCTTCACATAGACAGTAATCCACACAGCATTGTATTTGAAAGTCCATGTATTGAAGAAATAACATTCAGTGAACCATCCAACATAAAGTATTTTCCAAACAGGAACACGAAATCATTAACAATCTCTGTATGTATTTCTCAGTGAGGTGAATTTGCAGCAGCAGCACTTACTGTGTTCTCTTAGCAGCCATTACTGTTCTATCCACATGTCTGTCTCCCCACATGTATCTCTCCACCCACTTACCCACAAAACCCCTTGCCATGCTCTGCTCTTCTTGATGACCTCATCCTTGGTGAGACAGAGAGCATAGCAATAGCAACCATATTGGAAAAGGGCAAACAAACACTGCATAACAAGAGTATACACTTGGTAAATGGGCAAAGAAATGATCACATCACTACACAAGTATAAAGGGCTTGGTGGGGGGGGGGGCAGCATTCAATTGTTGCTGGGCCCTTTGTTAAAAAACTATCAAGGTGACCGGGGACTGGCGCTGTGTCCTGCCCTTAAAATGCATCTGTATTCAGGCTATGGACATCAACTATTTACATATTATTACTAAGTGGAATGTGAGCCTCAAAACAAACTCCACTGACCTCTTTAGCTGCAGGCACTGGGGGGCTATTCGTCTTCACAGTTCACAGCAAAAGCAAAGGGCACCTAAACGTTTGGCAACAGGATGGTTGAAAACAAACACCAAAGGCCAGGGGTACGATTTCAAGGTGAGTATGCTTGTGTGTGTATATGGTTTGTGGATGGAGGGGATTAGCTTAGATGGCAGTAATCTTTGTTTATAATTATTTCTCTTCTGTAGTGCCTGAGTAATTAGTATTAATTTATTGAATTGACACTTTACTTTACTAATTTATTTGTGGTGCATGCATACAGATCTGTGTTTGTTGTCTTAGGAGGGATGCATATCTTACTAACTGAAGGAAACAGCTGTTTATGACCTTATGGCCATAAGCAAATGTATTTAGCATCAGTTTATATTTTCTCTGAACTCTGCAAAAAGTATTCGTCTCTGCTTTGAATTTCCATTGAAGCTTACAAACTCTTCCTATAGGGTGACTATCACTCGTTTCCTTAGTCCATGCCAAATCTTGACACATACCAGCATACACATACATATTCTGAGATACACCAGTGTTAGTTCATAGGACATTACTGGTGCAGCAGGCCCTAATAGGGCCTGCTGCACCAGTAATGTCCTAGCTAAGGTATAACTAAAGGCAATTTTTTTTTTTACATTTGCTAAGGAAAGATCTTTATTTCTTCCCTTCATTAAGTGGGTCTCTTTCTAATTTCAACATTCCTGAAATGCTTCTTAAAGATATTTTGATCCTCCCATTAATGAACCCATCTCTCTGTCATGTCCCACCTTGACCACTATCTCTCCTAGCCCAAAGTGATGGGCGAAGGGGCATTGGGCGCAACTGGCAGCAAATTCCTTTAAACTCAGTCATGTAATCCCTGCATCTATGCCTTTGTCTTTCATACTCCAGGTCTAACTTTTTCTGGAATAAAATTGAACCTAACTCTAAGCAAACTATAAATAACATGTCCCCTTGTATTGTTTATAGCAAGAAACATTACATAAATGCCTTGTAAGTTCCATCAGGCAAATAATCCAGATTCAGTATGACTTTAATGCATTCCCTTATTTTTAAACACAAATTCTAGTTTAAAAACAGGATATTTTCTAAAAATGGAACTGACACTAACCCTTATTATCACTTGAATTCTCCTTCTTGCGGTAAATTAGCATAGCAAGTAGAAAAGCCGCAGCAGGTCCCAGCAGCATGCAATTCAAATTAGCCATGACAGCTGTAAGACATCATGAAAACCTAAGTTTACTGGAATATAGAAGGCAATGGGTTTCTAATATTAAAGGCTATAGTATTATCTTTTTTTAATTTCCTTAATGTACAGTAGTAGGTTCTAATAAGATTTTTTTTTCTCTTTCAGATATGATATTAAGGCTCTAATTGGCAGGGGCAGTTTTAGCAGAGTTGTGAGAGTTGAGCATAGAGCCACCAGGCAACCATTTGCCATCAAAATGATTGAAACAAGAGCCAATGAAGGCAAAGAAGTCTGTGAGTCTGAACTCAACATTCTCCGAAGAGTCAGCCACCATAATATCATCCAGCTCATCGAAGTGTTTGAAGCTCATGACAGAGTTTATATGGTCATGGAGCTGGCCACTGGAGGGGAGCTCTTTGATAGAATCATCGCTAAAGGGTCCTTCACAGAACGGGATGCCACCAAGGTGCTTCAGATGGTTCTTGATGGCATAAACTATCTTCACGGACTAGGCATTACACACAGAGACCTAAAACCAGAAAATCTTCTCTATTACCATCCAGGAGCAGACTCAAAGATATTAGTTACAGATTTTGGATTGGCAAATGCTGGAAATGGTAAATGTGGAGAATGGTCAATGAGGACCATTTGTGGCACGCCTGAATACATTGCACCTGAAATTATACTGAGAAAACCTTACAGTAATGCAGTGGACATGTGGGCTCTTGGTGTCATCGCATATATTTTGCTCAGTGGATCTATGCCTTTCGAGGATGAAAACCGTACAAGACTTTATCGACTGATTATTAAGGGCAAATATAGCTACTTAGGGGATGTAAGTATATGTGGCTGTTTATTTTTATTTACATCCTAACAGTGATCATCAACCTGTACAGTAAGGTCCAAGGTTCTGTTAGCTAACCGAAAGGTGGAAAATTTCTCTTACATGAGCACCCTCAGAAAAAAAATTGTGGCACAGCCAAAGCCCTTTAACCTGTTGGCACGTTTATACCATATGTTTTCGAGTTTGCTTTTATACACATTTGCAAGAAAATAGAATGTATTTTAGTGAGTCTAGTTTACAACACTGCAGTGCTTTCACATGCATTTGGAAAAAATAGAGAATACTGCATTTTTTTTTACGCTGGAATGCACCTGAATGCACTGCAAATGCATGTAAATGCAACTCTGTAAAAAAATAAAAAATAAAATAATTGCAAAAAATACACTGCAAATGCACTGCAAACACACCAAAAATGCTTTACAAATGCATGTAAAGCTGCATGCATAACTGTACACTGAATTCAGCAAATATGGATTAAACAAGCATTTTGAGGAATGGAAATATGGTTTCTCTTAGTTTTTTTTTTTTTAATTCAGTAATTTTTTTATAAATTTTCCTTTCAATAATGCACATTACACATTCATAATTTTCCAGATACAGTTATCATACACATCATCCTGCAGTAACCCCACAACAAAACAAAACAAACCAAAACCAAAAGGAAAAAGAAACCCAAATCAATATATAATAAACAATAATTTCCTCTCCTTCCCCCCCCATTCACCCCCCCTCCCCACACCTCCATCTCCCCGCCCCCTCACCATATAAAACAGAAAAAAATCGAGGGAAATTTGAAGCTATGTAAGTAAGTAAATTTCTCCTTTACTATAGTTTCTCTTATTTGTGTTCTCCATTCCTCCACCGTCAGAGGATATATAGAGATCCATTTCTGAGCTATCAGTTTCCGTGCCTGAAACAGGCATCTCGCTATTGCACTATAGGTATTTTCTAATATATTGTGTTTCTTCACTATATTTAACAGACATATTCTTGGATCTAGTACTAAATTTTATACCCAGTATATTATTTATATTTTTAATTATATCCTGCCAGTATCGTTGGAGCTTGGGGCACCTCCATAGCATGTGTATTAGATTTCTCTTAGATTAGCAGACATCTTCAGGTCCCCCAAAAAGTTTTGATCTTCTTTCCAAAGTAGCCTAAAGTTCTGGGATGTTCTCTAGAGGAAATTGCGACCAGAACTTTCCCTTCCTACTGCTTGTATCTTCCTAATGGCTTGAGGAAGCCCATCACATCTCACTGACTTGAATTCTTTGTACTCTTCCTTGCTTCACTTCTGTGTTTTGGGAGAGGTATATGATACTTAGCACTATCCAGTGGCCAAATGTGGTAATTTCTGTTTTAAATTAATGAAAAACATTCAACAGGCATGAAAAAAGGCTAATAGTTGTTTTTGCCCCATTCGCACAGAACGAATGTGCATGCACTTTCACTGATTGATTTGCTATGCAAATTTTTGTTATGCATACACGACTTAATTAGAGTAAGTGTGCTCTGAAATGGAAGTTAGATCTCTAAGCGGACATAGTGGGGTTGTTTTACTAAAACTGGAGAGCGCAAAATCTGGTGCAGCTGTGCATGGTAGCCAATCAGCTTCTAACTTCAGTTTGTTCAATTAAGCTTTGACAAAAAAAAAAACTGGAAGCTGATTGGTTTCTATGCAGAGCTGCACCAGATTTTGCACTCTCCAGTTTTAGTAAATCAACCCCAGTAAATCTAATGTGCTGATGTCCTCTAGCTTTTTTGTAATGAAACCTTATCCTGAAACCCATTAAAGTAGAATTTTTTTTCTTTTTGTTTTGGAAAGAGAAAGATTAGTACCTCTACTAGGTTTTTAATACCTGAGTATCTGTTGGACATATTTCCAAAAAGTTTCTGTCCTATGAACTGGAACAGAATGTCAGGGGAAGTCCAAAATTTGTCAGCTGTCACTTAAACAGGAAAGAAATGGAAATTTGTTCCAAAGGCAACTCATAGGTAGGATTTCCTTTCACTTACGGAATATTCCCTCTCACTTGCTTTTGTGTCTTTAGGATGAGAAGGGAAAATCTCCCCAACTGGCAGCAATAATAGGATTTTTTACTCACCGTAAAATCCTTTTCTCTGAGTCCATGGACCGACACAGCTTCTCTATTGACAAAGTGGGTATTATCCGTTAATTAGGAGTGACTAGGCAGAAAAACTTGTAAAAAGTGTTGCATCACACCTTCTACAGTACCGCCCAGGGGGCGGACCCTCTGGGTATACCCTCTCAGTCTGCATCTTCGCAGATCAGTTCGTCAAAAAGCAGTACAAACTTAAAAGGAGGGGTGGGTGCTGTGTCGGTCCATGGACTCAGAGAAAAGGATTTTACGGTGAGTAAAAAATCCTATTTACTCTTTCGTCCATGGACCGACACAGCTTCTCTATTGACAAAGTGGGACGTCCCAAAGCAGTGTCAGAGAAAAAACGAGGGGTGGTAACAGCATAAAAATAAACTTCACCCCAAACACAAAACAGCACTCCTCCAACGGAGGAGTTGCAACTCTAAACAGCCGCTTGCAAAACCTTGCGGCCGAAAGAGGCATCCGAAGATGCACCTACATCAATTTTGTAGAATTTTGTGAAAGTGTGAGCGGATGACCAAGTCGCCGCTTTACATAATTGGGAAACAGACGCTTGATGTCGGAAAGCCCAAGAGGCACCTATTGCCCTGGTCGAATGCGCCGTGATAGGAAAGGGGGGCGCCTGACCCTTTAAGGCGTAAGCCTGGATTACTATCTGTCGGATCCACCTAGAGATGGTGGCCGATGAGACTGCTTGGCCCTTCTTGGGACCAGCCACCGAAACAAACAGTGAGTCTGACTTCCGGAACAGGGAAGTAGCAGATAGGTATACTCTCAAAGCTCAGACAACGTCCAAGGAATGCAACGCCGACTCCTTAGGATTCGACGGCTGAGGACACAAGGATGGAAGTACAATGTCTTCGTTGAGATGAAAAGCCGAAACGACTTTCGGAAGAAAGGAAGGCTGCGGCCGCAGCACCACCTTATCCTTGTGGAAAATCCAATAGGGAGCCTTGCAGGACAAGGCTGCCAGCTCAGAGACTCGTCTAACTGACGTAACAGCCACCAAAAAGACCACTTTCTGAGAAAGTGTCAACAGGGGAATATCTCTAATATTCTCAAATGGTGCCTTCTGAAGCACCGAGAGGACCAGGTTCAAGTCCCACAGAGGTAACGGGGGACGGACCAGAGGGGCCACATGTCGGACCCCCTGCACAAATGTACTCACGAGAGAGTGAGTCGCCAGGGGTCGCTGAAAAAAGACAGCCAGGGCAGATATCTGTCCCTTAAATCGTACTTAGGGCAAGCCCTTGGTCCACCCCATGCTGTAAAAACAGCAGGATTCTGGAAACCAAATAGGTACGCGGATGCCATTTCATTTCCTCACACATGGAGATGTAGGCCCTCCAAGTGCGGTGATAGACCTTCCTAGAGGACGGTTTTCGAGCACTTCTCATAGTAGAGATTACTGAGTCTGACAGGCCCCGGTCTCTCAGTACCTGGTTCTCAACAGCCATGCCGTTAAAGCCAATGACTGTAAAGCAGGATGGAATATGGGACCTTGCGATAGCAGGTCCTTCCGTAGTGGTAGGCGCCAGGGGACGTCTGCTACCAGACGTACTAGATCGGCGTACCAAGGACGCTGAGGCCAATCTGGAGCGATTAGGATCATTGGAATTCCCTCTGCCTCCACTCTGCGGAGCAGAAGAGGAAGAAGCCTTAAGGGAGGGAAGGCATAGATTAGCCGATACTGACCCCACGATGCTACCAACGCGTCCGTTGCGTCTGCCCATGGGTCTCTTGACCGGGCCACAAATCTCAATACCTTCCGATTGAGTCGGGAAGCCAGAAGATCTACGTCTGGTGTGCCCCATCTTTGGCAGAGGAGTTGGAACACCTCCGGGTGTAAGGACCCTTCTCCCTGGTCCAGCATCTGGCGGCTCAGGTAGTCCAAAGGGAAACACAAAGCAGCGCCTACTAAGCGTAGCAATCAATGTAAATTTATTGGAATTAAAAACAAATGCAAGTTAACACTCACAAACAAATAAATGGGGAAAGCTTATCTGGATAGGAGTACAAATCGTCCGCTCTTCCCAGGAAGGAGGTGCTTTATTTCCGGATGCTGGAGAGAGATGAGGTCTCTAGATGTCCTCAGCGTTGAGCGGAACCATACGTTCACAACGACGGTGACGGGGAACAGCTTCCCTGGAACATAGCAGTGACGATCTGTTCCAGGGAAGCTGTTCCCCGTCACCGTCGTTGTGAACGTATGGTTCCGCTCAACGCTGAGGACATCTAGAGACCTCATCTCTCTCCAGCATCCGGAAATAAAGCACCTCCTTCCTGGGAAGAGCGGACGATTTGTACTCCTATCCAGATAAGCTTTCCCCATTTATTTGTTTGTGAGTGTTAACTTGCATTTGTTTTTAATTCCAATAAATTTACATTGATTGCTACGCTTAGTAGGCGCTGCTTTGTGTTTCCCTTTGTGCTATTTCAGATTCCTTCTATCTGTCAGCTGGCAGCCTTCTCTGCGGATGAGCTATGTTGTAGAAACTTATGGACTTATATGTTATGGACTACAAACATCTATCATTCCTTATATCATTTTGCCATTTTTCCTCTGTCCCTATATTAGTCTATTTACCTACCTGTATCTAGAGTGCGCTTGGTTAACCCCTTGTGTTGGCTCAGGTAGTCCGCCTGCCAGTTTTCCACACCCGGAATGTACACGGCCGACAGTGCCGGTACGCTCCTCTCTGCCCACTTCAGGATGCGAGCGATCTCCGATGTTGCAGCTGAGCTTCTTGTTCCTCCTTGATGATTGACATATGCCACTGCTGTGGCGTTGTCTGACTGGATCCTGACTGGACGCCCTTGCAGCCTCTGAGACCATTTGAAGAGGCACAGCCTGATTGCCCGGATTACCAGGACATTGATCGGCAGGAGGGCTTCCTCTGGGGTCCAGCGACCTTGCGCCGACTGAACACCCCAGACTCCCCCCAACCTGTAAGGCTGGCGTCCGTCGTGATCAATATCCAGTAAACCGGAAGAAATGACTTCCCGGCCATTAGAGCCGGTGCTGTCAGCCACCATACCAGGGATCTCCTGACTATGTGGCTCACTCGGATTTGATAATCCAGAGATGATGGACATCTGTTCCATCTGGACAGAACTTCCTTCTGTAACACTCGAGTGTGGTATTGAGCATATGGAACCGCCTCGAAGGAGGCTACCCTGAGGCCCAACACTCGCATGCAAAAAACGGAGTGACGACCAATTCCTGGAAGTCAGCTGCCGTACTGCAGCCCGGAGGGTCTGCAACTTCTCCACAGGGAGGAATACCTTTGCCTCTGAAGAATCCAGAATCAACCCCAGGTACCCTAGGCGTTGAGTGGGCACCAATACTGACTTTTGCGTGTTTAGTATCCAACCACAGTCTCAAAGAGTCTGACAGGTAATGGACACGCTTACCTCTAATTCTGAGCTTGAAGGGGCCTTCAGCAGAAGGTCGTATAAGTAGCCTGTGATAGCGATACCCCGCTGTCTTAGAAGTGCCAGAATCGGAGTGAGCACCTTGGTGAACGTCCTGGGTGCTGAGACAAGGCCCAACGGGAGGGCCACAAACTGGTAGTGGTCCTTCCCGATAGCAAATCGCAGAAACCTCTGGTGTCTGGAGTATATGGGGACATGCAGGTATGCGTCCTTGATGTCCAAGGAGGCCAGAAAGTCCCCCGGATGGAGAGCCGTGACTACAGATAGAACCGACTCCATCCGAAAACTTTGTACCTTCACAAAGCAATTGAGGGCTCTGAGATCCAAGCTTGGACGAACCCCCTCCTTCGGCACAATGAACAGATTTGAGTAAAAACCCCGTTCCAGTTCTGGAACTGGAATAACTACCCCGCGTTCCAGTAGACCCTGGACCACCCCATACAGGGCCTCCCGACGGGTCTGTAGTAGCTGGAGATTGGAGGTGTTGAATCTGTCTGGTGGACAAGAGAGAAACTCTATCTTGTAGCCTGAGGAGATTACTTCGCAAACCCACCTGTCGGAGATTAGTGCTGTCCACTGAGTCGCGAATTTGCGAAGACGTCTCCCCACCCGAGAGCTGGGTGGGGGTGGACCTTCATGCGGACGCAAATTTGTCCGCAGGCTTATTGGGTATGCGGGACCAGGGACGCTTTTGTCCTTGGGCAGGCGCTTTATCGGCCTGGGGTCTTTTCCCTGTCGCCCTAGGGGGACGAAAAAAACCACTTGTGTGCAGTAAAGGAGGGCCCTTGCCCTTGGCGTGGCCCCTTACCCTTGCTAATTTGGGGAAGCAAAGTGCTTTTACTTCCTGTGGCATCCTTGATGATGTCATCCAGAGAAGCCCCCAAAAAAGTCTGTCGCCCTTAAAAGGCAGATCCAACAGGGCTTTCTTGGAAGTCTGGTCCGCAGACCAGCCTTTTAGCCAGATCAGGCGGCGTATTGCTGCTGCATAAACCGAAGTTTTAGACAGCAGGGGAATAGTATTCATGTCTGACTCGCAGACAAACCTAAGGCCCTGGACCAACAGGTCAGCCAATGTTATCTCATCAGGAGGAGCATCTCGCTCCTTAACCCCTGGAGTAGCAATCTTGCCCATTCAGTAAGTGTGTGAGACACTAGGGCCCCCGCCAATGCCGGGCGTACTGCCGAGCCTACCACTGAGTATAGGTAGCAAGCGAGTGCTTCAGCCTTCTTATCCACAGGGTCCTTGAAAACAGGAGCCCCTTCTACAGGAATTGTGGTGGCTCTATTAAGTCTGGACACCGGAGGGTCCACTATAGGGGGGAGAGGTCCATTTCTTCAGAAAACTCTCCTCAAAAGGGGTACCGTACCGCAAACCTCTTTGGGGCTGTAAAGACCCTCAGTGGGTTCTCCCATTCCTTGTATAAGAGTTTATCAAAAGACACACAAGGGAACACCTTAGCAGTGCGGGCAGGTCTATGAAACCCAAGTGGACCGGAGTCTCTGCTGCTTCTGCAGTATTTTCCAATTTTAGCATATCACGCACTGCAGTAATAAGGTCAGATACCAAAGCCGTCTCGCGTACTGACCTGGACTTTGAGTCATTCTCACTGTCCGGTCACGGTCTGCAGTCTCTGATGCGTCAGAATCTGGGCCCCGAGCCGTAGCTGGACCTGGTTCTGCACCAGAATTATCCCCAGAAGCTTGCAGGGGATGGGGCGTTTACTACTCCCTGTATTCCCGTGTGCTGCTTCCACCCTGGCAGCAAACGCCTCTAGGATTGCAGTCATAGCGTTCATAGACACCTCAGGGGCACCAGCTGCTAAATCTGGTGTTTCAGGGGAGAAGACATCTGGCTCAGATGCCATGCTGACCACACGCTGACACTCACAGGGCTCCAGGCAAGATATCAATAGGCCACCCTCCTGTGCTGCAGAAAGGCCGGGTCACCCAGAGGACTCACCACCCTGGATAGGTACTGCTATGCTGCGCCTGTGATGCTGTCCCTCCTGCTGCTGTGTCAGTCTGCTTCTTTTATCAGCACTTCCTGTGTGAATTTTCGCGCCAGTGTAATGCACCCTAGAGGCCGGAGGCTCTCGAAAAATGGTTGCCAAAAACGTCTGTATGGAAGATAATGTGGGCTCTAAGAAAATGGCCGCCGACAGAAGATAGAGGTCAAGCAGCCATAGCCCACAAAAAGATGGCCGCCGAACGGCAATATCTGCATACAGGGTGGACAAACATGGCCGCCGATCAGCTGATAGGGGCCAGTGGGTGTGGCCGAACCACAGGAAGATGGCCGCCGGGCAGTCACAAGAGGCCAAACTTGGCATGGACCACCTCAAAATGGCCGCCGACAGCATGGAGGAGGAAGGACACAAACACAGGTAAGAAAAAATGACATTTCTTTTAAATGTTAGTTACAGCCAGCCCCGCTCCAGTGGGACCCCCTAGGTGACCCCCAGCACCCAGCAACCTTTAGCTAGAAGCCCAGGGAGGAGGGAAAGGCAGGGAGAGAGGGAAGAAAGGGGCCACAACCACTTACTTGATCTCTCCAGGAATGTCCAGCTAAATCACCCAGCCGAGGCAGGGGAGTTTTACTTACCTATCCTGCATGTATTCTGCTGGAAGACATTCCAAACAGATCATCGTCCGCGCACGGAAGGTGACTGTTGGCCAGGCATGCTGTGATTGGACCCAGAAGGGACGATCATATGTATGCCCTGGAGCATGACACTCACCGGACAGGCTGCTGCGACTCGGCCGTAAGGTCAGCCGAAGCTGAGCGGTCCGATGCAAGCCTTGGAGCGTAAGCTCACCGGCCAGGCTGCTGCGACTCGGCCGTAAGGTCAGCCGAAGCTGAGCGGTCCGATGCAGGCCCTGGAGCATAAGCTCACCGGCCACCCGTGGAGCGACGGGCATGTCGTGGAAAACCCAGCGCGTAGCTAGGGTCGGCACACGCTCAATGGCCGAAACTGGGGAGACTACAAGGATCGAGGATCCAGCCTGTCACCCAGTCGGCAGTTGATCGAAGATCGCAGGAAACAACAAATGTAGCAAAAAAAATAAAAATATATATATATATATCTTTTTTCCCCGGACCAATGGGCCCGAAGGGAGCCATGTCCTACTCCTTGCTAGACAGAAAAAAACTGATCTGCGAAGATGCAGACTGAGAGGGTATACCCAGAGGGTCCGCCCCCTGGGCGGTACTGTAGAAGGTGTGATGCAACACTTTTTACAAGTTTTTCTGCCTAGTCACTCCTAATTAACGGATAATACCCACTTTGTCAATAGAGAAGCTGTGTCGGTCCATGGACGAAAGAGTAATGTATATGACAGACATTTCAACATTTTTCCCACTTAGAAGAGAAGTTCGAAAATTAAAACAAAAAAAAACGGTAATGCTCACCTAGGTGGATTCCGCTATGGTCCGATGCCATATTTGTCCCTCAACGCCTTTAAGACCGAGAACTGAGCAATCAAACACTGCTGATTGCTCAGTTCTCGGTCTTCAGTGAGCAGAGAGACATGACTGTCAGTGACTGGAGCGTTAGGCTGGAGCGTTAGGTTGTGGAGGGGGCGGGAGTGGCTGGCTCAGTCTCCCACCAGCTAGCTGGGAGGCTGAGCCAGCCGTCAGTCCAGGCATCTAGGTGGATCCCGACAGACGGGATCAATCCAGAGCCTGGACTGGCTGAGTAACATTAGTTGACAGCGGACTTTAGCCTGCTGTTGGCTGAATATGGGTCACCGAAGTGCAGACCGAACTGCACTCATGTGGCCCAAAGGAGAAGTAGTAGCTTTGGCCCTACTTCTCCTCAAAGTGGAGTTCCAACAAAAAGTGGAAGCTCCGCTTATCAGCCTCCTCCCCCTCTCTGGTGCCATATTTGGCACCTTTCGGGGGGGGGAGCAGGTACCTGTCCCTACTTCTGAGAGATCTCGCCGCGGCAACATCACTCGGAAGTTGGGCCCCTCTCCTCCTTCCCCCGCTGGTGGGCCATTCAGAAAGCGCAGCGAGTGACACGCATGCTCAGTAGGGAACCGGCTGTGAAGCCGAAAGGCTTCACAGCCGGGTTCCCTTACTACGAATGACAGCAGCAGTACCCGAGGGCCTAAGGAAACATCGGCTGGGGTGCTAACATTTCCAGATTCCTGGACAGGTAAGTGTTCTAATATTGAAAGTCAGCAGCTACAGTATTGTATAGTATAGTATTTTATTTTTTTGCTGTTTTGTTTGTTTGGTGGCCCATGCAGGGATTCTAATATGTCAGATACATAGGAATTGAATAAACCTGTATACCTTTTGTCTAAAGACTGGATAGAATGGGATATGTGCTTCCTTAAATTAATTAAAAATGCATTGTATATTTATTCCTTATGGTAGTGCAAACCCTCTGACTAGTCCCGCTGTGTTCTCCCAGGTTCTTTTCCGTTCTAGGTCCCCAGGCAGCCAGGCACACGACACTTGCACAGTCTCTCACCGTAACTGGGCAGTAGATGTCTTTTCTTGGTTTTATTGCTGGTTAAAGTTGGGTGAAGTGCAGGTAAAGCTTTAGGATACTCCAGAATTTAGTGTACAAACTTTTGGAAGACTCTTTTTTTTTTTTGCCGGGGGCACTCGAGTTTAATCGATGCATTGGTGGTATACAGAGAATTGTACATTGAGGACATGGAGTCTCAGTGTATTGGATGTGCATAGATAATAATTGTACATAGAAGACATGGAGGAGTCGAAAGGCTCACAGTTTATTGTGTGTATGCAGAGAACTGTACATGGGTAGTAGATACAGTTGAGGTCAGTCCGGTCGTTGTGTCAGCTTCTTGCAGGTCATGTATATTCAGTTATGCAGTAATCTTCTTTGTGTTGCTGCCCCTTGAGCTTCTCGCTCTGGAGTCTTTCTTTGGCAGCCCAGAATCTGTTGGTGAGGTGTCATCAGTCTGTCTGTTCTGCAGTTGGCTGGCTGTGTCTCCTGAGTTGGACTGGCTGTGGTTCTTGTGTGGTGGGGTCTTTGATCCATCATCTACTCCATTCTGGACTGGGTGCCCAGCCCCCACATCCTGTTCACCCAATATCGTTCTCTCTTCGTCTGCAACTCTCCTGCGGGATGGTCTCGGCCAGTTTACACCACCACCCCCATTCCGAGAAGAGTAAGGTTGGTCCCCAGACCCTGGAGCGTAATTTCCTCGGCCTCTACCAGCGACAGAGGCAAAGGTGGTACCTCCTTCTACCTGCCCTCCGATCCTTTCCTTCTCCAACTGGGAGGGGCCAATATGAACCCCGCCTCCCAGGCCCTTCAGCTGATCCTCAATGTGCAGGCATTGCATCCGAAGCTGATCCAGTTCCTGAAGATGGGAGATCTGGTACTCCAGGAGGGCCAACGCTGTGCTGATACTGTCCTGAGTCCCCACAAACATGAACGGCACCATACCCTCTTTGGTCTCCTCCGTGGCGTCTGCTTCGGCTGCCACCCTCCCCCGGACAACACCGGATTTAACTACGATAAATGGAAGACTCTTTCTATTCTGTCTGTTCTCTTCAGGGAGGCAATCCCCCTCTTTGCAGAGACTAGAGACACAAGTACTTCTGATACTTCCAGCAAGTCAAATTCCACTTTAGCAGAACTGGCACAGTCACACAAGGGGTTAACAGCAAACAGTCACTAGGATGCCCTTTCCAGACCTCTACTCCATGTGTCTGCAGCCACTTGGATACCTCCTGTCCAATATTGGCTACACAATGTAGTGTGAATCTCCTCAATGCACCCTTCTGCTTGGCTTTGAGCTGCTTCCAAGAAGATAGGCCCCCAGCTTCAGCATAGCTAGGACCTCTGTGATTTCTCTGCAGACTTCAGCTGACTTGCCTAGAAGGCATCTCCTCCTCCAGGCAAAATAAACTTGTGCTCTCTTTTCCTCAGACTATTTATCTCCTCTCAGCCACTTGCTGAGCACTCCCAGGGATTGGCTAAGAACCTACTAGACTACAGGGTAGTAGCTAAGTCTAGCTGAGTCTACAGCCTGTGAGACCCAGAGCAGCCAAAACGAATCAAACACTGCTCCTCTGTTTACAGAGGAGCCAAAAACAATTTGCCTTTTGACCTATTACTTATGTTCACACCAACAAAAGAGCAAGCACTGTAATTGGTTTTAACAGCACATCGCAACATGTGTGCACACCAGCTCACATGTGTTTATGTGCACCTTAATGCACGCTCGCAGTTGTGAAGAAGCCCAACAAGAAGCCTCATAGTGGGTGTGCCCCCTGGTCTGCTGAAAGCAGCCTCTATGGTCATTAATTAGTCAGCTGATTTGTTTCATACAGAAGGAGGGGAACCAAAATGTTCTGCTCCTGCAAGATACATCTTCTTGCCAAGTAAAAAGTGGGGAAAGGAGAAGGCTTTAATTTTAAATTTAGGGGTTCTGGTTTCTAAAGTATACACTGGACGATTTAAAAAAATAAAAATAAATTGAGTATGCAGTGTTATCAGCCCTGCCCAGTTCTCTTCATGTGGACTACAGAACACCTCCCCCTCTCCATAACAGTGGCTTTCTGTAGTCCTGCAGGGGAGAACTCTGGCAGGGCTGACAATACAGCTTGAGATTTCAGTGCAGCAAAGGCACTGTGTTGATGGCTGAGGAAGTTAGCAGAACACTAGTATGTTTAGTATTTTCACTATTTGCAGCATTTTTAAAGGGAAACAATATAGGGAAATGTGAATGTATTGCAGAGATGTACTAAATATGTAAATTGTTACTTTGCCCAAACATACAATTTAAGACTTATTTCTACATGCTTAGAATAAGTATAGAGCCGCATGCCCACTGAGCTTCAAAAACAATGCTTTTAACTAGGGCTGTTACTGATTAAAATTTTCGTGTTCGATTAATCTTTTTTTTTTTTTATCGATTAATCGACTAATTTCGATGAATTATAATGCACATAGATCCAACTACTTTTTAGCTGATCTCCTTGCAGGCTGATTCCTAGTGCAGCTACCAACCACTGGAAAAATGGATAGCAGGATACAAAAAACACACAAAGGCAGCGCTCAATGGAAATAGCATTACAACTTTTATAGTCTTCAAGTAGATAACAAAATAAATATTTCACTGGAGATAAAATCAATGTAGCTACATAAACTGTAAAAATGGTGCGAGTAATACCAAACGGTAGCAAAAGCAGTCATAAAAACATGTAGCTAAGTATGATACTGGTATAAAAATGTGTACAACGATACCATTGCTGAATCCAGATGAGAACTAACATCAGTCCATCGGCATGTAGATGTCCCGTGAAGGGAACTATCACAACTCCCAGTGGATGGCTGTAGAATCCCAGGATGATAGAGGGAAGTGATAGAGGGAAGTGTAACAGCCCTTGCGTGTGGCAGATAGTAAGATTACATTACTGTATGACATTATTTCATATCCCATTTGTCCCTAGTGTTTTGTCCAGTGCCCTGCATGCAGTTTTTTATATTATATATATTGTTCTTTCTGCCTGGAAACTGGAGATTGTCCATAGCAACCAAAAAGTGTCCCTTTATGTCAAAAGTGGTTTGAAACCAGCGATAATAAATGAGAACACTTTCAGAATTGAGCGATAGTGAATAGTGGGGAAATTCATTTTATTATAATTATTATATTATTATGGACAGATTTAAGTGTGTTATTACTAAGAATTACAGGCCTAAAATACAAAAACGCAAAAATCTGACATAATCATACCGCCAGGGAGGCTACATTGAATGGGTTGTTTTACAAGGTGATTGTTTATTAACACTTTAACACGCATAAACATGTTTGCAAAACGTGGCTTTAGGTGCAGTTTTTCTTTCAAAATATTTTATTTTTCAATAATCATAAAATAAATCATAAAATAAAACAAATAATATACAGTATAACATACGAATAATTCATACAGGAAAATAATAATATAGACAGCACAAATAATATTCCATATTCAAAAAATTAAATAAAAATAAATAAAAGAGCAAATACGTATCTCTACATTCAATAGAAGATTTATCTGATAAAGGCCAGAAAGCCTAAAAAATGTTATATAGATTTACTTTAGCTAAACCAGAATAAAAAGAAAAAATTAATTAATCGAGATCCACGCCCCTCCATGGCACCCCTATAGGGATCATGCTGTGCCAGAAGAGGGGATCCCACGTGTATTTAAATGGGCTCTTAAGAAAGCCCTCTAACCCTTACAAATCAAGAGATAAAACCAATGAAATAGGATGAAGGGTCATCCACACTATAACCTATCAATCAAAAAATGGTGTAAAGACCCTAGGAATATCATAACAATATCTTTCTTATAAGGATCTCCAAGATTCATATCAGAAAAAATAAAGATAAAAATAAAAATAGAAGATAAAAGCACAATAAAAGATGTAAGGAGGGGGGGGGGGAGAGGGGTGTACATGCCTGACTTAACGATCCCAAGCTGGAAAACAATGGAACAATTCAATGAAGAGATAATCCAATATAATTCGCCCAAGGTTCCCATATCTCTTCAAATTTTGGAACTGTGTTATTCAATATACTAGCTAGTTTTTCTTGAGTCATAATCCAAGAAATCTTTCGTTTGACATCAAAAAGGAAAGGTTTTTGTTTTTTCCAAGCTTTTGCTATGGTGATCTTGGCTCCGGTGAGAATGAAGTGAATCAGTAATTGAGTAGGTTTAGATATACGAGGAAGATGTGCATTCAGGAGAGCAAAAAATGGGGATCTGGGAATCTGGTTTCCAGTGACTTTAAAGATTAAATTAAAAACTTTATTCCAAAAGGGGCGAATCCTAGGACACTCCCACCATATATGGGCCATTGATCCTATAAGTTGGCAACCTCTGAAGCATGAAGGATCAGCTGAAGGGTAAATAGTAGCTAATTTAGAGGGGGTAAGATACCACCTTGTTAAAACTTTTACATTGGCTTCCACCAGATATACATTCAGAACGCCTTTAACCACTTCAATACAGGGCTTTTTGTACCTATTCAATACCGGGCCTATTTCGGCACTTCTCTCCAATCATCATTTTTTTGCTAGAAAATTACTCAGAACCCCCAAACATTATACATGTTTTTTTAGCAGACACCCTAGGGAATAAAATGACGGTCATTGCAACATTTTTTCTTGCACAATATTTGCGCAATAATTTTTCAAACGCATTTAAAAAAAAAAATATGGTTTCATGAATTAAAAAATAACAAAACAGTAAAGTTAGCCCAATTTTTTGGGAAAATATGAAAGATAATGTTACGCCGAGTAAATAGATACCTAGCATGTCACGCTTTAAAATTGCTCACACTCATGGAATGGCGCCAAACTTCGGTACTTAAAAATCTCCATAGGCGACGCTTTAATTTTTTTTACAGGTTACCAGGTTAGAATTACAGAGGAGGTCTAGTTCTAGAATTGTTGCACGCGCTCTAACGCACGCGGCGATACCTCACATGCGTGGTTTGAACGGCGTTTACATATGTGGGCGACTTACGTGTGCATTCGCTTCTGATCGCGAGCTACCGGGGACAGGGGCGTTTTAATTTTTTTTTTTTTTTTTTTTTTTTTTTTACTTATTTATTCATTTTTTTACAATGATTTAACTTTTTTTTTTTTTTTATCACTTTTATTCCTATTACAAGGAATGTAAACATCCCTTGTAATAGGAATGTGTGTGACAGGTTCTCTTTATTGAGAGATGCGGGGTCAATAAGACCCCACATCTCTCCTCCAGGCTGGAAAGCATGAGATCAGTGAACATTTTTTCACTGATTTCATACTTACAGCCGCAATGGCGGCTTTGTTTACATTTGAGACCCGGGCGTGACGTCATCACATCGCGCCCGGGCCTCCAACGATCATAGAGATGACTGGTGACCATCTGGTCACCAGTCATCTCTATGCTCATCACGTGACTCCACCAACGATGCCGGAAGATTCGCTCCGGGTCCCCGATCGCACGGGGGAGCCCGGAGAAGCACCGGATGGCGGCGGGAGGGGGGGGGTGTCCCCTCCCGCCGCCTATAAGAATGATCAAGCGGCGGAACCGCCGCTATGATCATTCTTATGGTGCACAGAATCGCCGGCACTTCAAAAGGATATCTGAATGATGCCTCTAGCTGCAGGCATCATTCAGATATCCCCCTACAAAGCCGAGGACGTCATATGACGTCCACCCAGGATGGGAGATCCCATCTGTGGACGTCATTTGTCTATGGCTGGGTAGGGAAGTGGTTAAAGGACTTCGAACAAGCAGTATGCCAGACTTTCAGGTCCAAAGTACAACGGAAGTCCTTTTCCCAAGCTGTCATGTAGGGGGACTTCTCATTAGAATGAGTGAGGGACGAATACACTAGAGAAATACCTCCCCCTGGTTCCATAGCTCTATCGCGCCATGTTTCGTAATTAGTATATTGGATCGAAGAAGGGATATCCTTCCATGTACTAGTCAGGAATTGTGAAATTTGGCGATAATGTAATTTTTCAGAGTCTGGGAGTTTTAATATTTTAATACAATGATCTAGGGATATAAGACACCCAGATTTAATGAAGTTTCCTATACGGTATAGTCCCCTATTAGTCCACCATCTGAAATCATCAACATTCAGACCAGGGGGAAAATCTTGATTATTAAATACAGGTGTGAGAGGCCGTCCAGCAGATGTAAGGGTTGGAAGATTTCTAAATTTGTCCCAAAGCGCTATAGATTGCGACAAGGTAGGAGACATTATAGGAGGACGAAACTTGGTAGGGCACCATAGGAGATAATCCAAGGAAAAGCAGGGTACTGCTTGATTTTCTATTAAGACCCAATCAGGCTTTTCAGTCTTAGAGTATATTGAGGAGAGTTGTGCTAATCTTGCTGAAACAAAGTATTTGTATAAGTCTGGGAGACCTAGTCCCCCTCTATTTCTATGAAGGAAAAAGAGTGCTCTGTGATACACGGTAACCAGAGGAACCCCAAATAAATTTGAGAATCTTGCTCTGAAATTACTTCAAATTATTTTTTTTAATAGGGATGGGCAATGATCTAAAATAATAAAGAATCCACGGGAGTACAGTCATTTTGACAGAATTGATTTTGCCAAGCCAGGACATATCATATTTGGACCAGGCTTTGAGATCAATTTCCAATTTCTTAACCACTTAACGACCGCCCACCGCCGATTTACGTCGGCAGAATGGCACGGACAGGCAGAATCACGTAGATCTACGTGATCGCCTTTGTGCAGTTGGGGGGTCCATCCGGACCCCCCTTCACTGCAGTGAGCGGCCGTTAAGTGTTCGGGAGCGATCAGGCATGAGGGGGCGGCCGCTCGATTCCGCCCCCCCCTCGCGATCGCTCCCGGCCAATGAAAATGCTTCCTCCGCCATGTGATGTAAACACAGGCTGGAGGAAGTGATGTCATCTCCCTCGCCGCGGTCTTTTCGTTCCCGGCGCCGAGGAGAGAAGACAGAGGTTAGTGCTCCAACAGTCCACTGACACGTAGGTACACATAGGCACACAAATCACCCCCCAGTCACCCCCAGATCACCCCCCCAGGTCACCCCAAAGCCCCCAATCACAGTGTCACTGATTGCAGTGATCATTTATTTTACTGATCACTGCATTTAGTGTCATCTGTGATTGTAAAAAGTTGCAGGGCAGTTAGGATTAGGCCCCTTTAGGTCCAGGGTAGCCCCCTAACCCCCCCTAATAAAGGTTTAACCCCTTGATCACCCCCAGGTAACCCTTTCACCCCCTAACTTCAGCGTCACTAAGCGATTGTTTTTCCGATCGCTGTATTCGTGTCGCTGGTGTTTTAGTTATTTTTTTTTAGGTTCGCCGCAGGTTTTTATTAGTGTCAGGTACCCCCATATATTATTTTAACCCCCTGATTGCCCCTAGAGTTAACCCTTTCACCAGTGATCGCCGTATAAGCGTCACTGGTGTCACTGGTTAGCCAGTAAGTTATCTAGTTATTTAGGTAACCCGTCAGGTTTTTATATAGCGTCGGGTACCCCCATATTTAACCTAATAAAGGTTTTAACCCCCTGATTGCCCCTAGTTAACCCTTTCACCAGTGATCACCATATAAAGGTTACAGGTGACGCTGGTTGATTAGTTTGCTTTTTATAGCATCAGGGCACCCGCCGTATATAACCCAATAAAGGTTTAACCCCCCTGATCGCCCGCCGGGTGAGATCAATTAGGTTTTAGCGCCAGAGAGGGTCTGCGTCGCCCCAGGCAGTGTTAGGTTAGTGCCAGTAACGCTAACACCCACGCGCAAAGCATACACCCCCCTTAGTGGTATAGTATCTGATCAGATCTATACTAGCATCCCCAGCGGTTTAGGGTTCCCAAAAACGCAGTATTAGCGGGATCAGCCCAGATACCTGCTAGCGCCTGCGTTTAGCCCCTCCGCCCAGCCCAGCCCAGCCCAGCCCACCCAAGTGCAGTATCGATCGATCACTGTCACTTACCAAACACAACACACATAACTGCAGCGTTCGCAGAGACAGGCCTGATCCCTGCGATCGCTAACAGTTTTTTTGTAGCGTTTGATATATTTGCTGACGACAGTCAGGTGCTTTTTTTCCTGTGAATCTTACTAGTGTACCCCTAAATTTAGAGCCCAAAATGGCAAGACGAAGGTACACTAATAAAGAGGCCTACGAGATTCTGAGCATGACAGATAGTGAAGAGGAGGTCATGTATCTGTCAGATTCAGGCTCAGAATATCTTCCCGTAGAAGACAGTGACGTCAGCGGCCCCACGTCAGATAGCTCTGACGACGAAGTTGAGGTCCCTGCTAAGGTCAGGTGTACCCGATCCCGATCTTCTGAGGTTGTTGAGGAGCAAGAACCGCAGGTCTCTCGTATCATGGAGCAGAGTAGTACTAGCGCCGCTATTCCTTCTGGTGAACTGGCAAGCACCAGCGGCCTAGTACAGCCTGGGCGTACATCCAGCACTGCAGTAACACTTGGTGACGTGGCGAGTCCCATAAGTGCAGTTCAAGCTGGCGAGGTGGCAAGCACAAGTAGTGTCCCGCTGCCACCAAGAAGACAAAGGCAGGCCCGTCGTGCCCATACTGCCCTTCCTGCAGAATTCGCCTATCCTGATTGGGTCCCCACCACTTCTGCAGAACCCGTACTTCCCCCATTCACTGCCCAACCCGGTATTCAGGTTGAAACAGCTGATTTTATTCCAATTGATTTTTATTCGCTGTTTTTCACGGAAGATCTCTATAGATCTATTGTGGACCAGAGTAATTTATATGCTGGTCAATTTATCGCCGCTAACCCCCAGTTGCCTAAAATTGCCAGAAATTGGAAACCAATTACGGTTTCCGAATTTAAGACCTTTCTGGGCCTTTCCCTCAACATGGGCACACATAAATTTCCGTCATTGCGTGCTTATTGGTCCACGCACCCAATTGACCACATGCCCGTGTTCTCTGCCTCCATGTCCAGGGCACGATACGAGCAGATTTTGCGGTTCATGCACTTCAACGACAATGAACTTTGTCGTCCACGTGGGGACCCTGAATACGACCGGCTCTATAAAATTCGGCCCCTCATAAACCACTTCAACTAACGTTTTGCAGCCTTGTTTACTCCCGATCAAGTTGTCTGCGTTGATGAGTCCCTGATTAAATTTTCTGGCCGCTTGTCTTTCAAGCAGTACCTTCCCAGCAAGCGTGCCAGATACGGGGTCAAGCTCTACAAGTTCTGTGACAGGGCAACAGGCTATGTAGTGAATTTTACGGTTTATGAGGGAAAAGACAGTCAGATTGAGTCGGTCAACTGCCCGGATTACATAGGGAGCGCTGGCAAGATAGTGTGGAACTTGGTGTCACCCTTATTCGGAAAGGGGTACCACTTGTATGTGGACAATTATTACACGAGCGTGCCACTGTTTAGTCACTTGTTTGATCATCAGATTGGAGCATGTGGCACCGTGCGACCTAATCGCCGGGGCTTTCCCCAGCGGCTTGTAGATGCCCGTCTTAGGCTGGGGGAGAGAGCCTGCTTGAAGTGTAATAACTTGCTTGCTATGAAGTGGAGGGACAATAAGAATGTTTTCCTTCTTACCTCCCTTCATGCAGACACGACAGTCCAAATTCGTACGGCGACTGGTGTTGTGGAGAAACCCCTCTGTGTCCACGAATATAACCAAAATATGGGAGGGGTGGACCTCAACGACCAGTTGATGGCGCTGTATCTAATTGACCGTAAGGCGAGATGCTGGTACAAAAAAGTGTCTCTATCATTATTCCAATTGGCTTTGCTGAACGCTCATGTGCTATACAGAGCTTCAGGCGGGACGTTATCTCTTCTAAAATTCCAGAATGAGATAGTCACAGAACTCCTGTATCCAGGCGGTTCTGCACCTCACCATCCCCAACCAAATGCAGTAAGCCGGCTGCATGAGAGGCATTATTCGTATGTCCTCCCGAGTACCCCTACCCAAAGCCACCCCCAAAAAAGATGTCGTATCTGTAGCAAGCGCGGATTTAGGCGTGACACCCGTAGTTTTTGTCCACTCTGTCCTGACAAGCCTGGTCTTTGCCAAGGTGAATGTTTTGAACGCCACCACTCAAAAGTGAAGTTTTAGCGTAGGGTACAGCATTTCACAGACAAGGACACACTTACACAGGGTCTCCCAAGATGCCATTACATTTTGAGAGACCCGAACCATTACAGTTGTAAAGTTACAAAAAAAAGTGTAAAAAAGAAAAAAAAAAACGTAAAAAACAAAACACAAAAAAATATAAAATAAAAAAACCAAAAATAGTTGTCGTTTTATTGTTCTCTCTCTCTCTATTTTCTCTCTATTGTTCTGCTCTTTTTTACTGTATTCTATTCTGCAATGTTTTATCATGCTTGCTTTTCAGGTATGTAATTTTTTGTTTTCAGGTGCGCCATTCAACTGCAGCGCGGAATTATTTATCTTGACAGCAACAGCGTTTGCTCCCACGATACATAAAGCCGTGACTCCAGTGCTGTAAGAGGTGATTTCACCACCACAGTTAAAAAAAAGAGCATATATGCCGAAGCATGGGGGCAGCAGGGGCGGAGGAGCGATTTTGCTCCTAATGCCGCGTACATACGGTCGAAATTCCGACGGAGGCCTGCCCGTGGAAAATTCCGACCGTGTGTACGCGGCATAACTTTTTTGCGGGAGGATGCCCCCATGCTTCGGCATATATATATTTTAGGCACAGGTTGCGTTAAAACATTTTTTTATTTTTTACTAGGTTTTGTTTTGGTATTTGCTTTGCAGGTATGGCATGGTAAGGTCTTACTGTTGTACTGTAATGTTACTTTGTTTTAATGTTAACCACCATTTGCTTAGCAGGTACGCCATTCAGTTGCAGCGCGGATCTATTTATCTTGACAGCAACAGCGTTTGCTCCCACGATACATAAAGCCGTGACTCCAACGCTGTAGGAGGTGATTTCACCACCACAGTTAAAAAAAAGAGCATATATGCCGAAGCATGGGGGCAGCAGGGGCGGAGGCGCGATTTTGCTCCTAATGCCGCGTACATACGGTCGAAATTCCGACGGAGGCCTGCCCGTGGAAAATTCCGACCGTGTGTACGCGGCATAACTTTTTTGCGGGAGGATACCCCCATGCTTCGGCATATATATATTTTAGGCACAGGTTGCGTTAAAACATTTTTTTATTTTTTACTAGGTTTTGTTTTGGTATTTGCTTTGCAGGTATGGCATGGTAAGGTCTTACTGTTGTACTGTAATGTTACTTTGTTTTAATGTTAACCACCATTTGCTTAGCAGGTACGCCATTCAGTTGCAGCGCGGATCTATTTATCTTGACAGCAACAGCGTTTGCTCCCACGATACATAAAGCCGTGACTCCAACGCTGTAGGAGGTGATTTCACCACCACAGTTAAAAAAAAGAGCATATATGCCGAAGCATGGGGGCAGCAGGGGCGGAGGAGCGATTTTGCTCCTAATGCCGCGTATATACGGTCGAAATTCCAACGGAGGCTTGCCCGTGGAAAAGTCCGACCGTGTGTACGCGGCATAACCTTTTATGCCGCGTACATACGGTCGAAATTCCGACGAAGGCTTGATCGTGTGTACGCGGCATAACTTTTTTGCGGGAGGATGCCCCCATGCTTCGGCATATATGCCCATTATTAGAAGTGGGTGGATGAAGGGAGGTATTCTAATGGTGGGCATACCCACCAATCAATCTCTTTTTTTCGTTCAGCCAATAGGCTGTATGAAAAAAAAGATTACAATACATGTCCAACAAGGACCAGCAACGTACTGGTATGTTGCTGGACTTTGAATGTTTATACCAGAATGATGCCTGCGGGTTTAGGTATCATCTTGGTATCATTCTTTTCAGCCAGCGGCCGGCTTTCATGTAAAAGCAATTCTAGCAGATAATTAGCCTCTAGACTGCTTTTACAAGCAGTGGGAGGGAATGTCCCCTCCCCCGGATATAAAAAGCGCCATTGGGAAATTGGGAAAGCATTTTATCACACCGATCTTGGTGTGGTCAGATGCTTTGAGGGCAGAGGAAAGATCTAGGGTCTAACCCCCCAATTTTTTTCAAAAAAAGAGTACCTGTCACTACCTATTGCTATCATAGGGGATATTTACATTCCCTGAGATAACGATAAAAATGGTAAAAAAATAAAATATGGAAGGCACAGTTTAAAAATAAAATAAAAAAGCCAAATAAATAATAAAAAAAAAAAAAAAAAAAGCACCGCTGTCCCCCCCTGCTCTTGCGCAAAGGCGAACGCAAGCGTCGGTCTAGCGTCATATGTAAACAGCAATTGCATCATGCATGTGAGGTATCACCGCGAAGGTCAGATCGAGGGCAGTCATTTTAGCAGTAGACCTCCTCTGTAAATCTAACGTGGTAACCTGTAAAGGCTTTTAAATGCTTTTAAAAATGAATGTAGTTTGTCGCCGCTGCGCGTTTGTGCGCAATTTTAAAGCATGTCGTGTTTGGTATCCATGTACTCGGCCTATGATCATCTTTTTTATTTCATCAAACATTTGGGCAATATAGTGTTTTTTAGTGCATTAAAAATAAAAAAAGTGTGTTTTTCCCCCAAAAAATGCGTTTGAAAAATCGCTGCGCAAATACTGTGTGGAAAAAAAAAATGCAACACCCACTATTTTAATCTGTAGGGCCTTTGCTTTAAAAAAATATATAATGTTTGGGGGTTCAACATAATTTTCATGTAAACAAAAAGTGTCAGAAAGGGCTTTGTCTTCAAGTGGTTAGAAGAGTGGATGATGTGTGACATAAGCTTCCTAATGTTGTGCATAAAATGCCAGGACAGTTCAAAACCCCCCCAAATGACCCCATTTTGTAAAGTAGACACCTCAAGCTATTTGCTGAGAGGCATGTTGAGCCCATTGAATATTTTTTTTTTTTGTCCCAAGTGATTGAATAATGACCAAAAAAAAAAGCCTAGTCGCATACGGGACCCCAAAAACCAAGCACCGCCTTCAGGATTTCTATGGAAATCCTGAAGGCGGTGCTTGGTTTTTGGGGTCCCGTATGCGACTAGGCTTTTTTTTTTGGTCATTATTCAATCATTTGGGACAAAAAAAAAAATATTCAATGGGGTCAACATGCCTCTCAGCAAATAGCTTGGGGTGTCTACTTTCCAAAATGGGGTCATTTGGGGGGGGTTTGTGCCATCTTGGCATTTTATGGCCTTCAAAACTGTGATAGGTAGTGAGGAGTGAAATCAAAAATTTATGCCCTTAGAAACCTTGAAGGCGGTGCTTGGTTTTTGGGGTCCTGTACGCGGCTAGGCTCCCAAAAAGTCCCACACATGTGGTATCCCCGTACTCAGGAGAAGCAGCAGAATGTATTTTGGGGTGTAATTTCACATATGCCCATGGCATGTGTGAGCAATATATCATTTAGTGACAACTTTGTGCAAAAAAAAAAAGAGTTTGTCATATTCCCGCAACCTGTGGCAAAATATAAAATATTCCATGGACTCAACATGCCTCTCAGCAAATAGCTTGGGGTGTCTACTTTCCAAAATGGGGTAATTTGGGGGGGGTCTTGTGCTATTTTGGCATTTTATGGCCTTCGAAACTGTGATAGGTAGTGAGGAGTGAAATCAAAAATTTACGCCCTTAGAAATCCTGAAGGCGGTGCTTGGTTTTTGGGGCCCTGTACGCGGCTAGGCTCCCAAAAAGTCCCACACATGTGGTATCCCCATACTCAGGAAAAGCAGCAGAATGTATTTTGGGGTGCAATTCCACATATAACCATGGCATGTGTGAGCAATATATCATTTAGTGACAACTTTTTGTACATTTTTTTTTTCTTTTTGTCATTATTCAATCATTTGGGACAAAAAAAAATATTCAATGGGGTCAACATGCCTCTCAGCAAATAGCTTGGGGTGTCTATTTTCCAAAATGGGGTCATTTGGGGGGGTTTTGTGCCATCTTGGCATTTTATGGCCTTCAAACCTGTGATAGGTAGTGAGGAGTGAAATCAAAAATTTATGCCCTTAGAAACCTTGAAGGCGGTGCTTGGTTTTTGGGGTCCCGTACGCGGCTAGGCTCCCAAAAAGTCCCACACATGTGGTATCCCCGTACTCAGGAGAAGCAGCAGAATGTATTTTGGGGTGTAATTTCACATATGCCCATGGCATGTGTGAGCAATATATCATTTAGTGACAACTTTGTGCAAAAAAAAAAAAGTTTGTCATATTCCCGCAACTTGTGGCAAAATATAAAATATTCCATGGACTGAACATGCCTCTCAGTAAATAGCTTGGGGTGTCTACTTTCCAAAATGGGGTCATTTGGGGGGGTTTTGTGCTATTTTGGCATTTTATGGCCTTCGAAACTGTGATAGGTAGTGAGGAGTGAAATCAAAAATTTGCGCCCTTAGAAATCCTGAAGGCGGTGCTTGGTTTCCGGGGTCCCGTACGTGGCTAGGCTCCTAAAAAGTCCCACACATGTGGTATCCCCGTACTCAGGAGAAGCAGCAGAATGTATTTTGGGGTGCAATTCCACATATAACCATGGCATGTGTGAGCACTATATCATTTAGTGACAACTTTTTGTAATTTTTTTTTTTTTTTTGTCATTATTCAATCACTTGGGACAAAAAAAAAAAATATTCAATGGGCTCAACATGCCTCTCAGCAATTTCCTTGGGGTGTCTACTTTCCAAAATGGGGTCATTTGGGGGGGGTTTTGTACTGCCCTGCCATTTTAGCACCTCAAGAAATGAGATAGGCAGTCATAAATTTAAAGCTGTGTAAATTTCAGAAAATGTACCCTAGTTTGTAAACGCTATAACTTTTGCGCAAACCAATAAATATACGCTTATTGACATTTTTTTTACTAAAGACATGTGGCTGAATACATTTTGGCCTAAATGTATGACTAAAATTTAGTTTATTCGATTTTTCTTATAACAAAAAGTAGAAAATATAATTTTTTTTCAAAATTTTCGGTCTTTTTCTGTTTATATCGCAAAAAATAAAAATCGCAGAGGCAATCAAATACCATTAAAAGAAAGCTCTATTTGTGGGAAGAAAAGGACGCAAATTTCATTTGGGTACAACATTGCATGTCCGCACAATTTACAGTTAAAGCAGCGCAGTGCCGAATCCCAAAAACAGGCCTGGTCCTAATGGCCCGAAATGGTCCGGGGCTTAAGTGGTTAAATAGGGGCGGATAGTTACAGTCATACAGATTTTCCGTTGGTGCAATTAGAGTTATACCTAGGTATTTGATAGAATCTTTCCATTCAAATTTGAATGATTGCTGTAATGAGGAAACAACGGAACAGGGGAGCGAGATGTTTAGGGCCTGTGATTTCGTATAGTTTACTGTTAGACCTGACATTTTAGAAAAGTCATTAAAGTGGAGCTCCACCCTAAATAGCAACTTTTGCTATTTGGAACCCTCCCCCCCTCCGGTGTCACAATTGACACCTTTCAGGGGGGAGGGGGGTGAAGATACCTGTCTAAGACAGATATTTTCACCCACATCCGGGAGTCCTGTCTCCGGGAATCTGCGGGAGTTACGTCACTTCCCGCAGACTTCCCTTGGTGTTCTGGGAGACACTCGGCTCCCAGAACACAGGGGCACCAATCAGAACGGCGCAGCGCGACTCGCGCATGCGCCGTAGGGAACCGGGCATGAAGCCGCAGGGCTTCACTTCCTGGTTCCCTCAGCGAGGATGGTGGAGGGAGCAGCAGAGCGACGAGCGGTCGCTCGTCCTCTGCTGCGGACGTCGCTGGACTCCAGGACAGGTAAGTGTCCAAATATTAAAAGCCAGCAGCTGCTGTAGCTGTAGCTGCTGGCTTTTAATTTTTTTTTCCGGTGGAGCAACCCCTTTAAGTACTTTGCAAATGTTTGGTAAAGAAATTAAAGGGGAAGTAACAAACAAAAGAATGTCATCCGCAAAAAGCCCACATTTATGTGTTTGATTTCCGCATACCACCCCCTTAACGCTAGGGTTTTGACGAATTGCTATTGCCAGGGTTTCTATCACAATGGCAAAGATGAGCGGAGAAAGCGGGCAACCTTGCCTAGTGCCTTTTTCTATGTTAATCGGTTTTGAATAATGACCTTGGAGACGAAGCAATGCTGTGGGATGAGAGTATAGGGAATGAAGAAGACCCCTAAAGCGCATTCCAAAACCCCAACGTTCCATAAGGGTAAAAATATAAGTCCATGAAACCGAATCAAAAGCCTTATGAAGGTCTAATGATAAAAGGAATCCCTGTTGCTTCGTGCCCCCCTCCCAATTAGTCTGAAGTATAGAGATTAAATCTATTGCTCTCCTTATCTGGTCAGGCCCTTGTCTACCAGGGATGAAGCCAACTTGATCTTTATGTACCGTATTTATCGGCGTATAACACGCGCCGGCGTATAACACGCACCCCAAGTTTAGCAGGGAATTTTAGGGAAAAAAACTTTTAGGAGGGAAGTTTAAGAAAAATTTTTTTACATTTAAATGCAGCCTTACCAGTGTCATTTGCAGCCTTGTCACAGTGCAGCCTTGCCAGTGTCCATTGCAGCCTTGCCCAGTGTCCATTGCAGCCTTGCCAGTGTCCAGTGCAGCCTTGCCAGTGTCCAGTGCAGCCTTGCCAGTGTCCAGTGCAGCATTGCCCAGTGTCCAGTGCAGCATTGCCCAGTGTCCAGTGCAGCATTGCCCAGTGTCCAGTGCAGCATTGCCCAGTGTCTAGTGCAGCCTTGCCAGTGTCTAGTGCAGCCTTGCCAGTGTCCATTGCAGCATTGCCCAGTGTCCAGTGCAGCATTGCCCAGTGTCTAGTGCAGCCTTGCCAGTGTCTAGTGCAGCCTTGCCAGTGTCCATTGCAGCATTGCCCAGTGTCCAGTGCAGCATTGCCCAGTGTCCAGTGCAGCATTGCCCAGTGTCCAGTGCAGCCTTGCCAGTGTCCAGTGCAGCCTTGCCAGTGTCCAGTGCAGCCTTGCCAGTGTCCAGTGCAGCCTTGCCAGTGTCCAGTGCAGCCCTGAATTTAAATTTGGCGCCGCCGAGATCGCCGCTGATACAGGGCGGAGCGCGGCGAACGCCGCTGAGAACGCAGGGATGGGCGGAGCCGAGATACACATAGCCAAGTGTATTCGGCTATACTCGGCTTTTCTCGGCTTCGCTCACAGTCACGCCGAGTCCCGCCCTATGATGGACATAACACGCACCCCAAGTTTAGCAGGGAATTTTAGGGAAAAAAACTTTTAGGAGGGAAGTTTAAGAAAATTTTTTTTACATTTAAATGCAGCCTTACCAGTGTCATTTGCAGCCTTGTCACAGTGCAGCCTTGCCAGTGTCCATTGCAGCCTTGCCCAGTGTCCATTGCAGCCTTGCCAGTGTCCATTGCAGCCTTGCCAGTGTCCATTGCAGCCTTGCCAGTGTCCAGTGCAGCCTTGCCAGTGTCCAGTGCAGCATTGCCCAGTGTCCAGTGCAGCATTGCCCAGTGCAGCATTGCCCAGTGTCCAGTGCAGCATTGCCCAGTGTAGCATTGCCCAGTGTCTAGTGCAGCCTTGCCAGTGTCTAGTGCAGCCTTGCCAGTGTCCATTGCAGCATTGCCCAGTGTCCAGTGCAGCCTTGCCAGTGTCCAGTGCAGCCTTGCCAGTGTCCAGTGCAGCCTTGCCAGTGTCCAGTGCAGCCCCGAATTTAAATTTGGCGCCGCCGAGATCGCCGCTGATACAGGGCGGAGCGCGGCGAACGCCGCTGAGAACGCAGGGATGGGCGGAGCCGAGATACACATAGCCGAGTGTATTCGGCTATACTCGGCTCTTCTCGGCTTCGCTCACAGTCACGCCGAGTCCCGCCCTATGATGGACATAACACAGGTCCAATGGCGGGACTGGGCGTGACTGTGAGCGGAGCCGAGTATAGCCGAATACACTCGGCTATGTGTATCTCGGCGGCGATCGCTCCGCTCCGCTCACAGTCAGCGGAGATCGCCGGGGATAGGTGAGTATCGGCGTATAACACGCACCCACGATTTTCCCCTGATTTTAAGGGGAAAAAAGTGCGTGTTATACGCCGATAAATACGGTATATACACATTAATAAAAGAGGCTAGACGATTGGCTAGTATCTTCGTCATTATTTTTATATCATTGTTTATCAAAGAGATTGGACGGTAGTTATTAATTTCTTCAGGATTTTTATCAGGCTTAGGTAAAATTGTGATATATGCAGTATTTAATTGGACATCTAAAGGAACACCCACTGTTTTAGCATTGAAAAATTTCGTTAAATGTGGAGCTAATGTTTCCGCGAAGGCCTTATAATAGGGAATAGAGAACCCGTCAGGACCCGGAGCCGAACCCGCTTTGAGACCTTTAATGACTTCAAGAACCTCCTCCTCAGTAAAGGCAGATTCAAGTAAATCCCTATGCGAAGAGAGAAGGGTAGGAATGGGAAGATCATCAAGGAATTTAGTAACTGAGTCTGTATCAATTTTGGAGGAAGATTTATAGAGGTCGGAAAAAAACTCATGAAAGGCCTCCAGAACTTTGACAGGGTTAGCTGTGGGAGGCTGACCAGAAATTCTGATTTTAGGAGTAGTATTGATTCGAACCCGGGGGGAAAGCTTAGCAGCTAATAAGGGTCCTATTTTGTTAGCATGAACATAGAATTTGTTACTCGTCCAGCGAATAGCTTTATCAGCTTGAGTAGTGAGGAGTAAGTTTAGATCAAGTCTAGCTTTATCAATGAGGGCAATAGGAACTTTGGACGGGTCCTTTTTGTGTTTGGCTCTGAGAGAGGCATATTCTTTTTCTAAGCGGTCTATTTTATCTTTACGTTCCCTTTTGAGTTGCTTTGCTAGCTGAATTATTTTACCCCGTATGAAAGCCTTATGAGCCGCCCAAAGCGTTTCAACCGAGACTTCTCCAGTATCATTGAGAAGAAAATAATCTTGAAGAGCTTTATTAATCGTCTCAACTCTTAATGGATCAGAAAGAATGGATTCGTTGAGTTTCCAATTGCCCCTCTTTCCGCTCAAAGCATTAGAGTGAAGAGCTATAAGTACAATTGAGTAATCTGAAAGGACAGTATCTTTAATACGAGCATTGAGAATAAATGGGAGAAGAGATGTGGATGTTAAAATATGATCAATTCTAGCATATGTATTATGCGGATGAGAGAAGTGAGTGAAATCTCTTTTTGAAGGATTCAGCTCCCTCCATATGTCAGCCAGGTTATGGCTCGAAAGTAATTTTGCAAATTTGTGGCTTTCTCTAGTAGGTCTAGTTAGTTGAGTACCTTGGGGTTTAGATTTGTCCAAAGCCTGGTCCAAAGCAACATTGGAATCGCCTCCAAGAAGGATCGTGCCTTCTAGTAAGGGATTGAGGGAATCCATCATGACTTTAAAAAAAGAAGCTTGACACTTGTTAGGGGCATAGTAGGAAACTAAAGAATAAAGGTGCCCTTCAATGGTACCTTTTAGTAGAATAAATCGTCCCTCAGGATCTAAGTATTCAGCTATCTTTTCAAATTTACAAAATTTTGAAAAAAGAATGGCTACCTCCTTTGTCTTATTCTCGGCATTGGCTAGGTGAAATTGTGAATAATGTGAATGTAGGAAAGTAGGAGTATACCGTATAGGAAAGTGTGTTTCTTGGAGTAGGAGAATATCAATTTTAAGAGTTTTATAATAGTCTAAAATTTTTCTCCTTTTGGTTGGAGAGTTTAGGCCCTGTACATTGTGCGAGGCAATTAGTAGGTTGGAATGTGTGGTGTTAGCCATGGAAGTCAAGGTGGAAGCATCTATTACAGTCATACCCACTCGTACATTGTGCGAGGCAATTAGTAGGTTGGAATGTGTGGTATTAGCCATGGAAGTCAAGGTGGAAGCATCTATTACAGTCATACCCACTCACCCAGAAGAGATAGCTGGTAGAAGTTGAGCTCAGAATTTCTCTCAGCAGATACCCATATGTGAATGTGCTCACTGTAAATCTGGTGGATGTGATCCTGTAAAATACAGATAAGTCAGGCATGTACACAGAGGGGAAGAAAAGGATGAGGGAGAAGAAAAAAAAATTGAAAAAGTAAAACCAATAAAAAAAGAAAAAAAAAAGAAAAGTCTCCTAGCATCAAATATCAGGATCGGGGGGGGAGGGGGAAGACAACCCCCCAGAGCCCTTCAACAAAAATGTCTGACCCAAAGGTACAGACAACCTATCCTCCAAAGACTACTGGTCTTCAAGAGATAGGTGGAGGCGCATGTGAGCCATCCCCCCACAGGACGCCCCCAAAAGAAAAAAAATTGCATTCAAGTTGTAACACGGTTATATAACATTTTGAACTGAACATATCAGGATGTCCACAAGTGACCTATATAGGATTAGCGAATCACTACCCCTCAAAAAAAAAAAAAAAAAAAAAAAATTATACACACACACACACACACACACACACACATATATATATATATACATACATACATACATACATATGTATACACATACATACATATACATATATATACACACATACACATACACACATACATCTATTTGAAGAGAGATAATAAGAGTGTCAAGTCCATATATAAGTCTATATATGAAAGTTTAGAATTTATCCATATATATATATATATATATATATATATATATATACATACAAAAAAATAAAAATAAAAATAAGATAGGACAGGTTGTTGTTGTAAATTTAACCACTTAAGCCCCGGACCATTTGGTAGCTAAAGGACCAGAGGTGATTTCAGAATTTTGCACTGCGCTGCTTTAACTGTAAATTGTGCGGACATGCAATGTTGTACCCAAACGAAATTTGCGTCCTTTTCTTCCCACAAATAGAGCTTTCTTTTAATGGTATTTGATTGCCTCTGCGATTTTTATTTTTTGCGATATAAACGGAAAAAGACCGATTTTTTTTTAAAAAAATGATATTTTCTACTTTTTGTTATAAGAAAAATCGAATAAACTCAATTTTAGTCATACATTTAGGCCAAAATGTATTCAGCCACATGTCTTTAGTAAAAAAAATGTCAATAAGCGTATATTTATTGGTTTGCGCAAAAGTTATAGCGTTTACAAACTAGGGTACATTTTCTGGAATTTACACAGCTTTAAATTTATGACTGCCTATCTCATTTCTTGAGGTGCTAAAATGGCAGGGCAGTACAAACCCCCCCCCCAAATGACCCCATTTTAGAAAGTAGACACCCCAAGGAAATTGCTGAGAGGCATGTTGAGCCCATTGAATATTTTTTTTTTTTGTCCCAAGTGATTGAATAATGACAAAAAAAAAAAAAAAAAATACAAAAAGTTGTCACTAAATGATATATTGCTCACACATGCCATGGTTATATGTGAAATTGCACCCCAAAATTAATTTTGCTGCTTCTCCTGAGTATGGGGATACCACATGTGTGGGACTTTGTAGGAGTCTAGCCGCGTACGGGACCCCGAAAACCAATCACCGCCTTCAGGATTTCTAGGCACAAATTTTTGATTTGACTCCTCACTACCTATCACAGTTTTGAAGGCCATAAAATGCCAAAATAGCACAAAACCCCCCCCAAATGACCCCATTTTGGAAAGTAGACACCCCAAGCTGTTTGCTGAGAGGCATGGTAAGTATTTTACAGCTTTCATTTTTTTGAAAATGAAGAAAGAACATTTTTTTTTTCTTTTTTTTTTTCAATTTTCAAAACTTTGTGACAAAAAGCGAGATCTGCAAAATACTCACAATACCTCTCAGCAAATAGATTGGGGTGTCTACTTTCCAAAATGGGGTCATTTGGGGGGGTTTTGTGCCATCTGGGCATTCCATGGCCTCCGAAACTGTGATAGGCAGTGAGAAGTGAAATCAAAAATTGACACCCTTAGAAAGCCTGAAGGCGGTGATTGGTTTTTGGGGTCCCGTACGCGGCTAGGCTCCCAAAAAGTCTCACACATGTGGTATCCCCGTACTCAGGAGAAGCAACAGAATGTATTTTGGGGTGTAATTCCACATATGCCCATGGCATGTTTGAGCAATATATCATTTAGTGACAACTTTGTGCAAAAAAATAAATAAAAATAAAAAAATTTATTTTTTCCACAACTTGTGTCAACATATAAAATATTCCATGGACTCGACATGCCTCTCAGTATATAGCTTGGGGTGTCTACTTTTCAAAATGGGGTCATTTGGGGGGGTTTTGAACTGTTCTGGCATTTTATACACAACATTAGGAAGCTTACATCCACTCTTCTAACCACTTGAAGACAAAGCCCTTTTTGACACTTTTTGTTTACATGAAAGCATATTTTTTTTTGCAAGAAAATTATGTTGAACCCCCAAACATTATATATATTTTTAAAGCAAAGGCCCTACAGAATAAAATGGTGGGTGTTGCATTTTTTTTTCTACACAGTATTTGCGCAGCGATTTTTCAAGCGCATTTTTTGGGGAAAAAATACACTTTTTTAATTTTAATGCACTAAAACACACTATATTGCCCAAATGTTTGATGAAATAAAAAAGATGATCTTAGGCCGAGTACATAGATACCAAACACGACATGCTTTAAAATTTCGCACAAACGCGCATTGGCGACAAACTACATACATTTTTAAAAGCCTTTAAAAGCCTTTACAGGTTACCCCGTTAGATTTACAGAGGAGGTCTACTGCTAAAATCACTGCCCTCGATCTGACCTTTGCGGTGATACCTCACATGCATGGTGCAATTGCTGTTTACATATGACGCCAGACCGACGCTTGCGTTCGCCATTGGGCAAGAGCAGGGCAGGACAGGGGTGCTTTTTTTTTTTTTTTTTTTTTATTATTAATTTTGCTTTTTTATTTTATTTTTAAACTGTTGCTTCCATATTTTATTTATTTTTTATCATTTTTATTGTTATCTCAGGGAATGTAAATATCCCCTATGATAGCAATAGGTAATGACAGGTACTCTTTTTTGAAAAAACTGGGGTCTATTGGACCCTAGATCTTTCCTCTGCCCTCAAAGCATCTGACCACACCAAGATCGGTGTGATAAAATGCTTTCCCAATTTCCCAATGGCGCTTTTTATATCCGGGGGGGGGGGGACATTCCCTCCCACTGCTTGTAAAAGCAGTCCAGAGGCTAATTAGCCACTAGGATTGCTTTTACATGAAAGCCGGCCGCAGGCTGAAAAGAATGATACCAAGATGATACCTAAACCCGCAGGCATCATTCTGGTATAAACATTCAAATTCCAGCAACATACCAGTACGTTGCTGGTCCTTGTTGGACATGTATTGTAATCTTTTTTTTCATGCAGCCTGTTGGCTGAACGAAAAAAAAAGATTGATCGGTGGGTATGCCCACCATTAGAATACTGCCCTTCATCCACCCACTTCTAATGATGGGCATACATGCACCATTTATATATGCCGAAGCATGGGGGCATCTTCCCGCAAAAGTTATGCCGCGTACACATGGTCAGACTTTTCCACGGGCAAGCCTCCGTCGGAATTTCGACCGTATGTACGCGGCATTAGGAGCAAAATCGCTCCTCCGCCCCTGCTGCCCCCATGCTTCGGCATATATGCTTTTTTTTTTTTAACTGTGGTGGTGAAATCACCTCCTACAGCACTGGAGTCACAGGGATCAGGCCTGTCTCTGCGAACGCTGCAGTTATGTGTGTTGTGTTTTGTAAGTGACAGTGATCGATCGATACTGCACTTGGGTGGCCTGGGCTGGACCGAGGGGCAAAACGCAGGTGCTAGCAAGTATCTGGGCTGATCCCGCTAACACTGCGTTTTTGGGAACTCTAAACTGCTGGGGACGCTAGTATAGATCTGATCAGATCAGATATTGATCTGTTCAGATACTATACCACTAAGGGGGGTGTATGCTTAACGCGTGGGTGTTAGCGCTACTGGCACTATCCTGACGCTGCCTGGGGTGTGACGCAGACCCTCTCTGACGCTAAAACCTAATTGATATCACCCGCCGGGCGATCAGGGGGTTAAACCTTTATTGGGTTATATATACGGCGGGTGCCCTGACACTATAAAAAGCAAACTAACTAACCAGCGTCACCCGTAACACTTATATGATGATCACTGGTGAAAGGGTTAACTAGGGGCAATTAGGGGGTTAAAACCTTTATTAGGTAATATATGGGGGTACCTGACGCTATATAAAAACCTGACGGCGAACCTAAAAAAAAAATTACTGGCTACCTATCGGCATCGCCGACACCAAGACAACGATCATAAAAACGATCGCTTAGCGACAGTGGTGATAGGGGGTGAAAGGGTTACCTGGGGGGCGATCAGGGGGTTAAACCTTTATTAGATAATATATGGGGTACCTGACGCTATAAAAACCTGCGGCGAACCTAAAAAAATTACTGGCTACCGATCTGCATCACCGACGCTAAGACAGCGATCAGAAAAATGATCGCTTAGCGACAGTGGTGATAGGGGGTGAAAGGGTTACCTGGGGGGCGATCAAGGGGGTTAAACCTTTATTAGGTAATATATGGGGGTACCTGACGCTATAAAAGCCTGCGGCGAACCTAAAAAAAATTACTGGCTACCGATCAGCATCACCGACGCTAATACATCGATCAGAAAAATGATCGCATAGCGACGGCGGTGCTAGGGGGTGAAAGGGTTACCTGGGGGGTGATACCTTTATTAGGTAATATATGGGGGTACCCGACGCTATAAAAACCTGCGGCTAACCTAAAAAAAATTACTGGCTACCGATCAGCATCGCCGACGCTAAGACATCGATCAGAAAAATTATCGCTTAGTGACAGTGGTGATAGGGGGTGAAAGGGTTACCTGGGGGGCGATCAAGGGGGTTAAACCTTTATTAGGTAATATATGGGGGTACCCGACGCTATAAAAACCTGCGGCGAACCTAAAAAATATTACTGGCTACCGATCAGCATCACCAACGCTAAGACATCGATCAGAAAAATGATCGCTTAGCGACGGCGGTGCTAGGGGGTGAAAGGGTTATCTGGGGGGTGATCAGGGGGTTAAACCTTTATTAGGGGGGGTTAGGGGGCTACACTGGACCTAAAACTAAATGTAGTGACACTTTTACAGTCACAAATGTCACTGATTGCAGTGATCACTAAATAAATGGTCACTGCAATCAGTGACACTGTGACTGGGGGCTGGGGGGTGATCTGGGGGGTGATCTGGGGGTGTCTGGGGGGGCCTGGGGGGCGATTTATGTGCCTATGTGTCCTGGTGTCAGTGTGCTGTTTTGTGTACTAACCTGCATCTTCTCCTGTACGGCGCTCGGTATATGTGAGTGCCGCAGGAGAGATGACATCACTTCCTCCTGCCTGGCAGGCAGGGGAAGCTCTCTCATTCGCCGGGAGCGATCGAGAGGGGGGGCCCGGAATCGAACGGCCGTCCCCTCATGCCGGATCGCTCCCGAAGGTAAAACGACCACCCACTGTAAAGAAGGGGGGTCCGATCGGACTCCCCAACTATACAAAGGCAATCACGTATATGTACGTGATTCTGCCTGTCGGTGCCATTCTGCCGACGTATATTTACAGTGGGCGGTCGTTAAATGGTTAAGTCACTAGGGGCACAAAAAATGCGGAAGGGGGAGAACAATCGACAGACTTCCCCAAAGGGAAAAAGTTGGACCCTCGGTCCAAACGAGAATAAAGGGAAGAAAAAAAAAGCAGACAATACAATCAAATCAAGTAGGGCCAGCATCCTTCATTTTTTTAGCTCTTCCTTTGTTCCATTGGAGAGAATTTGGACTCGTCGGCGTTGGTCTTTTAGATGATCCAGAACTGGGCGGAGAAGTATCCATTTCTGCCTCATGCGAGATTAATTTCAGTTGTAAGAACAACTTTTCACCTTCTTGAAAGTTGGAGAAAGAATAGGATTTCCCGTTGATAGTAAATCTAACAGCGAATGGAAAGGCCCATCTGTATCTGATATCCCTTTTAGAGAGGACTAACAATAAAGGTTTCAATGACCTCCTGCGCTGTATAGTGGACGAAGAAAGATCAGCAAACAATTGAATTGAATGACCCTGGTATGTCACTTGTGGAGAAGATCTAGCTTGCTTCATAATATCTTCCTTCACTGCATAGAAATGAGGCTTGACAATAATGTCCCTCGGATTGCCATCCTTCCTAGGTGGTCCCAGGGCTCTCTGTGCCCTATCCAGTTCCAGTCGGTCAAGTGGGGTATTAGGAAGCATATTTCTAAATAAGTCCTGGACCGCTTTGGGTACATCAATTACAGATTCAGGAAGTCCCCTAATTCTGACATTGTATCTGCGGGACCTATTTTCGAGTTCATCGATTTTTGACAATGCAATATCCAGTTGTTCCTGAACAGTGTTGATATGTTCCATATTTTGATTAGTAGCTGCAGCAGTTTCATCGATTTTATTTTCAATAAAGTCAATTCTAGAGCCCAAGCTTTGAAAATCTGCTTTCAGATCCCTTGTGATTTTATTAGCAGTTTGTGCCAGACCTTTGTCAAGTAAGTCAGAGAATTTCTGAAATAAGTCCGCCATTTGATAAGCCTCTATTCCCTGACAGGCGTCTGAGGTAAAATAAATGGCCTGAATAGCAGTGTCATGCTATATTCTGAGGCAGAGAGGTTAGTTATGGTTCCAGATGTAGTTGGAGTGGTGGTAATTACCTGAGTAAGTACCTCTTGAGTTCCTGAGGAGAACTTAGCAGTGGAAGAGCGGGTATTCTGTAGTTTTTCAGTCAGAAATGGCGGATCAGGGATCAAATGCTGTGATGCGGAGGCCATCTTGGATTTTACATCCATCATTAGTAAGCCAAATAACGGCCTGAAAACCTCTAAAAAATAGGATTAGGTAAGCTGGGGATGTTCTCTGGTATTCCAGTAGTCAGCTGTGTCGAAATGAGGGCAGAACCGCCACCGTGTTTGCCGCTATTGGCACAGCTGTGGAGGGATGGAGCGGAGCTCTCGGCTCAAGCGGCCATCTTAGGAGCCTCACGCATGCGCACTCTAGGTGCAGTTTTTACACTGCTTTCTCCTGCCAGAAGCAAACGCCCAGTGTGCATGAGGCCTAAGTATTGTTGTTGTTGTTTGTTATTATTATTATATATTATAATATAACATAAGCAGTGAAATCCAAAGGTGGAATAATTATCTATTCAATCTTTATTAATAGTTCACCAAGCAGTGACTAGTGCTAATTAACTATATTTGTATCCAGAAGGGGGTTAAGAAAGAAATTGCTTTTACATGAACAATTCTCATGTGTAGGGGACTGATAATTATCACTGCAGGACACATGGATGAGTTTGTTGCTTTCTTTTTACTTGAATTGCTTTTTGGCATTTTAATGAACTGTGCTGAGTTATACTTAAACTTTACTAAGCAGTGTTTAAATGTATTACAGAAAACATACATATACTATATAAAATGCAATACAGACAATTTCCCATATGTACTTGTCTGTTTTAATAAACTTTTGTGCTTACTAGTCTATTGATCATAAATAAATGTATTATAATAAACAATATCTTATAATATATATTGTGAGGGGGTTAACTCGGTAGCGGGTGTGTGTGACCCCCTGGTTGGGCTCCCCACACAAAAACAGGGCCAGCAGACGGAGGTTGTGGTTTTCAAAATCAAAAGGTGCGGTTTATTTCTCTATGTACAGTGACAAAAACACAGCAAAGCCAAAAAGAAACAAACAAAATAAATCCTGGTCAGTTTGACCTCTGACTAAACATGCAGGTTTCCTAAACTAACAACTGGGATCAGCCTGGTGCTGTCCTAGTCCCTAAGTCCCTGGTTTAGTAAAAGTCCAAACAAATAGCCACACAGGCTTTGCCTCACCGCACAGGGGTTCACTCTCCCTAGACAGTCCACACAGGTCTGGTTCCAGGCATGAGCTAACATCTAATGAAGCTGGGAGTTCTTATAGAGGCCTAAATGAGCTGACAAGCTTCAGCTGGTCTCATCAACTCCCTGTCTCACGACGCCCAGCACTCTCCCTAGAGGTATGAGTCATTCATGAGCCCACTAGCCTCAGCTGGGCTTCATCAACTCCTTAGTTGTATAAGTCGGCATAAAGCCTGAATCTGGGAGAAATATATCTACCCCCCTGGATGCAACCAGGTGACTTTACCTTCCTGCTGTCACATACCCCCCCCTCTTGTTTTAACCTCGGGGTTGGAACACCAGCAATCAGGCATTCATGTACTCGAGACAAAGCATCCACATTCCCCATTTGAACGCCAGGGCGATGCTTTACTGTGAAGTTGAATTCCTGTAGGGCCAGGAACCACCTATTCACTCTTCTATTTGTCTCCTTGTTTTGAGCCATCCACTTTAACGGAGCGTGATCCGTAACCATGTCAAAGTGCCTACCTAGCAGATAGTACCGAAGGGAATCTAGAGCCCACTTCACCGCTAAACACTCCTTTTCAACCGTGGCGTAATTTACCTCATGGGACTTCAACTTCCTGCTGAGGTAAATGACTGGGTGCTCTTCCCCGTTCCAGACCTGGGACAATACTGCTCCTAACCCCACATCTGACGCATCACTTTGTACGACAAAGTCTTTAGAGAAGTCGGGTGAGTACAACACTGGCTGGCTACATAAGGCTTGTTTCAAGAATTGGAATGCTGCCTCAGCCTCGGGGGTCCATTTAATCATGACCGACCCTTTCCCTTTCGTCAGGTTGGTTAGGGGCACAGCCTTAGAAGCAAAGTGGGGAATGAAGCGCCGATAATAACCCGCGATTCCCAGAAAGGCTCGTACCTGCTTCTTGCTGTTGGGACGTGGCCAACTCTGGATGGCCTCGACTTTGTTGAGTTGGGGTTTTATTACTCCCCTGCCAATGGTGTACCCGAGATATTTGGCCTCCTCCTGCCCAATGGTACACTTCTTGGGGTTAGCCGTAAATCCCGCTTCCCGGATAGAGTCTAGGACTGCTTGCACTTTTGGCAGATGTGAGGCCCAATCTGTGCTATGGACAATTACGTCATCCAGGTAAGCCGCAGCATACTTCCGATGGGGCCTCAGTATCTGGTCCATTTTCCGCTGGAATGTGGCCGGCGCATTCTGTAACCCGAACGGCATTCTCTTATATTGGAACGCCCCGTCTGGGGTTACAAATGCGGTTTTCTCTTTGGCCGACTTGGCCAGGGGAATTTGCCAATACCCTTTTGTGAGGTCAAGAGTCGTCATGTATCGGGCTGTTCCCAGCCGGTCGATCAACTCATCTATACGTGGCATGGGGTAGGTGTCAAATTTTGTAACTTTGTTCAACTGACGAAAATCGTTACAAAATCGCCAGCTCCCATCCGGTTTAGGCACCAACACAATGGGACTAGACCAATCACTTTGGGACTCCTCTATCACCCCTAAGTTCAGCATTTTCTGTACTTCCTCCCGTATTGCCTCCCGTCGGGCCTCTGGGATCCGATAGGGTCTTAACTTCACCCTTTCACCGGGCGGGGTAATAATATCATGCTCTACCCCAGATGTTTGTCCCGGCAGCTCAGAGAACACCTCCTTGTTGCGAAGCACAAACTCCTTAACCTCCTGTTGTTGGGGTTGTGACAAGGTGGCTGCTATTCCAACCTCCGGAATCACGCAACCAGTTTGAGCTGGTGACCAAGTTTCTGCGACTAGGGACTCTCTATCCCTCCAGGCTTTCAACAGATTAACGTGATATATCTGTTCGGGCTTTCGCCTTCCTGGTTGTCTGACCTTGTAATTCACTTCGCTCACTTTTTCCATTATCTCGTAGGGGCCTTGCCATTTGGCAAGGAATTTACTTTCAACCGTAGGGACAAGTACCAATATCCTATCCCCCGGGGAAAAGGTACGGGTCTTGGCTCCACGGTTGTACACTCTCTGCTGTGCCAACTGCGCTTGGGCCAAATGTTCCTTCACGATGGGCATTACCTGTGCAATTCGATCTTGCATCAGGGCGACATGCTCAATCACACTCCTGTGGGGAGAACTCTCACTTTCCCAAGTTTCCTTGGCAATATCCAACAGCCCTCTTGGGTGTCTCCCATACAGTAACTCAAAGGGGGAGAATCCCGTAGAGGATTGGGGCACCTCCCTAATAGCAAACATCAAATAAGGAAGTAAACAGTCCCAATCCTTTCCATCTCTATCCACCACTTTCTTCAACATTTGTTTTAGGGTTTTGTTGAATCTTTCAACCAGCCCATCGGTTTGGGGGTGATACACAGACGTACGCAATTGCGTCACTTTGAACAATTTACACAGCTCTTTCATAACCCGGGACATAAAGGGTGTACCTTGGTCCGTAAGCAGTTCTTTACAAATACCCACCCGGCTAAAAACAAGAGATAGCTCTTTGGCTATGGTTTTGGCCGAGGTATTTCTGAGAGGGATCGCTTCTGGATAACGGGTGGCATAGTCCATTATAACCAATATGTACTGGTGCCCCCTAGCGGACTTGATTATAGGACCTACCAAATCCATTGCGATTCTCTCAAACGGGACCTCAATGATGGGTAGAGGGACCAGCGGGCTACGGAAATGTGGCATCGGGGCAGACCTCTGACACACAGGGCAGGAGGAACAATAATTTTCTATGTCCTTCATCACCCCAGGCCAATAGAATCTCTGTAATACCCTCTCTCGGGTTTTCTCTGTCCCCAGATGACCTCCAAGAATGTGCCCATGGGCCAACTCCAACACCAACTTCCTGTAAGGTTTGGGCACCACCAGCTGCTCAACGGTTTCTTCTGCCCTTTTTGCCACCCGATACAGTAGGTCCTTCTCTACGCTGAAGTATGGGTAAGTGCAGGTATTATCTGGGTTCACTAACTCGCCATCTATTTCCACTACGTTTTCCCGTGCCTTTATTAGGGTGGGGTCTTTTAACTGTTCTGTGGCAAAATTTTCCCTGTGAACCTCCAGATCAGAAAACTCCACAGACGGTAGGTTTTCGTCTGAGGAGGTGGGCTCCTCTCCAGTTTCTTGAGTCTCCCCTGCAAATACTGACAAGGGAAATTCTGGAGAGTCCTCACCACTCTCAGAGGAGTTCTGGCTATCACATTCCTGGTACATAGGGGCACCAGTGGGGGGCTCAGGATCATCCCACAGTTCCCAGAACTTCGGAAAATCCCTTCCCACAATGGCGTCATGCGGTAACTGAGATACTAAGCCCACTGGATGAGAGAGGGTACCTTTGGGGGTCTCGAAACACACTGTAGTCACTGGATACTCTCGGGTGTCCCCATGCACACAAATAACAGCTACCTTGCTATTCCCAGAGACCTCTGTTTTAACTAATTCAGCCTTTATCAGGGTCACAAGGCTACCTGAATCCAGTAATACCACAACATTTCTACCATTAATACACATTTTGCATAAATGTTTCTCAGTTCCTCAAATGGCAGTGCATGCGACTGTCGCACACAGCGACTGACGTCTGCCCGTCAGAAAGTCACACTGCATGGGTTCCTCCACAACCGGGCAATTGGCTGCAATATGTCCCGCTTGCCGGCAGCGGTAGCAAACGATCCTTCTTGCGGCCTCTTGAGCCGCTGATTTCCCAGGCTGTTCTCGCCAAACTTGGGGTAGAGCTCCCACTCTCTCACTCTCTCCACCCTCACCCCTTGGAATCCTCTTATCCGCCCCTGGGGATGGTCTGGTCTTAGGGTGGAAAGTCCGAGTGTCTCTGGAAGAGGCCGTCAGGTTCTCTGTAGCCAAGTATTTCTCTACACGATCCACAAGACCACCGGCCGTCTCTGGGTCTCCATGGCTTACCCACTTTTGGATGGCAGTAGGAAGAGCTTTCAAAAACCGATCCATTACAACACGTTCCACAATCTCTGGTGCGGACAAAGTCTCTGGCTGTAGCCACTTCCTGCTCAGGTGAATGAGATCATACATTTGAGACCTGGGGGGTTTTCCAAGCTGGAAAGTCCAGTTATGCACACGCTGAGCCCGGACAGCCAGGGTGACACCCAGCCTTGCCAATATTTCAGCTTTTAGCATCACATAGTCTTTTGCTTGGTCAGGCTCTAGGTCATAGTAAGCCTTCTGCGATTCACCAGTTAACAGAGGAGCCACCAGTCCAGCCCACTGCTCCTCAGGCCACTTTTCTCTTTCAGCAGTCCTTTCAAATGTGGTCAAAAATACCTCTGGATCATCCTCTCCAGTCATTTTTGTCAATAAACGACTCACCCCAAAGGACGCGGTATTAGTGGGACGGCTTTCCTCACTGGTCTGCGGACGTTGCTGCATTACTGCTTCCATTTGTTGTAGTCTCTGCTCTTGCTTCTGTAACAGGTCTATGAAGCGGGCCTCAGATTGCTGCTGGGCTTGTTGATGAGCTTGCTGCTGGGCTGCAAGGCTCCTTTGCAAACCTGCATTTGTCTGCTGTTGATTGGCATTTGCTAGAGCCAGCTGTTTCAGTATCTCCTCCATGCTGGCTTAAAAAAAACTGCCACTGGTTCTCCACCAACTGTGAGGGGGTTAACTCGGTAGCGGGTGTGTGTGACCCCCTGGTTGGGCTCCCCACACAAAAACAGGGCCAGCAGACGGAGGTTGTGGTTTTCAAAATCAAAAGGTGCGGTTTATTTCTCTATGTACAGTGACAAAAACACAGCAAAGCCAAAAAGAAACAAACAAAATAAATCCTGGTCAGTTTGACCTCTGACTAAACATGCAGGTTTCCTAAACTAACAACTGGGATCAGCCTGGTGCTGTCCTAGTCCCTAAGTCCCTGGTTTAGTAAAAGTCCAAACAAATAGCCACACAGGCTTTGCCTCACCGCACAGGGGTTCACTCTCCCTAGACAGTCCACACAGGTCTGGTTCCAGGCATGAGCTAACATCTAATGAAGCTGGGAGTTCTTATAGAGGCCTAAATGAGCTGACAAGCTTCAGCTGGTCTCATCAACTCCCTGTCTCACGACGCCCAGCACTCTCCCTAGAGGTATGAGTCATTCATGAGCCCACTAGCCTCAGCTGGGCTTCATCAACTCCTTAGTTGTATAAGTCGGCATAAAGCCTGAATCTGGGAGAAATATATCTACCCCCCTGGATGCAACCAGGTGACTTTACCTTCCTGCTGTCACAATATATATATATATATATATATATATATATATATATATATATAGCGGACCACCAAATTTGGGGTAGCTATGCTTGAAATTTAGAGGGTGGCCTGAGCAATAGTTTGGTTCAGGCCTTCTGATTCTTTAAATCTGCTCTGCTTTGGTGCTGCCTGGATGTATAGTTCCCCTTGACCTGTAGGTGGCGTCGTTGCCCAGGTCTCGGGTCGAACCACAGGTGGTATTGTAGCGTGATTGTGTGTCCTCTCCCGGTGCTGTGCTGTGGGCGTTGTCTGCCTGCTGTGCATGCTGGGAGGGGATACATAAGGGGCAGGCGCCATTGGGGAGGAGAGAATTCCAGGGGGACCCCTGGTGGTGGAGTGGCGCCTTTGGCCCTGCTGGCCAGGGGTGCGTGTGTTGATCGAGAAGTCTCGGCACCTTCAGCCTGAGGCTACAACGTTCCAGGAAGGCCCAGTACCTTCAACTGGGTCTACAATCAGACCATCGGAATCCCAGGGTACCCGTGGGAGGGTGGCCCACTCTGAAAGAGAGGAAACCAGGGGAGGACCTGTCCGGAGGATCGGTGAAGGAAGTCACTGTTCCGGGAGAGGCCGGGTTGCCTATCAGAGGGAAGGATTCCGTAAGTCACAAGATAGCTCCTGTAATGTGCCCCATTGGCACTTATGGTCTCTAAAAGTTACAGGCACTAAAGAGTTCTGGATTCAGGAACTAAAGGATTCTGTGGCAGAGGATCTCCTGAACCCGTCCTTGAAGGGGACGAATCTAAAGTAATTGTTTGTGTTTCACTCCGGCTGCTAGAACAGTGAGAGGGGACTATCCGGGTGAGCAAGGCCCACTCAGGCTTGAGTGGCGAGGAATATAGATAGATGTTGTGTGCCTGAACCTAGCTCCCTATTCAACTTACTTTCTCCCTTCAACTTTCCATGGCATGCGCCGTAGGGAACCGGGCAGTGAAGCCGCAAGGCTTCACTTCCTGGTTCCCTCACCGAGGATGGCGGTTGGGGCAGCAGAGTGACGAGCGATGATTGCTCGTCCTCTGCTGCGGACGTCGCTGGACTCCAGGACAGGTAAGTGTTCTAATATTAAAAGTCAGCAGCTGCAGTATTTGTAGCTGCTGGCTTTTAATATTTTTTTTTTCAGCGGAGCTCCGCTTTAATCACATTGGCTGTATGTTCGGGGTTGTTGTCCTGAAGTTGATGATTATTAGTTCCTGATTGTTGATTAATTGTAGTGCTACCCTTGGCTAGGGCTGCTGTTTTAATGTCCTAGGTTCTATTCCCGCTAGTGCAGCAGCCAGGCAAACAGCAACTTCACACCCTGATTGCAGGAACCACAGTCCATAAGGCTTTGCTTTTTCAAGTTTATTACAATATTAACTTAGATGAGGATCATGGAGCTGTGGGACACTCCACATTACTAACAGGAACAATTAGGACATTCTTCCTTGTAGTAGCTCTGCTGAAAAGTCCCTTTAAAAAGAGGGGCATTGACTGGACAGCACTGGTGCACCAAAAGCAATGACCTTGGCCAGGCAAGGCTTGCACTTTGTGCAGTACGGGATAAAAGCGACAGTTACTTAAATTCTTCCCCCCTTTGGGTCAGTACTTACAGTGTTCTTCCAGCTTGGAATGTAACTCTCTTATTACAGAAGACAGGCTCACCCTGTGAACTCCCCAGTTAGGTCTTCAGTGGAGCCCCTCTTTAGTCCCTGAAGTGGTTTGTGACTGAGTAGGCTCTATCAGCATGGCTGGGATCCTGATGAACAGCCTAGACCTTCAGCAAGACAGCAGAAAGGCAGGGAGCTCTCCCTGGCTGGGATCTTCTCCTCCTGGGCAAGAACCCTGGCCTCTGGGCTCCAGACTATTTATATGTAGCGGGGTGTTCAATTTAGGGGAGTGTCTGAGTGGTAGTTAGGCTCAGACACACTATTGTTAGGGTTAATGAACCATTTCTGTGCCATGGGAGATAGTATTGGTGCATAGTTCCCTGGGGCCTACAGGTGGCGCTGTCGCTATAGGTCCGGGTTGAACCACAATACAAGTGTAGAGGGGGTCTAAATCTAGGGGGAGCACCTGGGTGGTAGAATGACCCGGGTTGCACCAATTGTGATAGGGTTCAGACCAATTAAGTCGTGGAGGACTCTGGTGGTGTGTTGTTCCCTTTGACCTGTGGGTGGCGCTGTTGTCCCGGGTCGAGGTAGAACCATTACCGCAGTGCTGCACCTTTTTGTCCTGCTCTGGCAGTAGTACAGCGGGGCGGGGAGACCTGCTGTGTCTGCCGGGGGAGGGCATAAGAGGGGTAGACGCCCTCGCCACGAGGTCTTCGGCGTTGCTGCTATCCCGCACCCAGGCACCTTTGGCCTGGGTGCTGGCGGTCCGGAGTTCCGGCCCAGGTGCCCATGGCCTGGCCGGAACAGTGTTGGAGTCCATCCCAGGCACCTTAAGCCTGGGGTGAGGTACTACATCGGAGGCCTGGGGCTCAGTGATTTCGACTGGGTCCCGCAAGGGCGGATTTGTCCGAGGGTCCCTGAGGTGGATGGGGCTCGTATCTGAGGCGAGGAGGCCGGAGAGGTCACCCTTCTGAAGAGCATGGAGCAGCATCAACCCGGTGACAGAGGGGCCTCTGGTAACTCTTGGAGGGACATCTTCCCCCTGATAGGGGCCACAACGCAACGAAGGTACTCCTGTTCCTGTTCTCTGGGGTCGCTGGTAGAGACCCTGAAGGTTTAAGTTCTTTCACAAGCTAATGGGCTTTAGCAACCGCTGGTGAAACCACAGTGGTTTAGTTTACTTATCAGGACAGTGCCTCGACCTGCTCACCCCACCGTATTGAACTGTTTATTGGGTCTCAACCAGTCGGCTGGAAACGGACTGTTTATTGGAGTGTGTTAATAAACAAGTGTTGGACCTTTATCGGTGTGTGGTACTCTGGTTAATGGGAGCAAAGGGAGGTGTCAGCACAACAGACTTGGATCTTAAAGAAGCACACGGGCCCGAGGAAAACAACAGGTACTGGCCTTCACCTCACCCGCATCAATGGGGAGGACATGGGCCGTAGCGCATCTCACTCTCACATGCAAGATACCCCTAGACCAGAGCTATCGGATAACCGATGCACGAGAGAAGGGAGTGAGGCCGCTACACGTGGGGGCTCGTAAGTCCGGGATCGTGTGTGTTTTGACTATGGAACTGAGAATGTCTGTGTTTGAACTTTGCTGCCCGGAGGAGTTCCAAGTGGGTCGGCCATATTACTGGCCAAAGTGCATCCCTGCTCGAAGTCGTGGACATGACCCTAAGACGGGAAAGGCCCATGCAGAAGAGCGAGAAGAGGGAGAAGTCCAGCCGTGTGACGTACTACATGTGGGGGCTTTTACTGCACTGCGCCATGAGGCACCCCATAACTGTGCAGTTCGTGGGCGGAGGGAGTTGGAAGCCCGCGAAAATGTGCAGGTTGTGGGAGGAGTCTGGCCATATGGGGAGATACACGTGGAGGCTCCGGCGCGTGGTCAGTGCGTGATGGAGCAGCAGATAGTCGGGATGACCTCAAGTTCCCCATGGATTCCGGTTCCCTACCCCACGAAGATGACTGCTTTTGCTGCTCCCCTTACTGACACGGGGATAAAACTTAGGCCCCGAGGGCAGTTGGCTCTGTACACCTGCAGAGACACGGAGGCCCTCGGCGTGATCTGTCCCGGATGCTCGGGACTGGTGGTCAACCTGAAGCCATTCGGGCGATGTGAGGCGTGCAAGGAGTTTCTATTCGAGGTGGAGCCATCCACAGCAAGGCCCCGGGCCCTTCGCCTCAACTGCCTCACAGGTACCGCTACTCCGGAAGGGGAGATCCAGGCCTTTGCGGAGGTCCCCGTACGCACTGACCAGGGCGATGTGACTGCCCAACCAGAGACTGAGAGAGAAAAATCAGAGGATGCTGCTTCGGTTGCCACAAGCTTCCTGCTCCCAACTCCGAAGAGGAAAGTCGGCCTGGTACAGGCCTCCTGTGGTCGTGGTCGAGCTTCACCCCGCTGCTTGCCTGGCCTGGATGGCGCCGGTAGAGAGAAAAGTCCTGGACATCCTGCTTCTTCAAAAGGTCCAGGTGAGCCAGGGGCTGGGACTGTGGTGGTGGTTGGAGGTGTCGGGAGTCCACAGTCGGTGGAGCCCGCAAGGGAGGGTGATTCCGTGTCAACCGGGAATTACCTACCCGCAGAGATGTATGACACTTCCGACCTAGAGTCGCTGTCGGACTGTGGAGATGATGGTGACATTGATGAACTCTTTCACCACAAGGGCTGGAACAAAATGCCACTGCTTGCGCTCCGTGCACCACAAGATCTGCCTATGTCCACAGGAGACAGTACACCCCGGGGGGAAGCCCCGGAGCTCCCAAGGAAGCCTGGTCCTCTGCCTGTCCTTTCCTCAACTGAAGCATCACCCGTTCCGGTAGCAGGAACACAGCGCGCATCACTGCGGGCGCGAGATTCAAACAGGAGGTAGTTAAATTCCCTCGGCATCCAGAAGCCATTGTGCCGCCCGGAGAAGGAGAGCGGGCCACGATGCCACCTTTGGCCTGACTGCAGAGGCTCTTTTGCCAGAGGGTGGCCCGTGAGTATGGATGGGAATATCCATATCTGCCTCGGGACTTACTTTTTGAAGTTGAGGTCTTGCGACCGCGGTGGTATGATGAGTTCGTCTGGGAGAAGCTCAAAGTGCCTCATGCTCGCAGATACTTATCATGCTCACCCTCTGTGTCCAGGAAATTCAAGGACTGTAAAGCGGAGTGGATGTTGGGCCGACATATCCATGCGGACAGGGTGCTTATCTGCAGGAAAGATGGAGAGGACATTGAATACAATGTTGAAACCTTTGACAAGCACTTGAAGCCCCTGTTCTTACCGCATCCTAAGTTCTATTTGTAGGAGAAAAGACTCCTGTATGTTCTCTTGTTGCTGGACTTTCTGGAAGTGTTTTTCCCAGAATACAAGAACTGTGCCCTGTTTTTTTTTTATTTGGGCTTTTCCACTCTTTGGAGAAATGGGAGCTGTTTGTTTTGTTCTCCCTTTTCTTCATGCATTAAAGACAAAGACATTGGGGTAGAATCAGAGTAGGGACACAGTCAGAAGAAGGAGGGTTGTCTGGAAGATTCAACCAAGTGTCATCACCGCGACACTGTCACCAGGTGGCAGTGTTGTGCAACGACTGTTTTTTTTTTTTTACACTTGCACCACCTTACTCATTGGAGCGAATGGGCCTCTCGGCTGATAGACCCATTCATTCCAAGTTACACCAATGTGTTAGGATGCTGTGTTTCTTTTTCCCCTCTGCAGGAGATACATCCGTCAAGGCTGCTGAGTATGGGGTGGTTCTTAGACAGTGATGGGGGGAGGGATTTTAATTATGTACATGTTCAAGTGGTTTTATTGCAAAGTTCTATTATTTTATGTTCCCCTTCCCTTGAGCAGGTCTTGGCACAAATTGGGATTTCAAATTTGAGGGATGGCCTCTGGGGTCTGGCTTATGTTACCGCTCTTTGGGAGACATGGGCCTACACCAGACGCTGGGGACCAGCGTCAAACCACTAGGGGGAGAGTGTAGCGGGGGTCTAAATCTAGGGGGAGCACCTGGGTGGTAGAATGACCCGGGTTGCACCAATTGTGATAGGGTTCAGACCAATTAAGTCGTGGAGGACTCTGGTGGTGTGATGTTCCCTTTGACCTGTGGGTGGCGCTGTTGTCCCGGGTCGAGGTAGAACCATTACCGCAGTGCTGCACCTTTTTGTCCTGCTCTGGCAGTAGTACAGCGGGGCGGGGAGACCTGCTGTGTCTGCCGGGGGAGGGCATAAGAGGGGTAGATGCCCTCGCCACGAGGTCTTCGGCGTTGCTGCTATCCCGCACCCAGGCACCTTTGGCCTGGGTGCTGGCGGCCCGGAGTTCCGGCCCAGGTGCCCATGGCCTGGCTGGAACAGTGTTGGAGTCCATCCCAGGCACCTTAAGCCTGGGGTGAGGTACTACATCGGAGGCCTGGGGCTCAGTGACTTCGACTGGGTCCCACAATGGCGGATTTGTCCGAGGGTCCCTGAGGTGGATGGGGCTCGTATCTGAGGCGAGGAGGCCGGAGAGGTCACCCTTCTGAAGAGCACGGAGCAGCATCAACCCGGTGACAGAGGGGCCTCTGGTAACTCTCTTGGAGGGACATCTTCCCCCTGATAGGGGCCACAACGCAACAAAGGTACTCCTGTTCCTGTTCTCTGGGGTCGCTGGTAGAGACCCTGAAAGTTTAAGTTCTTTCACAAGCTAATGGGCTTTAGCAACCGCTGGTGAAACCACAGTGGTTTAGTTTACTTATCAGGACAGTGCCTCGACCTGCTCACCCCACCGTATTGAACTGTTTATTGGGTCTCAACCAGTCGGCTGGAAACGGACTGTTTATTGGAGTGTGTTAATAAACAAGTGTCGGACCTTTATCGGTGTGTGGTACTCTGGTTAATGGGAGCAAAGGGAGGTGTCAGCACAACAGATTCGGATCTTAAAGAAGCACACGGGCCCGAGGAAAACAACAGGTACTGGCCTTCACCTCACCTGCATCAATGGGGAGGACATGGGCTGCAGCACATCTCACTCTCACATGCAAGATACCCCTAGACCAGAGCTATCGGATAACCGATGCACGAGAGAAGTGAGTGAAAACGCTACACAAGGTTGTGCCTTTTCTTGTCCCCTCTCGGCAGCAGTACGGCGGGGCGAGGAACCTGCTGTGCCTGTCAGGAGAGGGTATAAAAAGGGGCGGCCATCTTCCTGGAGGGGTCCGCGCCCAGGCACCTTCAGCCTGGGTGTGCTTGTGGGTCATCTCCGGGTGCCCTAGGCCCGGAGGCCTGGTTCCTGTTCCATCCCAGACACCTTCAGTCTGGGGTGAGGTACGATTTTGGAGGCCCGGAGTCCAGCACCTTCGGTTGGGTTCCGCCAGGGATCGAGGACTCCCAGGGTGCCGCTTTATGAGGGGACCCGGATCTAGGACGAGGAGGCCAGGGGGGTTACCTGTACCGAAGAGCCAGCGCAGAGTCGTGGTGACGGTGGGGACCTCTGGTAACTCTCCGGAGGGATGTCTTCTCCTTTACATGGGCCAAATACTATTTGAGAAGGAAGTTCACGTTCAAGGTCAGTGGCAGTGGCTTCATAGGGCTGTGCCCTATTCACCTAGTCAGTGGCAGTGACTTTATTCACCCGGTCTGTGGCAGGGACCAACCTCACGGTCTGTGGCAGAGATCCTGCGCCAAAACTGTTTGTGAAACCTAAACAGTCAAAGAGTCTGATTCAAGTTTGTGCCTGGACCTCCTCCCACCTAAGCTGTCCTGTGTCTTGCTCCAACCTGTCTGCTGTTAAAGAGGCATATTTATTATCCGTGTGAAATAAATATAGAAGTTGGACTTTCAGTTGGTGTGGACAGTTACATTACTGGGGAAAACATAAGGACTTACCTCTACCTAAGGTAGAGGTGGCAATCTTCCTTGGGAGGATTCAACTCCAGCCGCAGGCAGGCCCGAAAATCAACACCGCTCAACCTCCTTACTCAGGAGGGTACAGGCTTGTGGTGCGGTGTGCCTCTCCCCTCCCTGCGAGGAGCCAAAACTAACTAAAAGGCAGGCAGGGGGAGAAGTGAGGGCGCTACATATACAATTTACAATCACCAGCTGGTCACACCTCTCCAGGGATTGGCTGGGGCTGCATAAATATTCAGGCTGCCTATCTGACTCTTCCACCCACTATATTCTAGAAAGCTGCAGCCTGCAGAATCCAGAGCAGCCCAATGCAATCAGTTCTGCGCTGCTGATGACAGGAAAGCCAAATACGAAATTTGCAAACAAAGAGAACCAAGCAGCCTAGCAGGAGGGTGCTACAAACCATACACCTAATCCTACAAAATCTATACAAAGTGTGCAAAATGGATGCTGGTTGGAAGCCAAAGGGTAGTCACACCAAATATTGATTTGATTTAGATTTTTCTTCTGTTCGCTCATTTTGCATTTTTTAAATTGATAAAAATAAATAATTAAAATATATATTTTGGATTCTTAGGCCTTATTCACAGCTGATCAATTTGAGCTTAAAGCTAGAAACTCCCAAATTCTCAACATGTATTACATTGGTGAGCTTACACATATGAGTGCTCATACTCCTGTAGCTCGAAGCCTAAGGCTGGGTTCACACATATGTGACTTGGATGCGGCTTTCTCCGCATCCAATTCGCATGACAGGAGAGTGTGATCCGGAGTGGCCGCAGGCCACATTTAAAAAGGGTCCTGTGCATCTTTGGTTTTGATTCAGGTGGGAATTCAGGCAAAATTGCGGACCTCATTCGCACCTGCATCGGTAAACAGGGACGCACCGCACCCCATGCTGTGAACTGCGGCCGCAGCATATGTGAACCCAGCCTAAAGTTCTAAATACTACATGAGCTACATTTGAGGCAGATTTGGGTGATTTTGGCCACAAAGACTCCAATAGGAATGGCTGAAAACGTTGGAATCAAGCGTTTTTGTTCTTCGGGCATATTTCAGGCATTTTGAGCCTGTAAGAAGTGGTCTCCTCCCCCTAGCAAAAGTGACCCAAATTAAAACAAAAAATAATTCTCTTTACCATACTAGATGCCAAATATATATGATTAAATTCTAATATTTTGTGTTAGCTTTAGATTCGTTGGAGTTGATTTACTAAAGGCAAATAGACTTTAAATATAAATTTAAAGATAAATTTTCCAGCAGACCTTAGCGAATGAGGTGAAGCTCTGCTGTCTTCCATCATTCAATCATGTGCAAGAAAAAATGCTGTTTTATGTGATTGGGCATTCTTTGATAAACTGAAATGTCACCACATTCAGTAAGCTCTGGGGAAAATCCCCCTGCAATGGGCAACTTCCATTGCAAAGTAAACAGTTTATTTGCCTTTAGTAAATCAACCCCATTGTTTTTCATTTGATTGAAAAAATAAGTACATTAGCCAGTTAATATACTAAAAGTATAACCATACTATAAAAGAGTGCCCCCTTATATTGGAAGAAATCCGCCCTTAAGATTGTTGGTCAATAGAGAAGTGCCTCCTTATGTTGGTGGTCAGTAATAATGTGCCCTGTTAAACTGGTTTAAATTATAAAGTGGCATTTTACATACAGCGCGCTAATGAGGTGCTACAACCGGGCACAAAGGGGGGCCCAGACAGCAGGGGAATCAGAAGTGGGCAGGACAGGGAGGGGGATCAGTGTGGTGGGTTGGCAATTACAGGGACAATGCCCTGTGTGGCACTCTGCAGCAGCCAAAAGCCAGTTTCTCCCCTTCTCCCTCCCGCTGGCTTTCAGCTGCTGCAGGGAGAGACACACTGTAATCCCCCCCCACCACACGGATCCCCTTCCCTGTCCACATCTGCTTCCCCCTGCTGTGTGCCCCTCTGTGTGCCCGTCTCCCCCCCCCCCACCAACCAACAGCGCTTCCGGCTTCCCCCTTCATGGGAGGATGTTCAGGATGGAGAGCCCATTTACCTTCCTTTTCTGTATGAACACAGTGAATGATCACTACTAATCACCTACTGTGTTTATTCATAACTGAAGCATAGTAAACTGTGTACTATTTTTCAGTTTATAAATGAACAGGAGACTCTGTGTCCTGTTAATTTATCTGCAATACAGCTGAGGAGATGGCAAATGTGTTTCATCAGTCCCTTTCTCTGTCTCAAATATGAAACTTCAGACCCCTGATATCTCACCTAAGACCCCTCCCCAACAGCATTATGAAAAAAATTAAAACAATTATGAAAAAAAAAAAACAACTTGTAAAAATTATAAAAAAAAAAATACAACTAGTGACACCGCCCAATGCCCTACTGACAACATCCACTGATCCTAATAAAAAAATTGCAACAAATAATAAAAAAAATGTCAAGAATAATCAGAAATATATATAAAAAAAAAAATGGGCTCATTCACACATGTTCTCTTGCACATACAATGTAACTGAGTGGCTTGTTTGTGTGGCAGGAGTGGCCTTTTACCCTATGAGGATACAGTGGCTGTATGAACACACCCGCAGATCCTAATTTGATACTGTAAGTGTGCAGATTTCGGTGCGGGCCCCCAAGTACACACTGTCAGTGTTCAGGGGCCATACACCTGCATCCACATGCCTGTCAAATTAGGACCTGCGGCTGTGTTTGTACAGCTGCTGTGTCCCCATAGCATAACATAGGCTGCCTGCGCACAGCAATAGCCACATTAAAAATAAACACTGGCTCACACTCTACAGATCACTGCACCTATGTGAATGAGCCCCAATACCTAATTTACACACAGAACTTTATTAATTAACCCAATACAATTTTATCTTTTAGATTCAGCAGGAATTTAGTAAGTTATGGTATGTTTGTGTTTGCTAATAGTGATTTTAGTGTATTTTTTGTGAAAATATAATTTTGATATTTTTGGGGGAGGTTGTGGTTGCCTTGCCAGGTAAGCTGTATGGAGCCCCGTGATTTTTAACAGCAGCCCTGTTTACATTAGTGCCAGTGGTGCCCTATTTTGTTAATGGGCAGTGGAAGCTAAATAGATAATTGATGTTTGTGAGTTACTTACCTAAGAGAAAAGACATTCCCTATCCTGCACTGCTGGCTCTGCGGAGTGAAGCCACAATCGGAAATATGCAGGGAGCATCAGGCATAAGATCAGTACACTTGATTATGCCCACACTGTACCTCTTCTTTTTTGCCACCCTGCCCTTAGTATACCACTGGGAACAAAAAGTGTAGCGCTAATCAAAATAAAAGAATGCCTGAAAACATTAATTGATATGGTGCTCAAATATCAAATGTGACAAAAGAAAAAAAATTATGAATGAATGAATGTCCACATGAATGCAAATTAAGTGTCCATATGTAGAAGATTCAAAAAGTGCAAAAAAATACACAAATGTCTATCCTTAGAGTGATCAGACTTGAGTATTGACGCAATCCAAGACTTATGCCGCGTACACACGACCGCTTTTCTCGACGAGAAAAACTGCATTTTTTTTTTTCGCCGAGAAAAACGATCGTCTGTGGGCTTTATGTCGTTTTTCTCGTAGAGAAAAACGGCAGAAAAAACGACGAGAAAAATTAGAACATGTTCTAAATTTTCTCATCGTTTTTTCCATCATTTTTTTCCGCGGCAGTTTTCCCATAGGGAGACACTGCCGCGGAGCCCACAGACGGTCGGTTTTCTCGTCAAGAGAAAAAATGACGGGAAAAACGACCGTGTGTAGGGAACCCTTGGAACCGAAGCGGTTCCCTCGTTTTTCCTGTCATTATTCACGGCGTTTTTTTAACCGCCGTGAATAATGATCGTGTGTACGCGGCATTAGTGATAAATTCAAAATTGAAGTGCTGAAAGTTTTGGATTGTGTCAATACTCAAGTCTGATCACTCTAAGGATAGACATTTGTGTATTTTTTTGCACTTTTTGAATCTTCTACATATGGACACTTAATTTGCATTCATGTGGACATTCATTCATTCATCATTTTTTTCTTTTGTCACATTTGATATTTGAGTACCATATCAATTAATGTTTTCAGGCATTCTTTTATTTTGATTAGCGCTACACTTTTTGTTCCCATTTTTCTGCTATTTGTCTTATTGTTGTGTTAGCGGCTTATCTACAGGGCAGCGCGGAATTAGTGTGTATACCATCCTTAGTATACCACTGTCTTAACTAAATATAGAAATTATGTCATACGTTCATTTTATTGCATTTAGTAAACAAAACTATTGTGTTTTTCAGCCTTGGCCTAGTGTTTCCAATCTTGCAAAGGACTTTATAGACCGTTTGCTCAATGTGGACTCCAATGACCGATTAACAGCTAGAGATGCCATACAGCACCCTTGGATCAAAACTATGGCTGCATCTTCTTCCATGAAGAATCTACACAGGTCTATCTCTCAAAACCTGAGAAGAAGAGTCTCCTCACGTTGTCAGAGCTCCAAGTCAGAGCACTCCATGAGATCGGGTCATTCCAACAAGTCTCGGCGTATGAGAGAAATGATGGAACGTAACTTACGTTACCAAGCACACGTTGTGAGCAGTGATGTAATTTAATCAGTTGTCAGTGTTTAGGGCCAATCCTGGTTTTTATCACCCTTCATCCTACACTTCTCATGCACTTTATTATGGAGGTATCTACTCAGTCATTTGTGTCCCCACCTTATCCTTCAAACCTATAAAGTAGGTGTTATGCTTTCCCATCTGATTCACAATTATTTATTTACTCTACATTGTGGAGAATTTATCAAAAGAGCATGACTCCATCATATAACTCTTTGCAACTGGGTGGAACTCAGAATACAAGAGAAGAGATCAGACTTTTGGAGGACTTAAAGTGGATGTAAACCCTCTACACACCCAGTGAAAGTGAACAGCCTCAGATGATACACAGAGATGAAACCAATCTCCCTACATAGGTTTTACATGTATATCTGCTGTCTTCGCATTTATATACTGTTTAGAAAGTTCAGAGCGTGTTAGGAGATTTTCTCTTCCTGGTTAACACAGAGTGTAATGTCTGTGCATACAGCCAAGATAGCTAACATCGCTGATTGGAGGAAAGGCACACACCCACTCTCATCATAGGTGGAGACTCTCAGAGGTGTTTTGTAATAGGACCTGCTCTCTGCTAATCTATTTTAGCAACCTCCCCTGACAGAAGATTCAGGCTGCTTTTGTCTAAAAAGTCTGAGAATTTGTCAGGAGTTATCAGGCTGATAACAGAGTAACAGTTCAGGAGAGAGCTACAGGACTTAGCTCATTGAAGAGAGATAATAAAATACTGCAGATACCGTATATGTGCCCAGCTCAAATTTCATGAATCGAATTTACATCCACTTTAAAGTGGTTGTAAACCCACTTTTTCAACTTGCACCTACAGGTAAGCCTAGATTAAGGCTTACCTGTAGGTGCAAGAAATATCTCCTAAACCTACACGGTTTAGGAGATATTTACTAAAAATGACAGGCGCCGCTGTCTACGGCGCATGCGTGCCGTAGACAATGGCGCATTCATGGGGCTAATCCCATTCACAAAATCGGCTACTTCCCAGCAATCGCTGGGGGTAGCCAATTGTGACGCAGAGTGACGTCTCCGCCGCTCCGGCCAATCACAGCGCTGGAGCGGCGCTGTGATTGGCTGGTGCGGCGATACCCGGAAGTAACCTTCCGGCTATCGCTGCAGCAATGGATGCGGCTGAAGAGGGAGACGAGGACGGCTTCGGGGGCCCCGATCTAAGGTAAGTCATGCATAATGAGCTATTATGCTAGTCATATTAGCTCATTATGCCTTTCACTTACAGGTGGTTATGGAAAAAAAAAAATATAGGGTTTACAACCACTTTAAGAGATCTAAAAAGCCAGAAGGCCACAATCTTCCCAACAACCACACAAAACTGAAATGTAACTTTTGAGTAGAGCTGGCCTTGAATATTGAAAGATATTTTAATGGATATATCTAGTTTACTTTCCACAGTCGGCTGATGTCTTAATGCATCTCAAGTCTCAAACAGAACTGGAACAGATTTATAAAAATGTACATAAGGAAACTAGGTGTACTGTTGCATAGCAACCAATAAGATTCCAGTTCATTTCATCCTCCAAGTAAAGCATGTTTGAACTCTGTTTGCAAAGGGCTACACGGAAACATTCTTTAACCTACCATATGTGACAGCATAAATGTTACATGAACGGCTATTTTTCAAGCAGACTTTGAAGCTTGATTTACAGTACCTTGAAAAAGTATTCATACCCCTTGCAATTTTCCACATTTTGTCATGTTACAACCAAAAACTTAAATGTATTTTATTGGGATTTTATGTGATAGACCAAGTGGTAGGAAAATGATAAACAGTTTTCAAAATGTTTTACAAATAAATATGTGAAAAGTGTGGCATGCATTTTTATTCAGCCCCCCTGAGTCAATACTTTGTAGAACCGCCTTTCACTGCAATTACAGCTGCAAGTCTTTTTGGGGATGCCTCTACCAGCTTTGCACATCTAGAGAGTGACATATTTGCCCATTCTTCTTTGCAAAATAGCTCAAGCTCTGTCAGATTGGCTAGAGAGCATCTGTGAACAGCAATTTTCAAAGCTTGACACATATTCTTAACCACTTAAGGACCGCCGCCTGAACATATACGTCAGCAGAGCGGCACGGCTGGGCATAAGCACATACAGGTACGTTGCCCTTTAAGAGCTCAGCTGTGGGTCGCACGCACGCTCGCGATCCGGTCTGGAGCTCCGTGACTACGCCCGCGGGACCCGATCGCCGCCGGTGTCCCGCGATCGGGTCACAGAGCTGAAGAACGGGGAGAGGTAAGTGTAAACAAACCTTTCCCCGTTCTACCTAGTGAGAGTGTCACTGATCGTCTGTTCCCTGTCATAGGGAACAACGATCAGTGACGTCACACGCCAAGCCACGCCCCTACACAGTAAGAATCACTCATTAGGTCACACTTAAGCCCTTCAGTGCCCCCTACAGGTTAACCCCTTCACTGCCAGTGTCATTTTCACAGTAATCAGTGCATTTTTATAGCACTGATCGCTGTAAAAATGACAATGGTCCCAAAAATGTGTCAAAAGTGGCCGATGTGTCAGCCATAATGTTGCAGTCACGATAAAAATCGATGATCGCCGCCATTACTAGTAAGAAAAAAAAATATTAATAAAAATGCCATAAAACTATCCCCTATTTTGTAGACGCTATAACTTTTGCGCAGACCAATCAATAAACGCCTATTGCGATTTTTTTACCAAAAATATGTAGAAGAATACATATCGGCCTAAACTGAGGAAAAAATATGTTTTTTATATATTTTTGGGGGGTATTTATTATAGCAAAAAGTAAAAAATATAGAATTTTTTTCAAAATTGGCGCTCTATTTTTGTTTATAGCGCAAAAAATAAAAACCGCAGAGGTGACCAAATTCCACCAAAAGAAAGCTGTATTTGTGGGAAAAAAAGGACGTCAATTTTGTTTGGGAGCCACGTCGCACGACCGCGCAATTGTCAGTTAAAGCGACGCAGTGCTGAATCGCAAAAAGGGGCCTGGTCCTTTAGCAACAAAATGGTCCGGGACTGAAGTTGTTAATTGGATTTAGGTCTGGACTTTGACTGAGCCATTCTAACACATAAATATGCTTTGGTCTAAACCATTCCATTGTAGCTCTGGCTGTATGTTTAGGGTCATTGTCCTGCTAGAAGGTGAACCTCTGCCCTGTCTCAAGTCTTTTGCAGACTCTAACGGGTTTTCTTCTAAGAGTGCCTGTATGTGGCTCCATCCATCTTCCCATCAACTCGGACCAGCGTCCCTGTACCTGCTGAAGAAAAGCATCCACACAACATGATGCTGCCACCACCATGTTTCATGGTGGGTATGGTGTGTTTTTAGGCCAAAACGCTTAATTTTGGTCTTATCTGATTAGAGCACCTTCTTCCACATGTTTGCTGTGTCCCCCACATGGCTTCTCACAAACTGCAAACTGGACTTCTTATGGCTTTCTTTCAACAATTGCTTTCTTCTTGCCATTCTTCCATAAAGGCCGGTTTAGAGGAGTGCACAACTAATAGTTGTCCTGTGGACAGATTCTCCCACCTGAGCTGTGGTTCTCTGCAGATCCTCCAGAGTTACCATGGGTCTCTTGGCTGCTTCTCTGATAAATGTTCTCCTTGCCAGGCCCGTCAGTTTAGGTGGACGGCCATGTCTTGGTAGGTTTGCAGTTGTGGCATACCCTTTCCATTTTCGGATGATGGATTGAACAGTGCTCTGTAAGATGTTCAAAGCTTGGGATATTTTTTTTAGAACCTAACCCTGCTTTAAACGTCTCCACAACTTTATTCTTGACCTCTCTGGTGTGTTCCTTGGCCTTCACTACATTTTAGTTAGAGGTATCAAAGTAAAGGATACTGACTACAAATACGCGCCACACTTTTCACATATTTACTTGTAAAAAAAAAAGAAAAAACTTTTTTTAATTTTCCTTCCCCTTCACAATTATGTGCCACTTTGTGTTGGTTTATGTCATAAAATCCCAATAAAATACATTACGTTTTTGGTTGTAACATGACAAAATGTGGACCATTTCAAGGGGTATGAATACTTTTTCAAGGCACTGTACCTGTGCAGAAGTACGGCTGCTTCAATTGTGTATAATGCTGCACCACAAGGGTTGCAAACCTTCTAGAAATGTATGTGCTGTCTTTAAATGTGCAGCCTTATTAAAAGTTTTCTGAGTCCTTAAAAAACACTAACATCATTTTAGCGAGTCATAATGTTTTTTTGATAACAGAGGTAAAGTCTCTACATGTCAGAGAACTCTCTCACGGTGTCATATCAAGCTGCCTGAACCTTTCTTCTGTTACACACATTATTTGAATCCCCCATTTAGACTGCCACTGTGTTCACACTTCCTCCATGTTCTTAAGTTAAAAGGGACTTGCCTCCCTATACATTTATGCTGCGTACACACGATCGATTTTTTCGACGGTGAAAACACCGTCGAGAAAATCGACGTGAAAAACGAGGAACAGCTTGTTCCCCTACACACGGCCGTTTTAAATGACATTTTCTTTCTTGGTCGAAAAAAGCGACTGTGTGTAGGCTCCCCGGCAGTGTTTCCCAATGGGAAAACTGCTGCGGAAAAAAATGACGGGAATCACGACGAGAAAAATTAGAGCATGTTCTAATTTTTCTCGTCGTGATTAATGCCGTTTTTCCTGTCGGGAAAAATGACAAAAAGCCCACAGACGATCGTTTTTCTCGTCCAAAATATTTTTTTTTATTTTTCCCGACGGGAAAAATTATCGCGTGTACGCGGCATTAGAGCCAGGTTGTCTCATGAGAACTCTCTCAACTTGGCATAGGTACTGGCTGACTGAAGTGGGGGTACCATGGTAGGACTTTGTGTGGTGTATAGATTATTAATTTTTACTCATTCATGTATGCTTTGTATTTAGTTAAATGCAGTTTTGTAGATGCTAAATTAACTTTTGCTTATTCAACAGGGAAAATTAAATATAAAAGTTCCACTTGTCTTCTTTTTTATTTGCATTTCCTAAAATACCAATAGGCATGAGATTTTGGGGCCCCACAAATAGTCCTCCAGATCATGCAGGGGCTGCGAAGTTCAATAATATGCCCAACCTTGACTATCAACACAGGGAAGCTACTGCTACAACTTTGACATATAAACTATTCTAGTATAGGGGAGAACTACACAGTCTCAAATCACTCCTAAGCGTTTTTAGTGCGTTTTTCAATTAGCAGATATTCACTACATTCCATTTAACATGGTTTCCTATGGTACACATTCACATCTATAGTGTTTTGTAGCCGGTGCATTTTTGGAAAGGGTCGAGGACTTTTTGTCCCGCATTTTGTGTGTAATGGTCTTCAATGGGGTCACACCAGAAATGCAAGTGTTGTGTTTGTGATGCAATTTTTGATATGTTTTGCGCTTTGTGTTGCTTTTTCCCTTTAAAAACACTGTATATAGCTGGTTGATAGGGCCTGGCATGATGATGACACATCCTTAATAACCGATGAGTCATCAGCTGTCAGCTGAATGTAAAAAAAGGAATTGCCGTAAAAAAAAAAAACGTAAAAAAAAACGGCGTGGGGTCTCCACCAGGTCCATACCAGTCTTCTCTGGGACAAGGTGCTTTGGGGTGAGGGGGCTGAGCCCTCCTGCCCCAAAGCACCCCCCCTATTTTGAGGGCATGCGGTCTGGTATGGTTCAGGAGGGGGGGGGGGGCGCTCACTTGTCCCTTTCCTTTCCTAACACGCTAGGCTGTATGCTCGGATAAGGGTCTGATATGAATTTTGTGGGGGACCCCACGCCATTAAAAAAAAAATGTTGGCATGGGTGGGGGGGGGGCTGCCCCCTCCGAATCCATACCAGACCCCAAGGTATGGACCTGAGGGGGACGCCGTTTTTTCCACAGTTTTTTTTTGCCAGCAATCTTTTTTACATTCAGCTGTTAGCGGTTGTTAAGGACATATCGGACGCTTCTTAGCAACTAGTTATATACAGTATGTTTACATTGTGTTTAACCACTTTCCTACTGTGCACGAAAACCCCCTTCCTGCCCAAGCCATTTTTCAGCTTGCAGCGCTGTCACACTTTGAATGACAATTGCGCGGTCATGCGACGTGGCTTCCGAACGAAATTTGCGTCCTTTTTTTCCCACAAATAGAGCATTCTTTTGGTGGTATTTGATCACCTCTGCGGTTTTTATTTTTTGCGCTATAAACAAAAGAGCGTCCAGTTTGGAAAAAAAACACAATTTTTTACTTTTTGCTATAATAAATACCCATTTTATTTTCCAAATAAAATTTTCCTCAGTTTAGGCCGATACGTATTCTTCTACATATATTTGGTAAAAAATAAATAAATCGCAATAAGCGCGTATTGATTGGTTTGCGCAAAAGTTATAGCGCCTACAAAATAGGGGATAGAATTATAGCATTTTTATACCATTCACATTTATACAGCGATCCCTGCTATAAAAATGCATTGATTACTGTATAAATGTGACTGGCAGGGAAGGGGTTAACCACTAGGGGGCGGGAAGGGGTTAAATATGTTCCCTCAATGTGTTCTAACTGTGGGGGGAGGTGACTGACTGGGGGAGGTGACCGATGGTTGTCCCTATGTACAAGGGACACAGCATCGGTCCCCTCTCCCTCACAGGACGTGGATCTCTGTGTTTACACACAGAGATCCACTTTCCTGCTCGTTTCCCGGGCAATCGCGGGTGCCCGGCGGCAATCGCGGCCGCCGGGCACGCGCACCCGGGCCTTGGGAACGCGGCTGGCGCGCGTGCGCCCCCTAGCTAGTTTTAAAGGCAGGACGTCATATGACGTCCTGTCAGAACGAGAGTGTCCTCCGCCCGCCGTCAAGTGGTTAAAGAGAAGAAAAAAATAAGTAAATGCAAAATGCATAAAAACTGCATGCAAAAACGCATAAATAGCAAGGCTTTAAAAACACAAAATGCACCGCAAAATGTGCCAGAAAAAAATGCATCAAACGCGGCGCGCATAGATGTGAACCTAGACTAAGAAGACATGTGACCACTCAATGAAGTTGGACAAGAAGTAATTAAAACCTTAAACTCTGTAAGGGGTTCTTTACTGATAGAGCGGTAGAGCCCCATGTACACGGGACGCTGTTAAACGTGCGTTAAGAGGCAGTTGGACACTTTTTTCAACTGCCTCTGAACACATTCAATGTTATCCTATGTGTCCATGCACACTGTCTCGTTTATTGCCGTTTTTAGGCAGTTGCGTTTAACAGCGTTTCTTTGAAAGCAAAAAAATGGGTTCAGACGCACAAGATTTCCACGTTTCAGACGCCAAACACGGCTAAACGTGGCTAAATGCGGTACCAGCATTTTGCCGCATTTTCGTTTATAAGCTTTTTTAAAGGTGTTTTTTTTACATTAAAAATCAAAAGAATTATGGCAAATGATAAACATAAAAAAAAAAAAAAAAAAATTGTAATTGCTTGCAATAATTCATAGACCATTTATATACCCTAATGAGCCCTTGATCCAATCCAATACACCACTAGCATTGCTGTTATCCAAAGTATAATTGGAATTTGATGTTGCCAGGTGACGTGGCAGGTGACATGGCAGGTGGACAATCCACAACTTGTGGCAGGTGACGGGCCATGTGATGTGGCAGGTGACGTGGCAAGAGGACAATTCACAACTTGTGGCAGGTGATGTGGCCAGGTGAGGTGGCAAGTGGACAATGCACAACTTGTGGCAGGTGACATGGCAAGTGGACAATCCACAACTTGTGGCAGGTGACGTGGCCAGGTGACGTGGCAAGTGGTCAATCCACAACTTGTGGCAGGTGACGTGGCCAGGTGACGTGGAAAGTGGACAATCCACAACTTGTGGCAGGTGACGTGGCAAGTGGACAATCCGCAACGTGTGGCAAGTGACAATCTGTAGCTTGTGGCAGGTGACACTCTAAATACAAGTACACTGCTGCTCTCTTAGCTGCTGCTACTCACTCTGGTCTCACAAAATGGCTGAAATAGTTAAATAATACTGTTTTTTGAGCTTGGGGAGGGTCTTATGATGTTATCTTAACTAAACGCTTCTAAACGCAAACGCGGTAAAACACTGCTAAACGCGGCATGCAAATGCGTCTGAATGGGCGTTTTAAACGCCGGTTTCAAGGTGTCAAAAAAAAAACGTTCAGAGGACTTTGCCTCAACGTCCCATGTACATGGGGCCTAAGGATGTGGAACTCCCTTCCACAATTGGTGGTGTCAGCTGGGAGTGTCGATAATTGAAAAAAATCTTAGATGGACATCCCAGCAAGCACAATATACAGGAATATGGGAAATAGTGGTGACATAAATACACCCTCACCCACACCCACACCCACAAAGGTTTAACTGGATGGAGTGGTGCCTTCATTCAACTTACCAACTATGTAACATTTTAACATCCAAGAACTGGATAATTGCAAGCCCCATGTCTGGTTCACCAAAACCCAGTCCATCAAAGAATGCCAACATTACCATAAAGCCAACATTCTTTGTGTATACAGTATACTATATATACAGTGTATATATATATACATATATATATATATATTGTGACAGCAGGAAGGTAAAGTCACCTGGTTGCATCCAGGGGGGTAGATATATTTCGCCCAGATTCAGGCTTTACGCCGATTTGTACAACTAGGTGGAGAGTTGTATAAGGCTAGTGTGCTCATGGATGACTCATACCTCTAGGGAGAGGGCTGGGCGTCGTGCAGACAGGGAGTTGATGAGACCAGCTGAACCTTGTCAGCTCATTTAGGCCTCTATAAGAAACTCCCAGATTCATTAGATGTTAGCTCATGCCTGGAACCAGACCTGTGTGGACTGTCTAGGGAGAGTGAACCCCTGTGCGGTGAGGCAAAGCCTGTGTGGCTATTTGTTTGGACTTTTACTAAACCAGGGACTTAGGGACTAGGACAGCACTAGGCTGATCCCAGTTGTTAGTTTAGGAAACCTGCATGTTTAGTCAGAGGTCAAACTGACCAGGATTTATTTTGTTTGTTTCTTTTTGGCTTTGCTGTGTTTTTGTCACTGTACATAGAGAAATAAACCGCACCTTTTGATTTTGAAAACCACAACCTCCGTCTGCTGGCCCTGTTTTTGTGTGGGGAGCCCAACCAGGGGGTCACACACACCCGCTACCGAGTTAACCCCCTCACAGTTGGTGGAGAACCAGTGGCAGTTTTTTTAAGCCAGCATGGAGGAGATACTGAAACAGCTGGCTCTAGCAAATGCCAATCAACAGCAGACAAATGCAGGTTTGCAAAGGAGCCTTGCAGCCCAGCAGCAAGCTCATCAACAAGCCCAGCAGCAATCTGAGGCCCGCTTCATAGACCTGTTACAGAAGCAAGAGCAGAGACTACAACAAATGGAAGCAGTAATGCAGCAACGTCCGCAGACCAGTGAGGAAAGCCGTCCCACTAATACCGCGTCCTTTGGGGTGAGTCGTTTATTGACAAAAATGACTGGAGAGGATGATCCAGAAGTATTTTTGACCACATTTGAAAGGACTGCTGAAAGAGAAAAGTGGCCTGAGGAGCAGTGGGCTGGACTGGTGGCTCCTCTGTTAACTGGTGAATCGCAGAAGGCTTACTATGACCTAGAGCCTGACCAAGCAAAAGACTATGTGATGCTAAAAGCTGAAATATTGGCAAGGCTGGGTGTCACCCTGGCTGTCCGGGCTCAGCGTGTGCATAACTGGACTTTCCAGCTTGGAAAACCCCCCAGGTCTCAAATGTATGATCTCATTCACCTGAGCAGGAAGTGGCTACAGCCAGAGACTTTGTCCGCACCGGAGATTGTGGAACGTGTTGTGATGGATCGTTTCTTGAGAGCTCTTCCTACCGCCATTCAAAAGTGGGTAAGCCACGGAGACCCAGAAACGGCCGGTAAACTTGTGGATCGTGTAGAGAGATACTTGGCTACAGAGAACCTGACGGCCTCTTCCAGAGACTCTCGGACTTTCCACCCTAAGACCAGACCATCCCCAGGGGCGGATAAGAGGATTCCAAGGGGTGAGGGTGGAGAGAGTGAGAGGGTGGGAGCTCTACCCCAAGTTTGGCGAGAACAGCCTGGGAAATCAGCGGCTCAAGAGGCCGCAAGAAGGATCGTTTGCTACCGCTGCCGGCAAGCGGGACATATTGCAGCCAATTGCCCGGTTGTGGAGGAACCCATGCAGTGTGACTTTCTGACGGGCAGACGTCAGTCGCTGTGTGCGACAGTCGCATGCACTGCCATTCGAGGAACTGAGAAACATTTATGCAAAATGTGTGTTAATGGTAGAAATGTTGTGGTATTGTTGGATTCAGGTAGCCTTGTGACCCTGATAAAGGCTGAGTTAGTTAAAACAGAGGTCTCTGGGAATAGCAAGGTAGCTGTTATTTGTGTGCATGGGGACACCCGAGAGTATCCAGTGACTACAGTGTGTTTCGAGACCCCCAAAGGTACCCTCTCTCATCCAGTGGGCTTAGTATCTCAGTTACCGCATGACGCCATTGTGGGAAGGGATTTTCCGAAGTTCTGGGAACTGTGGGATGATCCTGAGCCCCCCACTGGTGCCCCTATGTACCAGGAATGTGATAGCCAGAACTCCTCTGAGAGTGGTGAGGACTCTCCAGAATTTCCCTTGTCAGTATTGGCAGGGGAGACTCAAGAAACTGGAGAGGAGCCCACCTCCTCAGACGAAAACCTACCGTCTGTGGAGTTTTCTGATCTGGAGGTTCACAGGGAAAATTTTGCCACAGAACAGTTAAAAGACCCCGCCCTAATAAAGGCACGGGAAAACGTAGTGGAAATAGATGGCGAGTTAGTGAACCCAGATAATACCTGCACTTACCCATACTTCAGCGTAGAGAAGGACCTACTGTATCGGGTGGCAAAAAGGGCAGAAGAAACCGTTGAGCAGCTGGTGGTGCCCAAACCTTACAGGAAGTTGGTGTTGGAGTTGGCCCATGGGCACATTCTTGGAGGTCATCTGGGGACAGAGAAAACCCGAGAGAGGGTATTACAGAGATTCTATTGGCCTGGGGTGATGAAGGACATAGAAAATTATTGTTCCTCCTGCCCTGTGTGTCAGAGGTCGGCCCCGATGCCACATTTCCGTAGCCCGCTGGTCCCTCTACCCATCATTGAGGTCCCGTTTGAGAGAATCGCAATGGATTTGGTAGGTCCTATAATCAAGTCCGCTAGGGGGCACCAGTACATATTGGTTATAATGGACTATGCCACCCGTTATCCAGAAGCGATCCCTCTCAGAAATACCTCGGCCAAAACCATAGCCAAAGAGCTATCTCTTGTTTTTAGCCGGGTGGGTATTTGTAAAGAACTGCTTACGGACCAAGGTACACCCTTTATGTCCCGGGTTATGAAAGAGCTGTGTAAATTGTTCAAAGTGACGCAATTGCGTACATCTGTGTATCACCCCCAAACCGATGGGCTGGTTGAAAGATTCAACAAAACCCTAAAACAAATGTTGAAGAAAGTGGTGGATAGAGATGGAAAGGATTGGGACTGTCTACTTCCTTATTTGATGTTTGCTATTAGGGAGGTGCCCCAATCCTCTACGGGATTCTCCCCCTTTGAGTTACTGTATGGGAGACACCCAAGAGGGCTGTTGGATATTGCCAAGGAAACTTGGGAAAGTGAGAGTTCTCCCCACAGGAGTGTGATTGAGCATGTCGCCCTGATGCAAGATCGAATTGCACAGGTAATGCCCATCGTGAAGGAACATTTGGCCCAAGCGCAGTTGGCACAGCAGAGAGTGTACAACCGTGGAGCAAAGACCCGTACCTTTTCCCCGGGGGATAGGATATTGGTACTTGTCCCTACGGTTGAAAGTAAATTCCTTGCCAAATGGCAAGGCCCCTACGAGATAATGGAAAAAGTGAGCGAAGTGAATTACAAGGTCAGACAACCAGGAAGGCGAAAGCCCGAACAGATATATCACGTTAATCTGTTGAAAGCCTGGAGGGATAGAGAGTCCCTAGTCGCAGAAACTTGGTCACCAGCTCAAACTGGTTGCGTGATTCCGGAGGTTGGAATAGCAGCCACCTTGTCACAACCCCAACAACAGGAGGTTAAGGAGTTTGTGCTTCGCAACAAGGAGGTGTTCTCTGAGCTGCCGGGACAAACATCTGGGGTAGAGCATGATATTATTACCCCGCCCGGTGAAAGGGTGAAGTTAAAACCCTATCGGATCCCAGAGGCCCGACGGGAGGCAATACGGGAGGAAGTACAGAAAATGCTGAACTTAGGGGTGATAGAGGAGTCCCAAAGTGATTGGTCTAGTCCCATTGTGTTGGTGCCTAAACCGGATGGGAGCTGGCGATTTTGTAACGATTTTCGTCAGTTGAACAAAGTTACAAAATTTGACACCTACCCCATGCCACGTATAGATGAGTTGATCGACCGGCTGGGAACAGCCCGATACATGACGACTCTTGACCTCACAAAAGGGTATTGGCAAATTCCCCTGGCCAAGTCGGCCAAAGAGAAAACCGCATTTGTAACCCCAGACGGGGCGTTCCAATATAAGAGAATGCCGTTCGGGTTACAGAATGCGCCGGCCACATTCCAGCGGAAAATGGACCAGATGCTGAGGCCCCATCGGAAGTATGCTGCGGCTTACCTGGATGACGTAATTGTCCATAGCACAGATTGGGCCTCACATCTGCCAAAAGTGCAAGCAGTCCTGGACTCTGTTCGGGAAGCGGGGTTTACGGCTAACCCCAAGAAGTGTACCATTGGGCAGGAGGAGGCCAAATATCTTGGGTACACCATTGGCAGGGGAGTAATAAAACCCCAACTCAACAAAGTCGAGGCCATCCAGAGTTGGCCACGTCCCAACAGCAAGAAGCAGGTACGAGCCTTTCTGGGAATCGCGGGTTATTATCGGCGCTTCATTCCCCACTTTGCTTCTAAGGCTGTGCCCCTAACCAACCTGACGAAAGGGAAAGGGTCGGTCATGATTAAATGGACCCCCGAGGCTGAGGCAGCATTCCAATTCTTGAAACAAGCCTTATGTAGCCAGCCAGTGTTGTACTCACCCGACTTCTCTAAAGACTTTGTCGTACAAAGTGATGCGTCAGATGTGGGGTTAGGAGCAGTATTGTCCCAGGTCTGGAACGGGGAAGAGCACCCAGTCATTTACCTCAGCAGGAAGTTGAAGTCCCATGAGGTAAATTACGCCACGGTTGAAAAGGAGTGTTTAGCGGTGAAGTGGGCTCTAGATTCCCTTCGGTACTATCTGCTAGGTAGGCACTTTGACATGGTTACGGATCACGCTCCGTTAAAGTGGATGGCTCAAAACAAGGAAACAAATAGAAGAGTGAATAGGTGGTTCCTGGCCCTCCAGGAATTCAACTTCACAGTAAAGCATCGCCCTGGCGTTCAAATGGGGAATGTGGATGCTTTGTCTCGAGTACATGAATGCCTGATTGCTGGTGTTCCAACCCCGAGGTTAAAACAAGAGGGGGGGGTATGTGACAGCAGGAAGGTAAAGTCACCTGGTTGCATCCAGGGGGGTAGATATATTTCGCCCAGATTCAGGCTTTACGCCGATTTGTACAACTAGGTGGAGAGTTGTATAAGGCTAGTGTGCTCATGGATGACTCATACCTCTAGGGAGAGGGCTGGGCGTCGTGCAGACAGGGAGTTGATGAGACCAGCTGAACCTTGTCAGCTCATTTAGGCCTCTATAAGAAACTCCCAGATTCATTAGATGTTAGCTCATGCCTGGAACCAGACCTGTGTGGACTGTCTAGGGAGAGTGAACCCCTGTGCGGTGAGGCAAAGCCTGTGTGGCTATTTGTTTGGACTTTTACTAAACCAGGGACTTAGGGACTAGGACAGCACTAGGCTGATCCCAGTTGTTAGTTTAGGAAACCTGCATGTTTAGTCAGAGGTCAAACTGACCAGGATTTATTTTGTTTGTTTCTTTTTGGCTTTGCTGTGTTTTTGTCACTGTACATAGAGAAATAAACCGCACCTTTTGATTTTGAAAACCACAACCTCCGTCTGCTGGCCCTGTTTTTGTGTGGGGAGCCCAACCAGGGGGTCACACACACCCGCTACCGAGTTAACCCCCTCACAATATATATATATATTGTGAGGGGGTTAGCTTGGCAGCGGGTGTGTGTGACCCCCGGGATGGGCTCCCCACACAAAACAGGCCCAGCAAACGGAGGTTGTGGTTTTCAAAATCAAAAAGGTGCGGTTTATTTTCTATTTACAGTGACAAAACACAGCAAAGCAAAAGAAACATAAACAAAATAAATCCTGGTCAAGTTGACCTCTGACTAAACATACAGGTTTCCTAACTAACAACTGGGATCAGCCTAGTGCTGTCCTAGTCCCTAAGTCCCTGGTTTTAAATGTCCAAGCAAATAGCCACACAGGCTTTGTCTCACCGCACAGGGGTTCACTCTCCCTAGACAGTCCACACAGGTCTGGGTCCAGGCATGAGCTAACATCTAATGAAGCTGGGAGTTCTTATAGAGGCCTAAATGAGCTGACAAGCTTCAGCTGGTCTCATCAACTCCCTGTCTGCACGACGCCCCACACTTTCCCTAGAGGTATGAGTCATCCATGAGCCCACTAGCCTTATACAACTCTCCACCTAGTTGTATAAGTCGGCGTAAAGCCTGAATCTGGGCGAAATATATCTACCCCCCTGGATGCAACCAGGTGACTTTACCTTCCTGCTGTCACAATATATATATATATATATATACATACACACACACACTGTATTTATGGTCGTGGCCCTCTGACCGAGAGAGATGTGGATCACATAAACATGCCACAAGACTTACAACATAAATAGACCTGAAGTGTGCCTTGGTGGTCTGGTCGGTAATATGCCAAGAAAAGGGGGCATACCCAAGGTAAGTAATGGGTAGTTAAATGAAGAAGGATATGCTGAAAAGTGCCCTGAAAAAGGGAAGGGCGGGAGGGTATCCAATGCGATTGAATGCGCAGACTCACGAACATCAGGTGAGCTGAGAAGAGTCGGCCCAGTGACGTGTAGTATCGCGCACTGAACCGACAAAGAGCATGGGCGAGTGGGCTGCTTAAATACCCTCCGAGCTCCTCCCATAAATTCAGGCCACCATACTGGCCTTCTTATTTATGGTCGTGGCCCTCTGACCGAGAGAGATGTGGATCACATAAACACGCCACAAGACTTACAACATAAATAGACCTGAAGTGTGCCTTGATGGTCTGGCCGGTATGCCAAGAAAAGGGGGCAAAAGACTCAGATAGGGGAATAACTCTTAATTGATTCTTGTTGTTATTGAGCCAGCTTGGTGAAGGCTTGTGCCATTTCTTCCTGAGGATTTGGGATGTATGTGGCAAAACAAGCGGACTTCCATCGGCCTAGTTTCTTGATTACGTGGTCTGGTACTCCCTGTTGGGAGGCAGCTGAGGCTGCTCTAATTCGGAAGGAATGTCCAGAGAACTGACTGGGGTTTGAAGCCCAAGTTGCTTAGGAGGATTCTGACATGCTTGACAAAACTGGCTGCCACTCAGGGGGCTGGTTAGAAAGAGTAGCAATGAGCTACCATCAGATTGGCTGGGTAGATGGGACAGTAGTCGGTCGAGCACCATCACTGGGCGTCAGGCGTTGCTAGTCTGAAACGGGTTGATGTCAACCCCGGGGCCGGTTTGTTGCGTTTGCAGACTGTGAGAGTGTAGTGGTTCGAAAGTGAGTCGGGTGGCGTCGGAGCAGTGTCTGACTGCCGGAGCCGCTGACGGTAAATTCACTAGGTCGTAGGGAACCGTAGAAGGCCTGGTAGATGGCTGTTTGGATGACTAGGCTGGGCAAACCCCCAAACGGAGAACGAGTAAGGATTTCAGACATATCCCTAAAGAGGGCACTCTTGAAAGGCAGGCGTTTGCCACCGACTACGGGTTGGTGCTTCTGTATGCCCTGTAGGAGGGACTTGACTGTATGGGCCGAGAATACTGACGGTTTACTGGGGTCCTGCAAGGACAGGAAATGCTGGACGCCGTCTAGGTATAGCGTGATAGTATTGTGAGAAAGGGCCAGCTGCGTGTGGCAATGCGATATGAAGGCTAGGATGTGTCTAACGTCGCCAATCGCTGGTCTGGGGAAAGAGGCCAAAAATTAGCGGTTTGTGTTCCAAGCAGTGCGATAGGCCTTCAGTGTGTTGCGTGCCAAGGAGTGGTTAATAAGCTGGGTTGTGTTGGCGAGATGCGACTTTAGTCCATCGTCAGCACGACCAGGGTGGGACAGGAATAGTTGTTGGGTCGGCTCCAGGCTCTTGTTGGAAACCAAATTAAGGTTGAAAAGGGACAGCGCATCAGCTACGATTTTGCATTTGCCTGGAATATGTCTACAGAAGATATTAAACTGGTGACGGAGTGACAGCTGCGCGAGCCTGCGCAGGAAGGACATGATGGGGGAGTGACTTAGATCTACCTTTATTGATGATGTCGGCTGTAGCCTGATTGTCCGTGGTGAAGAACGCTGTCTGTCCTGTTCAAGTGTGACCCCAGATCTGGGCAGCTGCCACGATGGGATACAGCTCGAAAGAGTGATGAATACTGGGCAAAGCAGAAATTTAAGAGAATTTCTGGGGCCAAGGTTCGGCGAACCAGTGGCGACAGGGAAATGGCCGTGAAGCACGTGGAGGCTGCAGCATCAGTGACCACCCGTGGTAGTTTGGCTGACACTGCCGGGATGAACATAGAAATGCCGTTCCGGCAGGTGAGGAACTTGTCCCACATAGCTAAGTCTGCTACTGCTGCTTGGACTAGTTTGAGATATTGGTCTGGATCTTTCACTGGTGTGAGAAAATCAAGACAATACGCAGATACTTAACAAGACAATACACGTGCACTCGCTGACCAACGTGCACTCGCTGACCAACGTGCACTCGCAGACCAACATGCACTCGCTGACCAACATGCACTCGCAGACCAACATGCACTCGCAGACCAACATGCACTCGCAGACCAACGTGCACTCGCAGACCAACGTGCACTAGCTGACCAACGTGCACTAGCTGACCAACGTGCACTCGCAGATCAACGTGCACTCGCAGATCAACGTGCACTCGCAGATCAACGTGCACTCGCTGGTGCTGGATGGAATCCTGAACTAACCTCAGGGAAAAAGACAGCGAAAAGATGAGTGGCCCGTGTGCCACTGAAGATGAATGGCCAACTGGGTGCCGCTGCGTGTTTGTGTGGCTGATTGTCACTGAGGTGTGTTTGCGAGTTAGTTTGTATGCAGGTTTGCACGTAGGTGTGTGCCGCAAAGTGTTTTATACTACTGGAGACAATATTGTGTGGTTGCAAGGGTGTCAGTGAGTGTCAGGTTGCTGGAACGATATTGCGTGGTTTCAGGGGCCTCGATGAGTATGAAGGTTTGTTTTGAGATGGCATTGCGTGGTTGCAAGGGTCTCAGTCTGGTTTGCTGAGACGATATTGCGTGGTTGCAAGGGTCTCAGTCTGGTTTGCTGAGACGATATTGCGTGGTTGCAAGAGTCTCGATGAGTATGAGGTTGTTTTTAGACGATATTGCGTGGTTGCAAGGATCTCAGTGAGTGTTAGACATCCGAATCCGAAATGCATCCAAAATCTGAATTGCTATTCCGTTTCAACGGAAACGTGACTGGTGTTTTGTTGACCAATCAGAGATTTTCTTCTGCTGCTGAGTGAGGGTTGGGAAAATTACCTTTTTTAATATGGGAGTGGGAGATTGGTACTGGTAGTCGATGGGAGATTCAGAATCGGACAAAATAAGAATGTTCGTTAATATAGTTTTATAATTGTCATAATAATTATGATTATTCGTTATGATGAAGTTCAAAACACAGGAAGTCAGCACAGCACAGGGATGGTGGGAGCCCCTCATAATGAGCACAGCAGGGGTACAGCCCCAGGAGGAAGTCAGCACAGCACAGGGATGGTGGGAGCCTCTCACAATGAGCACAGCAGGGGTACAGCCCCAGGAGGAAGTCAGCACAGCACAGGGATGTTGGGAGCCCCTCATAATGAGCATAATGAGTCGACGACTGCCATATTGAGAAAGGTATTTTTTTGCCTTTTAAATTCATCATAACGAATGTTCGTAATTGTTACGAAAAGTTAACGAACCTAACGAAAATTCGTATTTCGTACGAATCCAAATTGTATTTCAGACACAAATTAACGGCTAATACGAAACGGAACGAAACAAAACTAATTTATTGATGGCGCACATGTCTAGTGAGTGTCAGGCGTGATTGCAAGGGTCTCGATGAGTTATGAGGTTTTCTTTTTTTTTAATGATATTGCCTGGTTGCAAGGGTCTCGACGAGTGAGGGGTTGCTAAGACGATATTGCGTTTTGCAAGGGTCTCAAATGAGTGTCAGGCTGCTGAGATGATTTTGTATGGCTGCAAGAGTCTGAACTGGTGTCAGGTTGCTGAGACAAGATTGCGTGGTCGCTAAGGTCTAGACGAGTGTGAGGTTGCTGAGACGATATTGCGTTCTGCAAGGGTCTCAAATGAGTGTCAAGCTGCTGAGACGATATTGCATGACTGCAAGGGTCTCAATGGGTGTCGGGTTTGCAGAGACGATATTGCGTTTGCAAGAGTCTCGGTGCGTGTGAGGCGTGTGAGGCTGTTGAGACGATATTGCGTTTGCAAGGGTCTCAACGAATGAGAGTTGGGTAACTGAGAAAAGGATAGAAACACTTGGTTTGATTGGCGACTTACCGTACCCTTAGGAGAGTAGTATAAGAGATAGGGATGACGTCCGTTTGATTCATAGGGGGAACTAGCAAACGATATGGGAGACAACGAATGGTAACGAACTGATAGGATATAAAGAATATGGTAATGAATCTTACTTGCGACAGTGGGCCATGCGAGTGAGTTTGTGGCGGACTGTGGCGGGAGTGCAACATATCAGGAAGGTGTGGCGTGATGCCGTGCACAAGGCAAAACCACAAGGTTTGGTGTAGAAAATTATAACGCAAGAAGTGCGTACGAATGATTCATACGTTCCACTGCGGGAACCGAACATGGTACGGGCGACACCGCGAGTGGCCACAAATTTTGACATGACAAAACACGGTAACAAATCCTACCAGTGGTCGTGCGACTGGTTCGCATTGGACTAAAGCGGGTGTGCAACACATCCGAAAAAGTGTGGTGTGACGCCGTGCATGACGCACAGAAAATAACTTTTGTTTGGTAAATAAATGAGAAAAGCACTGTGTCCAAACGATTCGTAAGTTTCGCTGCGGGAACTAAAACACACGGCATGGGGGATACAACAAATGGCAATGGTAGAAAGTATGCAATGTATCTGATATGAATCGGTTGTAAAGAGAAATGACTTTTGATACGAACTGTTTGTAAAAATGTATGAAATGAATCCGATATGAATCGGTAGTAAGGAGTATTGAAGAAATCTGATACGAATTGGTTGTAGAGTGTATGCACCCCTTGCTCTGAAACCGAACACCTACCAACCACCCATACCCCCAGGCTAATCAAGTGCAGACAAGGCACCAGGTGGGTCTAATTACCACCTCAATCAGCCACAGAACCCAACGACCGACAGCGGCTCGGAGGCTTGGATTTACAAATGAATCGTATTTTTGGCAGAAGGAACTTACGAATGTACTACGCCTGTGCCGAACATGAGTAACAACAACTCAGAGGCAGGTTTTTACAAAAAGGGATGCAGGATACAAAGCATAACGAATCGCAAGATTGCACATGATACGAAAAGGTTTGAATACTACCTGCGTCAGTGAGCGGGAACCGCAGACGAAGACCACGAATGGAGAAGCCGCAATGCACTTGCGATCGAATGCGCAGACTCACGAACATGAGGTGAGCTGGAAAGTCAGCCCAGTCACGTGTAGTATCGCACACTGAACCGACAAAGAGCATGGGCGAGTGGGCTGCTTAAATACCCTCCGCGCTCCTCCCATAAATTCAGGCCACCATACTGGACTTCCATTGGCAAATACTCTGCTACAAATTAGGTGAAGCAGACATCAAATTTTCACCCTTTACCAATTCCACTGCACCCAGTCCATTGAACTTCTGACTAGTTCCCTGTTGGTTTTGCAAAACACACAATGCTCTCTCATTACCATCCCTGCAGGAAACCTAACCTCTGGTAAGCAGTTTGAGTGGGATTACACTTTAAGAATAATGGGGCAAGATTCCCTTATCTCCTGTGATGTTATAGCCCTCTTTGGGAAGTGCTGTAATATTTAGCAATTATTTGGATATTGGAGGGAGGAAGATGCTATGGTTGCCACCTTTTTGTCTGTGAAATGATGAATAGACGTAGAAGGGAAGTGTTAAGCCTAGTACATATGGGCTGAATGTTGTACGATGCTCAATAATAGGGATGAGCTCAGGCGAGTTCGCATTGAACACATGCAGAGCCCGCCAAGGAAGTCGGCACCGTCTGAACCGCGCTGCGCTAATCACAGGCAGGGAGACATTTCCCGATCTCTGCAGCTGAGCATCGGGACAATGTCTCCCTGCCTGTGATTAGCGCAGCGCGGTTCCGACGGTGCCGACTTCCTTGGCGGGCTCTGCATGTGTTCAATGCGAACACGCCTGAGCTCATCCCTACTCAATAGAAACAGGCCTGACATTCATCCCATGTGTATGGCAGCCGGTCCAACAGAAGCCGGCCAAAGAAGAAGGCTCATGACCGAAAAAGATCTGGCGACCGGCTCTTACTCCAAGCTCTCAGCCAATGGAGAGCACTGACCGGAGTGTTCTAGTGGGGGGGGGGGAGGGGGGCGCTCCCCGGTCAGAACACAATAGCACAGCAGGGGAGATCGCTGTACTAACATCCAATTGTTAGTACAGGGGCTCCGATCTGAGCTGTCAGTTTTTTTTGTTCAACCCACTGGGTTGAATTAAAGAAAAAGGAGTGGTGTGTATGAGACTTTAGTGCCAAAAGTGGGTGTGACTTATTTAAAGCATGTATGATTAAATAGGTAAGACTGCCGCCGTGTAAATATAGCTACATATTCCTGTAGGAGATGATTATGATTTCAGTGTGTAGGAAATCCAAAATGCAATGCATGCAGTCACGTCATACCTGCGTGCGGAACAGCAAACGCTGGACAATGTTTAGCTCTTTGACAAAACCAGGCTACTGTTTAAAATAGGATTGTTTAATGGTAACCCTACGGTGTACTCTGCTATTTGGAAATGTTGACCGGAAAGTGAAGTTGAGCTTACCAGTTTGCAAAATTAGTGGAGAAAAGGCCCGTACACACGATCCGATTATCCAATGGGAATTGCGTGATGACAGGCTGTTGTTGGAAAATCTGACAGTTTGTATGCTCCATTGGACAATTGTTGTCGGATTTTTCCCGGACAAATGTGGGATAGCAAGCTTTAAAAGTATCCGCCAACAAATGTGTCTTGTCGGATTATCCGATCGTGTATACAGAAGTCCTTCGGACAAAACTCCAAAGTACAAACACGCATGCTCAGTAGCAATGCTAACCATAACACAACATTAGAAGTTGCCCAAAGGATGGCGCTAAAGAGCTGAAAAACCACGTAGTTTCATGTTTGTTGGCCGACAATTCTTTGCCGTTTGTATGTAATACAAGTTCATGGCCAACGCCCTTCGGACAAAAGTCCTACGCTTTGTCCGCAGAAAATCCGATCGTGTGTACGAGGCTTAAAGTGGTGATCTATGGAGAACATTTGAATCTAGGTGTGCATGAATGTTATCATACTGAATCTTTCCACTTCCACTTCCAAGGGAGCAAAGAACACGCATCCCAGTAACCCGGCAAGAAATTCTAAGGTCTGATGTGCAAAATTTAAAATGCCACAATTATTGAAGAAAAAACGTGATTTTAATCACCTTGGGGACATTTTTTATTTGTGAACAGCAAACTCATCAAATCATCTGGTTAGTTAGCTTGAAAATACTAGATAACCCCACTTGATGTGTGAACAGGTAATTACACTCTTAAATTAAATGCTTTGACATTGTTCTGCACAGGAGCTAATCTTTAAAAGACACTGGATTTAGAGCACAGGCTGTTCATGGAATATATTATTGATTAAGTGATTAGCCTTTATAATGAGAATTTATGATTTAGAAGTCAAACCACAGTCTTAGAAAACTGATGGCAAGCAGGTGGCTTTTCAGCAATGTTAAAGGGGTTGTAAAGCTTCGTGTTTTTTCACCTTAACCACTTGACAACTGGGCACTAAACCCCCTTCGTGCCCGGACCAATTTTTAGCTTTCAGTGCTGACACACTTTGAATGACAATTGCGCGGTCATACAACGCTGTACCCAAATGATATTTTTATAATTTTTTCCCCACAAATAGAGCTTTCTTTTGGTGGTATTTGATCACCTCTTTTTATTTTTTGCGTTATAAACAAAAAAAGACAGAAAATTTTGAAAAAAAACACAATTTTTTTACTTTTTGTTATAATAATATCCCAATTTTTTTTAAAAAAACTATTTTTTTTCTCAGTTTAGGCCGATACGTATTCTTCTATATTTTTTTGGTAAAAAAATTAGCAATAAGCGTATAGTGATTGGTTTGCGAAAAAGTTATAGCGCCTACAAAATAGGGGATAGAATTATGACATTTTTATTATATATATTTTTTTTTACTAGTAATGGCAGCGATCTGCGATTTTTGTCAGGCCTGCAATATTGCGGCGGACATATCGGACACTTTTGACACTATTTTGGGACCATTCACATTTATACAGCGAACAGTGCTATAAAAATGCACTGATTACTGTATAAATGTGACTGGCATGGAAGGGGTTAACACTAGGGGGCGAGGAAGGGGTTAACTATGTTCCCTATTTGTGATTCTTACTGTGTGGGGGAGGGGACTGACAGGGGGAGGAGACCGATCTGTGTCCCTATGTACAAGGGACACAGCATCGGTCTCCTCTCTCCCTGACAGGACATGGATCTCTGTGTTTACACACAGAGATCCACGTCCTGCCTCTGTCACAGCCGATCGCGGGTGCCTGGCGGACATCGCGGCCGCCAGGCACGCGCATCGGCATCACGTGACCGCGGCGGGCACAGCTGTTCCCCCGCCGCGCGCCCTCGGCGGCGCGCAGGAGGAGAGAAACAGCAGGACGTCCATAGACGTCCACTCAGCACTTGAGAGCCGCGCTGCAGACGTCTTTTGTCTATAGCGCGGGTCTCAAGTGGTTAATGCATCCTATGCATTAAGGTGAAAAAACACCTTGCAGTGTTCCGGCCCTCCAGAGCCCCCGTTTACTTACCCGAGCCCCGAGCCTCGAATTTCCGTTGGTGCGATCCCGCGTCGTTCTCCCCATGGCTGATCGGCTCTTTATTGGATAGAATGATAGCAGCTCAGCCATTGGCTCCCGCTGCTGTCAATCAAATCCAATGACGCGGCCGCCGGGGCCGAATCATAAATCGGCGGCTATGGATGCCTATTGTATGACAAGGGAGCGCGCCCGCAAGGTAACCCCCTCGGGAGAGAGCTTCCCAGAGGGGGTTAGCTCTTGCGGGGAGGAGCTGAGAAAGCTGCCGTGGGACCCCAGAAGAGGACAATCGGGGCCACTCTGTGCAAAACGAACTGCACAGTGGAGGTAAGTACTACATGTTTGTTATTTTTTTTTAACCTTTAGGCCTCTTTCACACGGGGCGGATCCGTGAAGATCCGCCCCGTGAAGCTCCACTTGCTCAGCACGGATCGCTCCGTTGATCCCCGCTGAGCCGACGGATGACTGGGCGGTCCCCGCACACTGTGCAGGGACCGCCCTGTCAGAGCGCCGCTCTCCCCTATGGGGAATCGGATGACGACGGACCGTAGAGTCCGTTGTCATCCGATCCGCTCCGCAGACGGAAGGAGAAATAGGATTTTCCTCCGTCACACTTTTTCGGAGCGGAGCGGATGTCAGCGGACATGTCTCCGCTGACATCCGTGCTTCCATAGGGGTGCATGGAGGATCCGTTTCAGGTCCGCCTAAAAAACTGACAGGCGGACCTGAACGGACCTCCGTGTGAAAGAGCCCTAAGTGTCACGTTAAGGCATTCATTTCCAGCATTAATTACCTGCAACAACTGGCCCAAGATGTATGTAGGTTTTAGGAGAAAAGGGGATCCAGGTGTCAAACACATGTTGAACAGTCTCTCAATATGGCTTGTAAGTGAGCAGTGCCAGTATATACCCTATATTACCAAAAGTATTGGGACAACTGCCTTTACACGCACATGAACTTTAATAGCATCCTAGTCTTATGCCCTGTACACACGAGCGGAATTTCCGTCAGAAAAAAGTTGGATGGTTTTTCTGACAGAATTCCGCTCAAGCTTGGCTTGCATACACACGGTCACACAAAAGTTCTCAGAACTTTCGAGCATTATGAACGCGGTGACGTACAACACTACGACAAGGCGAAAAAAAGAAGTTCAATGCTTCCGAGCATGCGTCGAATTGTTTCCGAGCATGTGTGGTTTTTCCCCGTCGGAATTGCATACAGACGAACGGATTTTCCGATAGGAAAAATTGAGAACCTGCTCTCAAACTTTTGATGGTGGAAATTCCGACAGCAAAAGTCTGATGGAACATACACACGGTCGGAATTTCCGATGAAAAGCTCACATCAGACTTTTGCTGGCGGAAATTCCGCTCGTGTGTATGGGGCATTAGTCTGTTAAAATTAAAATTCAATATTAAGTTAGCCCACCCTTTGAAGCTATAACAGCTTCAACTCTTCTGGGAAGGCTGTCTACAAGGTTTAGAAGTGTGTATATGGGAATGTTTGATCATTCTTCCAGAAGCCCATTTGTGAGGTCAGGCACTGATGTTGGAGAGAAGGCCTGGCTTGCAGTCTCCGCTCTAATTCATCACAAAGATGTTCTATCGGGTTGAGGTCAGGACTCTGTGTAGGCCAGTCATGTTCCTCCACCCCTAACTTACTTATCCATGTCTTTATGGACAGTTGGCAAGTATGATGTAATGCAAGGTTATCATAGGGACCCTATGCACCTGGGGCCCCTGGGCATTAAGACAGTCCTGGCTGCAGGGACAGGCTTAACAGTAGTGATGAGCCGAACACCCCCGGGTTCGGTTCGCACCAGAACCCGCGAACGGACCGAAAGTTCGAACGAACATTAGAACCCTATTAAATACAATGGATGCGAACGTTCGAATTCTAAAGTGCTAATTATAACAACTATTATGCATGTTATTGTCATAAATAGGGTTTGGGAACCCGGGTCCTGCACCAGGGGACATGTATCAATGCAAAAAGAAGTTTTAAAAACGGTCGTTTTTCGGGAGCAGTCATTTTAATGATGCATAAAGTGAAAAAAAAAAAGTCAAATATTCCTTTAAATATCGTACCTGGGGGGTGTCTAAAGTATGCCTGTGAAGTGCCACGTGTTTCCCGTGTTTAGAACTGTCCCTGCACAAAATGACACTTCTAAAGGAAAAAAAAGCCATTTAAAACTGCTTGCGGCTTTAATGTAATGTCTGGTCCCGGTAATATGGATGAAATTCTTTAAGAAAAATGGCATAGCTACCCCATGACCCCCCCCCTACCCCAGCCCATTACCAGCCCCTTTGGGTCTTGTATGGATATTAAGGGGAACCCCGCACATAAAATAAAAAAGGCCCTATATACTCTGAACAGCCGTATACAGGCAGTGCATACAAGACAGGGACTGTAGGTTTGTTCTTATGTAGAATCTGTTTGTAATTTTGAACAGGTACATTGTTGAAGTGTAGCTCCAGCCCAAAAATCTATTTTTAAACTTTTTGGGAAACATAGGTAAGGGTTATCACCCCTGTAACATTTGTTTTGCTGTCTGTGCCCCTGTTCAGAACATTTCACCTCACTTTCCGTCCCAATGACAACTGTTTTTGAAATGTGGTGTTTTTCTTGAAACAAGGATTGCTGATAAAGCATCAGTACAGATGAGACCCCTTTCTCCCATATTTATTCTTACAGGAGAGAATTTTCCTTTCTAGGGGTAGATTTCCTCTCACTTCCTGTTGTCTTCTTTCGTTTGCAAGTAGGAGTCGTTTGTAAGTTGGATGTTTGAAAGTAGGGACCTGCCGTATATACTCTGCAGAAATAGGCCCCTTAGTTGTTGGTGTTGGCACAACACTGTAAGCACTCAGTTACTCTTGGTTGGTGCTGGAACGCCCTGCTGTCAACTATTATATCAGGAATTTTAATTACATATAATTGTTGAACAGTGGTAGTAAAAATTGGGGCTTTGATGGTGGTGCTGGTGCCACAACACTGTAAGCCCTGACAGTTACTCTTGGTGGGTGCAGCAATGGGCCCTGCTGTGAATTATTAGATCAAGAATTGTAATTACATGCCCCTTTTGAACAGGGGCTGAAAAATTGGGCCTTTCGTGGTGGTGGTGGTGGTGGCGTTGCCACAAGACTGTAAGCCCTCAGAGTTACTCTTGGTGGGTGCAGCAATGGACCCTGCTGTGAATTATTAGATCAAGAATTGTAATTGCATGCCCCTGTTGAACAGGGGCTGAAAAATTGGGCCTTAGGCACTGGTGGCACAACACTACAACCCCTCACAGATACTGTACTTGGAGCACAGCAATGAGCCCTGTTGCAAAGTATTGCTTCAAAAATTGTAATGACACGCCCCTGTTAAACAGGGGCTGAAAAATTGGGCCTTAGGCACTGGTGCCACAACACTCCAACCCCTCACAGATACTGTACTTGGAGCACAGCAATGAGCCCTATGGCAAATTATTGCTAAAAAAATTGTAATTACACGCCCCTGTAAAACAGGGGCTGAAAAATTGGGCCTTAGCCACTGGTGGCGGCACCCATAAACAAAAATGATCTTCCAAGCTATCATCATCAATCGTATCATTGAGGACTCGGAGGAGGAGGATAGCCAGTCAACATAACAGCACAGGCACTCAGCATCAGCATCAGTCTTGAAGGGATGTGACATGTTCAAATCAATTAGTCTGTTATATCAGCATCAGGTGTGTGGTAGCTGGTGGTGATCCAAGACTGGTTCATCTTGATGAAAGTCAGTCGATCAACCGAGTCGGTGGACAGGCGCACCCTGTGATCCGTGACAAATCCTCCAGCAGCACTGAATGTGCGTTCCGAAAGAACGCTGGATGCAGGACAGGCCAGTAGCTCAATTGCATACTGTGCAAGCTCTGGCCAGTGATCCATCCTCAAGACCCAGTAAGCCAGAGGATTTTCGGTGGGGAAGGTGTCCAAGTCTGACCTTGCCCCTAGATATTCCTGCACCATGTTTATCAGACGCTGGCGATGGTTGCTGGAACCGATCATACTTTGGGGCTGCGGACTAAAGAATTGTCTGAACGCATCGGTCAGACGGCCACCTTCCCCACCGCTCCTTCTTTGACTGGCCGAAGCCTCAGCAACTCGTTGTCCAGGACCAGGAGTTTGTAACCTCCCAGTCTCTGGGAACGCGTTGCACAGACCTTTCTGCAAGGCCTCCCGGAGTTGTCTCATCCTCTACTCCCTCTGCGACGGTAACATAAGGTCCGCAACCTTACCCTTGTACCGTGGATCAAGGAGAGTGGCCAGCCAGTAATGGTCCCTCTCCTTGATCCGAAGAATACGAGGATCCTTCCGCAGACTTTGCAGGATCAGGGAGGCCATGCAGCGTAGGTTTGCTGAGGCATTCGCTCCGGAGTCCTCTGGGTCACTAAGGACGACATGATCCGCAGCCACCTCCTCCCAGCCACGTACAAGTCCACTGGTTTCTTGGGACTGTAAATCATCCCTAAAAGACTGCTGCTGATGATGCTGAGTGCCAGCCTCCACCTCCATGCTGACACAATCCTCCTCCTCCTCCTCCTCCTCCTCCTCCTCCTCTTCCTGTGCGATGGGTGGGACAGAAGGAACACTGTCTGGGTAAAGGGGGCCTTGAGAGGCAAGGAAGTCCTCCTCTTCCTGCCTCTGTTCTGCCTCAAGTGCCCTGTCCATTATTCCATGCAGCGTGTGCTCCAACAGGTGGACAAGAGGTACAGTGTCACTGATGCATGCACTGTCACTGCTCACCATCCTCGTGGCCTCCTCAAATGGTGCCAGGACAGTGCATGCATCCCTGATCATGCCCCACTGGCGTGGAGAAAAAAAACCAAGCTCCCCTGACCCTGTCCTGGTGCCGTAGTCGCACAGGTACTCATTGATGGCCCTCTGCTGCGTGTGCAGCCGCTGCAGCATGGCCAACGTTGAGTTCCACCTGGTGGGCATGTCACATATAAGGCGGTTCTTGGGCAGGTTCAACTCCTTTTGCAGCTCAGCCAGGCGAGCACTGGCATTATAAGATCTGCGGAAATGCACACAGACTTTCCTGGCCTGCCTCAGGACATCCTGTAAGCCCGGGTACCTGCCCAAGAACCGCTGCACCACCAGGTTAAGGACGTGAGCCACACAGGGCACATGGGTCAGTTGTCCCTGTCGGAGGGCGGAGAGGAGGTTGGTGCCATTGTCGCAAACCACCATTCCTGGCTTAAGCTGGCGTGGCGTCAACCACCTCTCGGCCTGGCCCTGCAGAGCAGACAGGACCTCTGCCCCAGTGTGGCTTCTGTCCCCCAAACACACCAGCGCAAGCACGGCATGGCATCTTTTTGCCTGCGTACTTGCGTAGCCCCGTGAACGGCTACGGAGCACCGCTGGTTCATAGGACAAACCACAGGAAGAGGCCATGGAGGAAGAAGAAGAGGAGGGGGTGGAGGAGAGAGGTGTGTCACAACCAGTAGTAGCATTTTGGAGGCGTGGCGGTGGGACAACCTCCAACACTACTGCACCTTGTCCTGCATCCTTCCCAGCTGCCAAAAGACTGACCCAATGGGCCGTGAAAGAAAGGTAACGTCCCTGTCCATGCCTGCTGGACCATGAGTCAGCGGTAATATGCACCTTACCGCTGACCGCCCTGTCCAGCGAGGCCAAGACATTGCCTTCCACATGCCGGTAGAGAGCCGGAATAGCCTTCCGTGAGAAAAAGTGGCGTTTGGGAACCTGCCACTGAGGAACCGCACATTGCACAAACTCACGGAAGGGGGCCGAGTCTACCAACTGAAAAGGCAGCAGTTGAAGCGCTAGCAATTTAGCCAAGCTAGCATTCAACCGCTGGGCATGTGGATGGCTGGGAGTGAACTTCTTTCGACGGTCCAGCAGCTGGGGCAGGGAAATTTGCCTGCTAGAATCGGACGTCGGTGTACTGCTAGCAGAGTGGCCGCAAGTACTTGGCTGTGACACACCTAATTCTACACCTTCATTCCTCTCAGTGCATGTTTCAGAGAGGACTGAAGTTATAGTGGGGTTGGAGATCCCAGCTGATGCGGTGCAAGGAGAGGTCCGCTTTGTTCTTTGGTGTGGGTCTTTCAGGTAGGCTTGCCAACGAGCTGCATGGCAGGTCAACATATGTCTGGTCAGGCATGTGGTACCCAAGCGGCTGATGTTTTGGCCACGCGATATACGCTTGAGACATATGTTGCAAACAGCAGCTGTGCGATCTGATGCACTAGCCTCAAAAAAGGCCCACACCAAAGAACTTTTTGAATGACGGGCAGAGGCAGCGCCCTGCACAGGCGGAGCTCTGCGGTGTGATTCCGTCGGTGTACTGCCCTTACGCTGGCCACCAAAGGGCATCCTGCCTCGTTGGAGATGTGCCTCCTCCTCATCCTCCTCCTCCTCCTCTCTCCTATTAGGCACCCACGTGGAGTCAGTGACCTCATCATCACCTCCCTCCTCATCACTGGAGCCAATCTGGCAGTATGCTGCAGCTGCTGGAACATGACTGCCAGATTGGTGTCCTTCTTGAGCATCCCCTCTGTCTGCTCTCACGCTACTGCCTTCCTCTAGCTGGGTTTCATCATCAGACCCTTCGAAACGCTGGGCATCCTCCTGGAGCATGTACCCAACACTGTGCTGAAACAGTTCGGGGGACTCCTCAGGAGGAGGACATGGTGGGTCTAGGGAAGGAGTGACTGATGATGAGTCTGACATTGATACCAGGGAAGAGGACGCTTTGGCAGCTGCTTTTCCAGTACCCTGAGCCTGGGTGAGAGAGGATGAGGAGGAGGAGGAGGGCTTGGTCATCCACTCTACCAAGTCTTCGGCATGATGTGGCTCAACATGTCCAGCTGCCGAAAAGAAGGACAAGCGTGTCCCATGGCCATGTGCTGATGACAATGCACCGCGTCCACGACCAGCACTGTTGCCCCCAGACACAGAGCCTGCTTGCCCTCTTTTATTGCCTCCTGACTGTCTGCCTCTCCTTGTTTGCCTTCCAGACATTCTAATAGATGGCCTGCAGGGAGATGGGAAAAAAGCAATAAGGGCTACCTTCAGGTGTCCTTCTCTGTCCCTTGAAACAAGGACTTTGACAGTGAAAGAAACTGACACACTCTCCCTACCTACAGTTTTCTGTCCCTAGAAAAAATGTTTTTTTTAAGCACAATTTAGCACAAGGAGAATTCACTCACTGTCCTTCCAGGTCCCTGGAAACAAGGACTTTGACAGTGAAAGAAACTGACACACTCTCCCTACCTACAGTTTTCTGTCCCTAGAAAAAATGTTTTTTTTAAGCACAATTTAGCACAAGGAGAATTCACTCACTGTCCTTCCAGGTCCCTGGAAACAAGGACTTTGACAGTGAAAGAAACTGACACACTCTCCCTACCTACAGTTTTCTGTCCCTAGAAAAAATGTTTTTTTTAAGCACAATTTAGCACAAGGAGAATTCACTCACTGTCCTTCCAGGTCCCTGGAAACAAGGACTTTGACAGTGAAAGAAACTGACACACTCTCCCTACCTACAGTTTTCTGTCCCTAGAAAAAATGTTTTTTTTAAGCACAATTTAGCACAAGGAGAATTCACTCACTGTCCTTCCAGGTCCCTGGAAACAAGGACTTTGACAGTGAAAGAAACTGACACACTCTCCCTACCTACAGTTTTCTGTCCCTAGAAAAAATGTTTTTTTTAAGCACAATTTAGCACAAGGAGAATTCACTCACTGTCCTTCCAGGTCCCTGGAAACAAGGACTTTGACAGTGAAAGAAACTGACACACTCTCCCTACCTACAGTTTTCTGTCCCTAGAAAAAATGTTTTTTTTAAGCACAATTTAGCACAAGGAGAATTCACTCACTGTCCTTCCAGGTCCCTGGAAACAAGGACTTTGACAGTGAAAGAAACTGACACACTCTCCCTACCTACAGTTTTCTGTCCCTAGAAAAAATGTTTTTTTTAAGCACAATTTAGCACAAGGAGAATTCACTCACTGTCCTTCCAGGTCCCTGGAAACAAGGACTTTGACAGTGAAAGAAACTGACACACTCTCCCTACCTACAGTTTTCTGTCCCTAGAAAAAATGTTTTTTTTAAGCACAATTTAGCACAAGGAGAATTCACTCACTTTCCTTCCAGGTCCCTGGAAACAAGGACTTTGACAGTGAAAGAAACTGACACACTCTCCCTACCTACAGTTTTCTGTCCCTAGAAAAAATGTTTTTTTTAAGCACAATTTAGCACAAGGAGAATTCACTCACTGTCCTTCCAGGTCCCTGGAAACAAGGACTTTGACAGTGAAAGAAACTGACACACTCTCCCTACCTACAGTTTTCTGTCCCTAGAAAAAATGTTTTTTTTAAGCACAATTTAGCACAAGGAGAATTCACTCACTGTCCTTCCAGGTCCCTGGAAACAAGGACTTTGACAGTGAAAGAAACTGACACACTCTCCCTACCTACAGTTTTCTGTCCCTAGAAAAAATGTTTTTTTTAAGCACAATTTAGCACAAGGAGAATTCACTCACTGTCCTTCCAGGTCCCTGGAAACAAGGACTTTGACAGTGAAAGAAACTGACACACTCTCCCTACCTACAGTTTTCTGTCCCTAGAAAAAATGTTTTTTTTAAGCACAATTTAGCACAAGGAGAATTCACTCACTGTCCTTCCAGGTCCCTGGAAACAAGGACTTTGACAGTGAAAGAAACTGACACACTCTCCCTACCTACAGTTTTCTGTCCCTAGAAAAAATGTTTTTTTTAAGCACAATTTAGCACAAGGAGAATTCACTCACTGTCCTTCCAGGTCCCTGGAAACAAGGACTTTGACAGTGAAAGAAACTGACACACTCTCCCTACCTACAGTTTTCTGTCCCTAGAAAAAATGTTTTTTTTAAGCACAATTTAGCACAAGGAGAATTCACTCACTGTCCTTCCAGGTCCCTGGAAACAAGGACTTTGACAGTGAAAGAAACTGACACACTCTCCCTACCTACAGTTTTCTGTCCCTAGAAAAAATGTTTTTTTTAAGCACAATTTAGCACAAGGAGAATTCACTCACTGTCCTTCCAGGTCCCTGGAAACAAGGACTTTGACAGTGAAAGAAACTGACACACTCTCCCTACCTACAGTTTTATGTCCCTAGAAAAAATGTTTTTTTTAAGCACAATTTAGCACAAGGAGAATTCACTCACTGTCCTTCCAGGTCCCTGGAAACAAGGACTTTGACAGTGAAAGAAACTGACACACTCTCCCTACCTACAGTTTTCTGTCCCTAGAAAAAATGTTTTTTTTAAGCACAATTTAGCACAAGGAGAATTCACTCACTGTCCTTCCAGGTCCCTGGAAACAAGGACTTTGACAGTGAAAGAAACTGACACACTCTCCCTACCTACAGTTTTCTGTCCCTAGAAAAAATGTTTTTTTTAAGCACAATTTAGCACAAGGAGAATTCACTCACTGTCCTTCCAGGTCCCTGGAAACAAGGACTTTGACAGTGAAAGAAACTGACACACTCTCCCTACCTACAGTTTTCTGTCCCTAGAAAAAATGTTTTTTTTAAGCACAATTTAGCACAAGGAGAATTCACTCACTGTCCTTCCAGGTCCCTGGAAACAAGGACTTTGACAGTGAAAGAAACTGACACACTCTCCCTACCTACAGTTTTCTGTCCCTAGAAAAAATGTTTTTTTTAAGCACAATATAGCACAAGCACAAAACACACTGACACTCTCCCTACCTATCCTTCTCTTTCCCTAAACTAAAGGAATCCAGGTTAAGCAAGAAAGAAATAAAAGTCACTGTCCCTGCCTATGCTGCTCTATCCCTGCTCCGGAACACACTACACTAGGCCGCCGTGCTGGCGGCCTTTTATAGTGTGGGGCGTGTACTAAACACCCTCAGCAATAATTGGCCACAGGCATCCTGCCTGTGGCCAATCATTGCTCTCCTCGCTGCCGGCGCTGTGATTGGCCAAGCATGCGGGGTCACAGTGCATGCTTGGCCAATCACAGCGCCTGGATGACACTGCGATGGCGTAGTGCATTGTGGGCCGTTCGCGTCACTCGAATTTGGCGCGAACGGCCCAAATCGTTCGATCTTCGTCGAACGATCGAACAGCCGATGTTCGAGTCGAACACGAAGCTCATCCCTACTTAACAGCACAGAGGAGCCTGCAGTAACAGGGGATCAGGTTAGTTAACCGGCTATACTGAGTCCTCCTAGACATAAACAAGCAATTATCTGCTACAATGCAGATGCAGCCCCACTGCAAGAGAGGACTACATTTCTCAGAGTTCAGTTTTAAAGTGGTTGTAAAGTCAGAAGTTTTTTTTATCTTAACTACATGACGGCGGGTTGGCTCCCCTGCGCAAATCGCTGTAGCTGTACAGCGGCCGCTTTAAGGGGTATAGAAGGCCCACGGCCCGACACTGGACCCGATGCGCGTGGCCAGAGCGATCTCTCTCTACTCCCAGGGTTAGCGTGCTTGTGTCACATCCTCGCCAGTGTGCGGCAGTGTCCTGACATGTTTCGTCTGTGCAGAGGTGGTTAGACACTGGGAACCCAGCTGAAATACAGGAAGTGGGCATACTGATGGATGAGTTTTTGAAAGACGGCAATGTTTTATATCAATTTTGTGAGTGGTTTTAATGGTTTTTAAATAAATTAGTTGTTGTTATGTTACTGCACTATTGTGAGCCTTTCTCTTTTATGGGCGAGTGTTGGATGGAGAGTGTAACGGCAGCCCAAGTATGAAAGGGGTTAACGCCGTTTAAGATATTCCCTTTCTGGACACACATCCACTATCGATCCTCCACAGTCAGACGACCGCTTCCCATAGGATATGTGACTGCCTAAAGCAGGAGGACCTTGGGAAAGCTTGGAGCTGATTTTCATTATTTAAATCGTTATTTGCCAATCATCTTTGATGTGAGGCAATCATTTTTGGTTAATTCATTCAATCTACACTGTGGGAGTGGTTGTCACAAGCACTGCATTAGGATTGATATTTAATGAAAAAAAGGAAAAAACAAGGGTGCACCAGCCTGGTGTGATATCGTTTAGGAAAATGTATTTAAAATGAAAGCAATGAAAAGCTAGTACAAAAGTTCGCATTGTACAAACTGTGCCTTGGAAGCTGCAGCATGTGAACCCAAACCACACTTCGTGGCGTGGCTTTGATAAAGAAGTTTTACACTTCGAAACGCGTCAGCCGATCACGGTCTCCTTGATTGGTCGAAGTGTGGTTTGGGTTCACATGCTGCAGCTTCCAAGGCACTGTTTGTACAATGCGAACTATTGTACTAGTTTTGTGAGTACCTTTTCATTGCTTTCATTTTAAATAAATTTTCCTAAACGATATCACACCAGGCTGGTGCGCCCTTGTTTTTTCATTTGCTACTAGGACACCCCTATCCACGAAGGGCAGCAAGGCCAGTGCTTTCGTTGTAGACTATTGAATGGTCGATGGTCATCTCGTGCGCAGGATTGTTTGTTGTTTTTCTGCCATTTTAAAAGGATTGATATTTACTTGTATCATTGAAGAGACAGTATCTCACAAAAGTAAGTACACCCCTCACAGTTTTGTAAATATTTTATTATATCTTTTCATGTGACAACACTGAAAATATTACACTTTGCTACAATGTAAAGTAGTGCGTGTACAGCTTGTATAGTGTACATTTGCTGTCCCCTCAAAATAACTCAACACACAGCCATTAATGTCTAAACCGCTGGCAACAAAAGTGAGTACACTCATAAGTGAAAATGTCCAAATTGGGCCCAATTAGCCATTTTCCCTCCCCGGTGTCATATGATTCATTAGTGTTACAAGGTCTCAAGTGTGAATGGGGAGCAGGTGCGTTAAATTCAGTGTTATCGCTCGCACTCTTTCATACTGGTCACTGGACATTCAACATGGCACCTCATGGCAAAGAACTCTCTGAGCATCTGAAACAAAGAATTGTCGCTCTACATAAAGTTGGTCTAGGCTATAATAAGATTGCCAAGACCCTGAAACAGCTGTAGCACGGTGGCCAAGACCATACAGCGGTTTAACAGGACAGGTTCCACTCAGAACAGGCTTTGCCATGGTCGACCAAAGAAGGTGAGTGCACGTGCTTGGCATTATATCCAGAGATTGTCTTTGGGAAATAGACGTATGAGTGCTGCCAGCATTGCTGCAGAGGTTGAAGGGGTGGGGGGGGGGGGTCAGCCTGTCAGTGCTCAGACCATACGCTGCACACTGCATCAAATTGGTCTGCATGGCTGTCATCCCAGAAGGAAGCCCCTTCTAAAGATGATGCACAAGAAAGCCTGCAAACAGTTTGTTGAAGACAGGCAGACTAAGGACATGGATTACTGGAACCATGTCCTGTGGTCTGATGAAGATAAACTTATGTGGTTTAGATGGTGTCAAGCATGTGTGGCGGCAACCGGGTGAGGAGAACAAAGACAAGTGTGTCTTGCCTACAGTCAAGCATGGCAGTGGGAGTGTCATGGTCTGGGGCCGCTAGAGCACTGTGGAGCTACAGTTCATTGAGGGAACCATGAATGCCAACATGTACTGTGACATACTGAAGCAGAGCATGATCCCCTCCCTTTGGAGACTGGGCCGCAGGGCAGTATTCCAACATGATAATGAACCCAAACACACCTCCAAGATGACCACTGCCTTGCTAAAGAAGCTGAGGGTAAAGGTGATGGACTGACCAAGCATGTCTCCAGACCTAAACCCTATTGAACATCTGTGGGGCATCCTCATACGGAAGGTGGAGGAGCGCAAGGTCTCTAACTTCCACCAGTTCCATGATGTCGTCATGGGGAAGTGGAAGAGGACTCCAGTGGCAACTTGTGAAGCTCTGGTGAACTACATGCCCAAGAGGGTTAAGGCAGTGCTGGAAAATAATGGTGGCCACACAAAATATTGACACTTTGGGCACAATTTGGACATTTTCACTTAGGGGTGTACTCACTTTTGTTGCCAGAGTGTCATTTCTTCAGTGTTGTCACATGAAAAGATATAATAAAATATTTACAAAAATGTGAGGGATGTACTCACTTTTGTGAGATACTGTATATGGACAATATTGGTGACTTACACGCTTATGTGTTTTTTGGGAACTATTTATGTTACTTTGAATTGTTTTTGATACTTTTTTTTTACAAAATATTTTGTAAGAGGATATGATGTGTAGCGTCACCTAATGTTTGTATATATTTTGCTTTTACTGACACTTTATGTAATTAGCTGAGTTTTTCAACCGGCAGCAGCATGTTTTTTGTGGAAGGAATATTTGATTCACTATTTGTTTTAGTGGGAAAAATTATATTTGTTTGGTGTGGGGAAATTACGATTTACTATCAAAAAGAATTGCTTTAATAATTTCTATATAACAAAGAAAAGATACAATGTAATTGGCTGTTTCTGACAGCTGCAGCTAATACAAGGTATCAGCTTCTGGTTACATTTTACCAATCACCGATGCTAAAATATTTGTTTCAGATAATCAGTAGAAGAACAGTTGATGAGAAAAGCTCTGCTACACAGATTGGGGATATGCAACAGGTCACAGGTTCAAGCAGTTACACTCCTGTCTTTAATCCAAACTGAGCCCCAGCAAATTTTTCAATGGGGGCACCCACAGCATGAAGAAATGTCCCCTAATTTTTCAGAGACTTTCTGTGGTATCTGAAGAAAAAAAAATGATGATAGGTTTTCTTCTGCTGTCAGGGATATTCCTATCATAAATCTTAACTATTAGCTCCTCTATCCAATACTTAAGCCGTGTACACACGATTGGTTTCACCGATGAAAACAGTCCGGACGAACCGATCGTGTGTGGGCCCCATCGGTCTTTTTTCCGATGGGAAAAAAACCGATAGCAAAATCCAATCGTCTGTGTGGAACTTCATCGGATAAAAAACCCACACATGCTCAGACTGAATTATGAGACGGGAGCGCTCGTTCTGGTAAAACTAGCGTTCCTAAAGGAGAGAGCACATTCGGCATTCTGCTAATTCTTGCCTTGTTTAATGCAGCGCATTATTTTCTTCTTTCTAATGGTCTTAAAAAACTTTTTCCTGACAGACTCCATGGCAGCCTACGCGTGGGTTAACCCTGCCTCCTCTCCAATGCTATAGGACCCCATACCCATAAAAGTAAGCTCACCTCTCAGTACTGTGTTCCTTTTTTGTCCTCCTCCAATGGACCTGAAGCACGCATGGCTGTGCAGATTTCCAGATGGATGGATCGATAGATGGATGGCACACTCCTTTGTGGTGCAGCTCGGAACCCAGCCATGGGCGGGTGGAGAGCTTGTGGCAACCATGTATCCCTGGATGGGATGTTGCTGAAGTGTGCCCAGAGCATCAAGACGTCCTCGGCTGGCAAGGTCTGCAACGCTTTTTTATTTCCATGGCAGTCGCCTCTGTATTATGTGTGTGGTTTTCCTGTTTGTCTCATGCCCCTTGCTGCTCCCCAAATGGCTGCTGGAACGCATCTGCGTCCCAGCTCGCCGCGTTGATCCGTATTGCGGGCGCCACTGCCGCTCGCGCATGCGCGGTGCCCGCTCTCAGAGCGAGGCTTGGTTCGCGCATGCGCGGTCCAGCGGTTTTCCCGGCGGCCGCGCAGGCGCCGAGGTTGGCTTCTCCACCGCGCATGTGCGATGTGTGGTCGGCGGTGACGTCACAGGCAGGCGGGGGATTTAAAGCTGTTACTCGCCTATGTCATTTGGGATTTCCCCTGACAGGCGAACAGAGGCAACACAACAGCTTCCCAGGTTAGTGTGCTCTTGTATTCTTAAGGGAGATGAGTGGAATGTTCATTTTTTTGGTGCAGGCTTAAATGTATTTAAATTTACAATGCATTGTGTGATTCTTGTGGTATGATGAGTACCTTTTAAAGGGCAAGTTACATGTTTATGTATTTTTTATATGAAATTATAGGTTTTCTTAAATCAACCTGTCGTTATTGTGACGCTTTTACAAGTTATGGACAATTCACCGCTTTCATGTGGCCAGCCCTCACACACAAGGTATGTGCGGGAGAGGGGAGGGGCTTGGGGTACAGTCGCAAGTCTTGGTGTTACTTGACGGCTTGTCTTTCCTCCCAAATCTGTTTTCTTTTAGCCCTTCCGGTCAGGATCCTCAGACCAAAACGGACCTTGCCAGGCCGCATCACTCGTCAGCTTCAAAGTCCAGACGTGATTCTCCGTCTGCATCTCACCACCAGAGGAGACGCTCCCATTCCTCCTCCAGACACCGCTCCCACCGCCATGACAGTCGCTCTGATCGGAGAGCCTGCTGGGGATGTGGCACACGAGTCCCAGAGGGCAAATCATTATGCAGTCATTGCTATGCCCATGCAGTTGGGGAAAAAGAGACAGAGGATCAACGGATCGAGTCTCTAGTGAAAAAGGTGGTGCAACGCTCTCTGAAAGAGATGGATACTTCCCACGCACAGATCCAGTCCAGCGCTACTCGATCTGGCTCCCCAGCTGATGTGGTCCGTGAAGTCCCAGGACCTTCCCAGCCCTACGCATCCTCGCCTCTTCCCTCGGAAGGAGAATTAGAGAGTGATGAAGAGGGTATGGAGTTTGATTTCTCTCAAGTTACTCCGCTTATCAAGGCGGTCAAAGAGGCCCTTATGTGGGAAGAACCATCTACTCCCCCAGCTAAGCAGAATTTTTTTTTCAAGCGCCTGGGGAAAGAGCGCCCAAGTTTTCTGCTTTTAGCCGAACTAAAGGGCATCTTTGATGAAGAGTGGAGCAAAGTGGACAGGAAGTCCTCTATGACAAGCAAAACCTCCAGGATGTATCCCTTTAAAACAGACGAGGTAAAATACCTGGAGAACATTCCTTCTGTGGACGCAGCTGTAATGTGTCTTGCCAAACACGTCACGCTCCCGCTAGACGATGCAGTTTCCTTTAAGGACAGTCTTGACAGAAGAATGGATCAGGACCTCAAAAGAATTTACGGCCTTGCTGGTACAGCTTGTAAACCCGCTCTAGCCTTAGCAGCCGTGTCTAAGGCTATGGAGGCATGGACTGAGAATGTAGATTCCTTCCTTAAAGGCGTATCTGAAGAACTGGCCAGTCATTCGGCAACAGCAGAGCTAAAATTAGCGGTGGCCTTCTTGGGAGAAGCATCGGTCGATCTGATCCGTCTACTGTCCAGGATTATGCTATCCTCAGTTACAGCTAAACGAGCCCTATGGCTACGCCCTTGGCAGGCCGACCCGTCTTCTAAACAAACCTGGTGCAAAATTCCTTTTGAAGGATCATCGCTGTTTGGAGATAAACTAGATGACACCATAGCTAAGGCCACAGGTGGAAAATCGGGCTTTCTTCCACAGGACAAGCGTCCACAGGGTCGAAGGAAACCCCAGTTCAGAAGACGCAGCCCAGAGCGTTCGAGGGAAGCACGCTTCTATAGACCTGGCCGGGACTTCAGAAGAAACTGGAGTAGAGGTCAAGCGTCTTTTCGCAAGCCAGCAAAAAGCCAGGCGTCCAATGGTCGCGATCTGGCTAAATCCTATTGAGATTTTGCCCGCCCAGACGGGTCGGGTGGGAGCACGCCTGCTCCTCTTCCGGCACGTGTGGGTGGCCTAAATCTCAGACTTCTGGGTCGTCAGGACAGTGTCGTCAGGTCACGTATGGTCCTTCTCCAGCATTCCTCCCCCCAGATTTGTTTCAACCCTACTCCCAAGTACGAAAGAGCAGAAACAGGCCTTACTGTCCTACGTAGATCTGTTGAAAATCCAGGGAGCAGTAGTGCGTGTCCCAGAGGAAGAACAGTTCCAGGGTGTGTACTCCCCCCTTTTCTTAGTACAAAAGAAAAGCGGTGCCTGGCACCCGGTAATAGATTTGACGTACCTGAACAAATTCATAAGGCACGGAAAATTCAAAATGGAGACTCTGTCAACAATCCAGCAAGCCATTCAACCAGGTGACTGGATGATTTCGATAGACCTGAAAGATGCCTATTTCCATGTGCCAGTGGCAAAGGACTTTTTATCGGGCAAGAACATCTTCAATTCATCTGCCTACCGTTCGGTTTGACAACTTCTCCTTGAGTTTTCACCAAGGTCCTCTTGGCCGTAGTGGCCCTCATCAGGCTAAAAGGTGTGCGTCTTTACCATTATTTAGATGATCTCCTAGTTCTGTCTCAAAACAGAGATCAGCTGCTGGTGCACAGAGAACAAGTGATCTCAACCCTTTCCAGCTTTGGATGGCTTCTAAACTTGGAAAAAAGCCACATGGATCCAGCCCAACGTTTAATTTATTTAGGGGCTCAGTTCAACACAGTGGAGAACACCATCTCCCTGCCGGTAGAGAAGATTCTGGTGATTCGGAAGAGGATTTCTTGTGCTCTGGATGCTCCTCATCTGAAAGCATCACAATGCCTAAGAATCATTGGCACAATGGTCTCCACAACCCCCATGGTCAAATGGGCTCTATGGAGGTTACGCCTGTTCCAGTCAGGGTTCCTCCGGCAGTGGAAGTCAGAGGACAAGAGTCAGCTGATCCACATATCCACAACAATGAGAAACAGCCTCTTCTGGTGGCTCCAACTCAAAAATTTGCAAAACTGTCACTCCATTGCCCCCATCTCCTGGGTTACAGTCACGACCGACGCCAGCGGCTCAGGTTGGGGGGCTCTCTGTGGTCAGAACCTAGCTCAGGGCAGATGGGACGCTCGTCTTCACAACCCAGGCTCAAACGTCCTGGAGCTCAGGGTGGCCTGGTGCTCCCTCCAATCTTTCTCCCAGTTCCTGAAAGGAGAGTTGGTATTGTTACGGATGGACAACACAACAGCAGTGTCGTATGTGAAGAGGCAAGGAGGGACCCGGAGTTCTACTCTCCTTCTAGAGGTTGAGCCCATAATAACATGGGCGCAGAAAAACCTGGCCAATATCTCAGCAGTTTTCATTCCGGGAGTCCAGAACTCCCAGGCAGACTTTCTCTCATGTACTCGCCTAGACAACGAGTGGTCCCTCCATGTACAGTCCTTCAACTGGATTCTGTCTCTGGGAGTCAATCCCGAAGTGGACCTATTCGCTTCCCCCTACAATCACAAAACAGTGAAGTTCTATTCTCGGGGCCGTTGCAGCCAGGCAGTCGGAACGGATGCCCTGACGGACAGATGGAGGTTCAGGCGGGCATACGCTTTTCCCCCGATCCCGATAATCCTCAAGTTCCTGAGGAGACTTCAAGCGGAATCAGCCGAAGTAACAGTAGTGGCTCCTTACTGGCCAAACAGGCCTTGGTTTCCCCTCCTGATCCAACTGAGCTACCGGGACCCGGTACCTCTTCCTCTCAGGCCGGACCTTCTCTCTCAAGGGTCACTCCTACACCCTTGTCCGGCACTGATGAGACTGACGGTCTGGTTCTTGAGAGGGAGAGGCTGGAATCCCTCGGTTGCGCCTCTAGAGTGATTTCTACTCTGCTAAGCTCAAGAAGGACAAGTACCAACAAAATTTATGGAAGAATCTGGGCAAGATTCGTTGAATTCTCCTCTGCTTCAGGGAGACCCTTCAGAAATCCAGGAGTTCAAGATGTTCTCAGTTTTCTTCAAACTGGACTAGACTTACCCTTATCTATCAGTTCTTTGAGAGTTCAAGTCTCGGCTTTATCAGCTTTCTCGGGGATCTCATGGGCAGTCCATCCCCTGGTCCGGCAATTTTTCCGGGGAGCATCAAGAATTAAGCCTCAAAGAAAGCCAAGATTCCCCAAGTGGGATCTTCCTCTCGTCCTAGATTCCTTGTCGGGACTCAGTACGACAGGGCCCTCCCCATCCTCCATTAAGGACTTTTCAGCAAAAGTAGCCTTCTTAGTTGCCATCACCTCAGCTAAGAGGGTCTCGGAGATCGGCTCACTGGGTCATGAAGAACCTTTTCTTACCTTCTTTCCAGATCGAGTAGTCCTTATACCCTTATTGGGTTCAAATCCGAAAGTGTCTTCAGTATTCCACGAGAATCAGGAAATTGTCCTTCCTACATTCAAAACTCCGGAATCTAATGATACTCATCCACTGGATATAGGAAAAATCCTTAAAGAATATTTGGAAATTACTTCTCCCTTCAGAAGATCAGATCATCTATTCGTACTGCATTCAGGCAGCAATAAAGGGAAAAAAGCTTCAATCAGGACAATTGCATCCTGGATTGTCCAAACAATCCAACAAGCTTATAGGGCTAAGGGCTTGGCTCCTCCACAGGCGGTGACTGCACACTCCACCACAGGGATGGCAACTTCTTGGGCGGCAGCCCGACATGTGGCTCCAGATGTCATCTGCAAAGCAGCCTCGTGGGCTTCTATCAATACGTTTATATCCCATTACTGCATTGAGCTTGCATCACTGTCTTCTGTTAATTTTGGGTTAAGAATCCTGTCGGTTGACGGGACAAATTAAAGCTATTTTCTGTTCAGCATACCCACCCGTGTGGTCTGGCTAGTTATTTCCCACACGTAGGCTGCCATGGAGTCTGTCAGGAAAACGGAAAATGTATTACCAAATAATTACCGTAATTTTCCTTTCCTGATGGACTCCATGGCAGACGGAGTTCCCACCCTAAAAGAAAATAATATTAAAAGTATGAAAATAAGTGTCCAAAAAGTCGGCTAGTTACGGAACACAGTACTGAGAGGTGAGCTTACTTTTATGGGTATGGGGTCCTATAGCATTGGAGAGGAGGCGGGGTTAACCCACACATAGGCTGCCATGGATTCCATCAGGAAAGGAAAATTACGGTAAGTATTTGGTAATAAATTTTCTGTTTTTTTGCTACAGATATTTATACAGAGTTCTGACAAACGTATTTCTTTATTGTTTCTTGTGATCTCATGAATAATTGTACCTTTTTTTAAAGCCAGATCTCCATAATTGTTAATTTTATTTAGAATCCAGATCTACGTTTTTTTTTGTTTTTTTTTAACATTTTTGTTTCCTATGGCCTATTTTTTTTATGGGTCAAGTTCTCACAACAACATACAGGTCCTTCTCAAAAAATTAGCATATTGTGATAAAGTTCATTATTTTCTGTAATGTACTGATAAACATTAGACTTTCATATATTTTAGATTCATTACACACAACTGAAGTAGTTCAAGCCTTTTCTTGTTTTAATATTGATGATTTTGGCATACAGCTCATGGAAAACCCCAAAATCCTATCTCCAAAAATTAGCATATTTCATCCGACCAATAAAAGAAAAGTGTTTTTAATACAAAAAAAGTCAACCTTCAAATAATTATGTTCAGTTATGCACTCAATACTTGGTCGGGAATCCTTTTGCAGAAATGACTGCTTCAATGCGGCGTGGCATGGAGGCAACCAGCCTGTGGCACTGCTGAGGTGTTATGGAGGCCCAGGATGCTTCGATAGCGGCCTTAAGCTCATCCAGAGTGTTGGGTCTTGCGTCTCTCAACTTTCTCTTCCCAATATCCCACAGATTCTCTATGGGGTTCAGGTCAGGAGAGTTGGCAGGCCAATTGAGCACAGTAATACCATGGTCAGTAAACCATTTACCAGTGGTTTTGGCACTGTGAGCAGGTGCCAGGTCGTGCTGAAAAATGAAATCTTCATCTCCATAAAGCTTTTCAGCAGATGGAAGCATGAAGTGCTCCAAAATCTCCTGATAGCTAGCTGCATTGACCCTGCCCTTGATAAAACACAGTGGACCAACACCAGCTGCTGACATGGCACCCCAGACCATCACTGACTGTGGGTACTTGACACTGCACTTCAGGCATTTTGGCATTTCCCTCTCCCCAGTCTTCCTCCAGACTCTGGCACCTTGATTTCCGAATGACATGCAAAATTTGCTTTCATCCGAAAAAAGTACTTTGGACCACTGAGCAACAGTCCAGTGCTGCTTCTCTGTAGCCCAGGTCAGGCGCTTCTGCCGCTGTTTCTGGTTCAAAAGTGGCTTGACCTGGGGAATGCGGCACCTGTAGCCCATTTCCTGCACACGCCTGTTCACGGTGGCTCTGGATGTTTCTACTCCAGACTCAGTCCACTGCTTCCGCAGGTCCTCCAAGGTCTGGAATCGGTCCTTCTCCACAATCTTCTTCAGGGTCCGGTCACCTCTTCTCGTTGTGCAGCGTTTTCTGCCACACTTTTTCCTTCCCACAGACTTCCCACTGAGGTGCCTTGATACAGCACTCTGGGAACAGCCTATTCGTTCAGAAATTTCTTTCTGTGTCTTACCCTCTTGCTTGAGGGTGTCAATGATGGCCTTCTGGACAGCAGTCAGGTCGGCAGTCTTACCCATGATTGCGGTTTTGAGTAATGAACCAGGCTGGGAGTTTTTAAAAGCCTCAGGAATCTTTTGCAGGTGTTTAGAGTTAATTAGTTGATTCAGATGATTAGGTTAATAGCTCGTTTAGAGAACCTTTTCATGATATGCTAATTTTTTGAGATAGGAATTTTGGGTTGTCATGAGCTGTATGCCAAAATCATCAATATTAAAACAAGAAAAGGCTTGAACTACTTCAGTTGTGTGTAATGAATCTAAAATATATGAAAGTCTAATGTTTATCAGTACATTACAGAAAATAATGAACTTTATCACAATATGCTAATTTTTTGAGAAGGACCTGTATATTTCAGATTTTTTTACCCTCAAGGAGGTTGGTGTCCCTTCTTAATTACACATTGTATTTGTAGCGGGGTCTCTTTTAAGGCCCCTGGACTACGTTACCCAGAACCCTGTTCGGCACCCAGGGTGCATTGAGCCACCGCAGAGACTCATGGGTGGGGCTATATAAGAAGAGGGCGAGGCTAGGCTCGGCCTCTTTGGACATCGCGCTGCAAGCAATAGGACTCCTTGTGCAGATCTGCTGCTGTGTAAGGCCTGAAGCCTGGGCCTTGCATACCGACCAAAGAGCCTTCCACCCCACTGCGGAGCCTGGGTGGCACCTGTTTCTGTTCGAGTTTGCGGACATCAGCTGGACCGGAGACCCGGCCGTTGGAGACACTGTGTGCGGATACACAGTGGTGGAAGCCTGGACTGGGATCGCGTCCGGAGTGGTGAGCGAGCACTTGCTCACTTCGTTACCCTTTTACTTTGTTAGGCCTAGTGACTGCCTTGCCCCATCTTGTTAATTTACTACCGCTGGATTACAAATATTGTTTCCTGAAAGTGCACCACCGTTCAAGTTGCATGCGAAGAATTATTCTCATAAGGGACTGAGTTTTAATCTGGGTCAGGCCTGACCAGGGTGGGGGTTAAAACGTTGTTGTTGTGCCATATTGTGCATAGAAAAAAAGATAGTTTCACGTGGCGGGTGATCACTCTGCACTATCACTGAGGTATATGTTTATTGCTGCAGGGCTCTGCATGTATATTATGTGATGTGTTTAACTTTGAATCTTTATATCAGAGTAAATCCAGTTATATTTTATCACATGGGTATTGGTGTTATCTTTGCAGATAGTGGTTATCTATCAATGCTGCCAGATTGTGTATAATCAGGTATAGACCGTTACGAGGTAACAATCCCTAGACTAACTGTGCCAGTGTGGGCTGAGTAGATTGCCGGGTGTTGGCGGTGCTGTATAAAGGGCCGGAAACAAAACTCAGCGGTTCTCTTAACTGGGGGTAGCGCTACATATTTATAAAAAGTTATGGCTACTCACAATAAAAACACATAGGCAAGTATTTTTCTTAAATCAAATATCCAATTATTCTGGTAAAACAAAATAAACAGGAAGGGCAACAATTGAAAAATTAGTTGCATTTATGAAGACTTTGGACCCCAAAGGCAGACATGACTTTGATGAACAATAAAATAAACATCATAAGGAAATCAGGAGCAGCAGCCGAAGACATACATATCCCCAAGCTGTGGTACTCCAGCAAACTGCAACTTCTGGCAGAGCAGCTTGAAGCCAGGGAATCACTTTCTGGTCTTCCTTGTAGCCTTCCCTCCACGCTTCCTTGCATCGTTTCTTCCACGGCCCCATCCACGCCCCCTTGCAGGCTGTGGCTCTGTTGTTGGAAATGTGGCAGGAGGAGGAGGAGAAGGAGGAGAGGGATGGGCCAGATGGCAGAGATGTGTGGCCTCTGTCAGCTCTCCCCTCCCCGCCGTGTGAAGGACTGTATAAATCGGGTGCTCAGAGAGGGCACGTTGTCCCTCCTCAAGTTTATTGAGCTTCTCAGCCAGGTAGGCGCTAAAGCCCTCCACAGGGTTGAGGGGGGCCCTCATTATGGCAGCAGCGTCCCTGATTATTTTAAGTGAATCCTCCTCCACCTGTGTCATCCTCCTAGATTTTTTGGGTCTGACGTGGAGGGGAGCCACTTGGGACTGGGTGCTGCCAGTTGGCCTGGGGACCTGCTGAGTGCCACTTAGCCTGGCCTCCTCCTGGCTGCCATTCACCCCTGCCTCCTCCTGCCTGCCACATTTCGGAGCCTCTTCCTCCTGGCTGAGCTCATCCTGTGTATAAAAATGGGACATAGTTTTATATTTTGGTGAATCAATCACACACAATTTTCATCTCATGACTGTTGCAATTTGAATGTTAATAAATAAAAAATACTCTCATTCTGACCCCAGCTTTTTTCTATACTGTACCAATCATTTCTGGCCAATACTTTTTTTTTATTGTTTTATAATTATTTCATTTGTGAATAATAACATCTAGTTCACACTAAATAATTCAAGGCCAATAAATATGTTTTAAAATACTATACCTGGCTGAAGATGCGCAGATCCGGCTCTTCCAGCTCAGGTGGCTCCTCTTCCCCCTCTGCAGGGGTGGAGGGAAGGGTGGAAAGAACGCTGGAGGGAAGGGTGGAAGGAACGCTGGAGGGAAGCGTAGAAGGAACACTGAAGGGAAGGCTGGAAAGTGATTCCCTGGCTTCAATCTGGTCGTCCAGAAATTGCAGATGTTTGTAGTACCACAGCTTGGGCTGAACTACTTTGTCTGCTGCTGCTCCTGATCTCAGAGTGCGGACCTCTTTGTAGCGTTTTTTGTAGGCATTCCTCATTTTGTTAATTTTATTGTTCATCATGGTATAGTCTGCCTCTGGGACCCAGGTCTTCATATATGCAGCTAATTTTTCAATTGTTGCCCTTTGTACCACAGTGTTGTGGTACAAACTATTTTTCACCTCCCACAAGCTTCGTATTTCCCAGTATTTCTCTATGAAGACAAGCATAATTTCTGGCTCCCTTAATTTATGCATACTTATTTCTGCAAGATAAAACACAATACAAAAACAGTAGGTCAGCTTAAATTGTCCTAATCTTATCCCAATATAGGCCTTTCCAATCATGAACCAGTATATGATAAAGCATTCAACTTACTAGGATGAATGAGCATAACAAAAGGAGTTGGGACTTTGTGCGAGGCACAGGGCATGTACATCCATGATACTTGAAAAAAAGGAGAACATGGGTGGGACTTTATATGAAGCATACATCTCAGGAGACACCCGACAAGAAATAACTATGGCAGTATACTGTAGCACTGGAACTTGAACCGTTAAATGAAAGCATTGCATAACAATTGGCAGTCATTACTTTAATTGGGTAATAAATATGACAACGACAAAAAATAACACAGCATACCTAGTATATTGGTTAAAAGTTGGGATGTACATAAAATACAACAATAATGGTAGCATGGTATAATAACATGATCAGTTCATAATAAAAACATTGCAACAGAGTCAGTTCGTGGGGTGTCTCCGTGGTAAGTAGGTAGGGCCTAGACATGTTTGTACAGTCCGATTGATATATAGAAATTATTAAAGATGCTGATAAAGTGGGGGCAGATGAGCATCTATGGGCTCAAGTAAACATGATATAGCAACATAATTGGTACATAGTAGAACGTTGAAAAACCAAGTTCATTGGAGTAGAGTCTCCATAGTAGCTGTAACACCGATTGGTAGGTAGAGTCCAATTGGTGTTTGATGTAGTTGGTAGACTGGTAGCAATATATGTGCAAGGGGGCATCTATTGGCTTGACGCGTTTCGTGGCCATTACCACTCTTCAGGAGCAAGTATGAGATGGATGTCTAAAATGTTAAAACAGTAAAATGGTAAAAACAAAATATAAGGTTTTGGGTCAAGGTATGGAGAGGGGGGAACAAAAGGGCAATGATGATTCCCCAAAAAAATACTTACAAGTAGGCCCATAACTAAGGGTAAAGGCGTGGAGGGCAGGAGGCTGGTCGGGAAGGTATCAGCCACCGGGAGCTGAGGTGGATTGGCCCCAATATACAAGGCTGGAATACCAGTTAGATTGAAGTCCCCAGGGGGAGGGGGGTGCTCCCGTGGTAAGTATCCCAAAATTAAACAAAAAGTGACCGTGAAAAAGAGTGTAGTAAATGCAAGGACCAGTATGTAGAGAGAAGTGTTGAGATGTGTAGGATATTGTATAAAAAAGTAGTAGGATGTGCCCCAGTTGTGGTAACAAAAAAGGGGGGGGGTTTGATAATGAAACTAAAAGCCAACCCCTAGACTGAAATAAACAGCCAATTATAAGATCTATAAGAATTATAACATCTCAAAACTTCTCTCTACATACTGCTCCTTGCATTTACTACACTCTTTTTCACGGTCACTTTTTGTTTAATTTTAGGATACTTACCACGGGAGCATCCCCCCCCCTTGGGGACTTCAGTCTAGCTGGTATTCCAGCCTTGTATATTGGGGCCAATCCACCTCAGCTCCCGGTGGCTGATACCTTCCTGACCAGCCTCCTGCCCTCCACGCCTTTACCCTTAGTTATGGGCCTACTTGTAAGTATTTTTTTGGGGAATCATCATTGCCCTTTTGTTCCCCCCTCTCTATACCTTGACCCAAAACCTTATATTTAGTTTTTACCATTTTACTGTTTTAACATTTTAGTATTACAGTATACTGCCATAGTAATTTCTTGTCGGGTGTCTCCTGAAATGTATGCTTCATATAAAGTCCCACCCATATTCTCCTTTTTTTCATGAACCAGTATAGGCCACTGATGCCCCAAGTTTCATTCTTACCTTATTTGGAATCGTTCGGCACTTCCGGTCGTCCTTACTTCGCGCACCCACAACCTTGTTTACTATTTATATACCCTGCGCATGCGTGAAACCAGTCAACCCTGCGCATGCGTTCGGCGCACAGTGGGAGACGACGACATGGCGGTGACACAGGTGCGTGCTTTATTAAGTACCGACGAGGAAAGCCCGGAATTGAAGAAAGAAAAGTCTTCTGGACGCAGCACTCCAGTTAAAAAGCCTTTATTCCAAAAAAAGGTTCAGGAAACCAAAACACACTGCACAACACAACAAACTGATCACATCTGGCTAACGCTATGAGTAAGCACTTTAATAGTGTGAAACACGTTAGCCAGATAATAAAGGCTTTTTAACCGGAGTGCTGCGTCCAGAAGACTTTTCTTTCTTCAATTGCATTTGCATTTGCTTGCACCCTTGGTTGCTGGGAGGAGGTAATTCCAGGGACTTCCACACCTGAGCGGCTTCCTTTCTCCCGAGGAAAGCCCGGAGGCGGGAACGTCCCGATCTAGGAATAAAAGATACAAGGCGTCTAATATGTCATTTGCTGAGATGGCGGAGATGGTGGACATCCTGCGGAGGAAAGATTACGATGGGAAGCATGAGCCATACGACACCCCTAATCTCTGGAAGTCTAAAATAATGGACAAAGTGGCAAGGAGTCTGTATAATAAATTTGGGGTCAAGAGATCCAAGGAGCAGCTCCATAAAAGGTGGTCTGACCTGAAGCTGAGGGAGCCGGAGCAGTATAGGAAGCTTATAAAAATACTTGATAAAAGTAAGTTTATTTCCTGTGTTATTTCAAATTGTAATATTTAGTCTTGCATGTTTTGCTCCATGTGCTTGGATTGACTGGTTTCACATTGTAAAATGTCAACTTTCATGTTAGTTTAGTGGCCCAGTTTTTTTATGTTTCGTAGTAAACAGCGATCATCTAAAAAATCACATGTTTTGCACAGATACACGTAAACCACATGTGGTCATGCCTATTTGTCTTAAAACAACGTTTATAAACATTGTTGTCTAGATGATGTGTTTGTAAGTAGAATGTGAAATGCTAAACTAGATTCAGTGTAAAGGACAGGACACTCAGCAGCTGGTTACACATCTTCACTCAGGAGAACTATAGTGTGGGCCACCAGAACAACCTTTTTAGGGTGTCCCACACAGGTGCTCCAGTGGATACTTTGGGGTGTCTCCATGTGTGTTATTTTGGACCAAAACTGAAAGTATTCTTGCTTTGTTGAATTCCCAAAATCTCATGTGTTCATCTTGGAACTCTGCCAAAACAAACAATTGTACCCCACTTCCAAGCAATGTTTCCAATTTATGCCCTCAAATATCTGTGTGCTAAAGGATACCTTTTGGTTTCATTCTCATAGGGGAGAGGAGACTGGGAGGACACCAATCTGAGGAGCCGAGGAAGCACAGACCACAGAAAGAACCCCAAGCTCAGAAAGAACCCCAAGATCAGCATGTGGAAGAAGTAGAGGTGGAGGAAGTAGAGGTGGAGGAAGGAGAGGTGGAGGAATCAGAGGTGGAGCTTATCACCACAACAGGTCAGTGTCTGTCACCCCAGCTTTAGGTAAAGAGATGTAGGCCTGCATCTTACTAATCTTCTTTTTTTTTTTTTTTAGGGGATGAACATGCTGGTGTGTCAAAAACTCCTACTACTCCTTTCTCAAGTGCTAGTGCCCAAATCATAATTCAAGAAATAATGGAATGTAGTAGCGAAATGGACACTATGAGGAATAGGATGAATGTGATTGAGCAAAAATATAAAAACATCATTGATATTTTGGGGCGAATAGTCTGACCCCCCCCCCCCTGTTTTTTTTTTCAAAAATATTTTGCAAATATTTTGCACTTGATTTACCACAAGCCAAAATTTGAAGATGCACACAGTGTGTCAACATGTGCTATCTGCCGTCACAGGATATCTATGTCCCTGTTTTGTGGGTGCAACCCCCTTCCTCGCTACTCAAGTAGGTGAAAGGAAGGGTTTACACCCCCAAAACACGTCCATTGATCCCCCATGATGGCAGATAGCACATGTTGACTTTAGCCATGGGATCAAGATGAAAATACCCATTTTGCCAGACAAACTGTGTGCATCTTCAAATTTTGGATGGTTCAGGGGTGAAATCACCCCATCTCATGTTTTTTTTTTAAAGGTTGAACTTTGTAAGTTCCATTGTTTTTCTATGTTTTATTTTTTTAACCGTGCATGTTTATGCAAACCAAAAATAAAGGAAAAAAAAAATTCTTCTCCAAAATTTGGAGCCAAAAATGTAAAGATTTTCTTTTCAAGAAAAATAAACGCACATGTTTTGCACAGAGTAAAAATATTTTTGGACACTCAACAATGTGAGGCTTGTTCTTTCTATGCTCAATAGCAGTTATAGAAAATTTCAAAGTTCATGTTTTACTCTGACAATTGTGGCTATTTACTAAAGACAAATACACTTGGCACTACTACAAAGTGTACTATGAGAACCTGGGAGACACATAAGGAAAAAAAATGCAATAATGACAAAACAAGTTTTTCAAATATATTTTTAGATTTTTATTTTTATTATCAGATATGGTCTGGCATAGCAATGGCCCCCCTACCCGTGAAGTACTCAACGTATTTATCACATACTTCACGGGCGCTTTGGGGGGCCAAGCAAGTACGGCCAGTGTCCAGGCCGGTCATCAAGTTTGGTTCTGAAAGACCGGCCTCAGGCCCAACATTCGAAACATAAGTAGATGAGTATTTTCTCATAAAATTGTGCAGTATGCAGCAGATGTACACAATGTGGTTTAGTTTATATTCCGCCATGTGGATGGCTGTCTGAAACAGGCAGAACCGGCTGGCCATTATCCCGAAGGCATTCTCATCAACCCTCCGGGCTCTGGCCAGCCGGTAATTAAAAACCCTCCTCTCCAGGGTGAGTCCTTTGGGGAAACGGCCGCATCAGGTGGGGTCCCAGTCCAAAAGCTTCATCCGCAAGAAACACAAAAGGAAGTCCCTCCACATTCTCTGCATCAGGTGGCAGTGCAAGGCCACCAGTCTGCAGACGGTGGGCAAACTCCGTCTGTGCGAAGACTCCGACATCGGACATCCGGCTATTCTTCCCCACGTCCACATACAAGAACTCATAGCGTGCCGACACCAACGCCATCAACACGATACTATTAAAACCCTTGTAGTTGAAATAGTACGACCCCGAACGGGGTGGCGCAACTATGTGGACGTGTTTCCCATCGATTGCCCCTCCGCAGTTAGGGAAGTCCCACCGCTGGGCAAATTGGGAGGCCACAGTCTGCCATTCCTGTGGCGATGAAAAAAACTGTGGAGTCAAACAAAAATAATCAATTAGTACTTTTAATTACACAAATACATTCTTGGCCAACGTCAGTATAACATTTATTTGAAGGAGTATTTAAACACAAAAATAGAAGGCCCACTTATCAGATGACTCACCCCCTCTGATGGCCCATTGGAAACGATTAAGGGGGGAGGGGGTTAAAGCTGATTTTGTGCCCCCCCAAAAAAGACTCGACCACTCTGCTGAACTTGAATGTGCAATAAAACATTTGGACACATTTTAGGGGGGGGGGGTTCTAAACTACAATGGAGCTGACAAAAAACATTGTTAACAGACTAGGCTAGGTGTGTATGGGCCCAGGATAGCATGCTGGAGAGGTTAGTGAAGGGAAATAGGCATGTGATATAGGGGGACAGAAAATCCAACAGACGGTGAAAAACGTGGGCCGTCATCCGGAGATAACTCCTGTAGTTATCAGGATTATTCTCCTGGATTTCCCGCAGCAGAGGCATATGAGAGAATTGGTCCCGCTGGAGCAACCAATTCTTGGTCCATGAACGCCTCCTCACCCTGTTCATGGACTGAACTTGGGTTACAGTATAAACCGCAACACCAAGCGCATACGCAGCACGAGCTGTACGACGAGAACGTACTTCCAACATGGCTTTAAACCGGTCAGGTGGTCAGAACGAACTTAAACAGAACGCACATAGGAACAGCAAGGCCTGTGAAGAACGACCTGAAAAACAGTAACGAGCGGCCAAGAAGGCACTGCAAAACAGAACCGACCTGACTGCACGCACTGAAAGACAAATACGAACCCACAAGCACAAACTGAAACGCAGAAAACTATCTGAAAAGCACGGAGACTGAAAAGTGCGAATCAGCTCTCACCAAACGCGAAATCAGCAAAAGCAGCCCAAAGGGTGGCGCCATTGGATTTGAACTTCCCCTTTATAGTGCCGTCGTACGTCACGGCGTTTGGGACAATCGGTTTTTTGACTGATGGTGTGTAGGCAAGACTGATGGAAGTCAGCTTCATCGGCTTTCCGATGGAAAAATCCATCGGATTAGAATCCATAGGAAATCCGATCGTAAAGCATGCTTGTTATACTCACTGTGGAACGTAAGGGGTTAATCCCCTGCATTGTGTAAAAATGCTGTTTGATCCTGTCTTCTCTGATTCATTCTTCTTCCACTGTCCCCCAATGCATCTCCTGATAGTACAGAGCCTTGGAGGCACTCTGCACATGCTCCGTTTAGTGTGTATTGCTAGAGATTTTTATTTTTATTTTTTACGAGTGGGTGCATGTGATCAGAACAGGGCCAATTAGCACTGTCCAGACAGAGGGTCAGGGGTCATGCAGCCTCATAGGATAGTCAGAGGAGAATGAAAACTCCGCCTTCAAGCTTTAACCTGTGCTCGGCCAGACACTAATAGAAGTCACAAGGCTATATACTGCTGATGAGAAAAGGTATTTAGCAGTTTATATTTATTAAAATAATTGAATTTCCGTGTTTTGTGTACTGTGGGAGACCAGATATAGTGAATGCAGGATCCTGGGTTTAGTAACACTTTAAAACAATATTTTAACCTTACATACACTTTAAAGGTGTCATAGTTTACAGAATGTTCATCACAGATTAACACACATGTCACTTCACTTAAAAAACGTGTTGCTCTTGCATCGCCAGTATTATTATTTGGCATTCCTAATGCGGCAAAAAAGGCTGCACAGTTTTCAGGTGGAAAAAAACACATGTCAGATGTGTAAATATGATGAGAGACCTTGGACTGCCGCACTCCAAAAAAATATATATATTTGTTCTTTTATTTAAAATAAAAACAACAAGTACATGGCACAGCAAAGGAAACAGCTAATGTGAGCTGACGCATTTCGCACTGAACTTCAGCGCTTAATCATAGCATGTCAGATGTGTGGTTAAAAAAAATGTGGAAAAAAATATAGAAAACTACGCTGAAAGATTCAAAGTAAGAAAAAACTGATATCTTAGGCTAATATCACAGTTGCTAGTTGGGAGCTGCGATTTCTATGTAAACAACAGTACAGGAACATGTATTGGAAAAAGAGAAAAATCGCCCTGACCCATGAATACAAACTTAAAAGTTGGTCATATCAAACCATAAAATTGAATTAAATAAACCCTAATAATGTGACTCAAATGGTGCAAAATTTCGTTCCCCTTTAGAACACACTGACTGTGAACCACATTAAAAAGAATAAAATTGATAAATGTAATAATAAAACATCAAAAATCATATAGTCCATATATAAATGTGCAAATAATGTCCATATTACAGCACCAGTGCTCTGTGAAAAATATAATCCACAAGTGAAAAGCTGCATCCAAAGAAATGTGAAGTTCCACCACCAATCAGCAGGAATTGTGCATTAAACGTATAAAATGTTTTCTAAAAAAGGTGCACATAAACTATAGGGGCCCACAAGTGCACTTCTCGGCGCCAAGGGGAACGGTTTACCAATTAACTTATTCTGAGATCAGAATAATAATAATAGAGTAAAAAGATAACATACAGATATATATATAAAATTAGATATAACCAATATCACATTAATGATAAAAGGTGTTCTTATAAGAAATAGCAGCAGCTGTTTAAAATTATAGATGAAAGAAACTGACACCCATAAAACAGTAAATATATAAAATGTATCAAAAAATTAAGAACAGAGTCTAATTGATAAAACAGCGCTTAGTATTGGATAATGTCCAACTTCAAAAAATGTATGCGGTATGGTGGAAAAGAAATAAAATCACAAAGGATGCAGTAAAGTCACAGTTCTTAGTGTGGTAGGTGTTTCTAAGAGATGGATGAATCGTGCACCCTACACCAGCTCCCAATCTTCACCACAGATGTGATATAAGGTCCCCCGCTGGGGTTCAAACTCACCAGAACAGTAAATCAAATGAGCCTTGCAAGATAAATTCCTCCTAATTCAAACTTCCATCACCACCTCAGGAATCGGTATGGGTTAAAACTCCATTCGAGGTACATATAAAACACAAATTCACTGACATAGTGTAATCCTGCTTTATTTTAAATTAACCCATATAAAACATATCCCCGCTTCCAATATACGTACAATAGTTCAACTTGTAAATGACATATAGGAATGAAACATAATCACCGCTCTCCTCCGAACACAGGGGCCACTCGTGCTGCAAGCGCAAAACTACAGACGCTTCCTGGTTACGTTCTGGTTAGCGGTGGAACGCACACTCCTCACTTCCTGGATACGCCGTTGTAGCCACGCCCTGACGCGTTTCGTCACTTCCGACTTCAACAGAGGGCGTGGCTCTGAGGCGTGAAGCCTCTCTTGATATTACTGATGTGCTCATTCAATCTTACCTTCAGGGCCCTTTTAGTCCTCCCCACGTATTGCAGCCCACATGGGCATTGAATGAGATAAGTTACCTCCTCTGTTGCAGAGGTGATAAATGGTTCAACTGTAAACGCCCTAGATGTACTAGTGGACGTGAAGCTGCATATCTTTCTGTCCTTACAGCTGTTCATGGAACAGACTCGACAGGTCTTACACCGGTAATATCCTGTGAGGTTTTGGAAGAAAGATCTGTTGGCTTTTGGGGGATCAGAGACACTGGCTGCAACCCTATTGCCAAGGGATGAGGCCCCCTTAAAAATGATTTGGGGTCTAGCTCTAGCATGCTGGTGAAGTAGTAAGACGAGCGCTGCTACAAACATTATACTGGAGTGGCACTTCATGATATCGCGCATGTCTATTGGATGGTGGTGACCCAGAGTGAGGCTTGGTTTTTATTCTATGTACTATAAATAGAGGTGACGCAGTGCGCCGCCCGTGCCCCTGGAAGAAGTAAGTTTTTTCCAAAACGGACGTAGGGCGGAGCGACGCGCTGACATCACCTCGAACGGTTCCCAGAAGGACGGGTGTCTGGTGATTGTGCACCGGCCGGCACACCAGACGTAAAGGCTATTAAGAACTGCATAATTGTAAGTGCATTCTTTTTTTTAAAATAAAACATTTTATACGTTTAATGCACAATTCCTGCTGATTGGTGGTGGAACTTCACATTTCTTTGGATGCAGCTTTTCACTTGTGGATTATATTTTTCACAGAGCACTGGTGCTGTAATATGGACATTATTTGCACATTTATATATGAACTATATGATTTTTGATGTTTTATTATTACATTTATCAATTTCATTCTTTTTAATGTGGTTCACAGTCAGTGTGTTCTAAAGGGGAACGAAATTTTGCACCATTTGAGTCACATTATTAGGGTTTATTTTATTTTATTTAATTTTATGGTTTCACATGACCAACTATTAAGTTTGTATTCATGGGTCAGCGCGATTTTTCTCTTTTTCCAATACATGTTCCTGTACTGTTGTTTACATAGAAATTGCAGCTCCCAACTAGCAGCTGTGATATTAGCCTAAGATATCAGTTTTTCCTTACTTTTAATCTTTCAGCGCAATTTTCTATATTTTTTTCCACATTTTTTTTAACCACACATCTGACATGTGTTTTTTTCCACCTGAAAACTGTGCAGCCTTTTTTGCCGCATTAGGAATGCCAAATAATAATAATGACGATGCAAGAGCAACACGTATTTTAGGTGAAGTGACATGTGTGTTAATCTGTGATGTCATCTGAACATTCTGTAAACTACGACACCTTTAAAGTGTATGTAAGGTTAAAATATTGTTTTAAAGTGTTACTAAACCCAGGATCCTGCATTCACTATATCTGGTCTCCCACAGTACACAAAACACGGAAATTCAATTATTTTAATAAATATAAACTGCTAAATACCTTTTCTCATCAGAAGTATATAGCAGTCTTGTGATTTCTATCAGTGTCTGGCCGAGCACTGGTTAAAGCTTGAAGGCGGAGTTTTCATTCTCCTCTGACTATCCTATGAGGCATGTGGAGTGTGTATTATCTCTTCCATATCGTATGCATCTGCTGACACTGTCGGAAGCTGTTGCCTCAAGAATCTTATATGTGGTTGCTGGTCTGTGGGAAGAGCTGCCTACTTTTATGCACTCACTGATCCTCTGTCATGAGGGATCGTGACTAGCTGGTAAGGAGGAATTCCTGCTGATTGGTGGTGGAACTTCACATTTCTTTGGATGCAACTTTTCACTTGTGGATTATATTTTTCACAGAGCACTGGTGCTGTAAAAAAAAATGTGTAAAGCTCAAAAAGGTGCATGAGCTAATTTTTTATTCATTTATTATGGGTACCTATAGTATAGAGCCTAATTAATTTATGCAGTGCTTTACATACATATTGTACATTCACATCAGTTTGCCCTGTTTGTCACGTGTAGGGCAATCCATTTAAACAAATTGGCGACAAAATGCGTTTGATGCAAAAATGTGCATATGCATGCTACGATTGTGCGGGCATTCACAAAAAAAAAAATGTGAATGAAGGCTTAAGGGTTTAGATCTTTTTTAAAACCTTTACTTTAAAACCTATACTATTTGGAAATATTTTTTTGGTTTACCAAATTTTGCCACTAGATGGAGCTGAGACCTAACACTACATCAATGCATAACACTCCAGAGCACAGTGGGATAAATGAAACAATAGTTGTTTCAGACAAATGTCCTTCTTGTCACATGAATGCACACAGATTGTCAGGAAGAAGGCCAAGATGAAAAATAAAATGCTAGTTACTTTTGCTGCTCTTCCAATAGCTTCTTCCTAAACATAGACATGACGTCCAAGTGTATTTATAGTAGACACAGCGAGCAAATGATCAGAGGAAACAGCTCGCAGTAGTAGTTCATGACTTCACTGCCCCTTCCCCTCTGGGAAGTTTATTAGAAGGACATTTGAAGTTCATCCAGAGTTCTTCACGCCTCCTGAGAAGCCACTCCGAGTCTTGCTGTTCTTTGAAGAAAACTTACTGTAATAAAAAGACTGAATGAGTATTGTGTACTTCCTGATGTGACGCTGGTCAAAGAATATGAAATAAGTGCACATTCTTCCTTTTACCATCAAATGTATTTAAAATTGATCATATAGAGATATAATGACTAATTATGTAAGAGATTTTAAACCGGGCATATACACTAAATCAGTGGTGTATTTAAAAAAAATTTTTTGCTGCCCAAAGCAAGACTAAAATCAGGCGCCCCCCCCCCCCCCATCTAAATTTGTCCCACCCATTCCTTCTCAAGTGGCTATTCTGGATCTCTGGAGGCTTTGCGGGGTCTCTGGTGGCTATGTGGGCTCTTTGGTGGCTGTGCAGGGTCTCTGGTGGCTTTGCGGGGTCTCTGGTTGCTATGTGGGGTCTCTGGTGGCTGTGCGTGGTCTCTGGAGTCTTTGCAGGGTCTCTGTTGGTTGTGCAGGGTCTCTGGTGGCTTTTTGGGATCTCTGGAGGCTAAGTGGGGTCTCTGGTGTCTGTGCAGGGTCTCTGGTGGCTTTGCAGGGTCTCTGGTGGCTGTGCGGGGTCTCTGGTGGCTTTGCAGGGTCTCTGGTGGCTGTGCGGGGTCTCTGGTGGCTTTGCAGGGTCTCTTGTGGCTTTGCAGAGTCTCTGTTGGCTGTGCAGGGTCTCTGGTGGCTTTTCATGGTCTCTGGTGGCTTTTCAGGGTCTCTGGTGTCTGTGTGGAGTCTCTGGTGGCTTTGCAGGGTCTCTGGTGGCTGTGTGGGGTCTCTGGTGGCTTTGCAGGGTCTCTGGTGGCTGTGCTGGGTCTCTGGTGACTGTGCTGGGTCTCTGGTGTTTGTGCAGAGTCTCTGGTGGCTGTGCCGGGTCTCTGGGGGTTTGCAGGGTCTCTGGTGGCTGTGCAGGGTCTCTGGTGGCTGTGCAGTCCTAGCATGGATGAACCCTGGTACCTGAGATCTAAGGGGTCACATCCTTAGATCTCAGGAGTTCATGATTGTACTTGTAATCCTTCACTAGTTGGGGGGGTCACATTCTCAGCTCTGAGGGGTTCATGCTGGGACTCGCAGTCCTTCACTTTTGGGAGGGTTCCAGCATTAACCCCTGAGATATAAGGATGTGACCCCCCCCAAAATTGAAGGACTAAAAGACCCAGCATGAACCCCTGAGATCTAAAGATGTGACCCCCAAAGTTAAGGACTAAATGTCCCAGCATTAAACCCTGAGATCTAAGGATGTAACCCCTTAGATCTCACAGGTTCCTTCTGGGATCTGTAGTCCTTCAGTAGTTGGGGGTGCGGGGTGTCCTATCCTCAGCTCTGAGGGGCTCATGCTGGGACCTGCATTCCTTCACTTTTGGGGGCACATATCCCCCAAAAATGAAAGACTACAAGTCCCAGCATGAACCCCTCCTCTTTGTATGGTTCTTTGGCTCTGCAGTGACTGTGTCTGGCTCTCTCATGATGACACTACACACTGTCAATCTGGCCTCAGCCAGTGGTGGAGTGGTGGCGGAGCCAGCAGCAGCACTACGGCCGGGTTCCTAAACTAAAACGGCTCTCAGTCTAGTCTATCTATGCCTCTGCGGTGGTGCATTTTTTGGGGCATGAGATCGATGGCCCAGTCCACCCCTATTCCCTGAATTCCACAAGGAGCGGACTTCTCACTTGTGACCCTTCTGCCGGGGGAGGGGGGGAGCGCCCCCTGTGAAATGCCACCTGAGGCAAACGCCTTGTTTGCCTCGTGGCAGATACACCCCTGCCCTAAATTATATTTACTCCGGCAGGCTCCTTCCATCTGTGTAATCAGTCCAATGATGTCCGCTCTTAAGGTGCTTCAGGTCCCAGTCGCAACCTCACCTTATCACAAACCATGCTGGGGGTAATAATCCTGCACTGTACGAAATTACACAGAGGGATCGCTCACAGCCCCCCCACAGAACGGAGCTTCGGGCAGAAGACAACAGTGCTAGAGTTAAGGATAGTGTAAGCATTACATCTTAACCCCTATACCAGGGCTCTCCAACTTTCTCAACCAGGAGTCTCCAAACAAAGGGCCAGTTAACTATCCTTTAGACTTGAGGGGGGGGGGGGGCAGACTGTGGCCATTGAAAGTAGAAATTGTCTTGATGACAGTGGGAGTAAACTGTGCATCTTTGGTATTAGGAGAAGGAATAGTGCATCATCACTGGTGTGTGGAAGTGCTGATGGTATCAGAAAAAAATATATAAATTGGTGCCTTCGTCCCATCAAATATTGTACAGAAGGAAGAGGCTTAAATGGACTATGTGGGCACCATATGTGAGACCGATGTACAGTCAAGGGTATAAATATAAAAGGTTTTTATTACACAAATATAAAACAAGTTTACCATGTACATGTTTATAGATTAAAAAAACGTTTTGTGACAAACATAAAACCACTCATTTTAGCATACCATTGTTGCCAATGGAATGTCATACATATACAGTAGCATAGTATACAAGACTCAACATGTTTCGCGTTTTATGATTTCGTAGAATCCGCTTCTTCAGGAGCTAGATAACAAACAATATTTTTCAGTAGATAAATATGAGTTTTGTCACGTGGCTATAAACAAAGAAACAACATGATTAATGTAAAATAGGAAAATGTGGATATATACAATTATATTTGTGTCAGCTGTTGTGTCTGCTTTTATCTGTGTCAAGTGAAGGGCCCACCCTGCCGGCGTCCACGACGCTAAGCGTCTGACATCGCCGGGTATTGTCCCGTGGTGCGCATGCGTTGGAGGATGCATGCGTTGTCGTCCTATGTGGTGGGTATACCATCAAAAGGACATGCTAGATATAGGAACTGGGATCCATGCATTGCTATTACATTCTGTCACTTTTCACACAAAGCATATTATCCCTTGCTCCAGGTGCTTGATGCCTCTGGGATGAATTGGATGTGTCGTCTTAGAAGGTATGGCTATAACTACATTGGGAATTAATACTCAGGGTTACTATCCACCATTTGGCCTGCTTAGTTTGGCCAATAATGGAATGATACACTGATATGTATATTTATCACTTCTATCTTAGATATGTACCTCTGGATATCTGTGGTTTCTGGTGAGGGTCCTGTTGTCCTCCAGGACGAACTCACTTGACTGATCCGCATCTCGGCCACTATGTGGCCCAGCTCCCATGGTGAGACTTTGGGGCCTTGTCTGGCTTTATGGTTCATATGATGGATACATGTTTTTATTGTAAAATATAATTGTATATATCCACATTTTCCTATTTTACATTAATCATGTTGTTTCTTTGTTTATAGCCACGTGACAAAACTCATATTTATCTACTGAAAAATATTGCTTGTTATCTAGCTCCTGAAAAAGCGGATTCTACGGAATCATAAAACACGAAACATGTTGAGTCTTGTATACTATGCTACTGTATATGCATGACATTCCATTGGCAACAATGGTATGCCTATATGAGTGGTTTTATGTTTGTCACAAAACGTTTTTATAATCTATAAACATGTACATGGTAAACTTGTTTTATATTTGTGTAATAAAAACCTTTTATATTTATACCCTTGACTGTACATCGGTCTCACATATGGTGCCCACATAGTCCATTTAAGCCTCTTCCTTCTGTACAGCATCATCACTGGTGTCAGTGGGAGGAAAAGTGCACCATTGTTGGTATTAGTGGGAGAAATAGCACCCCATTGTTGGTGCAAGTGGGAGGAATAGTGCCTCATCATTGGTGTCAGTGGAAGTAATAGTGCCCCATTGTTGGTGTCAGTGGAGAAATATTGCCATACTTTTGGTGACAGTAGGAGGAATAGTGTCCCATCAATGGTATCAGTGGAAGGAATATTGCCCCATCATCGGTGTCAGTGGGAGTAATAGTGCCCCATCATCGGTGTCAGTGGGAGGAATAGTTCCCCATCATTGGTGTCAGTGGGAGGAATAGTGCCTCATTGTTAGCGTCAGTGAGAGGAATAGTGCCTCATTGTTGGTGTCAATTGGAGGAATAATGCCCCATAATTGGTATTAGTGGGAGGAATAGTGCCCCATCCTCGGTATCAGTGGGAGGAAGAATGCCCCATCATTGGTGTCAGTGGGAGGAATAGCTGTTGGTGATGTCAGTTACTGGAATTTTACCACATTGTTGGTGTCAATGGGAGGGATAGTGTCTTGCATCAGTGGGAGAAAAAGTGCCCCAAGGGCCAGATAATAGGGCCACATCAAGCCCAAGACTAAACATTGCAGTGTTTGTGGGGCCTACTGCAAGGGTAGAATTTGTCTAATTCCCAGATTCCAGCATTAATGAAATGTTCTTTTCCATACTGTCACCTTTAAACAAAAACTGAAAAGGGCCAGTTAGCAGCTTGCCTGCCTTCCCTTCAACAGAAGTTGGCATTTAACATGTGATCAAGCAACAGCTTGGTCCTAGATTTGAATAAACGAACATTTTTTTTACTATAGGAAAGAGGGTAAATATTTAAATATTAATGAATTTTACAGTAGTTCTAATGTCACATTTTTTTTACTTTAATGCATTGTATGCATTAGGCTAAAAAAACATCCCCTATCTTCCCCCTATGCCCTCCCCTAAAACACTTACCTGCCTTATTAACTCCTTAGCTCCAGCGTTGTCCTGCCTACAGCTGTTTTGCTCCACTTCCATAGGCTCCTGCTGCTGTCAGTCAAAGCAGGAAGTAAAAAAACAGCACATTGCTTAGTAAAAACAGCACACAGCGCACACAGTATCACTTGTTAGGCCCACATTTAACCCCTTGATTGTCTCTGATTTTAACCCCTTTCTTACCAGTGTCATTACTACAATGACAGTGCATATTTTTAGCACTGATCAATGTATTGGTGTCACTGGTTCCCAAAAAAGTGTCAGTTAGGTGTTCGATTTGTCCGCCGCAAAAACGCAGTCCTGCTATTAGTCACTGACCGCCACCATTACTAGTAAAAATAAATAAAAATTCCATGTTTATTGGGATTTTTTTTAGCAAAAATATGTAGCAGAATACATTTTTGCCTAAATTGATAAAGAAATTAGATTTTTTTATTTTTTTTATTGGATGTGTTTTATAGCAGAAAGTACAAAATATTGTTTTGTTTTTTTTTCAAAAATGTCGGTCTTTTTTTGTTTATAGCGCAAAAAATAAAAACCGCAGTGGTGATCAAATACCCCCCAAAAAAAGCTCTATTTGTGGGAAAAAAGGACAGTGTCGCACGACTACGCAATTATCAGTTAAAGTAACGTACTGCAGTATTGCAAAAAATGGCCTGGTCATGAATGGGGGTAAACCTTCCAGAGCTGAAGTGGTTAAGTAATGCTGGAATTAGAGGGGACAGCCAGCTAGTCTGAGACTCTGTAAACGCATTCACAATCCTTGCAGCAACCTTTGGCGTCTATCCCTCAAGGCACTGGCACACCTGGAGCTCGAGACAAAAGGTCCTAAGCACATTGTCCAGAGGCAGCTCCCCTGCAACACTTTTCAGTGAAAGGGTTCCCTCTCCAGCCCAGCTTCCACAGGTAGTATCTTAGGGCAAAACTCTCCAGATACCTTCAAGAACCCTCAGCTAAACACATTCTGAGGCCTAACAGCTATTCTGTAACACACAGGCTGCCCCCCCAGGGGGAGACCCCAGGAGGGAAAGTTCTGACAAGACCCACCCAAAAATTAATATTCTCCCCACCTCCACCTTCTGGTCCCTCCCCCCCTAGGATTGGCTGAGGTCAGTTTAAAATGTATAACCAAGTAGTAAACCTCCTACTCTATTTCTGGAAGCTTCTTCCAGAAGCAGGCAGTAGCAATCAACCACCCTGCTTATAGATAGACCTGACCAGACCCAAAAACTAAATTCAGCCAGCCTAGGGCAGGAGCACTACATTGATTCTGGAACATAATAGGGACATGCTAGTACCTTCCTCTGTATCTATTTTGGGTATAGGGTTCTATATATAGAGGATATTTTTTTCTATGTATTAATTTTTCTATTGGTTGAACTAGATGGACTTGTGTCTTTTTTAACCTGACTAACTATATAATAATAGGTTGGGGTAGCAAGAGTGGGACATGGCATCCTGGAATTGTCAGAATATAAATATTATAATGGAGTCTATAACTTTTCAGCATTTTCCTATACATTAAAAAATATGGATGTTAAATGTGCGAGCGTTGTCTATTTAAGGTCCTAAAGAAAAACCAACTTTGTAAAAAAAAAAAGAAAAAAAAGAAGACATACATTATTGCTGTTTCTGAAACCACTTTAATTTTCTGAAAATGTCAAATGTTGCCCATTCCCAATATAGCAACCTGCAGATGATACACTTTTGCTGTACAGAATGTCCCTCAAAAATAATTTACTGCTTGTGTGATCAGTAGTCCGCATTGACCTACAATTCAAATTTTAGGCGTCCCTAGGAATATGAGTTTAATTTTTGCTGAGACTCTCCAATCTTTCCTTCTAAAAGAATGTAGAGACTGTAATTTTTCTTAAAAGAACACTTAGATTTGATGACCCATTTATTTCTCCAGAACAGGAAATGTTGGAATCTGCATAATTTGAGTAATACTTTATATATAAATGGTGTGTGGAAAAAAATTAATTAGCGTCAGCAAACAGCAAACTTTTCCCTATTCGGCTTTGAACATTAGAGGGGTGTTCTGTTTAGTTCAAATCAATTTTTATTAGGGAGTAACACCATGACAGGAAGATAAGTCCTCTATGATAAAGCCCTGGGGGCAAGCCTAAACGTGTTGGGGGCATGGCTTGAACGTAGCGAGCTGAGGCTGCTTTTTTCTGCCAATTAAAAGACCGGGATAGGTGTACGGCGGCTGGAACATCCCTTTACTACCACGGTATGACAATCATATTGCATGTTACATATATGGATTCAAGATTAGGGCATTTCCTTATGTGGGATCCCTGAAGCCCATAGGACTTGGAAGCCGTCTATCAGTGTCAATTGCTCCTAGTTGTTCAGGCACATAATGTCAATGATGGCTTCAACACAGTCTGCCGAAGTGGGGACCAAGTTAAAAATTCAATGTTTCATGCAAGCAACATCAGTTTGTGATAGAGAACTAAGCCTAGAATTATTTTTCCACTTTGATCTTTATGGCATGTTGGAGTAGCATAAATAATTGCCATTATGTTATAACATCTGTAGGTATGCCCTTGGTAAAGAAATATGGATTATTTGGAATAGATCTAGCAATTTGGGCAAAGTGTTTACAAAAGTTTATTTGGAAGTACAAAAATGCATATACATAATGTTGTCAATAAAAAAGGAGTCAACAGTAAGTCATTGGATATACATATATCATATCTCGAAACATGGGGTGAAATAACAGCATGATACATGTCAATGGTGGATCATCAATAGTGAGAATGGTATACATGTAAGATAATGTATGTAATGCCTAGGTGGGTAGATCGATGTACCCAGAATGTGAGTCATGGAAGCCTGTATCTATGTGATATTCCAGAAAGACCATTTTAGGTCATATATATGTAGGCTATCATTTAGGGTATGGTATATTTTCTCAGAAAGTTTTAGCATCTCCATTCTGGCAAGTACCTGTGACCATAATAGATTGTCGGATCTCCAGTTAAGTGCGATCATCCACTGTATGGAGCTACATAATGAATGGAATAGTCTGACACAAGGTTTAGGTATGTTGGGAATCTTAGCATATAGAAGACAAATCTGAGGAGTGGGGATAATTTTATGTTTTGATGATTCCTCAAATCTGTCTACAGCAGCACGCCATATCTGATCGAGAAGCCTGCAGCTCCAAAAGGTGTGCAGAAAAGTCCCCTGTTCTGGGCAGCCTCTAAAACAATTAGGAGAAGTGGAGGGATAGAATGTATGGATTCTGGAGGGAGTAAGATACCATCTATAGAATAACTTCACCAGGGTTTCTCTGAAAGAAACAGCCCTATTACATTTACGAAGGTTATCTGACATAGAATGCCAGGTTTCAACTGAAAGGGTACAATCCAGCTCAGATTCCCAGTGAAGCATTGGCCCAGACTTATCCTGAAGTGCTAAATTGTTAAGGTAGTGGTAATACCGAGAAATCAGCCCCCTGTCACTAGAAGAGTACATGCTTATCTTTTCAAAAATTGTAATAGAAGGGTGGGTAGAAAGTGAGAAGTATTTAGCATAAAATGATCTGATAAGCGAATAGTGTTCGCGTTCTGATGATGGAAGATCATATTTAGCTTGTAAAGTAGAGAATGATGTAAATTCCCATTTGGTTTGCAGAGATTTTAACGTAATTAGGTTGTTGTTTATCCAGGGGGAGAAGAGAGACCTATTGTTGTAAGCTAGACTAAACCTGTGGTCACCTAAGAATGAGGCCAATGGAGGGGTATCCGATGAGAGACCAAAGGTGTTTTTAATTTTGAGCAATAATTGATAGAAGTGAGCAACTATCGTGTTGTGTTTAAGGAGGGTGCGATATAAGATTGAATTAGACCACAAGATACCCTGAAGATGAAATGGAAGGATAGAGGCGGATTCAAACCATTTCCAAGGTATATCCTGATCTGGAGCGAACCATTGTGACAGTTGTGCGAGTCTGACAGTAAGAAAATAATGCCAGAGATTCGGGAGACCCAGACCTCCTTTGGATTGTGGTCTATGTAGGAGTGCGTAGCGAAACCTGGGTTTTTTGTGTGCCCAAATAAACTTGTTGAATTCTCTCAGAGGGGATTCTATTTTAGATTTTGAAATGTTTATGGGGAGTGTACGAAAGTAGTATAGGAGTTTGGGGATGATATTCATATTAATAGCACATATCCTGCCGCCTGGTAGGACGACCACGTTTTAAGAAGGGAGCTAATATGTGCAAAAAGAGGGGGGTAGTTAGTTTTTATAAGAATTTGTGAGAAGATGTGACCTGAATGCCTAAATATTTAAATGAATGCTGGCCCCAAATTAATGAGAAATTTTTACGTAATAATTCTTGTGTATTTTGGGGGAAATTAATCGGTAGAGCCGAACATTTGTTGATGTTGATCTTAAGGCCAGAAATGTCATGGAATGTGTTGAGTACTTTAGGGAGAACAGGGATAGAAATGAGAGGATCAGTAAGGAATAGGGATGAGCCGAACACCCCCCTGTTCGGTTCGCACCAGAACCTGCAAACAGACAGAAAGTTTGCGCGAACTTTAGAACCCTATTAAATACAATGGACTTCAACGTTCGAAATCAAAAGTGCTAATTATAAAGGCTAATATACAAGTTATTGTCCTAAAAAGTGTTTGGGGACCCGGGTCCTGCCCCAGGGGACATGTATCAATGCAAAAAAAAGTTTTAAAAACGACTGCTTTTTCGGGAGCAGTGATTTTAATAATGCTTAAAGTGAAATAATAAAAGTGAAATATTCCTTTAAAATTCGTACCTAGGGTGTGTGTATAGTATGCCTGTAAAGTCGTGCTTTTTTTTACCGTGCTTAGAACTGTCCCTGCACAAAGTGTCATTTCTGAAGGAAAAAAAGTCATTTAAAACTCACTCGCGGCTGTAATGAATTGTCGGCTCCCGGCAATACATAGAAAAGTCATTGGTGAAAAAAAAATAAAAATGCGTGGGGGTCCCCCCAAATTCAATTACCAGGCCCTTCAGTTCTGGTATGGATATTAAGGGGAACCCTGCCGCAAATTTAAAATAAAAATGCGTGGGGTTCCCCAAATATCCATACCGGGCCCTTCAGGTCTGGTATGGATTTTAAGGGGAACTCCACCCCAAATCAAAAAAAAAATGGCGTGGAGTTCCCCCAAAAATCCATACCAGACCCTTTATCTGAGCACGCAACCTGGCAGGCCGCAGGAAAAGAGGGGGGGGGGACGAGAGAGCGCCCCCCCTCCTGAACCGTACTAGGCCACATGCCCTCAACATGGGGAGGATGTCCCCATGTTGATGGGGACAAGGGCCTCATCCCCACAACCCTTGCCCGGTGGTTGTGGGGGTCTGCGGGCAGGGGGCTTATCGGAATCGGGAAGACCCCTTTAACAAAGGGGACCCCAGATCCTGGCCTCCCCCTATGTGAATTGGTAAAGGGGTACATTGTACCCCTACCATTTCACAAAGAAAGTGTAACAAATTGTGAAAAAAAAACAGAGACACCGTTGGGAAAGTCCTTTATTAAAAATAAAAAATAAAAAAAAACAATCCAGCGATGAAATCCAGTGTCCTGCGGTGATCCGATGTCCAGCGCTGTCCACACGAAACATCATTGGCTGAGCCTGAGCGGACCTGATTGGGAACTTCCTCTGCAGTGTAATAAATGAATAGACCCGCCCCTTCTAAAGTTCCCCATCAGGTCCGCTCAGCCAATGACGTAGGTGTAAGGCTAAGCGGACCAGATGCGGAACGTGAGAAGGGGCGGGTCTATTAATTTATTACACTGCGGAGGAAGTTCCCCATCAGGTCCGCCCCCTCGTATGTCAGACCCCGCCTATGTCATTGGCTGAGCAGACCTGATGGGGAACTTCCTCCACTGTGTAATAAATGAATAGACCCGCCCCTTCTCACGTTCCGCATCTGGTCCGCTTAGCCTTACACCTACGTCATTGGCTGAGCGAAAGGCGTAAATCTTCAATACTTCCTGTGGGTGTGTGACCAGGTTGCCAGAGTGATCTCTAAGTTTGTATACATGGGTGGGTTTGTTATCTTGATTAAGCTTTCTAGCAAACATAGCCGATGAGGAGTTGCTGTGTAACAGAAATTTAGCCTTTGAAAATCTGAGAGATCTCTCTGTATTAGCTGAGAGAATAAGATCAAGGGCTTGGCGTTTGGTTTGTATCTGTGGAGTGAGTTCTTGGGAGGGGGAGTGTTGCAATTTGTTGTAGAGATGATCAAAGTCTTTAGTGAGACACCTGATGTCAGTTAATCTTTCTTTTTTTTTTGCTGCAGCTAGACTAATCAAGTGTCCACGAAGGACCGCTTTGTGGGCAACCCAGAGAGTTGTGGGGGGGGGGGGGGTTTGTTATTAGTGTAGCGACACAACCCCTTTTTCCTGCCTTTGGCTCCTGAGCAAAAAAAAAAAGGGCCCACCGTGCTAAATGCCCGTACCTTCCTGTAGAAAGAGGTTGAGCGGTGTAATGTACCTGGGTCTCTGTGATCAGGTTCCCTCCGAGAAATGGCTCCCAACTTCACTGTAACAAAGACAAGTCTCTATTCCCCAATAACTTCAAAGTCCACACTGATTGCAACTCCAACTTAGAGTTTATTTCTTCTGTTATGCACAATAACTGGACAGGAGAAGGTTGGAAGAAGAGCAGGACAGCAAAAGGTGTGGGAATAGGTCCAGGCACAAACTAATTCTTATTCACTACCCATATCTTCAGGTAGACTCAGCCCATCCGGATAGTCTCCCACAAAACGGGCCCTAGCAGCCGGAATGATGCTCAAACTAGATACACTTGGGTCTCTGCCACAGACCTGGCGAACTTGGTTGCAACGTTAAGCCTCTTTCAGGGAGATGACATCCCTCCAGAGAGTTACCGGGCCCCTTCCTTCACTGTGAGTTCCTCACCAGTCCCTCGGAATGGTCCTCCCCCGGCCTCCTCCTCTAAGATACGGGTCTCCTCGCAAGGCAGCACCCTGGGATTCCTCAATCCTCTGTGGGCCTCAGCCAAAGGTGCTGAGCCCAAGGCCTCCAGTTGCAGCCCCAGGCCTAAAAGGTGCCTGGGACTGATCCGCCAGTGTACCGAACCAGGAACTCCACCCCAGAGCTAAAGGTGCCTGGGGTGGCCACGAACAGAATCACATGCTCCTGGGGTCGGACCCCTGGGAACTCACCCACGACAGCCAGGGTCTGCCCCTTTTATATCCCCTCCCGGGATGCACAGTGGGCAAACACGCCCACCATACCACCGCCGACAAGGGACATCCAAGGCACAGCACTGTACCAGCGGTTCAACCCTGGCCTCCGATGGCAGCGCCACCAACAGGCCACGGGGAACTACACACCAGTATCCCGCCTGCAGCTAAAATTGGGTTTACTGAACCCTTTCAAATAATGTGTTTGAGCACAACTACCACTCAAACATCCCCCTAAATTTCAAAGCTCCGCTACATTAGTATTGTCTGTAAAGTAGTTTTCTATGTGTGTGTGAATGTTTGAGGGATCAGTTAGAAGAGAGTCGTTAAGGCGCCAGTTGTAGGGTGAAGGGGATAGGCCTATATAGGAGGCTTCGAATGAACTGATATTATGATCTGACCATGGGCATGAATGAATGTGAGGCTGAGAAGAGTTAGCTAAAAGGATCGGGGTGCAGAAAATGTAGTCAAGTCTGGCATAACAATCATGGGGGTGGGAGTAATGAGTATATGCTTTAAGTCCTACATTATGAGCCCTCCAGGAGTCAATTAATTGTAATTTGCTGATAGAGGCTTCTATCAAGGGCAGGGTGGGCAGAAAGATTGAAGTCGCCTCCCAGTATTATGTGGGGGGAATTATAACGGTCCAGGATTTAATTTTTTTTTTGCAAAGAACGATGACTGTGATTCGTTAGGTGCATAAACCGATGCGATAGTAATCGCGTCTCGTTGTTTATGGATCCCTAAAAGGATAATAAAACGCCCTTCCACATCTTTAGAAATATTTTGAATATCAAAAACTGTGGAGTTACGTATGAAGACAGCAACTCCACGAGTTTTGTTTGTGAAAGTCGTATAGTAAAATTGGTTATAGGATTTATCGAAGTAGCTGGGGTGATTGGAGGATGCGAAATGAATTTCTTGTAACAGAATGATATCTGCACCCAGTCTTTTATAATGGAGGAATGCTTTTTTGCGTTTGTGGGGGGAGTTGAAACCCTGGACGTTATGAGATAATATCCTAAGACCCATCAATAATTATATCAGGAAAGTTATACTGAATAAATTCAGCCATATTAGTATAAGTTGTAAATGTAATAGTATTCATGAACCAACTATGGTATCAATCTCCAGGGTGAACCATCTTGATCGAGAGCATAATCAGTGAATCATGCTGGAGAAAAATAAGTCTAAGTATGTCATATCGAGTGGACAGTATAAAATAATAGAGTAGGGCATTGAATAAACGACTTGGTTGACTGTGACAAAAGAAACTGTGACTTCCATTATTCATGTAGCGATACCCCCAGTTAAGAGGGCTGCCTTGATTGTTTTGGGCCCTGTAGTGCATCGCTATCAACCTCTGGCAATCGGCTCTAACCTCTCGTGGCACAGTTAGTAAAAGGGATGATAAAATTGCAATCACTCTAATATTCTCTATGACACAATCCCACAGTAAGGCACACAGTATGGTGTAGTACAGTAAATGACACTGACAACCAATATACTTAACTCTAATATTTTTACTGTTTGAAAAGGTTAGAAGGATAAACAATATGCAATGTCACATGCAGAGCCCTGCAATATGGGTATACTTATTAAAACATCAAAACGTTCAGCAATATGATAGACAGTCTAACAGACCCCGCTGCAGCTATCCTCCCTCGTGAGCAAAAAATGGCGCCCAGCAATGTCTTACACTACCCAGTCAGGCCTGACTATGATTTGGGTATAGTTCTGCGGATAGTCTCCCCAGAGTGTAACTGCAATCACTGTAATGACCCTGAATAAAGTAAATGGGCATAAGAGATACGGTGGTGTAGCTCTGAGCCAACTGGACTAGTCCTTGTCCGTTACTTGCGTTACTGTGACTCGATTCACAGTGTCCACGACACCCGGGTCTTCGGTCCTCCTGATAACAGCACTCAGCAACAGGATCAGACGCTCCGCAGGCTCCTCGGTGGAGCGGAAGGCTCTTTGGAAAAGCACAAGGCCCAGGCTTCAGGCCTTGTACACGCAGCAGGTCAGCACAGGGATCCTCTTGCTGGGAGGGCGGTGTCCAAAGAGAAAGAAGCAGGCTCCGCCTCTCCCTTATAAAGTCCACCCCAGCAGTCCTTGTGCGGGGCAATGCACCCTGGGTGCCTTAAAGCGTGCTGGGAACTGTAGTCTCTTGGGGTTTAAGAAAATGATACCCCGCTACATTCATATATATCAAAAAAACAGCCATAAGGGCTGTAATAACAGTTGAACATAAAACATAGATCAGAAACATGGGGACAAGATGTTACCTGTCACTTAAACAGAGAGAAAAAAAAAAAAGAACCAGAGGACAAAATTGTCCTTATCCTGCAGACGGGGCTAGGTGCCCAACCACTAAATAATGGTGTAGTAGCGAGCCACACAAGCAGGTGGGGGGTCAAACTAACGACGGCGGATGCGCCAGGCATTTTAAAAATGTTGGAAAATGCTGTGCATGGGGGTAGAACAAGCATTGAGAAAGAACTTGAGATTGATTAACATTAATGAATAACACCAACTATAATGCTATAAAGTAGGATGTTGTAAGAGTGATGACTGGATCCGGAAGCAAGGGGCTGATGATTAGATCTATTAAAGCATTAGATCATATTATAGGTCCTGCAGGAGAAATGAGAGGAGAATTCTCCAGGAACAGTCATTAGGTATATCATAATAGTTCAACTGTGATAGTATACCTGTACCAGTGGGCGGGCACAGGTGTGTGGTCTTGGACATGGACATGTCAGGCTGTTGCCTGATGGTGACCACTAAGATTGTCTCGACAGGATCCATGGGGGTAAGGATCTGAGGGTCTCCGGAACAACAAAGCTAGAGAGAACACACCTTAGTGCAAACAACATCCTGTAAAAAAAAAAAAAAAAAAAAAAAAATGAGGTAACGGACAGTCAAAAGGAGGAAAAAAAAAAGTGGAACAAAACAAAGTATGTGAGGACCAACGTTATCTTTTATAGTGCATGATCCTGAAAAGAGTGGCGTATTCTTCTTTGGTCTCTCTGGCTGCGGCGAGTGGAGGGGGTAGACCAGATAGGATAAGACCTAGGGGTGGAGGGAGGGCGGTTGGAGGGGTCTGGTTCAAGTAGGCCCAACTTGACCAATAGTTCTTTGCCCTCAATTACGTTATACACAGTGTAGGTAGTGCCATTATGTGGTATTGAAAGCTTGAAGGGGAAGCCCCAGCGGTATCTTATTCCTGCCTTTTGCAAAATGTAGGTAACCTTTTTCATTCTGCGTCTCCTATCCAGAGTGGCTGGAGAGATATCCGGATAGATTTGTAATGTTTTGCCATCTAAATCAATGGAGAGAGTGGTTCTTGATGCACGCAAGATGTCCTCTTTGACAAGGAAGTCCTTCATGCACATAATGATATCCCTAGGGGGCTTGTCAGGCGTGGGTTTAGGGCAAAGGGCTCTATGAATCCTGTCACAGGTAAATGCAGACAAAGGTTTGTCAGGCAGGAGGTTGTGGAATATTTTGGAAACTGCGGGCATAAGGTCTGTGACCGTTTCAGGGACGCCGTGCACTCTGATATTGTGGCGGCGGTTTCTGTTGTCCAGGTCCTCGACCTGTGCCTGCATAAAGGCAAAATTGTCAGCTAGGTTTTCAAAGTCCTTTCTGAGGTCATTATGCGCCAGAGAGAGTTCATCATGTTTTGTCTCCAATAGGTCAGTTCTGTTTCCAATGCTGGCAATCTCATGTGAGAGAGCTGTAGTGGATTTGTGCACTTCCCTTTCAATCTTATCTACAAGTTTGTCATAAATGGCTATGTAGCGGTCCACCCCCAGCTTCTCCACTCTCTTCACGGCTGGTTTTACTTGTCTAGGGGTATCTGGGAGAAGGGGGAAAGATGCACACCACCAGCTCGGCTCTCTGATGTAGGATGGAGAGATATGAGCTTACCATTTACTGTCGGGTCTGTGTTTTAGGCGGGAACCTCAGCTTCTCCTATGGAGGATGATTGTCACTGTCACTGACAGGGACACTTAGCTTCCAGTAACACGAGTTCCACACCAAGAAAAGTCCAACACTGTTTTATTGACTTGAACTGGTTGAATTTTAAAAGAAAAGACAAGGTGTAGGGAGGAGTAGGTCCAGGCACAACTAATGAATAAAGTTTCTCCTGTTCCGTTCAGTGCAAACAGGCTTGGCGCACAGTCGCTGCCACCGACCGTGAGTTTGGTCACTGCCACTGACCTGGGTGAACGTTGAGGCCCCTGCCACAGGCCTTGGATGAGGCCTGCCACTGACCTGAGAAAGATGGGTCCCTGCCACAGACCATGAGAACATGAAGTACCTTCTTTAGAACAAACGACCCCTGTCAGAGGAAGACATCCATCCGGACGGTCACCAGGGGCCTCCACCGGCACCAGCAAATGCTGCGCTGGCTCTACGGGGAGGTCACGTCTCCGGTCCCTTACGCCCAGGATTCAGGCACCCAATACCGGGGGCACCGGAGGAATGCTTCGCCCTCGCGGGACCCAATCGAAGGTACTGGGCCCCAGGCCTCCTGATGTAGTACCTCACCCCAGGCTGAAGGTGCCTGGGATGGAACTCGACTCCACATGCCCAGGCCAAGGGTGCCTGGGCACAGACGAACCACAGCAGCCCCCAGGCCGAAGGTGCCTGGGGAATGGACCTCGTGCGCAAGATGTCTGCCCCCTTTTATATCCTCTCCCAGCAGGCACAGCAGGTTCCCCGCCCCGCCGCACTACTGCCGAGAGAGGACAAAAAGGGCACGGCTCTAGAATGGTAGTTCAACCCCCAGTCCCAGGTGACAGCGCCACCCAGGGACCGCAGGGAACATGACACCATTCATACCTCCCACACTCCAAAATGTCCATAAATCCCTAAGATTAATGTATCTGGGCCATCTACTGCCCAGATACACCCCACTAAATTTAACACCCGCTACACTTATGAGACTTGCATCCAAATCAGCTTTGGAAAGGGGCATGTTATGCTCACTGTCCGATCTTGAGGCAGGGGGATCGAGTGAGCCTTGGGACATCTTGTTGCTTCTTTGCTCCACGTCCAGGAGAAAGTTAGTTAAGGTGTATTGTGAGCGGCGTTTTCGCCCTTTCTTTGCTGATGGCATGCACTGAAGGTTCCCTCAGGGCTGCTGGGTGAAATTGCGGTGATTTGTGCTGAAAAGCCCTGGTTATCTAGCCTGGTTGGGCCGAGTCCGGCGGAGCTGTGCTCAGGCAAGTCCTTCCCGCATCGCACCGTGCATGCGCCCTCCAAAGTGTTCACTTTTAATACATCTGTTCTACCAAACCAAGATAAAGGGAGAAAAGACCGGGCCCAAAATGAATAGAGTTAAAGTGTATGTAAACTCAGCATTTCGTAATCTTAATATGTGCCTGCTGTACCATGTACTTGTGTGAAAAAAGTATCCTGTTCACTTTGTATTGCTTCCTTTGTGTGAAATCCCCGGTGTTCCTGCCAGACTCTCTGCTTTCCTAAATAAAAACTGACCACGAGCATGAGAGCACAGCGTGGTCAGTGTTCTGGCTGTGCTGAGAACTAAGCCTACTGTCCTGCAATAATCAGACTTGACCTGACATCCTCCCCCCCTGCACAGCCATTTACTGGGAAGACCAGTATGCTGCTGTTTCTCCTCCCCCATCTCTCTGTGGTCCTTATGCAGCTGAGAACAGAGGGTATGTGATCACTTATTGAATAAGGTGTTTATAATGTTTTTTGAAATCAATACACAAATGTTTTGCCTTTCATTTTTATTTAAAATTGAACGGGTTGTTTTACAAGGTGAGGGTTTACATACACTTTAAGAAATGACATTTCATGGATTTGTACCCCTAGATATTCCAAGGAAATATGCTGCACATTGAAAGAGAAAGACGTCTGTATGTATGTGACTACAGAGGATGGGAGTGTTCTATTTAAATTGTGTCTTACAGGATACAGATTTTCATGTTATGAATAACCTTCCAGTCCTTTCCATGGTTAACAATTTTCCTGCCTGTTGATCAAGGAAATATCTTAAAAGGAACATATTAGGATAAGGTTTATTCTGATGGATTCCTTCATCCATAGCAGGGTTTTATTGTTCATCCCCTAATTATTATTTTTTTAACCACTTGCTTACTGGGCACATATACCCCCTTCCTGCCCAGGCGAAATTTCAGCTTTCGGCACTGTCACGCTTTAACTGACAATTGCGCGGTCGTGCGACGTTACTCCCAAACAAAATTTACGTCCTTTTTTCCCCACAAATAGAGCTTTCTTTTGGTGGTATTTGGTCACCTCTGCGGTTTTTATTTTTTGCGCTATAAACAAAAAAAAGAGCGACAATTTTGAAAAAAAAAAAACACAATATTTTTTACTTTTTGCTATAATAAATATCGCAATTTTTTTTTAAAAATAATATTTTTTTTTCTCAGTTTAGGCCGATACGTATTCTTCTACATATTTTTGGTAAAAATCGCAAAAAGGGTATAGTGAATGGTTTGCGCAAAAGTTATAGCGTCTACAAAATAGGGGATAGAATTATGACATTTTTTTCAATTTATTTTTTATTTTTTACTAGTAATGGCGGTTATCTGTGATTTTTGTCAGGACTATGATATTACGGCGGACACATCGGACACTTTTGACACATTTTTTGGACCATTCACATTTTTACAGCGAACAGTGCTATAAATATGCACTGATTACTGTATAAATGTGACTGACAGGGAAGGGGTTAACACTAGGGGGCGATCAAGGGGTTAAATGTATGCCCTGCTAGGTGATTCTTACTGTGGGGGGAGGGGACTGACTGGGAGAGGGGACTGATGGTGGTCCCTATGTAGAAGGGACACACCATCCGTCCCCTCTCCCTGACAGAACGTGGATCTGTGTGTTTACACACACAGATCCACGGTCCTGGCTCTGTAGCTGCCGATCGCGGGTGCCTGGCGGACATCGTCAATAGACGGCCTCCCGGCATTGTAAAGCCACCTTGTGACCGTCAATGTACAATGGCCCGGATGGGAAGAGGTTAAACACCTTACTATCTAATCTATGACATATACCCCAGCAGTATTACAAGCTGCATTCTGTTATACTGGTAAATCCCCACGTATTAAATTCTTTAGCCTCCTTTTATAAATTAATACAACTACGTTTTTCTATAGTGTTACATGCCCAGCTAATAATACAGTATAATCATTGGTGGGAACTTTCCAGCTTTTGGCCGGAGTTGCCTGCTGGCTAAAAAGAGGGATGCCGTGGTCATCCTCATCCTGCAGTCAGAGTAGGGACCAGGACAGCACTGGGTGGAGGAGAGAGCTGGGGAGGAGAAGGATTATGCTTTCCCCTCCTTCAAAAGAAGAAAACAGTGGGTAGAAGGAGGCCCATTTGTTGCCCAATGCCCATGTACTGCGGGAAATGCTCATTTTTGCTTGTTTTTTCGTCAGGATTGCCTGTTTGTTGTCCACGTATGTTTAGAGGACCATATTACTATGAATGAATCTTCTGATGTCTCTCACTATCTAGCCATGCCACTGGTAGCCCAATATTTCTCTACCAAAACATTATTTTCTGACATGCAGCAAGCATTAAGTACCCATTGCCTTCATTTCAATAAGGTGTTCTACATGCACCACGAGCAACCCTGTCCTAAATCTCAGGTTAATTAAGTTTTATCATTTATATAATGTGTGGAAGTGTTGGAACCCTTGTCATGCCTTTATTGATGGAGAGAATATCTTAGTGAAACTAAGAAAATTGACTTTTGGCGGCACAAAGGTAAGTCAGGTAAAAAACTAGGGGTATTTTATTAGTAGAAAAAAGGTAGTAAGAAATGCATAAGTACATTCACAAATGTTGTAAAATACTAATTATTTGTATATGACCTGAGGTAATACACAAATACTGCTTCGGAATGTTATAATGACATAGGTAGCCTCAATGTATAAAAAATACAGAGAATACAATATTCAAGTGAATAAACAAAAATTAGACAGTATACGTGTGAAGGGTAAGGTATTTAACCAAAGGTCCAATATATAAGAACGTGGTCTGACTTGCTCTACATGTTTCGCGTACGGCAACGCTTCTTCAGGAGCATAATAAACAGGTCATGTTCAAAGATGCAGCACTGACCTGGGTATCAACCAATTGACAGTGTAGTGTGTCTAAGGCAGATAGCCAATTAGTTTAGTGGTAATCAAGTTGTTAGATGACAGCAAGGTATTGGGCTAAGCCACGGTCTGTTGGTAAGCAGCGAGAGGGAGTGGGATCCAGGCAGATACAGCTACGGACGCCAATAATCTAGCATCAGAAAAAACTGGTGCATGGGCTGGGGAGAGGATAGTCTGTCCACAGTATAGCCCCCAAAGAATAAAAGGTAGCGTGGCCAAGCTTCAGAGCCTGGGCGCAGCGTTTGGTAGCAACCTGGATCTCTACTTCTCCTGTGTGCCTTTATTGATGTCTGTGTTCCTGTTGGGTAAATTTTCCTTCAGTATTTGTCCTGGTGACCATTGCTGTCTGAACAGGAATTGATGGAAATCCAAAATAATTGAGTTGCCACTGGAACAGGAATTAGGGTTGCCACCTGATCCCTTTAAACCCGAACACATATTAATTACACAGGTTCTGTGACTGAATAAGGTGGCAATTAAGGTGCCTTATCTGCATTAAATTAGCCTCAGAACCTGTGTAATTCATATGTGTTCGGGTTTAAAGGGATGAGGTGGCAACCCTAACAGGAATTGGGGGAAAATAATCCAATGGGGTCATTTGTCTTGGTGAAAACTGTCTTTGGAGATATTTACTTTCACTTCCTGTTATGTCTATGGGATAGGAAGTGAATGAGAATCTTTCCAAAGGGATAATGAAAAAAAAAAAAAAACGAAAGAGCTTTTAACCATTCTCTACTGTATTCAAAATATAAAAAATGAATACTTTAAAAAGTATAGTGTATAAAATTGCAGCCATGTGGGGGGTAACATTGTTGCATAGATCCCAACTGCCCCTGGTTTCGAGGGACTGTCCCTGATTTGGAACAATGTCCCGCTGTCCCTCATTCCTCCTCATTTGTCCCTCATTTTGGTCTGATCTATATAGTTGTACATAAAACACACTTTTTATCTTTCAAAAAGTGTTCCCCAGTGCTAAATCTTTTATCCAATTTCTAAATTGCTGCATTAGTACATTTCAGAAGCCAGTATAAAGAAAAAGTAGTGGTAAAAAAAAAAAGGATTTGTGGGTTTACCTAATCTTTGTTTTGTAGAATTCTCCTTTAAGGGGGGCGTGGCAGGGGGTGTGTCCTATGCCTACATACTTTTGCTAATAGGTGTCCCTCATTCCCATCTCAATAAGTTGGGAGGTATGATGTTGAGTGATGACAGGCGTGTGTCTACAGGGGGTTAAGGGGTGGATGTGCAGTATTGTAAATTGGGATGGAAGTGCTACAACAACATACACTATAGCTGCAGCCGCAGACTTGAGACCTGGGCCACATGGATAGATAGCAACAGAATGACACTGATCACTGGTGAACCACACTGTGCTCAGCGTAGTAATTAATACCCGGGAGCAGTCAGACCTCATTTTCTCTTAAAGTCTTACAATTTTTTTAAGGAATATTTTTTTTTTCCAACCACTGCATCCAAATCAGTTATTTACATATTCATTACTAAATATGTAATATTGCCTTCAGTAATCCCTTAAACACTAATTTAATCAGCAAAGACTAAGATAACAAGTTTTTACTGCATTACCAGTTATAAACACTAGGGGGCAGATTACCTACATTCTTTGAATGCCATTTACAGAGCTCTCTCCATGCCGGAATTATTTATCCTGTGATGTGTATGTGTTTTTATATGTTTTATAATGAAACCCCTTCATTTGTTTAGTGAAATTGAGTTTATTTTTGATAACCATTCACAAAGCATTCTGGCAGTCTTTAGTGGTTGCTATATCAGCCCTTCTTACCTTTAGTGCTATTGGAATTAATCAATTTAGTTATGCATTGATAAAGTCTACAACAATTCTATGCCAGAGTAATGGTGGCTACAGACTTCAATGGACAGGTAATTAGCCACATTCTGCCATAAACGTGCACAATTTGGTCACCCGACCATACACTTATCTGGACTGTGACTCTGGAATATAACAGAGTGGCCAATTATGAGCAATGAAAGACAAGTATCACCCTATAGCAAGAGGTGTCTTAACAAGGACTTTCATGGCAGGATCACCAGCTATTAATTTAGGCTGGGTTGATACTTTTGTGCTTGTGTTGTCATAATATCCTTTAAGTCATACTAAAGTCTAGTTTTTTTTTCGTTTAAAATAATAAACATGTTATACCTACCTGTTCTGTGTAGTGGTTTTACACAGAGCAGCCCATATCCTCCTCTTCTCGGGTCCCTCTTCGGTGCTTCTGGCCCTTCCCTCCTGTTGAGTGCCCCAATCAGCTTGCTATGAGGGCACCCAAGCCGCAGCTCCCTGTATCTATTCTGACATGGCGCCACGGCCCGGCCCAGCCCCCTTTCTCTCCTCATTGGCTCACTGACTTTGACAGCAGCGGGAGCAAATGGCACTGCGCTGCTGTCTCAGCCAATGAGGAGGGGTGTCCCGGACAGCCGAGTCTCTCGTGCAACATCGCTGGATCTAGATGGGGCTCAGTTAAGTATTAGGGGGGCTGAGGGGGGCTGCTGCACACAGGTTTTTTATCTTAATGTATAGAATGCAATAAAGTGGTTTTAAACCCTCACATATACCCAGTGAAGTGAACAGCCTTCAATGATACACAGAGATGAAACAAATCTCCCTACAAAGGTTTTACATGTGTATCTGCTGTCTTTCCTTTTCTATACTCTTTGGAAAGTGCAGATTGTGTTAGAAATAGTTCTTCCTCTTTCAGCAGTGGGAATGGAGTCTGGGCTTACACTGTGTGAGAGCTAATTGGATGAAAAGGCACACACCCCCCTCCTTATATGTAGAGGAAACGAAGGAACATGCAGAGCTGTAGTCTGAATAGACAAACTCCCTGCTAATCTCCCTCTAAGCTCCCTCCCTGACACAAATTTTCAGCTGCTGTTATCTCATGTGTCAGAGAACTTGTCAGAAGTGATTCTGCTGATAAAAGAGGAACGGAGCATCAGAGAGAAACGACATTCAGAGCTTTGGAGAGAGAGAAGTAAACACTACAGATATATGTGCTGAGGTCAAATTTCATGAATGGGGTTTACAACCACTTTAAGATGAAAAACCTTCTGCCTTTACAACCACTTTAATATGCTGCCTAATGCACCAAACAAGGTGCAAACACTATTTTATGTCACACAAAGCACTAAGATGCAGTGTAGGTGTTACCAAGTGTTTTGGTGTGTTGCAATGCATGTCCCTTGCCAAGTGCATTGGGATAGCAACATGAATGGCACTGCATCAAACCAATGGGTGTATCATGCATTACACTAAGTTGGGGTATGCACACAGTACCAAAGCAGAATGAGATGAAAGGGGCCTACATTGAAGCCACAGATTTAAAAAGAGTGAAGATTAGACTTGTGCACAACGGAAAAATTCGTTCCGTTTCGGTTCGTTTCTTTCCGGTCCTGTTGATTAGTAATCATTCGTAATTTTGCTAGACGGGATTTTTCGTGTTCGGACTAATTCGTATTTTCGCAAGCGACATTTTCGTTGAATTTTTTGTTGCTTTATAATTGGTACTTTCGGTAGAGTACATTGTTTTTCGTTGATTCTGGACACAACTCCTACTTTCGTAACTTTTTTTGGGTTCGTTGATTCGTAATTTTCGGTGTCTCTCTCACAACGACGCTGACTATTATGCCTAATGTGCTTCGAATGGATTTGTACTTTTCTAAATACATAGCGGTTATTTGTAACGATTCGAAATCTCGTATTTTACTTTCGTTTTTTACATGCGGCTATAGGCTCCGCCCCTGTACACCATTTTGAGAGGGTTCAGCACGGTGAGGGAGAAGCAGAGAGCAGAGCAGAGTGAGTGTTATTGTGCTTCGTATGGATTCGTACATTCATAACTTTTTTCATAACGAATTATGCCGAAGGCATTCGGGCATTCGCTATTTTGCGGTATAATTTATTTCGGATTCGGTTTTATTCGTAATTGCTTTGTTCGGAAATTCGAATGCTTCCGAATGTCCGAAAGTTGCTAAATTCGGACGAATTTAGATTCGTTACGAAACGAATTGCACAAGCCTAGTGAAGATTATTTTGGGACTTAGAATAAAATGTTAAAGTGATTGTAAACCCTGATGCCTCGTACACACAACCGGTTTTCCTGTCGGGAAAACTGCCATGAGAGCTTTTGGCCGGGAATCCCGGCCGTGTGTATGCTCCCTCCTTTTCCCGATAGTTTTCCTATGTGAAAAACTGCGATGGAGCATACAAACGGCCAAAAGCTCCATCGCAGTTTTCCTGTCGGGAAAACCTCTCATGTGTAGGGGGAAAAACTTACTAAGCAGGTTCTCGGTTTTCCCCTCGGGATTCCCGGGGGACTTTTTACCGCCGGGAATCTCGTACGTGTGTACTAGGCATGACATATACCCAGCGAAGTGACTATATCCTCGTGATACACAGAGATGAAACAAATCCTCCTACATAAATTGTGCCTATTTATCTGCCCTACATTCCTTCAAAGTCCACAATTTATAAAGCTTGTCTGAGCTGTCAGAAATCAGGGGGTGCATAGCTGAAATTACACTCTGCAGAGCTCAACGAGGAGAGCTCTGAGCCCAGATTGGAGGGAAAGGGACGCACACCCCCTTCACAAGGCACACAGGAACAGAGCTGAGGCTGTCAATCAGCTGGAGCTCCCTCCCCTTTCACCTTTTTTCTCTCGGTGTTAGGAAAAGAAAGCAAAGTAATGAAGCAGCACACAGAAGTGACACTTAGTGCTCCTAATTGAGTACACACTATAGAGGGATATGCTTTTTTTCATATTTCACGTGGCTAAGGTTCACAGCCACTGTAACCCTTTCGCCGCCAAGTCTGTACTTCATACAGACCTAACAACGGGGGGACTGCACACAATCCGGTGGCTGCAGCCAGGATTGTGTGTGAAACTGACAGGCAGCCTCCTGCCTGTCAGGTGAGAACGGTCGGGTGGCACCGCTGCCGCACGGTCGCTCTCACACACCCTGGTACTGGCGCCCCCCGCGATCCCGCCATGCTTACCGGGCTCCGCTTGCCCATCGGCGGGCCCAGGACAGTCATGGCATATGCCGGCGGGTAGAGGGGAAGGAGAAGAGCGGATACACGTCTGCTCTTATCCCCTTCTTGCAGTGACCCGGAAAGCAACGTCTCTTCCGAGTCACGTTCTCGTGTTCCTGGCTTGTTTGGCAGAGAAAGGATTCAGTGAAATACAGGGGAGACATGCAGGGCCTTTTAGCCTATGCATATCTCAATAAAGAGTACCTGCCACCAAAAAATCATCACATTAAGTTAAGTAAAAAAAAATTAAGTTACACCCAAGCACATAAAATCCCCCCCCCAAAATTTTTGAGGCCCACACACGCACGAACGTAAACGTATACACGTGAAAACATTGATTGCGATACATATGTTACATATCGCTGCGTACACCAGAGTGAGAGCAATAATTCTAGCACCAGACCTCCTCCATAACACTAAACTGATACATTTAGGGGGCCTTTGAAGCGTCGCCTATAGAAAATATAGGGTACAGAAGTTCTACGTCATTTTACGGGTGCACATTTTTTTTGAGGTTTGGCATGTTGGGTATCTATTTACCTTGTCTTTTTTATATTTTACCCAAAATTTGGGTAATGTATTGCATTTGTTTGCCCTAAAATTCACGTTAGTGTGTTTTTTACTGAAATATTGTGTTTCCTAGACCTTTGCGGTAATATCGTGTGACATAAAAAATTGGAACTACCCACTATTTTATTCTCTAGGGTGTCTTCTTTCAGAAAATATATAATATTTGGGGTTTTGTGTAATCTTCAGGCCTAAAATTATTTTTTAAACGTGTGCAAAAAACGCAAAAACGGCTTTGGCAGCGAAAGGGTTAATCTTATATGAGATTTCAGTGACTGGCTTTCATGATGATGGCAGTTTACAAGCTTTACATTCAGTTTGGATTTGCTTTAAGTAGTCCTGGAATGAGCATTTGCTGTATTACAATGAATTTCCCATGATCTGTATCCTATAGACTCGAAGTATAAAGAGCACTAATGTAAATATGAATCCCCCCTGCCAATGTGACTTTGGGTAGCATTTGTGCTGGCCTAGCGGGACTCATTTTTGCGTGGCTTTATTTAATCACAAAGTCCCTTTAGGTTATTGATTCCTTGTCAGCAATGAAATTATTTTACATTCCACTGCCTTGCTGCTGGCGAACTGGCTGCTACCATCGAGCTGAGTTATGCAACTGTGGCTGTGCACTTCAAGCCGTTCACATTCACGTTTCATTATAACCCCCCTGAATTACTTCTCTGCATTCCTTGAAATATTAACAGGATTATCTCCCAGGATGACAGACCTGGCCTTCTCCTCTACCAATCAGGCTTTCCTGTACAGAGTAATAGTAATAGAGGATGCCAATCACATTCTAAGTCACATCTCAGTGGATCAGCCAAGGTTACCGCTACAAGAGAACAGGCTAAAATATAACTGTTATACAGGCATAAGACTAGAGGAATATAAACCCCTAATATGTTTTACTAGATACGATACTCTGCAGGTGTAGGAAGTGAGAATAAAAGAACCAAGTGTAGCACTACCCCCGTAAGAGCTGCTGCTTTAAGTTTTGGGTTTGCACGTTACCTCTTTAGCTTCATTGTCAGGGTGAGAAAGTCTGTAGTAAATGCAATGTCCACACAGGATGTAAAACCTTCAACTGTTGGTTTTATTTTTGCTGCAGTAACTCGTATAGAAAGTAGGAGGTATGAGAAGAGAGGGGAAGGTTCAGGTACACGTTGTAGAACACACAAAATGTCTAAAGACATCCACCACTCTCACTGTTGAGTGGGTATTGCTCACCCGGATAGACCCCTCTCACCTGGCCTAGCAGCCGGGATGATGCACGAACCAGTATCAGGACAGTCTCTGCCACAGACCGTTTGAGAACAAATGTGGATAGCCAGGAATCCTCTGCCACAGGATTTCAGTCCCGAACTTCCAGCCGTGCAGTTAAAGAACCTTTAAGCCGATCCGGCGAACTGCTTGGCTTTTAAAGTAGTGGATCCTCTCTTAACAAGGTCACCAGGCCTCTCCCGAGACATTAGCACTTTGCTGGTCTCCTCCAGGGCAGGTCCACCCCCGGTTTCCTTCATTAAGCAGCTTCCTCCCTCATGGTGGACAGCTTGGGATCCCCTTTAGAATTGTAGGCCCCAGCCAGACTAGCCGGGCCTACCAAATAGCGATGCAGCCTCGGGCCAACGTGGCACAGAGGCCTGAATCACACACACATACCTCGTGCCAGGAGGGCAGCGAGGCGAACGCCGACCCCAAACGATGGCGTCTGCCCCTTAAGTATCCCTCCCCAGCATGCACAGCGGGGCACCACTCCCACTGTACCGCTGCCGAGAAAGAACATCCAATACACCATGGTCTTCCTGTATTCCATGTATTCCAACATGGGCCTGAGGTGGTACCGTCACCTTCAGGCAACAAGGGAAAACACTACCAGGCACCACCATAGCCAGAACAGAGGCAATTTAGATATAATCATATAAATCTGAGCCCAAATATTGGCTCAGACACCCGCTAAATTTACAATAGCGCCCCGATCATTGGGGGCAGGGCGCTACACAAGATACATACACAAATCATGTACAGTGGAATCTTGGATTACGAGCATAACCTGTTCCAGGAGAATGCTTGTAATCCAAAGCACTCACATATCAAAGCGAGTTTCCCCATAGAAGTCAATGGAACCGAAGATAATTTGTTCTGCATTGACTTCTATTGCATGCAATACTGCATGTGGCCAGAGGTGGGGGGCGCCGGAGAGCCTCGGAAATATTCAGGGACAGCTCACCCCATTGTCTTGAATCCTGCAAGGGAACACTCACAAAACGAGTCAGGATTTAAAAAAAAAAAAGTTGCTCGTCTTTCAAAACACTCGTTAACCGCGTTACTCGTAAACCAAGGTTCCACTGTACAGAAGAACTCTTCTCCATCCAGTCTATATATTCAGTAAAATAGCTCACTTTTATTTTACAATGTCGTTTTATTCGTGTTCTGATTTTTTTAAATCATCTGTAATTATTAATATGAAATCTTTGGTTGCAAAAAAAAAAAAAAACATAAGAGCAAAACATATTCACAAATACTAAAGATACTGTCCTATTGAAAGACCATGGGTGTTGATTTACTAAAACTGAAGAGTGCAAAACCTGGTGCAGCTGTGCATGGTAGCCAATCAGCTTGTAACTTCAGCTTGTTCAATTAAAGGGGTTGTAAAGCTTCGTGTTTTTTCACCTTAATGCATCCTATGCATTAAGGTGAAAAAACACCTGGCAATCACCGCCCCCCCCCCATTTTACTTACCTGAGCCTGTTCACCTGCTGTGCGTGTCCCCCGGCGTCCACTTCTCCACAGAGTCTCTGCGTTGATTGGATAGATTGATAGCAGCGCAGCCATTGGCTCCCGCTGCTGTCAATCAAATCCAATGACATGGCCGCCGGGGGGCGGGGCCGAGTCATACACTCGGCTGCTATGTACGCCAAATGTATGACACGGGAGCGTGCCCGCAAGGTAACCAGAGCTTACCAGAGGGGGTTAGCTATTGCGGGGAGGAGCCGCGAGAGCCGCCGTGGGACCCCAGAAGAGGAGAATCAGGGCCACTCTGTGCAAAACGAACTGCACAGTGGAGGTAAGTATGACATGTTTGTTATTTTAAAAAAAAAATCAAACCTTTACAACCCCTTTAAGCTTTGACAAAAAAACCTGGAAGCTGATTGGTTACTATGCAGAGCTGCACCAGATTTTGCACTTTCCAGTTTTAGTAAACCAACCCCATGACTGCTGTTAGCGCAGTGCTAATTACTACTATCCCTCCATTCTAATTAAAGTGGAACTTCAGTCATTTTTTCAACTTTCCATCTATTAAATCTTCTGCCTTTGTTGATTTAACTTTGGATAGTAAAACATTTTTTTTTCTGCCAGTAAATTCCTTATACAGCCCACTTCCTGTTTCTTGTCTGGTAAAAAGCCTAGGCTTATGATATCGTGCACAGCTCGCTCTCTCGTGAGAGTTTGCCAGGAGGGGAGGGGGAATGAGTCCTAAGAGGGCCAATGAGAGCTGCAGAGCTGGAGGTGTGCCTCTGTGTGTCTGTGTAAATACAGGAAGTGAACAGGCAGCAGCTTCAGCTGCCCACAGTTAAAATGGTCGCAGCCAGACTCAGTGGAGGGAGATTTCTGAAGCATATTTGGCAAGTACAGAATCCCAGTATACAGTATATAAAATAATATGCAAAGTGGTTGGAGGGAAGCTTCAGAATGGCAAAGATGTTTTTATTACAAAATATGCGAGCAGACTGCAGTTCCTCATTAACAACTAATAGGATAGAATCATGGGGGCTGTTACTGCTGACCTAAAGATGAAGTTAGAGTATTGTTACCCCAAAACTTCATATTCCTGATATGTGCCTTCTGTAACATGTACTTGTATGAAAAATTATCGTGTTCTCTTTGTATTGCTTCCTTTGTGTGAAATCCCTGGTGTTCCTGCCAGTACCTCTGCTTTTCTATTAAATACTGACCACACTAAGCAGGAGAGCACACTGTTGTCAGTTCCCTAGCTGTGCTGGGAACTCAGTCTGCTCTCCTCCAATGATCAGACTTGTCCTGACACGCCCCCCGCTGCACAGCCATTCACCGGGAAGCATGTGCTGCTGCTTCTCCTCTCCCCAGCTCTTATGCAGCTGAGAACAGAGGGAACATGATCACGTATAAAAAAAGGGAAAAAATCTATCTATAATGTATTTTTAAATCTATACAAAAATGTTTTGCCTTTCATTTCTATTTTAATCAGAATGGGTTGTTTTACAAGGTGATCGTTTACAATCACTTTAACTAAAATTAATTTTAGCCCTACAGTTTTAAGGACTTAACTTACCTGTAATGAGGTATGTCCCACGTCATGCAGACAGCTTTATCCTATAGAAATCCTCACTGCAGGGATGCCACATCCTCTTCCTGTCTCTGAACCTCCGGTGTGCAGAGGATTAATAAATTCGGATTGTGAAAACGTTCCTGAACGGGATCCCTTCCCTCCAACTCTCTTCATTCATTGAGAAAAAGTCCTTTTTATTGTTTTTATTGCCTGTAAACAGGGAAGAGAATCATGTGACCTGTCTGACCCTCCTGCATTTACAGATAGTGTTACAATCAGTGAAAGCAATGAAAGAACTCTTCTGAATGGATGAGAGGGGGTGCAGGGGCAGGACCCCATCTGAAGCTTAAAGGGGTTGTAAAGGTTCATTTTTTATTTTCTAAATAGGTTCCTTTAAGCTAGTGCATTGTTGGTTCACTTACCTTTTCCTTTGATTTACCTTCTAAATATTGTTTTTCTTTGTTTTTTTTTTGTCTGAATTTCTCACTTCCTGTTCCTCCTCAGTAAGCTGTTCAGTAAGCTGTTCTGGCTGACTCCACACCACTCGGATGATGGTGGCAAGCTTACTGAGGAGAAACAGGAAGTGAGAAATTCAGACAAAGAAAAAAAACATTTAGAAGGGAAATCTAAGGAAAAGGTAAGTGAACCAACAATGCACTAGCTTAAAGGAACCTATTTAGAAAATAAAAAACAAACCTTTACAACCCTATTAATAATTTTTTAACTAAACTTCAGTTTTAAAAATACAGATAAATACTTCTTACTTGCAATTGCTCAACATAACATCAAGGCAAGTAGTATATTCAGAAGAAGCCCTGCAAGTACAGCTCTTCAAATTATGTTTGACAAATTCTCTTTGACACACCCATTTCAGAAAAAAAAAAATCCCAAATTTGTGCAGGTCCCTAGCAAAGGCTGATCAATGCTTCAAAATGTTCTTGAGTGCCCAGAAGCTCCAAATGCCAGGGTGTCCTGATATGGAAATACCAACTCTTTCTATTGGGGGACACTCTTCCATGGGCACTTTTTATTGGCTGTCCAGCAGCGGGGTCCTCTCAAGCTCTAGAGGTCCCCATGATGACTGGTTTGATGGGCAGCAGGCACAGACTGCAGTTCTGGATGGTTGGTCTACAATCCCAAAGGATGCACCAGTGAAGGACACAAGATGGAGAATTCATCTTAGCTGAAAAGGTTGTTTTTACTTTTTTTTTTTAACAGTGTGTGGATGAGTAGGAGTGGGGTGAGAAGTGGAGTGAGAAGTGGGGTGAGAAGTGGGGTGAGAAGCAGAGAAAAATAGAAGGGTGACAATGCTATAACTGTTGCCCAAACCAATCAATATATGTTCATTGGGATTTTGTTTGCCAAAAATATGTAGCAAAATACATATTTTGTGTTTATAGTGCAAAAAAATTAAAAACTGAGCGGTGATTAAATACCACCGAATGAAAACTCTATTTGTGGGAAACAAATGACATAAATTTAATTTGCGTACTGCGTTGCATGACCGTTCAATTGTCGGTTAAAGTGGTAGTAAACTTTACAAGAGAAAATCCACTGACAGGCAGGCTTTTTGGCTTTTTATAACAGAAGAGATCCTAGTGGTAGTCACAAATGCCCATCCTGCCTGTCAGTGGGTAATGTAATCTGATCTCCGCACATGCGCAGTTCAGACCACGTTTACAGGCCGCTTTGCGTGACACAGCCATGTGACTCCTGTGTGCATGCGTGGGAGTGATGTCACCTGCGTCACAGCCATTAAATCGCCTGCAGTTCGGGAACCCAGAAATAAGACCGGGCGAAGATGGAGTCTGCCGGAGACCAAGGAGAGCCTTGTCAGTGCAGCGCTGGAGGGTTCTGTCTGCAGGTAAGTCTGTCATAATGTACTAGTATGCAGTGCATGCTAGTACATTATGACCTAAGCCTACACAGGGGGAAAAGAATTCTGATAAAACAGATTTCCCAGTGTGCCACATCCCATGAGAACAGAAAAAGAGAACCCCTGAGGGTTGGACTTTAACCGCTTAAGCCCCGGACCATTTGGCTGGCCAAAGACCAGAGCACTTTTTGCGATTCGGCACTGCGTCGCTTTACCTGACAATTGCACGGTCGTGCGATGTGGCTCCCAAACAAAATTGACGTCCTTTTTTTCCCACAAATAGAGCTTTCTTTTGGTGGTATTTGATCACCTCTGTGGTTTTTATTTTTTGCGATATAAACAAAAATAGAGCGACAATTTTGAAAAAAAAGCAATATTTACTTTTTGCTATAATAAATATCCCCAAAAAATATTTAAAAAAAAACACATTTTTTCCTCAGTTTGGGGCGATATGTATTCTTCTACATACTTTTGGTAAAAAAAAAAAATCGCAATAGGCGTTTATTGATTGGTTTGCACAAAAGTTATAGCTTCTACAAAATAGGGGATCGTTTTGTGGCATTTTTATTAATTTTTTTATACTAGCAATGGCGGCGGTCAGCGATTTTTATCATGACTGCAACATTATGGTGGACACATCGGACACTTTTGGCGCTATTTTGGGACCATTCACATTTACACAGCGATCAGTGCTATAAATATGCACTTATTACTGTGTAAATGTGACTGACAGTGAAGGGGTTAACCACTAGGGGGCTAGGAAGGGGTTAAGTGTGTACTAGGGAGTGATTCTAGCTGTTAGGGGGCATGGCTGCGAGTGACACTTCACTGATCGCTGTTCCCGATGAGAGGGAACATTCGATCAGTGACATAACACTAGGAAGAACGGGGAGATGTGGTGTTTACACTGACATCTCCCCGTTCTTCAGCTCCGTGACACGATTGCGGGACACCGGCGGACATCGAGTCCGCGGGTCCCGCGGGCACGGACACGGAGCTCGCAGCAGGGTTGCGCGTGCGCGTCGGCGCCAAATTTAAAGGGACGTACCTGTACCCCCATTTGCCTGTCTGTGCCATTCTGTCGACGTATATGTGTGTGCGGCAGTCGGCAAGTGGTTAAAGGCACTACCAAAAAAGAATGAAATATATAAAAATATATTTATTACATAGAAAATATCAACAAAATACTGAACATGGTCATGAATACTGGAGAATCAAGGTATACAACAATGGAGATATAATATCCTATACCCAACGCGTTTCAGAGCTGATTGTAGTCTCTTTCATCAGGGGTTAACAGGATGTATGTAGTATCTAGCTCAGTTGTATATGCATGAAAAATCCATGTTCACATTTTAAAAAACATTGTCACATGGGGTGCCCTGCCCGCATTGTGGCTGCTTACAAATAGACATCTACCATGGAAGTGCCTCAGTATACACAAATACAGAAAAAATGAAATAATGCAAGGACTGCACCTCACCCCCAAGGAAAGGAGGGGCTTTGGGATTGTGGAGAGGGTCCCTGAAGGGAATAAAGCCGCGGACACTGAGGCGGGAGTCCTGACACATAAGGTCACATCCAGGCCATGGCGTCAGGGCCTGAGAGGGCTAGGATACTGGAGATGTGCTAGTAGACTAAAATTTAGGATAAGCATCACCAGTTCGTCCATGTGAACATGGATTTTTTATGCATATACAACTGAACTAGATACTACATACATCCTGTTAACCCCTGATGAAAGACGACAATCAGCTCTGAAACATGTCGGGTATAGGATTTTGTATCTCCATGTTGTATACCTTGATTCTCCAGTATTCATGACCATGTTCAGTATTTTGTTTATATTTTCTCTGTAATAAATATATTTTTATATATTTCATTCTTTTTTGGTAGTGCCTTTAAAGTCCCACCCTCAGGGGTTCTCCTTTTAAGCCTACTCAGGGGATCATTAATAAAATAAAAAAAAGACTTAAATACTGCTTTAAAGTAACGCAGTGCTGTATAGCAAAAATGGCCTGGTCATGAAGTGGGGTAAATCTTTCGGAGGTCAAGTAGATATGCTGCTCCATCTTATTGGCCCATCAATGTTATTGGTGCTCTTACTGATCAATGAGAAGGTGTAGGAATTTAGAGAAGGCAGGCCAGGTGAGACACTACCAGGAAGTATTTGTATTTTGGGATCTTTGGGATTCTGATGGGCAGAAGAAAACATTTATAGGTAGGCCTGGGTGCTGCTAGGTGCTTGCAATTTCACTTTAGGTTAGGGTGACCAGACATCCCCGGTTTCTGGGGACAGTCCCCGGATTGAGGACACTGTCCCCAAACCAAGTCTGTCCCCGGACCAAGTCTGCCCCCGGATTGGATTTGAACAGGGGCTGGGGCAATTTCAAAGACAGTCAGTGCAGAATTACAAAAAAAAAATCTGAATTACACACCCCCGCTCTGCGGCTCCTACTAACTTAGGGGGGTGTGCTTTTTCCCATTATCTGTGCCCCTTTCTGATGATCATGTGCTGGTCAGAGCGGAGGGAATATTTCTTCAGTTTCGGGTGTATGCCCATTCAGCTCCGCTCGCATGTTCTTCTTCCTTGGCTCAAGTTCCGGCCAGCCGCCTGCTTGTTTATTTCCCAGCCTTCCCTGGCGGAGTGATCTTCCTCCGCTCCCCACCCAGGGCCCGAAGAGTGAGACTTGAGACGCTGTGAGGCGGGCGGCGGCGGCGACGGGCAGAGAGATTGCCGCCATTATTAGTAAAAAAAAAAAAAAAAGTCCCCGGATTTCATTTTAAAAATCTGGTCACCTTACTAGGTGGTTTGGGAACATTTTTTCTTTTTAGGTGTATTTAAGGCCTCATAGCCCATCTCAATATCAACTTCAACTTTTACCCCGTAAAGAGACCTCCACATTCCCCTGGGTGGAGAAAGGGGATAGCTTCTCAGGGCCTTGCAGTCTCAGGTCTCAGGAGTATCTGACTCCATGTACCCATTGTTCTGCTAGTGAAGTGCAGTCTAGTGCTAGTATTCACAATAATGCTCTGTTCTCTTACATAGTCTTTCATCACTGTCTTCTCCTTGGAGAGTTTTTCATTAAATTAAGTGTTCAGAATAGCTTGCTTTTGTCCTGGAAAAGTTTGATTGTGATTGTCAGAAGGAATTATAAATTACACCTGCATAGCTGTCCCACAGGTAGTGCACAGTCCTTTGTCTGCTGATAAATGAATGCTTTCTCTAATCCAGCAGAATGCTTAATACGCCAGATACATATATGTTTAGTTAAGTGGAAAGACATCGGAATTATGAGGAAAGATTTTTCCTTTAATTATCCATGCAAGAGGTAAGACATTTCACTGATCAGCAGCAAGTAAATGATAATTAGAGCACTTCAGATTACATCATTCAATTTGCAGGTATGATAGACTTTGATTAGTATGGACTCTTGTGTCCTAATCATTTGTTTTGATGACACAGTGTAATCGCTCAATAAGCTGTTTCAGCAAAAAACTTGGAAGGACTTCTGTTCGTGTGTATTAGACTAAGTAAGGGTGAAGAGAGCCAGTTCACAGCAGAACGCGGTGCAGGAAAGGCAAGTTTCCCGCACAGTGCTTGAAAACACACTGCCATTGCAATCTGCTGAGGGGTGCCAATGCATTGTTAATGGCACCCCAAATGCAGATTGCGAACACAGAACAGAATACATTTGCGGGCACCAAGATGCATGATACCGCAGTACCATGAGATTTGGTGTGCCGTGTTTTTTTTAGAAGTAGTGTATGCACTGCTTTCTCCAAGCTCCAGTACAATTTCAGCGCATTCAGGGCTGGAATCAAATGGGAATGTGGCACACGTTCCTGTGCAATCCCTAAAGAAGGACATTTTTCACTTTTGACACCCAATCTTTTGCAAGTTTTCTTTTAACAGTTGGATGAGTACAGTAAATACAGCAGAAATTAAATAAATACTTTTTTAGTAAATCAGCCCCATAATGAAGAACCAGTTGTGTATCTTCGCCATGCCAAACATGCTGAAAAAAAAACATAATTGAAGTATACAGCACGGGTAGTACACCTTGTCCTTCTGCCCAGTTGCTGATCCCCTCAAAAATAAAAGCCGGGAGTTGCTTTGTAATTACAGCAGCAATTACAGGTGCTACTGTGAAAAACAGATCTTGTTGAGTGAGGCAGAGTTCAGGGGTCAGGCGTGAGTGAGGCAGAGTTAAGGGGTCAGGCGTGAGTGAGGCAGCATTCAGGGTTCAGGAGTAAGTGAGGCAGAGTTCAGGGGTCAGGCGTAAGTGAGGCAGAGTTCAGGGGTCAAGCGTAAGTGAGGCAGAGTTCAGGGGTCAGGCGTGAGTGAGGCAGAGTTCAGGGGTCAGGCCTGAGTGAGGCAGAGTTCAGGGGTCAGGCCTGAGTGAGGCAGAGTTCAGGGGTCAGGCCTGAGTGAGGCAGAGTTCAGGGGTCAGGCCTGAGTGAGGCAGAGTTCAGGGGTCAGGCATGAGTGAGGCGGAGTTCAGGGGTCAGGACTAAGTGAGGCGGAGTTCATGGGTCAGGACTAAGTGAGGCGGAGTTCAGGGGTCAGGACTAAGTGGGGCGGAGTTCAGGGGTCAGGAGTAATTAAGGCAGAGTTCAGGGGTCAGGAGTAATTAAGGCAGAGTTCAGGGGTCAGGAGTAATTAAGGCAGAGTTCAGGGGTCAGGAGTAATTAAGGCAGAGTTCAGGGGTCAGGAGTAATTAAGGCAGAGTTCAGGGGTCAGGAGTAATTAAAGGCAGAGTTCAGGGGTCAGGAGTGAGGCGGAGTTCATGGGTCAGGACTAAGTGGGGCGGAGTTCAGGGGTCAGGACTAAGTGGGGCGGAGTTCAGGGGTCAGGAGTGATTGTACCCAAGTTGATCGAAGTAGGCACTAGCAATAATTACTGTTACCTCCCACCCCCCGGCAGGCCTTAACTTTGAATGGGATGTATCCCATTATTATGATTAGTCCTCGCGTCCTGCACAGTGTCCTTTCTAGTTTTTTGCGTCTGGCATTTTCTCTGATGTTTCTAACATTGGTTACCCATGCATGTTAATTTAGGCTCGGATTGTCATTTTGTCCTTCCCTACTACATGCTCATGGGTATACACATGTTTATACCCGGATTATTGTCAGAAGTTTTCATTTTATCTTGTTTCATATAGTTACCATGATATTCACTGCTTGTTGCATGTTTAAATCTTTATGGTCTCTATATTATTGCTCATATAATATATGGAACATGATAGTTCTACTACTCCATTGGGACCATTCTCTTTTCCTTTTCTTCCCCTATTTCTTTTAGTTTCGAACTATTATTCACCTGGTTTGGAAGAAATTGCATGGACTTGGTCTCTTTCTTTTGCACTAATCATCAATTAGTGGTAGATCGTCATGATCAGATTGTTTTATCATATATTTGTGTGTTTTATAGTCTCTTTATTCCTTTTAATTTATGTTGGTTTTGGTTATGTCATTTTTGACAGCATGTACTGTCTTGGGCATATACAGAGTTTATTTTGTATATGGAAATGACATATAGAGTTCCATCTCGGGAACCAATGCGCACACACAAGATGTATGGCCCATGTTTCATCCGTATGTATATTGTGCTGTAGATGTAATATTGCATTGACATTCATTGAGTGCATAAGTTTGTGTGGGCATCATGGTATGTTCACATCAAGTCAGGATCCAACCCCAAGGGTTTTTTGTTAGCATGTTATTCTCCAAATTCTTTTATGTAGACATTTGTCCCCGTGTGAATTGTTCCCATAGAATTATTTGTATATCTTTAATTGAACGGATGGTTTTCCGTCGACATGTCTATGCTTGGATGCATAACTCAGCTAAAGCGCACAGTTCCGGAGCCATTATATATACACACATACATTTTTACATTGGGCTCCTCATGTGTGCGCATTCGGCTGAATGCTTGCATTCACACGGGGGCATTTTCTTCCTTCTTTTTTTTTTTTTATATGCTTTTTCATCGGGCTCCCCATGTGTGTGCACCCAGCTGTATGCCGGTGTGCACATATGGGCATATTTTTGTCTCATAATTACATACTTGGTGTTCTCAAAAACGGTGACTTCAAGTATATTCAAACACATGTGCACACATATGCTATTATTGCATGTTTGTGTAGTGGTTCCATCTTTATGCACAATATACCTTCAGGAATGACTTCCATCCCAATAGACATATAGACTCAAGCATTTTTTAAAGAGACATATACTCACATATTAATACAAATCTGTTCAGATATTAGTTTAAATAGAACATGTGTTCTTTTATTCACATTAAATTCACTGTACAAATTATCAATATCAATAATAAAATAATAAAATTCAAAAATAAATATATCTCTAAAGAGACATGCACATATCAGCACGGACTAAGTAACATTAATGCAAGCACTCCACAGTGCACCTAATTAATTTTAAGGTTGCTTTGCATTTTTTCATTTATACATGTCCAAAATTTCATATATATGCACATATATATTTATATTATATATATATTTTTCTCTTTTTTGCATTTACACACATGGTCACACATGTTTTGGATGTACATTTACATTATACCACTTTTTTAATTGGTAGTAATCTCATCCCTATTTTTTATTCATTTTATTTGATTTTCACATTTATTCTTATTGATATATTTTTTTGTTCCCACTCCACACCATATCACTTATCTTTATTATATATTTTTTATATATATTATACTTTTTAAAAATTATATCTTTTACATATCTGCATAGACTGTTATATGGTGAGGCATTTCTATCCTCTTTTTTCATTGTGGTCAGTGAACCCCACCCATTTCACTTGAATCATTTTATGTTTAATTAATTTTCAATTAACTAATTATTTTCACCTTGGGGTTGGATCACATGACTTCCCCTGTTTAGGGTATATCTTGGGTAGCATTTGTGTAATAACTAGCTATGAATAAGCACTTTAAATAGTGTGAAACGCGTCAGCCTAACTAGATCAGTTTGTTGTGTTGTGCAGAGTGTTTTTGGTTTCCTGATTTTTTTTTTGGAATAAAGGCTTTTTAACCGGAGTGCTGCGTCCAGAAGATCTTCCTTTCTTTCTTCAACCTCCCACCCCCCACTGGGAGAACTCAATAGCTTTAACACTGACTGTGTTGATTGGGGGATTAAGCGATTTTCTTTCCTTCAAATCGTGGTTGCAGAAAATAAAATCGCACCATCTATGGCTGGCTTAAACCTTTAATAAAAGGATTGAAACAGAAAAAAAAAATTGAGGCACATAGGTTGATCTTGACAAAAATTATGCTAAAAAATTTAATTCGCTAGAAATATTGATAGTTTGATTTTTGACACGTTAATCTTTGTACTAATTAAGGTTATTCAGAATATGTGAAATCTTTTAAATTATAAAATAAATATGTGACTTCAACATTTTGCTGTCTCTGTGTACAGTACTGTGCAAAAGTTTTAGAAATAATGTAAAGTTAGAATGCTTTCAAAAATATATGTTTATGATCTTCCCAATAAAAACGATTGTAAACAAAAATATATATTTTACATGTTTATTTTTATCAATTTAAAAAATGTAGAGTGCGCCAACAGAAGAAAAATCGAAAAGTAAATCAATATTTGAATACCTTTTGGCTTCAAAACAGCATCAATTCTTTTAGGTACACTTGCACACAGTTTTTGAAGGAAATCAGCAATATGTTTACATTTCAAATTTGTTTTCAAATTCGTTTTGACTTTGATTTTGAACAACATTTTGTTTCATTGTAACTTATTTCGGATTCGTTTAAAATCACTCCTACTGTGATTTGGAATTCGGATACATCATACCTTCTTAAGAACAATTCAATGTGGATTGCTCTTCAGAGGGCCTCACATGTGCAAATGAGGCCTAAGGCCTCATTCACATCTACATACTGACCTGTACACCTCTGCAAAGGGGCGTGTTCACCTGCGTGGGGTACACAGGTTTCCAAGCAGCTGCGTGCAGACAGTCTGTTTAAATCAATGACAGACAGGTGGCTGCACAGACCTGCACTGATCTCCAAGCATATCCAACTGTACATCTGTGTGGGACTAAAGCAGGGATCAGAACACAATCTGTCTGAGTTCTGATCTGTGAATTGGTCCTGCTGCATGACCAGCAAAGAGGAGCTGCTTTTTGAGACCAGTTGTCTGCTGGAGGGAGGACAGAGTGCTCAGAGCGGGGCCACCATGTCGTAGAGTGGAGCATGTTTGCATGAGCCACCAGACCCCCTTCCTCCACTTTTCACTGGTTGCTAAGACCCTGACAGTTGCACAGCTTCATTGGTTACTAGGGCGCCGGCTGCTGTGCCTGTCTGTGGCAAGGATCATCTCAGTAGAACTGAGCCGGAGGTTTTACATGAATCTGTCACACTCACCAACAGTGGTCACATGGAGGTACAACACGTGTAAAGAGTGTCTTGGACATTCTTAAAGCGGTATGAAACCCAAAAGCAATCATTTATTATATTGCAGCTTACCAATTTATAAATGTGGTGGCTATATTTGTTTTATTTTTTAGGCTGTCTTCTTTATTTTCATCTGGTGATCATGCCAGTTAATCAGTTGTTTAACAGAACAAGTTGTTTTGCAGATGTAGCAGTTGAAGGGTTGAGACAAACCATTTAACTCTGACACGGGGGGGTTATAAGGATCAGGTTTCATTAGTTTATTTAAATCATTTATCACAAAAGGAAAAAACTATTTGCTGTAACTGCTTACAAAGTGTGAGCTGGAGTTTGGCTTCAATTTGATAGTGTATCTAAATATGCTAGTACACCTAACACTCCCCTCCCCCCAGATTGACAATGATGATGTCCAAATGTCCAAAGATGTCCCTGTGCTCCTTCATCAGGTTGAAAGGATTAAAAACGATTCCACAATGAAATGAATTAAAACCTCCCACTTTGAATCTGCTGATGCTTCCTTTCCTACGATTCTTTCACTCAGTCCTCTTTCTCCCTTTGGAGAGGAACACAGGAAGTGTTTATATTTGTGATCAATGTGATTGGCCATTAGAGTGATTAAAAGGCACAGAGCCATTTTTATTTACTTTATACATTTTTCCTGTAATCTGTGTAGTCTAATATGACAGCCCAACAACCAGCAGTCAAAGGGCGTATTGGCTGTCCATGCATGTTTTCTGGAGTGCCGTACCGTTTGTAGGGCAGGTGGGTGACATTTCCTCCTTGTTCCCCATTAACTTGTTGGGCATCAAGTGTGGGTCATGCAGGAGGCCTACCCTGGGGTGGGTTCTTCAGGGCTACACTAGGCGATGAACAGGGTCACTCATTATAGCACAGGTGTAATGCCGCGCACACACGGTCGGAATTTCCGAGAGAAAAATGTCCGACGGAATTTTTTCATCGGAAATTCCGACTGTGTGTGTGCCCCATCAGACTTTTTCCGTCGGAAATTTCGACGGAGTTAGAAAGAAAACATGTTCTCTTTTTTTCTGCCGAAAAAAATTTCTATTGGAAATTCCGTTCGTCTGTATGGAACTCAGACGGAGAAAAAAAACACGCATGCTCAGAATCAAGTCGACGCATGCTCGGAAGCATTGAACTTTATTTTTCTCGGCTCGTCGTAGTGTTGTATGTCACCACGTTCTTGACGGTCGGAATTTAGTGTGACAGTGTATGCAAGACAGCTTGAACGGAATTCCGTTGGAAAAATTAGTCGGAGTTTATCCTGACAGAAATTCCGACTGTGTGTAGGCGGCATTACACCTTGTCCGGGGTTGGACTTCAGCTACTGACAACAGGTCGCCAAACTACGACTCTTGAAGCGCAATCTTTTTTTTTTGTTTATGTTCTGCCTCACCTGCCTACCTTGACTGCACATCCCTGGTATTAACCCCTCCCCACCTATCCTGGGCAGCCATACTAGCCAAGCTAGGGAACCTGCCTACATGTTTATAAGCAGTGCTCTAGAACAGTGTTTCTCAACTCCAGTCCTCAAGGCGCCCCAACAGGTCATGTTTTCAGGCTTTCCATTATTTTGCACAGGCGATTTGATCAGTTTCACTGCATTAGTATTTACCACAGTTGTTTCATCTGAGGGAAATCCTAAAAACATGACCTGTTGGGGTGCCTTGAGGACTGGAGTTGAGAAACACTGCTCTAGAAGTCCACCTACCCACTATTTTTTTGTACTATATGGCAGTAGTAAGGTGGTTAGCAATACAAACCACTGGGTCAAGCCAGTGTAAAAAAAATGTTTTGTTTACTTTTCTGCAGTCTGTACTGTACAGTGTACAGAACAAGATGAATGCAGGCCATGAGTAAGATCAAGAAATCATTAGGAATCCTTCTAAATGTGCATTTGTTTTACAGAATTGACTGTCTTGAATCATATGAAGTGGAGGTGGGAGGGGCATAACTTAATGCAGAGACTGCCTTCTATTTCAGGTGGATACAGAAAAAATATATTTATGGTTCCTGGCAGAGAAGACTTTAACCACCTGCCTACCGGGCACGAAAACCCCCTTCCTGCCCAAGCCATCTTTCAGCGCTGTCAACTTTGAATGACAATTGCGCGGTCGTGCGACGTGGCTCCCAAGCAAAATTTGCGTCCTTTTTTTACCACAAATAGAGCTTTCTTTTGGTGGTATTTGATTACCTCTGCGGTTTGAATTTTTTGCGCTATAAACAAAAGAAGAGGGCCCAGTTTAAAAAAAAAAAAAAAAACACAATATTTTTTACTTTTTGCTATAATAAATGTAGCGGGGTCTCCTTTAAGACTCTCAGGACTACCTTGCCCAGAACCCCATTCGGCATCCAGGATGCAATGTTTCCACCCCAGAGACTCATGTGTGGGGTTATATAAGGAGGAGGCGAGGCTGCGCTCGGCCTCTTTTGGGACACGAGACTTCAGTGGAGAGATCTTCCTGTGCGGATCCGCTGTGGTGCAAGGCCTGAAGCCTGGGGCCTTGCGCTGCTACCCAAAAAAGCCTTCCACCCCATCGCAAGCATGGGTGGCATCTGACTCGGTTTCCTCAACCGCTGCTGAGCCGGAGACCAGACCGCTGCAGACGCTGTGTGTGGAGACACAGCAGGTGGAAGTTCCCGGACTGGGATCGCGTCCGGAGGGGTGAGCGAGCACCTGCTCAATCCATATACTGTACCATATTGTTAGGCCTACAGACTGCCGTGGCCCACCAGTTTATATTTAAGTCTCCACTGGAGATCCATAGCAGAACTGAGTCAAACGGATCTCTAGTGGAGTGTTCTGTGTTGGCACTTTTACCCTTTGGATTACAAATGTGTTCCTGAAATGTGCACCACCGTTTAAAGACTTGCATGCGAAGAATTCATCCCCTAGAGACTGAGTTATAGGGTCAGGCCTGGCCGGCCAGATAGTTTATTTAGTTGCTGCGTCATAGGGCGCATAGTGAAGTACTGTTACACGTGGCGCGTGTGCGCCATATCTTACTAGTTATAGTGTGTCTATTGCTGCAGGGCTCTGCAGATAGATTTATGTGATTTGTTACAACTGTTGATTTTTATTGCCAGCAGAAAGTAAACTCGTTATTCTTCTATCATTGCACTGGTGTCTGAATTTAACCATAGAGCATAAGATATATATATTACCCTAGACTAACTGTGTCAGAGTGGGTCGAGTAAATTGCCGGGGGCTGGCGGAGCTGTCTTCAGGGCCCAAACTAAATCTGCGGCCCTCTTAGCTGAAGGTAGCGCTACACGTGGGGGCTCGGGTCTGGGATGGTGTTCATGCAACTTGGAGCAAGAAGTATGGAACCGGAGAGTGTTTGCCCGGAAGAGTTACAAGTAGGCCCACAGTGCATCCCTGTGCTCGAAGTCGTGGACATGACCCCAAGACAGGAAAGGCCCATGCAGAAAGAGCAGGAAGAGGGAGGAGTCCAGCCGTGTGAGGTACTACACGTGGGGACTTTAATTGCAATGCGCCATGAGGCACACCCTCCCTGCTCAGTTCATGGGCGTGACCTAGGCCGGGAGAAAGCCCGCGAACTGGAACGCAAAAGGGGAGGAGTCCAGCCGTGTGAAGGACTACACGTGGGGACTTTGGCGCGATACTGGCAGTGCGCAATGTTCGGACAAACATCGTGGATTCCTGTTCACCCTTCATCCACGACTTTGACTACTGCTGCTCCGGTGACAGATATGGGGATCCGGCTTAAGCCCCGGGGACGATTCGCTCTGTACTCATGTATGGACGTTGAGGCCCTGGGTTTGATTTGTCCCGGATGTTCGGGATTGGTGTGTCAGCTGAAGCCATTCAGGCGATGCGAGGCTTGTGGGGAGTTTCTCTTTGAAGTGGATCCAGTCATTGAAAGGCCACGAACCATTTACCCCGGTTGAAATACAGGCAGCACCACTCTAGGAGGAGGAATCATTGCTGAGAGAGCCATCCCTATGCGCACTGCAGCGACCGCGGAGGAGGTTGCACAGACTCAACGGGAGAAATCCGAGGATGCTGACTCGGTCACCACAGTCTCACAGCATCCACCGCCGAAGAGAAAGACTGGTTGGGTGGCCCCGTCCAGCGGTTGCGGTGGACTATCCTGCTCGCCTGCGCCCGGCCCGGATGGATCCGGTGGGAAGAGTCCCGGACGTCCCGTTCACAGCAAAGGCCGAGGTAAGCTGGGCGGAGGGACTGTGTGTGTGGGCGGAGGTGTCGGGAAGTCATGGCCCAGTAAGTCTGCGGGAGGTGGTAGCTCCGTTTCCACAACGGGCTACATACCCGCGGAGGAGTGTGACACCTCCGACCTGGAGTCGCTCTCCGATGCTGGAGACGATGCCATCATTGATGAACTGTTCACTAAAAAGGGCTGGGACAAAATTCCCCGTGCCTCGTCCCACAGAAGTGGGACCCACCCATGTCTACAGGGGATAGTACACCCCGGGTGGAGGCACCAGCGCCTGAGGAGGGATCCAGTCCCCAGCCTGCCCTCACTTCCCCGGTGCCATCTACAGTCAATACCGGGGAAAAGAGACTTGTGCTTCGGGCACCTATGCCCAGATCTGATGTGACCAAGGTCCCTCGCCATCCGGACTCAATAGTTTTACCTGGTGAAGGGGACAAAGCCACCATGCCTCCGCTGGCGAGGCTCCAGCGTTTGTTTTGCCAGAAGGTTGCTACTGATTATGGATGGGAATATCCGTACCTCTCAAAAGAACTACTTTATGAAGTGGAGGTGTGCCGAGAGCGCTGGTATAATGACTTTGTGTGGACCCACCTTCAGGTTCCACACGCTCGCAGGTACTTGGCATGCTCTCCAAAAGCATCACAGCGTTTCAAGGACTGCAAGGCAGAATGGATGCTGGGGCGGCATATCCATGCGGACAAGGTGCTGATCCGGCGTAAGGAGGGAGAAGATGTTGAATACCATCTGGAGACTATGGACCAGCATTTGAGGCCCCTTGTCCTGCTGCATCTCCGTTTTTATCTGTGAGGAGAAAAGAGACTCCGTTCTTGTTTTCCACAGACATTGCACTTCCCAGACTTGCTGTTTGATAATTTTTTTTTTGAATATCATCAGTGACTGTGCCCAGCAAGGGACGTCTGTTCTCTCTGGAGGAGTCGAGTAACTGTTCCAGTTGTTTGTTCTTCTTTCTCCAGCAAGCGATCATGGACTCTGGGGTACATAGGGTCACAGATGAAGTCCCTACAAGTGCAGTTACGGCGGCACTGTCACCAGGTGACAGTGCTGTGCAACAACATACACTTTCCAAAACATGCACTCATAGGAGAAAAAGATTTCTTCACGGAGAGGTTTTTTTCCTCGCACACGAACATCTGTGTCAGGGTTTATGTGTGCTAACGTTTTTTTTTGCAGGAGAGCATCTCATCAAGACCGCTGAGATTGGGTGGGTCTTAGTTAGGATGGGGTGGAAAAAAAATCTTGTGTTAAATGCTGATGTGATTTGTTGGAAAATGTTACAGTTATGTGTTGTTGTTTCCCTTCCCTTCCCTTTGTGTGTGAAGCTCAGGCACAGAGGTATTAGAGGGAGTTTAGTTTTTTCAAAACTTTTTTGGGGTTTTTGAATTTTTAGCCGGTCTCTGGGCTGGGCCATGTCGCCCGGGGAGGGCATGGTTCACCCCAGACACTCTGGACCAGTGTCAAACCACCAGGGGGAGAATGTAGCGGGTATGTACTTTCCCGGGTGTAAATTTGAACTTGGCAGAGACATTAGTGATGTGTAATTCCCCGCAGCCCAGTGGGTGGCGCTGTCACCCTGGGTTGGGGTTGAATCATTGCTGTGTGCCGTACCTCCTTTTTGTCCTCCCTCGGCAGCGGTATGGTGGGGCGGGGAGCCCGCCGTGCTTGCCGGGAGAGGGTATAAAGGGGCCGGCCATCTTGGTCACGTTTTTTTTTTTTCGAGTCCCAGGCACCTTTAGCCTAAGGGCTGCTGTCCGTGGGCGGTGTCCAGGTGGCCTAGGCCTGGACACCGGGAGTTCGGGAGCCATCCCAGACACCTTCGGTCTGGGGTGAGGTATTTGTCCTAGCCTGGGGCCGAGCTTCTTCCACTGGGTTCCGCCTGGGGAGGATTGTCCTAGGGTATCCGGGGGATGGATACCTGAATCTAAGATGCAATGGACTGGAGGGTGGCTTCTCCGAAGACCTGGTGCAGAAGACTGCCAGTGACGGGTGAGGGCCTCCGGAGACCGTCTGGAGGGATGCCCTCTCAAACAGGGGCTGATACGCACGGAAGGTGGTTCTATTGAGGAAAGGTCTGGCAGAGACACTCTTCTTAAAGGTCGCAAGCAAGGACCGTTACCTACAGGCCTGTGGCAGGGGCTGCAACAGTTCACCTGGTAGGTGGCAGCTACCACTTCACGGTCGGTGGCAGAGACCGTGCGCCACGCCTATTTGACTCACTACAGGAATAGGAGAGTTCACTGTGCCTGGGCTTACTTGTATCCACACCCCCTGTTCGTTTAAAGGAAGTCCAACTGATTGTGTGACATTCTATGCTGAAGAAATAAAGGAGTGTTGGACTTTAGTGGTGTGGGGCTCTTTTAATACAGACACTGTTCCAGAGAAGGACCGACCCAAAAGGTAACAGAACTTTGCATACACCTACTACATCTGTGGTGAAAGCTTGGCGTAGTGCCCCACCCCTCTCTCTCCTCCGAGATACCCCTATACCAGAGCCGTAGAAGCCATTAAAGACAGAAGGAGAGAGAGTGGGGGTCCGCTACATAAATATCCATTTAAAAAAAAAAAAAAATGTACATTTTTCTCAGTTTAGGCCGATACGTATTCTACATATTTTTGGTAAAAAAAAAAATCGCAATAAGCGTATATTGGTTGGTTTGCGCAAAAGTTATAGCGTCTACAGAATAGGGGATAGATTTATAGCATTTTTTTTTTTTACTAGTAATGGCAGCGATTTTTATCGTGACTGCGATATTGCGGCGGACACATCGGACACTTTTGACACATTTTTGGGACCATTGACATTTATACAGCGATCCCTGTTATAAAAATGCATTGATTACTGTATAAATGTGACTGGCAGGGAAGGGGTTAACACAAGGGGGCGAGGAAGGGGGTTAAATGTGTTTCCTAGATGTGTTCTAACTGTGGGGGGAGGGGACTGACTGGGGGAGGTGACCGATGGTTGTCCCTATGTACAAGGGACACACCATCGGTCTCCTCTCCCTGACAGGACGTAGATCTGTGTGTTTACACACACAGATCCACTGTCCTGCTCGGTTACTGGGCAATCGCGGGCGCCGGGCACGCGCATCGGGTCCCCAGCGACGCGGCGGGCGCGCGCGCGCCCCCTAGCTGCTTTTAAAGGCAGGACATCATATGACGTCCTGTCAGAACAAGAGAGTCTTCCGCCCGCCGTCATTTGACGGTGGGCGGTAGACAAGTGGTTAAAGTTTATGTCCACTTTTGCAGCCCACTTGGGATAATACCTACTTTATATGTTATTGAGGCATAGCTAACTGTTCAGAAACTCTTCCAATAAGCCATGGCGACTTCTACTTGGAAACATCTAAAAGGTAAGAAATATAAAAAAAAAAATGTAGGTATAATGTGTGAATGGGAACCAATACCAAACATATAGTGGGGCTTTCTCAAATTTGATTACAAAAGATCGTCTGTATGCAATTCCGACGTGCAAACAAACCACGCATGCTCAGAATCAAACAGAAGAGCCAAACTGCCTATTGAACTTCATTGATCTCGGGCCGGCGTACGTGTTGTACGTTACTGCATCCTTGACGGTTGGAATTTCCGACAGGATTTGCGTGACCATGTATATGCAAGCCAAGTTTGAGCGAAATTCCGTCGGAAAAAACATTCAGGGTTTTTCCGACGGAAATTCCGATCATTAGAATTAATCAGGACTGCTGATGGACTACTATACAGGTCCTTCTCAAAAAATTTGCATATTGTGATAAAGTTCATTATTTTCTGTAATGTACTGATAAACATTAGACTTTCATATATTTTAGATTCATTACACACAACTGAAGTGGTTCAAGCCTTTTCTTGTTTTAATATTGATGATTTTGGCATACAGCTCATGACAACCCAAAATTCCTATCTCAAAAAATTAGCATATCATGAAAAGGTTCTCTAAACGAGCTATTAACCTAATCATCTGAATCAACTAATTAACTCTAAACACCTGCAAAAGATTCCTGAGGCTTTTAAAAACTCCCAGCCTGGTTCATTACTCAAAACCGCAATCATGGGTAAGACTGCCGACCTGACTGCTGTCCAGAAGGCCATCATTGACACCCTCAAGCAAGAGGGTAAGACACAGAAAGAAATTTCTGAACGAATAGGCTGTTCCCAGAGTGCTGTATCAAGGCACCTCAGTGGGAAGTCTGTGGGAAGGAAAAAGTGTAGCAGAAAACGCTGCACAACGAGAAGAGGTGACCGGACCCTGAAGAAGATTGTGGAGAAGGACCGATTCCAGACTTCGGAGGACCTGCGGAAGCAGTGGACTGAGTCTGGAGTAGAAACATCCAGAGCCACCGTGAACAGGCGTGTGCAGGAAATGGGCTACAGGTGCCGCATTCCCCAGAAGCGCCTGACCTGGCCTACAGAGAAGCAGCACTGGACTGTTGCTCAGTGGTCCAAAGTACTTTTTTCGGATGAAAGCAAATTTTGCATGTCATTCGGAAATCAAGGTGCCAGAGTCTGGAGGAAGACTGGGGAGAGGGAAATGCCAAAATGCCTGAAGTCCAGTGTCAAGTACCCACAGTCAGTGATGGTCTGGGGTGCCATGTCAGCTGCTGGTGTTGGTCCACTGTGTTTTATCAAGGGCAGGGTCAATGCAGCTAGCTATCAGGAGATTTTGGAGCACTTCATGCTTCCATCTGCTGAAAAGCTTTATGGAGATGAAGATTTCATTTTTCAGCACGACCTGGCACCTGCTCACAGTGCCAAAACCACTGGTAAATGGTTTACTGACCATGGTATTACTGTGCTCAATTGGCCTGCCAACTCTCCTGACCTGAACCCCATAGAGAATCTGTGGGATATTGGGAAGAGAAAGTTGAGAGACGCAAGACCCAACACTCTGGATGAGCTTAAGGCCGCTATCGAAGCATCCTGGGCCTCCATAACACCTCAGCAGTGCCACAGGCTGGTTGCCTCCATGCCACGCCGCATTGAAGCAGTCATTTCTGCAAAAGGATTCCCGACCAAGTATTGAGTGCATAACTGAACATAATTATTTGAAGGTTGACTTTTTTTGTATTAAAAACACTTTTCTTTTATTGGTCGGATGAAATATGCTAATTTTTTGAGATAGGATTTTTGGGTTTTCATGAGCTATATGCCAAAATCATCAATATTAAAACAAGAAAAGGCTTGAACTACTTCAGTTGTGTGTAATGAATCTAAAATATATGAAAGTCTAATGTTTATCAGTACATTACAGAAAATAATGAACTTTATCACAATATGCTAATTTTTTGAGAAGGACCTGTAGATTATCACTGCACTTTGCACATACTGAATAATCAACACATGTTAGCATCCAAATAACTGTAGGCAATGGGTTCCCGTAACAATTAATGACTTGATCTTATTGTTAATTAATTTTATCTGCATATGTTGATAATTCTCCACTTTTTCCTGATGACATACACTTGCCTTGCATATTACTTTTTTCCCATTGTTCTGCGTGTACAAACATGTATAATAGCTTTTACACACCAGCAGGCATTGCTGCCTGTACCCGTTTGCGCTCATTTAGACTGACCCCCAGGAGCAGGAGGATCTGGGGAATATTGAAAGAGGAAACCGATTATCATGGTTGGCTACCCAAGTCGATGAAAGATGTAAACTGTGAAACGATAACCTTCTCTGCTACTCTAGTGTGACCATTTCTGTGGATTGCGCACTCCGGATTATTTATATGGAAAGTCTGACAAGAAATGTTCTTACGATAAATAATATATATATATGTATAAAGAAGGGCAAATGCCCTAAAGCTAACCTCAAGGTATAATAAAAAAACATAGGTTTTAAACAGTTAGTAATTATCAGAATCTTTAATTAGCTACTCTAATCCACTGCCAGAAGATTGCTCTTCAGAGGCGTTTGACATGCATCACCACTTGTGTTTGACATCACCACTTGTTTTAACCCTGTAAATGCCAGGCCCAATTTACTTGGTGGTACTGCCTGCTGAATATAACAGAGGGAATCATTTTTATTGTGGCCACAGCATGTGTACCCACCTCCAGCTGCCTTTGCAGCTTAGGGAGGTGCAAAGTCATACCTCCCAACATTTTGAGATGGGAACGAGGGACATCTATAAGCAAAAGTATGTACGTATAGGACACATCCCCTGCCACATCCCCTTAAAGGAGAATTATACAAAAAAAATATTAGTTAAACCCACAAGTGTTGTTTTTAATTAATTTTTTTACCACTACTATTCTTTTGAAATTTACAAATGCAGCAATGTAGAAATTGGGTGAAACTTTTAGCACTGGGAAACAGTTTTTGAAAGCTAAAAAGTCCATTTTATATACAACTATATAGATCAGACCAAAATGAGGGATAAATGAGGAGGAAAGAGGAACATTGTTCCAAATCAGGGACAGTCCCACGAAATCAGGGACAGTTGGGAACAATAAAAGTGTCCAGAAGCCTTAACACAAGTGGCCTGCATTAGGCATGGTCCAGATGTTCGAGTCGAACGTAAGTTCGATTTGAACATTGGGTGTTCGTTTGTTCATGGGAAGTTTGCCCGCAGTGATGCGCCCCATAATGCACTGCAACATCGCAGTGCATGGAAGGCTGCTGATTGGCCAACACATGCACCTGACCTGTATGCTTTGGCCAATCACAGCTTAATGTGCTGTGAGAGCCATGATTGGCCAATTGGCTAATCATGGCTCAGGGGCTAAGTGCACGCCCCACACTATATAAGGCTACTTACACGGCGGCTGTGTATAGTGTTATGAATGAAAAGAGATTAGGCAGGTTAGTTTGTGGATTGAGCGTGCAGTTGATGTTGAATATATAACCCAGTGCAGAGTATATAGTGTAGTGTATATACCGCAGTGCAGAGTATATAATGCAGTCAGTGTAGTGTATATAACACAGTGCAGAGTATATAGTGAAGTGTAGAGTATATAATACAGTGTATTGAAGTGGTTAAGGGGAACCCTATGACAGAATTAAGGAAATAAAAAGCCATGGGGTCCGCCGCAAAATCCATACCAGGCCCTTTGGGTCTGTTATAGATTTTAAGGGGAACGCCACGCCAAAATGTAAAAAAAAATTGGCGTGGGGTCATTCCCAAAATCCATTCCAGATCCTTATTTGAGCAAGCAGCCTGGAGGGCCAGGAAAGGGGGGTGTGGATGAGCGAGAATCCCCGTCCTGAATTATACCAGGCCACTTGCCCTCAACATGGAGAGGGTGCTTTGGGGTGCCCCCCGAAGCACCTTATCCCCATGTTGATGGGGAAAGGGCCTCTTCCCGACAACCCTAGCTGGTGGTTGTCGGGGGCCTGCGGGCGGGGTGCTTATCGGAATCTGGAAGCCCCTTTAACAAGGGGGCCCCCAGATCCCAGCCCCCCTAAGTGAATGGGTATCGGGTACATTGTACCCATTCACCCAAAAAAAGTGTCAAACAGTAAAAACCACAGCAGACAGTTTTGACAATTCCCTTATAAAAAAAAAAAAAGTGTCCCACGATGTCCATCCATCTTCAATCATGCAGGTGGACCTGTAAAACAGAAAAGAAGAAAAAAATACCCATTCACCAAAAAAAGTGAAAAATAGGAAAAACTGAAAAAGCTCTGCCTCGATGGGAGACCTTCTGGTGACTGCTGTCTCTTCGCTTTGACAGCTGTTATATATGCAAGGGCAGGGCCACCCGGTGACATAACTGAGTGACCCCGCCCATGTTAAAGGGGCTTCCAGATTCCGATAAGCCCTCCGCCTGCGGACCCCGACAACCACTGGCCAGGGTTGTCGGGAAGAGTCTCATGTCCCCATCAACATGGGGAGAAGGTGCTTTGGGGGGCATCCCAAAGCACCCTCCCCATGTTGAGGGCAATTCATTACAGCCACAAGCAAGTTTAAATTACATTTTTTTTCCTTTAGAAATGTCATTATTGCTGTAGCATGTTCTAGACATTGTACAGACGCACCACTTTACAGGCAGACTAAGGGGACCCCCATGCACGATATTTAAAGGAATATTTCATTTTTATTGTTTCTTTTTTAAGCATCATTAAAATCACTGCTCCTGTAAAAACAATTGTTTTAAAACACTTTTATTTGCATTGATACATGTCCCCTAGGGCCAGTGCAATCTTAAGAGCATTATAGGCCCCCGGGCAATACAGTGCACTGGGGCCCTGTCTACACAATCACGCACGAGAAGGGGGTGGGGCGAGCGCCGTCAGATTACACAGAGCAGGGATCTCCCACTTACCCGGTGGCCGCTGTCATACGAAGTACCACCTCCTGGATGGGCTCCTATGATAGACTGTATACATTGGCCAAGCCATGCAAGCGGGAGATATTTGTAATCCGGCGGTGCTGGGGACTTTTGGTCACCTTAGGCTAGTGGCCAGCAGGACCCACATGTCAGTGGCCAGCTCCCAGCTGGACCCACAAGCTGCGGGCCTGTGGGTCCTGCTGGCCACTGACCTGTGGATGCTGCTGGGAGCTGGCCACTGACCTGTGGGTCCTGCTGGCCACTGACCTGTGGGTCCTGCTGGCAGCGGACAATAGCCTATGGGTCTTGCTGGCCACTGACCTGTGGGTCCTGCTGGGAGCCGACCATGGCATGTGGGTCCTGCTGGGAGCCGACTATGGCATGTGGGTCAGAGGTCCTGGTGGCCTGTAGGCCATGGGCAGCTCCCAGCAGGAATCACAGGCCATGATGGGCAAGGTAGATGAGATGTATGGGGGAGAGATCGATCCTGTGGGGGTGTCAGGGTCTCTCGCCCTGCTCGGCAGACTGGTCAGGACAGGTCCTCTCTCTTCCACCTTCCCCTTCCTTGCACTGCTGCTTCCTCCAGTTGTGAGGGTCTGCCGGTGATGTTGCTCCTGGGGTCTCCACTCCACAGTACTCTGTACTGCAGCCACCAGCCAGGAGGCGCGCCCAGGCCAGCCACGTCACGTGGTGTCCAGGCAGGCAATATCCTGGCAATGGGAGTTGTAGCACGTAGGCTCAGCTGGCTGGCTGCGCTGCTCTCCTCAGTCTAACTCCACCCCCTAGGAGCAGGGAGCTTGAGCACGCAGCTGCCGCGGACTACAACTCCCATAAACAACAGCGGTGGTCGGTGGCTGTCGTGCAACATCACCTGGGCTAGCCCCGCTTACTGGCTCAGAGACTGACAGTCATAGTGAGTCATTCAAGCCGGCGGACACTTGGACAGCCGCGGCGCCGGCCGGTGGCCGTTATTTAGTGACAGTCATGCTTGACTGGGGTCGCTGCGTGCCCATGCGAAAAGACAGCCCTGCCTAGGGCAGTACCCAGGTCCCCATGCACTTTTTTTGGCAATAACTTGCATACAAGCCTTTAAAATTAGGACTTTTGATTTTTCATATTCGTGTCCCATAGACGTTAACAGGGTTCGCTAGAACTTTTTGCCTGTTCGAGGTGTTCTGGTGTGAACCGAACCGTTCGGCTCATCCCTACTCAGGTTATATCAGCCTGCTCATTCCTCAATTATGCAGACTACGGATGGGCCGAACACCCCCAGGTTCGGTTTGCGGCAGAACATGCGAACGGACCAAAAGTTTGCGCGAACTTTCGAACACCGTTAAAGTCTATGGGACTCGAACGTCAAAAATCAAAAGTGTGAATTTTAAAGGCTAATATGCAAGTTATTGTCCTAAAAAGTGTTTGGGGAGCCGGGCCATGCCCCAGGATACATGTATCAATGCAAAAAAAGTTTTAAATAACCGCAGTTTTTTCGGGAGCAGTTATTTTAACCTCTTCCTGCCTGGCGTATAGTCATATGACGTCCGCAGGAACCTTTCGTCCCTCCGGGCGGACGACATATGATAAATCAATAAAAGATACTAAAATATAATGGCCCTCCCTTTTAGTATCACTCTGCGCTTATGGATAAAAACTCTAAAGGAATAATGCTAAAATAGGGATATAAAAGATGACAGCAGCTGCTTAAAAATCACAAGTACATATAAAACACAGTCATATAAAAACTCCCATAAAAAAGTTCAGAATAAAACTGTAGCAGCGCTACGGACAAACAATGTTCATTTGTGCGTCTTCTATATAATTGAATATATCGGTGATGATGATAGTGAATGGTGGGTTTGGTTCTACTTGATCCTAGTTTCAGTGCTTCTTTTCACCCAGATGTGATTCACCACGTGGGGGGTAAAAACAGTCCCCTTATGGGGATGCACTCACCAGATAATAGATCAAAAAAGGCATGTATAAACCATCCTCATTCCATGTGACTGCAACTTTAAACTTGGACACCGCTGTCTAATCCAGCACTCCCTGGGAGGGGGCGAGGAGAACTTCTGCTCGGACCGCCTAGGTGATCAAAGTGGAAGTGGGAACGGATTCTTGTCAAAACTTAATCACACAAGCCAGGAAGCACACATGGCATGGCAGAAGACACACAAATGAACATTGTTTGTCCGTAGCGCTGCTACAGTTTTATTCTGAACTTTTTTATGGGAGTTTTTATATGACTGTGTTTTATATGGACTTCATATGATGTCCGGGGATTCCCTGCAGTGTGGAGATGTCCGCCGGGCACCAGCGATTGCTCGTCACAGAAACAGGGACGTGGATCTGTGTGTGTAAACACAGAGATCTACGTCCTGTCAGGGAGAGCAGATCAATGGTGTTTCCCTTGTACATAGGGACACCGATTGGTCACCTCCCCCAGTCAGTCTCCTCCCCCCACAGTTAGAATCACTCCCTAGGGAACACATTTAACCCCTTGATTGCCCCCTAGTATTAACCCCTTCCCTGCCAGTCACATTTATACAGTAATCAGTGCATATTTATAGCACTGTTCGCTGTATAAATGTGAATGGTGTCAAAAGTGTCCGATCTGTCTGCCGCAATATCGCAGTCCTGACAAAAATAGCAGATCGTCGCCATTACTAGTAAAAAAAAAATGCCATAATTCTATCCCCTATTTTGTAGACGCTATAACTTTTGCGCAATGCAATTAATATACGCTTATTGCAATTTTTTTACCAAAGATATGTAGAAGAATACATATCGGCCTAAACTGAGGAAAATTTTTTTTTTTTTTTTAAATTGGGATATTTATTATAGCAAAAAGTAATAAATATTGTGTTTTTTTTTTAAATTGTCGCTCTTTTTTTGTTTATAGCTCAAAAAATTAAAACCGCAGAGGTGATCAGATACCACCAAAAGAAAGCTCTATTTGTGGGGAAAAAAAATTATCAAAAATAATTTGGGTAGAACGTCGCAATACCGCATAATTCTCATTCAAAATGTGACAGTGCTGAAAGCTGAAAATTGGCCTGGGGCGGAAGGGGGTGAAAATGCCCGTTATGGAAGTGGTTAATAATGCTTAAAGTTAAAAAATAAAAGTGAAATATTCCTTTAAATTTTGTACCTGGGGGGTGTCTATAGTATGCCTGTAAAGTGGCACATGTTTCCTGTGTTTAGAATAGTCCCTGCACAAAATGACATTTCTAAAGGAAAAAAGGTCATTTAAAACTACTCGCGGCTATAATGAATGAAAAAAAAAATGGCATGGGTTCCCCCCCAGTCCATTACCAGGCCTTTTGGGTCTTGTATGGATATTAAGGGGAACCCCGCACCCAAATTAAAAAAAAGAAAAGGCGTGGGGCCCCCAGGCCCTATATGCTCTGAACAGCAGTATACAGGCGGTCCAAACAAGACAGGGAATGTAGGTTTGTTCTTAAGTTGAATCTGTTTGTAATTTGGAACAGGCACATTTTGTAGGTGTAGCTCCAGCCCAAAAATCTATTTTTAAGCTTTTTGGATAACATAGGGAAGGGTTATCATCACCCCTGTAACATTTGTTTTGCTGTCTGTGCCCCTGTTCAGAAGATTTCACCTCACTTGCTGTCCCAATGATAATTGGATTTTGAAAATGTGGGGATTTTAGGGAAACAAGGATTGGTGATAAAGCATCAGTGGAGAGGAGACACCTTTTTCCCATATTAACTCTTACAGGAGAGAATTTCCCTTCCATGGGGTAGATTTCCCCTCACTTCCTGTTGTCTCCCTCCGTTTGTAAATAGGAGTCGTTTGTAAGTCGGATGTTTGAAAGTAGGGGACCGCCTGTATATATATACACTATACAGCCTGCCCTATATACTCTGCAGAAAATTGGGCCTTAGGTGTTGGTGGTACCAGAACACTGTAAGCCCTCACAGTTACTCCTGGTGGGTGCTGGAACAGGCCCTGCTGTGAAATATTATATCAAGAATTGTAATTACATGCCCCTGTTGAACAGGGGCAGAAAAATTGGACCGGTGGTGGTGGTGGTGCCACAACACTGTAAGCCCTCACAGTTACTCTTGGTGGGCGCAGGAACGGCCCTGCTGTGAAATATTAGATCAAAAATTTCAATTACACGCCCCTGTTAAACAGGGGCAGAAAATTGGGTCTTAGGCAGTGGTGCTGGTGCCACAACACTGTAACCCCTCACAGATTCTCTTGTTGAGTTCAGGAACGAGCCCTGCTGTGAAATATTAAAGCAAACATTTTAATTACATGCTCCTGTTAAACAGGGGCAGAAACACTGGGCCACCCACAGGGGCAGAAAAATTGGGCCTTAGGCGATGGTGGCATAACACTGTAAAGCCTCACAGACACTGTTGTTGAGCAAAGGAATGGGCCCGGCTGTGAAATATTAGATCAAAAATTGTAATTACGTGCCCCTGTTAAACAGGGGCAGAAAATTGGGCCTTAGGCGGTGGTGCTACAACACTGCAACCCCTCACAGATACTCTAGTTGAGCGCAGGAACGAGCCCTGCTGCGAAATATTACAGCAAAAATTCTAATTGCATGCCCCTGTTTAACAGGGGCAGAAAAATTGGGCCTTAGGCACTGGTGGTTGTGCCCTGAAAATAAAAATTTATTAGAAGCTAACAACATGAACATTGAGGAGGAATAGGATAGTCACTCAGCATAACAGGATAGTCATGCAGAATCAGCATAGGCAGTCTTCAAGGGATCTTACATTCATAGAAAAATCAATCGGTTACATCAGCATCAGGTGCTTGGTAGCTGGTGATCCAAGACTGATTCATTTTTATGAAGGTCAGCCGTTCAACTGAGTCTGTTGACAGGCGCACTCTGTGATCGGTTACAAAGCCTCCAGCAGCACTGAACGTGCTTTCAGAAAGAACGCTGGATGCAGGACAGGCCAGTAGCTCAATTGCATATTGTGCAAAGCTCTGGCCAGTGATCCATCCTCAAGACCCAGTAACCCAGTGGATTTTCGGTTGGAAAGGTCTCCAAGTCTGATCTTGCCCCTAGGTATTCCTGCACCATGTAAATCAGATGCTGGCGATGGTTTCTGGAACCGATCAGACCTTGGGGCTGCGGACTAAAGAATTGTCTGAACGCATCGGTCAGACGGCCACCTTCTCCACCGCTCCTTCTGTGACTGACTGAAGCCTCAGCAACACGTTATCCAGGAGGACCAGGAAATTGTAACTTCCCAGGCTCTGGAAGCGCATTGTACAAACCTTTCTGCAAGGCCTCCAGAAGATGTTTCATCCTCTGCTCCCTCTGCGAAGGCAGGATAAGTTCCACAACCTTACCCTTGTAACGTGGATCAAGAAGGGTTGCCAGCCAGTAATGATCCCTCTCCTTGATAGTGATGCCACGAATCTGAGGGTCCTTTCGCAGGCTTTGTAGGATCAGGGAGGCCATGCAGCGTAGGTTTGCTGAGGCATTCGATCCGGAGTCCTCTGGGTCACTAAGGATGACATGTTCTGCAGCCACCTCCTCCCAGCCACGTACAGGTCCACGGGTTTCTGGGAACTGAAAACGATCCCTAGAAGACTGCTGCTGATGCTGAGTGCTAGGCTCCACCTCCATGCTGACACAATCCTCATCCTCCTCCTCCTCTTCCTGTGTGATCGGCGGACCCGCAGGAATACTGTCTGGATAAAGGGGGCATTGAGAGGTAAGGAAGTCCTCTTCTTCCTCCCTCTGTTCTGCCTCAAGTGCCTTGTCCATTATTCCACGCAGCGTGTGCTCCAACAGGTAGACAAGAGGGACAGTATCACTAATGCATGCACTGTCACTGCTCACCATCCTCGTGGCCTCCTCAAATGGTGACAGGACAGTGCATGCATCCTTGATCAGTAGCCACTGGCGTGGTAAAAAAGAAAACAAGCTCCCCTGACCCTGTCCTGGTGCCATACTCACACAGGTACTCATTGATGGCTCTCTGCTGCGTGTGCAGCCGCTACAGCATTGCCAACGTTGAGTTCCACCTGGTGGGCATGTCACAGATGAGGCGGTTCTTGGGCAGGTTGCATTCCTTTTGAAGGTCAGCCAGCCGAGCACTGGCATTATATGACCAGTGGAAATGCACACAGACTTTCCTGGCCTGCCTCAGGAGATCCTGTAAGCCCGGGTACCTGCACAAGAACTGCTGCACCACCAAATTAAAGACGTGAGCCAAACAGGGAACATGGGTCAAGTGTCCCTGTCGGAGGGCGGAGAGGAGATTGGTGCCATTGTCACAAACCACCATTTCTGGCTGAAGCTGGTGTGGCGTCAACCCCCTCTGAGTCTGCCCCTGCAGAGCTGACAGAATCTCTGCCCCAGTGTGGCTCCTGTCCCCTAAGCAGATCAACTCAAGCACCGCATGGAATCTTTTTGCCTGAGTGCTTACGTAGCCCCTTGAACGCCTACAGAGCACCGCTGGTTCCGAGGACAAATCTGCAGAGAAAGAGGCCATAGAGGAAGAAGAAGAGGAGAGGGTGGAGGAGAGAGGTGTGGCAGAATCACCACTACTAGCATTTTAGAGACATAGTGGTGGTGGAACAAGCTCCAACAATACTGCACCCTGTCCTGCATCATTCCCAGCTGCCGGCAGAGTAACCCAGTGCGCCGTGAAAGAAAGGTAACGTCCCTGTCCATGCCTGCTGGACCATGAGTCAGCGGTAATATGCACCTTACCACTGACCGCCCTGTCCTACGAGGCCAAGACATTGCCTTCCACATGCCGGTAGAGAGCCGGAATGGCCTTCCGTGAAAAGAAATGGCGTTTGGAAACCATTCCATAAATTCACGAAAGGGGGCAGAGTTTACCAGCTGAAAAGGCAGCAGTTGGAGTACTAGCAATTTAGCCAAGCTAGCATTCAGCCGCTGAGCATGTGGATGGCTGGGACCGAATTTCTTTTGAGGGTTTAGCAACTGGGGTAGGCAAATTTGCCTGCTACAATCGGATGTTGGTGTAGCGATAGCAGATTGCCCGCAAGTACTTGGCACACCTAATTCTACACCTTCATTCCTCTCAGTGCAGGTTTCTGAGAGGACTGAAGGTATAGTGGGGTTGGAGATCCCAGCTGATGAGGAGCAAGGAGAGGTCCGCCTTGTTCTTTGGTGTGGGTCTTTTAAAGCGGAGCTCCCCCGGAAAAAAAAATATTAAAAGCCAGCAGCTACAGCTACAGCAGCTGCTGGCTTTTAATATTTGGACACTTACCTGTCCTGGAGTCCAGCGACGTCCGCAGCAGAGGACGAGCGACCGCTCGTCGCTCTGCTGCTCCCTCCGCCATCCTCGCTGAGGGAACCAGGAAGTGAAGCCCTGCGGCTTCATGCCCGGTTCCCTACGGCGCATGCGCGAGTCGCGCTGCGCCGTTCTGATTGGTGCTCCTGTGTTCTGGGAGCCGAGTGTCTCCCAGAACACCAAGGGAAGTCTGCGGGAAGTGACGTAACTCCCGCAGATTCCCGGAGAGAGGACTCCCGGATGTGGGTGAAAATACCTGTCTTAGACAGGTATCTTCACCCCCCTCCCCCCTGAAAGGTGTCAATTGTGACACCGGAGGGGGGGAGGAATCCAAATAGCAAAAGTTGCTATTTAGGGTGGAGCTCCACTTTAAGTACTGTTGCCAACGGACTGCATGGGAGGTCGACATATGTCTGGTCAAGCATGTGGTGCCCAAGCGGCTGCTGTTTTGGCCACGCTTGATACGCTTCAGACATATGTTGCAAACAGCAACAGTGCGATCTGCTGCACACGTATCAAAAAAGGCCCACACCAAAGAACTTTTGAAAATACGCTGGGAGTCAGCAGTGCCCTGCTCTGCGGTGTGATGCACTCAGGTGGCTGCCCTTAAGCTGGCCCCTGGAGGGCATCCTGCCTTGTTGGAGATGTGCCTCCTCCTCCTCTCTTCTATCAGGCACCCACGTAGAGTCAGTGACCTCATCATCCCCTCTCTCCTCGTCACTGGAGCAAACCTGGCAGTATGCTGCAGCTGGGGGAACATGACTGACAGTTTCTTGTCCTTCTTCTGGGCTCACGATACTGCCTTCCTCAACCTGGGTACCATCATCAGAGCCTTCAAAACACTGTGCATCCTCCTGCAGCATGTACCCGACACTGTGGTCGAACAGTTCGGGGGACTTCTCAGGACATGATGGTGGGGCTAGGGAAGGAGTGACTGATGACATTGAGCCAATAGAATAGGCTGCTTTGGCAGCTGCATTGGCAGCCAACGTACTCTGAGCCTGGGTGACAGAGGATGAGGACGACTTTGTGATCCACTCTACCAACTCTTCTGCATGTTGTGGCTCAACACGGCCAGCTGCCAAAAAAAAAAAAGACAAGAGTGCCCCATGGCCACGTGCTGAGGATGCACCATGTCCACGACCAGCACTGTTGGCTGTAGACACAGAGCCTGCTTGCCCTCTTTTAGTGGCATGTGAGCATCTGCCTCTCCTTGGTGGCCTTCCAGAAATACTGTAAAATTAGTTTAGCAAAACACCGCCTGAAGTTTACTAGAAAAAGTACACAAGGCATGGCCTGCAGTCAGGTATAGTCTTGGCTAGACTATATAGCAGTGGATATATATGTAGGAGACTGTATATATATTTTATGCACTGCAGATCACTGAATTACCTGCCTGGCCTGCCTGCCTGAAAGTGTCTTTGAATACGTACACCAGGAATGGCCTGCAGTCAGGTATAGGCTTGGCTAGACTATAATGCAGTGGATATATATGTAGCGCACGGACCTTTTTCTCACCTGGCTCACTTGTAAGATAAGGCACACCATGCTATATGCCTGTACCCTCCTGTTTGAGGAGGTTAAGCGGTGTTCACAATTGTTGGGTTCCACAGAGAGTTACCTCTCCTGGGCTGGTTCCTTTCCCTAGAGTGTAGGGAAAAGTCTGTTTGTGTATCAATAAGGCCAATGTCCAGACAAGGTTAAACCTCAATGACTGAAGGTTTATTTTCTTTATGCTTGAAACCGGACAGGAAAGTTGAAAGTGAAGAATAGAATAACAGGGAGGCGGTTCAGGCACTTAATATCACCACTCAATCCTAAGTGGACTCTGCTCACCCGGATAGTTCCCTCTCACGGTCCTAGCAGCCAGAGTGATGCACTAACTTTACTTTCCTAGGGATACGATTGGAACCCATTTGCCTAGTTCCAAACTTCCCGGCACTTGTAGCATAAGGACCTAGGTGCAAGTTAAAGCACGCTACAATGCCTGTGGCGGACTTGTGGAATCCCTCTGTAGGTGACCAGGTCTCATCCGAGGCGGTGACTTTCTTCCCCGTTAACCCTGGCTCCCTCTCCAGAATGGGTCACCCTCGAGTGCCCTGGAATTCCTCTTTAGATGGTAGGCCAGCTAAAGGTGCTGGGCCTACATGAAGAGTTGTAGCCCCGGGCTGTTGTGGAAAATTTTATGAAGATGTATTTAATATGTATTGTCATAGTGTCACCCAGTGTTAGTACTTCCGCAACCCGCTCTAAAGAGCTGACTGGGGCAGTATGAGGCTGGTTGAATCCCGTCTGGTAGTGGAAAACATCTTGAGGTTGGAGTGTGATGTTTGCAGCGTGGGGATATGCCCGCTGACGAGGGCCCCTCTGTGCATTAGCACGGACGATAGTTAAGGAGGGGATATGCTCGCTCTGCAACAACATCATTGGTTATAGGCAGATGTGCGCTCTTGTCTCGGCGGTGTGTTGATCAGCATTGGTCGGGATTCGTAGCGCGCGGCTGCAGATAGCCTCCCACAAGCAATAATAGTATAATCTGAATATGCGTTATTCTATGGAATAGCATAGAATAAGGATTCCTATTAGCGGTAATATGAGAGCTTGTGAGTGTTTTCAGAGTCAGGGAGAGCGTCTATGTTGAGAGCATACACGCTTTCCCTGCCCGGACACACCAATAAGACTTTAGCCATCATTGTATTCATGTATTGTATGTATTTAAATAACCCTGTTGGAAGGGATATCCTTGTATGGACATTTCCTGTGTGAAGAGGAGATCCTGTGATGACCACTCCCATGGAAGTTAGATGCTGTGTCCTCACTTCCTATGGAGGAGGTCACATGTTGTGACATCACTTCCTGCTGGGAGTTTAATAAAAGGAGCCGTGAGGTTCGAGGCAACCAGTCTTTGCTGGGAGGCTGAGACCAGTCTGGTGATTCTTCTTGATTTGGATGAATGGGATGAATGGAAGGTGGGTACATTTTAGCCTAAGAAGCATTATTGCATTAAGATGAAGTGTGTGCTACTTAGCACAAGGCAAGATGGCTGTGTGCTCTGCATACAACCAATCTTGCCACCACAAGGCTAAAGGTGCCTGAGACTGATCCACCCATGCGCTCTCCCATGGCCTGGAGGGCCACGAGATGCAGACAGACTGCTCCTCGGTACTGCTCCTCAGTACGCCTCCTTCTTCCCTCCTAAGATGGCGTCTGCCACTTATGTATCCTCTCCCGGCATGCACAGCAGGCTGACCACACCCCCCGTACAGCTGCCTGGAGAGGACACCCAAAGGTACAGTAATGTCACTAGCGGTTCAACCCTGACTTGTTATGGCGCGCCACCCACAGGCCACAGGGAACTGTACACCAGCAACACCACTTGGCAAAAGCAAAAGAACAAAACCTAACAATTGAAGCAATCTGGGTCTGGCTACTAACCCAGATCAACCCCTAAATTTAGGTACCTAGCTCCCCTAAAAGTAAAGGGGCGCTACATATATGTAGGAGACAGTATATATATTTTATGCACTGCAGATCACTGAATCACCTGCCTGGCCTGCCTGTATGAAAATGTCTGAATACGTACACCAGGAATGGCCTGCAATCAGGTATAGGCTTGGCTAGACTAGAATGCAGTGGATATATATGTAGGAGACAGTATATTTATTTTTTGCACTGCAGATCACTGAATCACCTGCCTGGCCTGCCTGCCTGAAAGTGTCTTGGAATACGTACACCAGGAATGGACTGCAGTCAGGTATAGGCTTGGCTACACTAGAATGCAGTGGATATATATGGAATATATAGGAAGTGGTTAAAACATATCACGATATATTAAAGGGGGAAAATATTTTTTTTTCTTCAGTAGACGAGTGTATTGGACCAGCGCATACGCGAGTTGGGGTGCTGACATCATTGGCAAGTCACAGAGAATAAGGAAGTGGAAACTGCCCACCAATCATATCCTTTTTAAAGATGGTGGGACGGGATAAAAGGACACGGAGAATGGACAAAAGATGAATTAAAGAGTAATTTGACGAACGCTGGATAAACTAAGATTAGGCTGTTATCAATTTTAACAAAGGGGTATAAGGGAAACTTTAAGCCATTGCAATTTTTTTTTTTTTTAAATAGACCCCTAGGTGTCACCGGAAATCTGAATTTGTAGCTGCTGATTGGGTGCAGAAAATTCAGCTACAAAAGTTGAACAATTCCATGTTTCTCTAAAATTAGATTTAATAATCCTAACAGTGTTCCAGACATTTCATTGCTGCAGGAAAGCGTGTTGATTGACTAGGATCTTTTGTTTAAGCTGTTATGATTTATATTGTGTTACAGTAATAATGTTGGATCTAGCTGGAGATCAGCAACGTTCATATCAGATTAGACCCACAGGCTTAAGAAAATACTGGAATCATTATTCAGTTTAAATGATTTAATTTTCTGCATCAGTAACCTATTAAATGATATTATTTTTTAGAGAGAGGGGAGAAGGAGAGGCAGTGATTGAGAACACTTACAAGCTTACCATCACCTTAAGCCTACTTTAATTAAAAGTTTGAGATTAAAAGGGGTTAGGTGGCTGCAAGTCATGGAAAAAAACATGGTGTTAGGTTAATGAGATAATGAGGCTAGCATATTATATTTTTTTCAGCATTAAAATCCCTTTTTTATATCATATTTTAGAGATTTTGCAACAAATAAAAATGTGCAATTAAAGCAGCCCTATCACTATGCATAAAAAGTAGTCTGTGTTCTATCCCACCTATGTGTATTTTTTTCTGTTAAATTCTACTGTATCAGGTTACTATTTTGTTGTACACTGACACCTAGTGGTGGTTCAGGGCAGCTACAACTAGTTTACTGATATGATTTGGTATCTCCTTCTGTTCTCCCCTCCTGTTTATTATTCGTTTAGTTATAGCTTAAAGTGGTTGTAAACCCACTTTTTTTTTTTTCCTTTTTGGCCAACCTGTAAGAGAAAGGCATAATGAGCTATTCTGACTAGCATAATAGCTCATTATGTACCACTTACCTTAGATCGGGGCCCCCGAGGCAGTCCACGTCCCTCTGTCCAGCCACAGACATCACTGCGGCGATAGCCGGAATGTTACTTCCGGGTATCGCCGCACCAGCCAATCACAGCGCCGCTCTGGCGCTGTGATTGGCCGGAGCGGCGGAGACGTCACTCTGCGCATTCGCGCGAGAGTGTTTTCATTCGGCTACGCCCAGCGATTGCTGGGAAGTAGCCGATTTTGTGAATGAGATTAACCCCATGAATGCGCCGTTGTCTATGGCGCGCATGCGCTGTAGACAGCGGCGCCTGTCTTTTTAGTAAATATCTCCTAAACGGTGTAGGTTTAGGAGATATTTCTTGCACCTACAGGTAAGTCTTAATCTAGGCTTACCTGTAGGTGCAAGTTAAAAAAGTGGGTTTACAACCACTTTAACCCTCTCAGTTTTTTTTTTATGTTCCCTCAGTCAGTGAGGAGACAGAAGTCAATGTCTTCTCAAGCCCTGTACACACGATCGGTTTTACCGATAAAAACAGTCCAATGGACTTTTTTCATCGGACAAACCGATCGTGTATGGGACCCATCGGTTTTAAAAAATAGAACATGTTTTAAATTTATCCGATGGTTAAAAAACCGACAGCAAATTACTATCGTCTGTGGGGAACTCCATCGGATAAAAAACCCACGCATGCTCAGAATCAAGTCGACGCATGCTCAGAAGCATTGAACTTAATTTTTCTCGGCTCATCTGAGTGTTTTACGTCACAGCGTTTGGAACGGTCAGTTTGACTGATGGTGTGTAGGCAAGACTGATGGAAGTCAGCTTCATCGGATTTCCGATGGACAAAACCATCGGATTAGAATCCATAGGATATCCGATCGTGTGTACAGGACTTCACACTTCAAAAGACTGGAAAAACATCCTCTGTACAGCACGTCTCTTAAAGCCAAACTAAACTTTCTCAATCCAACAATAACTATTTGAATCCTTATGCTGCTAGCTTTAGTAAATAGATAGAAATGTATATTTTATTTACTTGTGTTAAACTTTTTTTTTTTCAATTTTTACAGTTGCATCCTGGTTTCTGATGTCAGAAGTCTTCATGGGCATTTTTTCTCATTCATCTGGAGGAGGGGAGAAGGGGTGTTCTCAGCTAAGCAAACACACTCTCCTGCCTGCATGCTACATGATTTATCTGCCCTTGTTCAAAATGGTTGCAGCTGGTAATGCTAGGGGGTGTTTCTGAATACATTTCTCAACAAGATAAATCATAGAGAGGTTAATGGATGGGTGAGTTTGCTTTAAATACTAAAATGTGTTAAATAATGTTCTCAGTTTGTGTTGCTCAGATACTGTTCACACATGTCTGTAGGCCGCTAGTGGTTACCTCTGCCCAGGTTGGGAAGGTTGGGGTAAATTGTATTTCCAGGGTCTTTCCTGGCAGTTTTTTGGGGTCCACCCCCCCTGGGTCCTGTGTACTATAAAAGGGACAGAGTCCCGCACCCTGGGGGGGGGGGGTTCTTGCTAAGAGGAGAGACTGGGCCTTGCTAGCTTGCTTCAAACCCACTCACCGCCATTGCTGGAGTCTGGATTCCCAGTACCAAGCCAAGGTCCGAGTTCCCACTACCAAGCGGGATTGTTGGGACTTGCAGTGCTCCCAGAAGATACCAAGCATGGATTCTGCCAAAAATTGAATCTTTCCTATGCAGGTATGTTGGGGCAGCCACAAGCCTGAGTTAGGGACTAGGGATGTTAGGAAAAGACTGCCCTTTATTTCGGACTGTTGTCTGTACAGGCAGTCCCCGAGTTATAAACACATTAAAAGACTGTAGGTTTGTTCATAAGTGGAATATGTTCGTAAGTTGGAACGGCTGTGCAGGGATGTGGGATGTTCCGGCGTCCGCCTGTGGGATGTTCCCGGGCACTTCTGGGGCTCTTCTGGCCATGCAGTACATGAAGTACTGCAGTGTGGAATGTGGCAAGATAGCTGCTCGGAGGTATCCAGGAGGTGCATTTGACAATGTGCACAACACATACGTGTAAATGGGGCCTTAAAGTTATCCTGTCACAAGTGAAATACAGGGGCTGCAATTCCTAAACTCCTACTGAAAATATTAGTTGCCTGGCTGTGTCTGTCTTATTAAACAATATGTAAATGGCTGAAGGTCAATTCATCTGCCTTAGAATACAGAGCAGCCTTTTTCAACCAGGGTGCCCAGGCACCCTGGGGTATCTTCAGGTTTCTTCAGGGGTGCCTTAGCAAAATGCCTACAAATTGCCCAATTTTATACAAGCCAGCGGGTGTATTAAGCCTTCCTTACACAAAATCCACAGGTTTTCATTGTGCACCATAACAATCTTCCAACCACCAGCCTCCTAACAACCAATGACATCATCGGTTGATAAGAAGGATGTCAGGTGCCTGCACAGCATCCTTGTTTGCTCCTCCCCTGCCCCTGATCATCAGCACTTGGGGATACATTCAGGGCCATCTTTATTGTTGATTGGACCCTGGGCAAAACATTTCTTGGGGGCCCCCCTCCCATGCAATTTTGCTCTCCACCTGCTCTGAGACATACAATAAATATCAGCTAGACTTAAAATCAGTTTACTGTATCAAATCAGGCAGTGATTGTGATTGGTTGCCAGAGGTTACAGCATATCATTACCACTTACTGACTGGTTTCTAGAGGTTACAGCACACATTACGGCTCACTGATTAGTTGCTAGAGGTTACAGCACATGATCAGGGCTGGTGCAAGGATTTTTTACACACTAGGCAAAACCTAATTTTTCCGCCCCCAATGGCTCCACCCCTGACTCCACCCCCTTTGCCCTGCCCATGTGACAGGAGGCATCGGCTCTGCTTCCTCTAGCGCTGGCTCCAGTGCTGCGCCTCTAATTAGACTACCGGCCAGACGGAGCAGCTGCCTGAGACTGAGTTAGTTACATGCTGTAGCCTGCAGAGCATGCAGACACAGAGGGAAATCAGCGGCCGGGTGCCCCTAGGCAGCATTGCGCCCTAGGCGGCTGCCTTGTTTGCCTAGTGGTAGCACAGGCCCTGCACATGATTTCTTCTTGTTGATTGGTTGCTAGAGATTACTGTACAGTAATACTGCTCACTGGTTGCTAGAGGTTACAGCACATCATCTATTCCCTGCAGAGGGGCATGATATACATATGAATGCCGCCTTTATTTACATATGAATGCCGTCGGCCTCAGCTATTCACATATGAATCCAGCCGCTATTTACGTATGCATGCTCCCGTTATTTACATATGAATGACGGTTATTTACATGTAAACACAGGATCTGCAGGTGAGTCATCTGGACACAACAATAGGGCAGAGCTGGGCAGCATTAGTAGCAGCACTTCACACTGAGATATCAGGACACAGCACAGGACTAAAACTTCAAGGGACAAGGGAATTTAAACTGGGATAGTTGGCAAGTATGAGGCAGCTGCTTTGGGCCCCACAACAATGACAGGGCTCAGGGCAGCTGCCCCTTTTGCCCTGTCTTAAAGACGACCCTGGATACATTAGCTGAGTGAGGGAGAGAAACATTGGCATACTAGTCAGGGACGGTGCACAAATCAGTATTGTTGGGTGTCCAAAAGGTGTGGATGTTGCTTTGTTTTATTAGTTTTGTTTTTACATTTTAGAATGGGGTGCCTCAAGATTGGGTATAATATTAAAGGGTGCCTTGACTGAAAAAAGGTTGACAAACACTGATACAGAGCAGGGGTCGTCAACCCCCGGGCCGCAGCCCACTACCGGGCCGTGGCCTTTCTGCAGCCGGGCCACGGGTGCAGGCAGCCAGCATGAGACACCTGGGTGGGCGGCTTAACAGAGCCGGGTGGCTGGCATAAGACCTGGGAGGCCAGCATATGAGAGCGATGGATGGGTGGATCGGAGGAAGCAAGCAGGCAAGCAGAGATGACATCATCTCTCCGCCTCCAGCATCACCACTCTTCTGCCCTCATAGCCGGTGTCCTGTAAGCCTCAGTGTCGGAGGTGCAGTGGGGAGCAGAGAGATGACATCATCTCTCCCTGCCCGGCCCACATCACCGCTCTCCTGCCTTCATTCAGAACCCACCACTGCACAGAGGCCTGCCTCTATGCTAAATGGACCAGTGCTGCCACCAATGCAGTGGTGGCAGGCAGTGTGGCAAGTGACATTCCGCATCTGGTGACAGGAGTGTGGCAAGTGGCGTGGCAAGTGACATTCCACATCTTGTGGCAGGCAATGTGGCAGGTGGCGTGGCAAGTGACAATCCACATCTGGTGGCAGGCAGTGTGGCAAGTGACAATCATCATTTTGTGGCAGGCAGCGTGGCAAGTGACATTCCGCATCTAGTGACAGGCAACGTGGCAGGTGGCGTGGCAAGTGACATTCCACATCTTGTGGCAGGCAATGTGGCAGGTGGCGTGGCAAGTGACAATCCACATCTGGTGGCAGGCAGTGTGGCAAGTGACAATCATCATTTTGTGGCAGGCAGCGTGGCAAGTGACATTCCGCATCTGGTGACAGGCAACGTGGCAGGTGGCGTGGCATGTGACATTACGCATCTTGTGGCAGACAACGTGGCAGGTGGCGTGGCAAGTGACAATCCACATCTGGTGGCAGGCAGCATGGCAAGTGACAATCCACATCTTGTGGCAGGTAGTGTGGCAGGTGACGTGGCAAATGACAATCCGCATCTGGTGACAGGCAACATGGCAGGTGACATGCTCAGGGCTCCCACTAATTCTGCATTATGGTGAGTTGAACTATTTATTTTATCACAATGTAATAATAGAAATAATGCGCTTCAATCACCCTGACACTATATCAAGCATGGTGTCGTGATGATTGAAGCGCTAACACCAGCCAATGCCCACGAAAAATCATTTACCCACCGCGTGACTCCTCCCCCCCACCGGTCCTTGGCACAATTTTTTTTCCACAGAGCCGGTCCCCGGTACCAAAAAGGTTGGGGACCACTGATATTAGTGATTCTATACTGTACGTACAGGATGCTTCTCAAGTATGACAGTTACCTTGGACAGAATGTACTCACCCCAATCATTCAGTCGTAGATATTTTATTTGGAATTCTTCCTCTAGAAACTGGAGATCTTATGACAGATACAGTGGAAACTTGGATTACGAGCATAATCTGTTCCAGGAGAATGCTTGTAATCCAAAGTACTTGCATATCAAAGCGATTTTCCCCATAGAAGTCAATGGAGAGACTCAGAAATACTCGGAGACCGTTCGGATGCACTCGGACACCCTCAGAAAGGCTCACAACAGAGTATTTCTGAGTGTTTGAGCATTTCCGAGCGGCTCTGAACTGCTCCAAATGGCTCTGAATTTCACCGGTGCCCCCCCCACCTCTGGCCAAATGCGGTACTGCACACCGCAGAGGTCGAATCCTGCTAATTTTGCGAGCCAACACTCGCAAACCGAGTCAGGATTTAAAAAAAATAAAAATTGCTCGTATTGCGAAACGCTCGTTAACCGTGTTACTCGCAATCCGAGGTTCCACTGTATATTGAACAATATCCCCTTTGCACCTGTTGGATAATCTGAGTAGTGAATGTCCTTTTAGTAGATGAGATCAATGAAGCAGAAATTGGCTATGGTCTTTCTATAGAAGTAGGCTTGCTAGGATTTTTTTATCCAGCTGAATCCACTGGAATCAGATTTCGCTCTACTTGACCATTCTCCTTTTGTTTGTTGTTGGTTTCCTTGAAAAGTGACTTGAGATGAAATTCAATAGTTTAATATGATGATCACATATAACTACCAGTAATTTATTCAGAGTAAAATAGCTTGATTGAAAAGGCAGACTTTCATCTACTTAGCTTGCAGATTCCAAATTTAACCACAGAAATTGCACACAGGCCTTGGGGAACTACAAAGGTGCGACAGTAAGGCAGTCATTGCTCCACCATGAGGATTTAAGTATATGGTCTACAGGACATCAGGGATGGGTACCTGAATGGGAGATATGTGTCCCCATTATGGTTGTGGTCCTTTTAAGGGGGACTAAAGGGAGAACTAAGGAGCACTCAGGGATTTTCACCCGTGCAGGGTTAGGAATTTCGGGTGATCCAGTAAAGAGCGAAACTTGGTTTACAGTTTTATCAGGATTGATATGGGATCCAGAATTTAGGGGCTTGAAGAGATTTTGGGTGGAAAAGAGCCACCTAACCCTGACTATGGGTGCTTTGGTCCTGAAAGAGTAAACCCAAGTGCAGGAGAGGCCTTAAAAGGGCAGGAAGCAGCCAGCAGGTGTCTTTGGGGTGTTGAGTGGAACAAGACAGTTGTGTGAGAGGTCTGTGGATTGTCTGGCTGAGACATTACTGAGCTTTGTTGACCCTTTTGGTGGGTCTTGAAGCAGGGACTTTGAAACCCTGTTTAGGCACTAGTTTACAGGCGGTGAGCAAAATCTTTATTTTGTGTACCAGCAGTCTGGACTGTTTTGTTTAATTTTCCATGCTGAAATAAGCGGTTTTTGTTTATCTTTTGGTTTTACCAACAGGGCTGGCTGATGTTTCCATGCTAACCCAAATATCACATTGGGCAAAGGCAGCTTTGAATGTATTCCAATTGCATTTGAGGTGTTTATAATCTTCTTTTGAATTAAAAGTCAGAATCAACAGTGTGGTGGCAATCATCCTGTCATGGATATGCATTAATGTCTGTCTGCCATCTTACCTTTCCTCCTCATGTGTTCATCTTAGAGGCCAGAACCCTTTCACCTGGCTTCCTTTATAATCTCCTCCCAGCCTGACTCCACCCCAGGCCCTATCACAGAACACTATATTAACCTGTGCACTGCAAGCCTGCTTTGCTGATCAACGTGTTTGTTAGGCATTGTGTGTTTGGGTTCCTGCCTGCCGTGTGCTACGTCTGTCTCTCTGTTACGTTATTGGCTTGTCCCCGACTATCCCTGTCTGCTCGTGACCCTTGACCTTTGGCTTGTCTTTCGTTATCCTTGTCTACTTGTGGCCCTTGACCTTCAGCTTGTTATTTGTTACTCTTATATCTTGTGCTGCTGCTTCCCCTCTTGTCCCCTTATCCTACGGGGCGTGAGCTAGGAGACTCTAGGGGCCGCGACCTGGACCCAGCCTGCAGCATAACATCCTCACCACTAGAGGCTCTGGAGAAGACCTGCTGGGTCTTAGACTCCGCGCCCTGGGGAATCTTGGCTCTAGCTTCCTATAGGATCCCGGTTGTGCTCCTCTGGTCCCGCTTTCCACAACCACCCAGTTTCCTATCCGCAGCAGTCAGCCATAGGGTTCACTACCTTGCGGTGCACTCCTGTCCCCCTACGGTGTGCATCTGTCACCTGGCCATAGGTGACCTGACAGTTTGATCAGCCATGAACCTGGCTGACATGCCGCTCCCCGCAGATGATCCATTGCAGGGCATAGTTTGCAGACTTGAAACCCAGGAATCGAATCAGACTCAGGTGATGCGATTCCTCCAGGATCTGGCTTCTCGATTCGAGCAGCTTCAGGCCTCCTTGGGAACCCCGAATCCGCAACCTCAAGTAGAACCAGCGGTTGTACCTATCGCACCAGTCGCAGCCACACACTCACTAACACTGCCAGCTCCGTTCCGTTTCTCTGGGGACTCCAAGGCCTGCAGGGGGTTTCTCAGCCAATGCACGATTCATTTTGAGCTTCAGCCTCAAAACTTCCTGTCTGACCGGGCTAAGGTAGCCTATATCATTTCCCTCCTCTCCGGTGAAGCTTTGGCCTGGGCTGCCCCCCTGTGGGAGAGGAATGATCCGGTGGTTTCCAGCCTGTCCGACTTCTTGAAGCTCTTTCGTAATATCTTCGAAGAGCCGGCTCGGGCTTCTTCAGCGGCTAGTGCTGTCTTACGTCTTCGCCAAGAATCTAGTTCAGTGGGACAATATGCTCTTCAGTTCCGTATCCACACAGCTGAATTGAGCTGGAATAATGAGGCCCTGGTCGCTACCTTTTTACATGGCCTCTCTGACCGAGTGAAAGACGAATTAGCGGGAAGAGCCATTCCCGTCGGTCTGGACGATGTAATTTCGTTATGCAATCAGATCGACATTCGTTTTCAGGAGAGGTCCTTAGAAAAAAGACGCCAGCACTCTCTGGGTTCTAGCCAGTCTGAGCTCCCCTCCCTTCGTCCCGTGGAGCATCCTCTACCTGCTGAGGAACCTATGCAGCTGGGCCGGACCAGACTAACCCCCGAAGAACGTGCTAGGTGCAGAACTCTGGGCTTGTGCCTCTATTGTGGGGGCAAGGGTCATTTTTGTGACTCCTGCTCGCTTCGTCCGGGAAACGCTCGGGTCTAATACATTTGGAAGGTGGAGTATTGGACCCAGAAATATCACCTTCTCGCCTTCTCTTGCCGGTGTTCCTTCATGTAGGCACTTCTCCTCAGTCAACCCTTGCATATCTGGATTCCGGGGCTGCCGGCAATTTTATGGATTGGAGAACTGCTTCTTCTATGAAGCTTACCCTTTCACCTCTCACTACCCCATTGGTAGTCTCGGCAATTGATGGCACTGTTCTCCCAGGGGGCCCTATTCGCTTCCAGACGCTACCCATTAGGAGGTCGGTAGGGATTCTCCACCAGGAGTGGATATCCTTTCTTATTCTACCCAAGGCCTCTACCCCAGTTGTATTGGGCCTCCCTTGGCTACAGCTCCACTCTCCACATGTGGACTGGGTCTCTGGGCAGATCCTGGCTAGGGATGAGCTTCGAGTTCGAGTCGAACTCATGTTCGACTCGAACATTGCCTGTTCGCCCGTTCGCCGAACAGCGAACAAATTGGGGTGTTCGCGGCAAATTCGAAAAATCTATGGGAGAAATCTAAAGTGCTAATTATAAAGGCTAATATGCAAGTTATTGTCCTAAAAAGTGTTTGGGGACCTGGGTCCTGCCCCAGGGGACATGTATCAATGCAAAAAGAAGTTTTAAAAACGGCAGTTTTTTCGGGAGCAGTGATTTTAATAATGCTTAAAATGAAACAATAAAAGTGAAATATTCCTTTAAATTTCGTACCTGGGGGGTGTGTATGATATGCATGTAAAGTGGCGCATGTTTCCCGTGCTTAGAACTGTCCCTGCAAAAAAAAATTTTGAAAGAAAAAAATGCATTTAAAACTGACTCGCGGCTATTAATGAATTGTCGGCTCCCGGCAATACATACAAAAGTCATTGATAAAAAAAAAAAAAAGCGTGGGGGTTCCCCAGAATTCAATTACCAGGCCCTTCAGGTCTGGAATGGATATTAAGGGGAACCCCGCCGCAAATTTAAAAAAAAATTGACGTGGGGTTCCCCCAAATATCCATTCAGATCTGGCATGGATTTTAAGGGGAACTCCACCCCAAATTTTAAAAAAATGGCGTGGAGTCCCCTTAAAAATCCATACCAGACCCCTTATCCGAGCACGCAACCTGGCCGGCCGCAGGGGAAAAGGGGGGGGACGAGAGAGCGGCCCCCCTCCCTCCTGAACCGTACCAAGCCACATGCCCTCAACATGGGGAGGATGTCCCCATGTTGATGGGGACAAGGGCCTCATCCCCACAACCCTTGCCCGGTGGTTGTGGGGGTCTGCGGGCGGGGGGCTTATCGAAATCTGGAAGACCCCTTTAACAAAGGGGACCCCCAGATCCCGGCCCCCCCTATGTGAATTGGTAAGGGGTACATTGTACCCCTACCATTTCACGAAGAAAGCGTAAATTTGTTTTTAAAAAAACACACAGTGAGAGAAGTTCCCCATCAGGTCCGCCCCCTCGGTATGTCGGACCCGCCTACGTCATTGGCTTGAGCGGGGAACTTCCTTCACTATGTAAATTTAAATTACACAGTGAAGGAAGTTCCCCGCTCAAGCCAATGACGTAGGCGGGTCCGACATACCGAGGGGGCGGACCTGATGGGGAACTGCTCTCACTTTGGTAATACATGTATAGACCCGCCCCTTCTCATGTTCCGCATCTGGTCCGCTGAGCGGACCTGATGGGGAACTTCAGAAGGGACGGGTCTATACATTTAAAATACTGAGAGGGAGTTCCCCATCAGGTCCGCTCAGGCACAACCAATGAAGGACAGCGCTGGACATCGGGATCGCCGCGGGACACTGGATTTCACCGCTGGAATGTTTTTTTTTTTTTTTTTTTAAATAAAGGACTTTTTCAAGGTGTTTGTGTGTTTTTTTAAACATTTTTTTACGCTTTCTTCGTGAAATGGTAGGGGTACAATGTACCCCTTACCAATTCACATAGGGGGGGGCGGGATCTGGGGGTCCCCTTTGTTAAAGGGGTCTTCCAGATTCCGATAAGCCCCCCGCCCGCAGACCCCCACAACCACCGGGCAAGGGTTGTGGGGATGAGGCCCTTGTCCCCATCAACATGGGGACATCCTCCCCATGTTGAGGGCATGTGGCTTGGTACGGTTCAGGAGGGAGGGGGGGCCGCTCTCTCGTCCCCCCCTTTTCCCCTGCGGCCGGCCAGGTTGCGTGCTTGGATAAGGGGTCTGGTATGGATTTTTAGGGGGACTCCACGCCATTTTTTTTTAAATTTGGGGTGGAGTTCCCCTTAAAATCCATGCCAGATCTGAAGGGCCTGGAATGGATATTTGGGGGAACCCCACGTCAATTTTTTTTTTAATTTGCGGCGGGGTTCCCCTTAATATCCATTCCAGACCTGAAGGGCCTGGTAATTGAATTCTGGGGAACCCCCACGCTTTTTTTTTTTTTTTATCAATGACTTTTGTATGTATTGCCGGGAGCCGACAATTCATTAATAGCCGCGAGTCAGTTTTAAATGCATTTTTTTCTTTCAAAAATGACATTTTTTGCAGGGACAGTTCTAAGCACGGGAAACATGCGCCACTTCACATGCATATCATACACACCCCCCAGGTACGAAATTTAAAGGAATATTTCACTTTTATTTTTTCATTTTAAGCATTATTAAAATCACTGCTCCCGAAAAAACGGCCGTTTTTAAAACTTTTTTTTCCATTGATACATGTCCCCTGGGGCAGGACCCAGGTCCCCAAACACTTTTTAGGACAATAACTTGCATATTAGCCTTTATAATTAACACTTTAGATTTCGAACGTTCGAGTCCATTGTATTTAATAGGGTTCTAAAGTTTACACGAACATTTTGTCTGTTCGCAGGTTCTGGTGCGAACCGAACAGGGGGGTGTTCGGCTCATCCCTGATCCTGGCCTGGGGTTCCTCATGTTTCTTGTCATGTCTTCTCAAGGTGACCCCCAAGGAGAGTCTTCCGGTTGCTGCCACTTCTGTTTCTTCTGATCTTCCCGCTGCATACAGCGATTACCGGGATGTGTTCTGTAAGAAATCAGCTGAGGTGCTTCCTCCCCACAGGTCTTTTGACTGTGCTATTGATCTTGTCCCCGGAGCAACTCTACCCAGGGGTCGTACCTACCCTCTGTCCATCCCAGAGACCCAGGCCATGTCTGAGTATGTCGCAGATAATTTGGAGAGAGGTTTCATCCGGAAATCCTCTTCGCCTGCAGGGGCAGGGTTCTTTTTTGTTGCCAAAAAGGATGGTACCTTAAGACCCTGCATCGATTATCGGGGTTTAAATGCGGTTACTATTAAAAATCGATACCCCTTACCCTTAATATCTGAGCTATTCGATAGGTTGAAGGGTGCCTCCATATTCACCAAGTTGGATCTCAGAGGCGCGTACAATCTCATTCGAATACGGGAGGGTGACAAATGGAAGACTGCATTCAACACTAGAGACGGGCATTACGAATACCTGGTGATGCCTTTTTGTCTGTGTAATTGCTCCAGCCGTGTTCCAAAACTTTGTCAATGAAATCTTCAGAGATCTGCTGTACCAGTTTGTTGTCATCTATCTGGATGACATTCTGATCTTTTCTGAAAATCTGCTCATCCACAGAAACCATGTCCGCACTGTACTTCAGCGTCTTAGAGAGAACAATCTCTATGCCAAGCTGGAGAAATGTTCCTTTGAATGTTCTGAGGTCCTGTTTCTGGGGTGCTTTGTCTCATGTTCGGGTCTTCGTATGGATCCTGGGAAGGTCTTGGCTATTACCAACTGGCCTCTTCCTGCTAGCCTCAAGGCCATGCAGCGCTTTCTTGGCTTCACTAATTATTATAGGCAGTTCATAAGGAACTACTCTTCCATTGCCGCGCCTATTATCGCTTTGACCAAGAAGGGTGTGAATGCCAAAGACTGGCCTCCCGAAGCTGTCTCTGCATTTCACAACCTGAAACAGGCCTTTGTTTCTGGCCCCCTCTTGAGGAGACCAAATCCTGGGAATGCATTTTTTATTGAAGTGGACGCTTCCTCAATGGGGGTGGGAGCTGTGCTTCTTCAAATCTTTGAGAAGAGACGTCAGCCATGTGCATTCTTCTCCAAAAAGTTTTCTCAGGCAGAGAGGAATTATGCCATTGGTGATCGGGAACTTCTCACAATTAAATTGGCGTTAGAGGAGTGGCGTCATCTCTTGGAGGGTTCCCCTCACTCCATAACGATCTTTACCGATCACAAAAATTTACAGTATCTACAGAATGCTAAACGTCTGAATCCTAGACAGGCCAGGTGGAGTCTCTTCTTTGCCCGTTTTAATTTCACGATTACTTACAAACCTGGTTCCTGCAACGTTTGGGCTGATGCGCTCTCTAGGTCATTTGACACTTTGGACGAGGAGTCCGGCCCTGAACCTGAGCCGATCATTCCAACCTCATGCATTGTTGCCCACTCTACCACCCTGAAGTCAAAAATTCCGCCTGGTAAGACCTTTGTCCCCACTGAGCTAAGAGCTAAGATCCATCATTGGGGACATGATTCCAAGGTGGCAGGCCATTCTGGATTCCTCCGTTCCTTCCTACTCATCAGTCGTCACTACTGGTGGCCTAATCTCCGCTCAGACGTCAAAGACTACGTTAAAGCTTGTCATGTCTGCGCTCAGTCCAAATCTTGCACACAAGCTCCTGCTGGTCTTCTCATGCCCTTGCCCATTCCTAAGGAGCCCTGGGCTCATATTGCCATGGATTTTATCACCGACCTCCCACTGTCTGAGAATAATACAGTCATTTGGGTGGTAATCGATCGGTTCTCCAAGATGGCTCATTTTGTTCCTCTTCCTGGTCTTCCTTCTGCCCCTGCCTTGGTTCCCATTTTCATTTGAGAAATTCTCCGCCTTCATGGGGTTCCTTCTCATATTGTTTCCGACAGGGGAGTCCAATTCACGTCTCATTTTTGGAGAGCCTTTTGCAAATCCCTCAAGATTGTCTTGGATTTTTCTTCTTCTTACCATCCCCAATCCAATGAACAGACTGAGAGGGTTAATCAGGAGTTAGAGGTCTTTCTTCGCACCTTTGTGTCTTCTCACCATGACGATTGGTCCTCTCTACTCCCGTGGGCAGAATTCTCCCATAACAATCATGTGAATACCAGTTCGCAGAAGACACCCTTTTTCACAGTTTATGGAAAACACCCTCAACTTCCTCTTCCCATGATCTGTTCTCCAGATATTCCAGCTTTGGCTTCGATTCAGGAGTCTCTCAATTCCATTTGGGGTGACGTTCATGATTCCCTCCGGGCAGCTGCTGAAAAATTCAAAGGCTTTGCCGACCGCCGCAGGCGTAAACCGCCTTCTCTTCAGCCAGGGGACAAAGTCTGGCTCTCTACCAGGAACATCAAGCTCCGAGTTCCTTCTCTGAAGTTTGCTCCACGATTCATTGGTCCATACACGGTAACTGCTAAACTGAATCCGGTCTGTTTTAAACTCCAGATTCCTAAAAGCCTTAAAATCACTAACTCCTTCCATGTTGCTCTTCTAAAGCCTTTAGTCCTCAATAAATTCTCTCGTCCTCTCCCTACCGTGGCACCTGTCTCCGAGGATAATCAGGAGTACGAGGTCAGTCAAATTCTGGACTCCCGACTCTGTAAAGGCGTTCTTCAGTACCTCGTTCATTGGAAAGGGTTTGGTCCTGAGGAGAGGTCTTGGATCACTGCAACTGAGGTCTTTGCACCTCGTCTGTTAAAGGAGTTTCATCTGAAGTTTCCCTCTAAACCTGGGCCCAGGCGGCGAAGGGGGAGGCCTCGTAAGAGGGAGGGTACTGTCATGGATATGCATTAATGTCTGTCTGCCATCTTACCTTTCCTCCTCATGTGTTCATCTTAGAGGCCAGAACCCTTTCACCTGGCTTCCTTTATAATCTCCTCCCAGCCTGACTCCACCCCAGGCCCCATCACAGAACACTATATTAACCTGTGCACTGCAAGCCTGCTTTGCTGATCAACGTGTTTGTTAGGCATTGTGTGTTTGGGTTCCTGCCTGCCGTGTGCTACGTCTGTCTCTCTGTTACGTTATTTGGTTGTCCCCGACTATCCCTGTCTGCTCGTGACCCTTGACCTTCGGCTTGTCTTTCGTTATCCTTGTCTGCTTGTGGCCCTTGACCTTCAGCTTGTTATTCGTTACTCTTATATCTTGTGCTGCTGCTTCCCCTCTTGTCCCCTTATCCTACGGGGCGTGAGCTAGGAGACTCTAGGGGCCGCGACCTGGACCCAGCCTGCAGCATAACATCCTCACCACTAGAGGCTCTGGAGAAGACCTGCTGGGTCTTAGACTCCGCGCCCTGGGGAATCTTGGCTCTAGCTTCCTATAGGATCCCGGTTGTGCTCCTCTGGTCCTGCTTTCCACAACCACCCAGTTTCCTATCCGCAGCAGTCAGCCATAGGGTTCACTACCTTGCGGTGCACTCCTGTCCCCCTACGGTGTGCATCTGTCACCTGACCGTAGGTGACCTGACACATCCTATTACATCTCCCATGCATATTTGCTACATTCAGAAATCCAAACAGGTTTTCTTAGCAGACAGCCTAAACAAAGCTCTTTAAGTTAGTTATCTTTTCTCCTTTATACCGGAACGTTGTAATTATACTCATACTTCACAGGAATCCCTCTGCCATGTGAATCAATAGCTACTAACAGCCAAGGTTATTATGACACAACCCTGAGCTCACAGAGAAACCGGACCCTGTTCTAGAACACTATTGTTCTTTCTTCTACATTTTCCACATGAGTAGTCTTAGCAGAGATCTACTGTGTCTAACATACTCGTAAAACTTGGATTAGTTAAAAAAAAAATAAAAATCATCAACAGTCAACCTCACCCAAACTAATACTTCAGTCTTGCAGCCTTTCTGTTACTAAAAATAATCTCTTAACTCTAATGCCGCGTACACACGATCGGAAATTCCGACAAGAAAACCATGGATTTTTTTTCCGACGGAATGTTGGCTCAAACTTGTGTTGCATACACATGGTCACGCAAATGTTGTCGGAAATTCCGACCGTCAAGAACGCGGTGACGTACAAGACGTACGACGAGCCGAGATCAATGAAGTTCAATAGGCAGTTTGGCTCTTCTGCTTGATTCTGAGCATGCATGTTTTTTTGTGCGTCGGAATTGCATACAGACGATCAGAATTTACGACAAGAACTTTTGTCGGAAAAATTCAGAACCAGCTCTCAATTTTTGTTGTCGGAAATTCCGACAGAAAATGTCTGATGGAGCCTACACACGGTCGGAATTTCCGACCAAAAGCTCACATCGAACTTTTCTTGTCGGAATTTCCGATCATGTGTACGCGGCATAAGGGTTCTTCATGATCAGAACTGAGGGCACACCTTTATGAAGTATGATCATTTGGAATTTATTGTATACTATGTGGGTTTGTGGGAGGATCTGGGACTATTCTCAAAAGAAATCCAGCAGCACCACACTAAAGTCACCGACATTTTAACCTAATCCTGAATTATAACACTTATGCCTAGTACACACGACCGGGATTCCCGACAGGAAAAGATCCGTCGGAAATCCGGAGGGGAAAACCGAGAGCCTGCTCTCTACTAAAATCCGATGAGAGCTTTTTCTCGGGAATCCTGACCGTGTTTTATGCTCCATCTGAGTTTTTTCCCACAGGAAAACTGCCAAAAAATGTCGGATTTCTGCTACTCACGGCCAGGTTTTCTGACAGATAAAAGTCCGTTGAGAATCCCGGTGGGAAAAAAGGGAGCCGATTCTCTTTTTTTATCTGGCGGGTTTGGCAGTTTTCCCCTCGGAAAAACTGTGAGGGAGCATACACACGGCCGGGATTCCCGGCCAAAAGCTCTCCTTGCAGTTTTCCCGCCGGAAAACCCGGTCGTGTGTACGGGGCATTAGACCTAAAGCCTGTGCTTAGAGTATGGATATTTAGGCCCAATTCAGAACTTTCCAGTTCCCATGTGCATATGTCATTCATTTAAATGAGCTGTCAATGCAACACAATGGAACAGATAACACATATGCACCACTTATCCTGATGTAAAGCATTGTAATACGCTACTGTGCATTGTGGTGTACTGCAACGCAGATATATCAGAGGTGAAGCACATTTGCACTTTATTTTAAGAATTGCTCTAATTCTTGCTTGGATTGAACCTTTCACAAATGAATGGCAGGATTATATATACAGTATATGATATACTCTAGAAAAGACAGCGTGGTGAATTTTTATATTATTTCCTTTGAAAGAATTTGTCCTTTGCAACAGCAGCCATCCCAGAAAAAAACTTGATATGTTTCACTAATTGATTTACGCATTCATTAAGGTAACAACAGCGCGGGTATATAAAGGTAATCCATTGTCTTCTATTGTTACTCTTTATTCCCAGGTAAAGCTGATAATTCAATCTTTGCTCCACAAGGTTAAATGTCCCTCACTTCACATTGGTAGAAATCTCCCACTTACTTGAAGGGAACACTTACACTGTTCACACTTTAATGCAGCAGGTGTCGCTTTTCCCAGAAAATAGTTCTTCCTTAGTCCCCAGAGTCCTTCCTTAGTCCCCAGAGTCCTTCCAGAGTCCTTAGTCCCCAGAGTCCGTCCTTAGTCCCCAGAGTCCGTCCTTAGTCCCCAGAGTCCTTCCTTAGTCCCCAGAGTCCGTCCTTAGTCCCCAGAGTCCGTCCTTAGTCCCCAGAGTCCTTCCTTAGTCCCCAGAGTCCTTCCTTAGTCCCCAGAGTCCGTCCTTAGTCCCCAGAGTCCTTCCTTAGTCCCCAGAGTCCGTCCTTAGTCCCCAGAGTCCGTCCTTAGTCCCCAGAGTCCGTCCTTAGTCCCCAGAGTCCTTCCTTAGTCCTTAGTCCCCAGAGTCCTTCCTTGAGTCAGCTTCACAATGCCAACTCACAACTAGCTCTACCCCTCTCACCTTATATACCCTCATTCTAGATCCCAAGGCTGACAGCGAGAGTTTACTAACCCATATAAGAATAACCTCTGAAGCTGACAAAAAGAGCAAACTATTTCAGAGCATCTGAATCACAGAAGAATATGCAATTGGTATGTGCCAATGCTAACTAGAAGCTTTGAGAGGTTCTCTTCAGGAATTGATGACTTGTACTACGAATAAAGAAATGTGTTTTCAAAAGAAATGTTATCATGCTTGAGACTTAAAATAATTTCTTTTGACAAAATAGTTTAGTTGGCTTAGCAGTATCCTGTACAGGGAATATTGATGAATCATTTGTTTGATTTATTCAACAGTTACACTACATCACATCCCAGCCATACAGAACAGAATCCACCAAGAGAATTTAACTATGCTCCATATCCTTTTTTGCTGAAATAAAAGTAATCTCTATTTCGGATGAACTTCCTTTACTCTCTTACTTCTGCTCGAGGCTTATATTTGTCATAAAAATACACACTTGGCAATATTTTTCTTGTATTCATTTTTAACAAGGTCATGGGAATTAAAATTACAATAAAAAAATGTCATTATACAAGTTGGCATATCTCCCAACTAGATTTCACTGTACATAGCAGACATCACATTTTGTACACCAAGCCAACAAAATATTCTAATATGTATGTACTTAAAGAATACTCCACTCCCGCTCAGGGTCATTGTTACCTCCAACACACTGCAGTTTACTGATTTGAATATAGGGCCTTCGTTGATGACAGGTTGCCTTTTATGGTAGACATTGTTTTCCTATTGATTTTAACATGTGTACTTTATTATGTCCTCGACAGAAACGTTTCTCACTAAGATTTTTTTAAGAAAATGTCTCCTTTAACCCATTGGTGCTGTCCGCACGCAAATATACGGCCTTTCGGCGCCTGGTCCTTGGCACAGAGGGGTTGCATATTTGTGTGAATTTCAGTGCATACGGCTGTGCTGAGAGCACACACGGGGCACGCTCCCAGCGCAGTTACCAGCGCCTAGCCTAACCGAAAACGTTTTTGGATTACGTGATGGCCAGTCACGTGCTCTTAAGCTCCGCCTCCCCGCGTAATACACCCCTGTTAAGAGGTTAAAGGTAGTACTGGCTTGGAGAGGACTCAAGCGGGCCATAGATGGATTGAAATTTGGCCGGTTCAACAGTTCATCCATGGCCGTTCCTGCTCAACAGAAGTCAATCAAATGATCAACTTCTATTGAATGGGAATATTGGAACATTTTTTTTTTGATTGGCTGCAGTACTGATCAGTGTATTCTGACAGAAGAGGACTCCTCTCTGTGAGAGTACAATAGCACAGTGGGAAGGATTTCTCCATTCACCTCACTTGTGTAAATGAGGGAATATTTTTTATTTTTTTTTACTCAATCAGCTCGCTGGATGATTGGAAGAAAAATGGCCCATCATTGGCAGCTTTAAAGTGGAACTCCAAAATCCGAAGATGCTGCAATGAAGAATAGGGAATAATATCAATACATCTGCCATCCCTTATTCCCATGTCCAAATCTGTCTTTGGATTAATTTCAATGTATTTTTCAATTCAAGTTTTAAATTGATGTCTGTATAATTTTGTTATTATATTTATAAAAAAGCCCTCTATTTTACAAATAAACATTTAAAAGAAACCTGTATTGAAAAAATTATGGGGGCTGCCACTGCTGACATCATTCAGAAAATGCTGATTGCCTAGCTCTCGGTAGCTTAACCGCTTGCCGACCAGCGCATGACGATATACGTTGACACAATGGCATAGACAGGCATATGGGCATACCGGTACGTCCCCTTTAAGATGCGGTATTGTGTGCACGCGCGCGCCCACCGTGAGCTCCGTGAGGTCGACCGCGGGTCCCACGGGATTCGATGTCCGTGGGGATACCTGCGATCGTCTCACGGAGAGGAAGAATGGGGAAATGCTAATGTAAACAAGCATTTCCCCACTCTTCCTAGTGACAGGACACTGATCACAGCTCCCTGTAATCGGGAGCGGAGATCAGTGTCGTGTCACACGTAGCCCATCCCCTCTACAGTTAGATCACATCCTAAGGACACACTTAACAACTTCAGCGCCCCCTACTGATTAACCCCTTCACTGCCAGTGTAATTTACACAGTAATCAATGCATTTTTATAGCACTGATCGCTGTATAAATGACAATGGTCCCAAAATGGCATCAAAAGTGTCCGATGTGGCAGTCACGATAAAAATCGCTGATCGCTGCCATTACTAGTAAAAAAAGAATTATTAATAAAAATGCCATTAAACTATCCCCTATTTTGTAGAAGCTATAACTTTTGCGCAAACCAATCAAACTCTTATTGTGATTTTTTTTTTTTTACCAAAAATATGTAGAAGAATACATATCGGCCTAAACTGAGGAAAATATAATTCTTTTACATATTTTTTAGGGATATTTATTATAGCAAAAAGTAAAAAATATTGCTTTTTTTTCAAAATTGTCGCTCTTTTTTTGTTTATAGCGCAAAAAAGAAAAACCGCAGAGGTGATCAAATACCACCAAAAGAAAGCTCTATTTGTGGGAAAAAAATCATGTCAATTTGGTTTGGGAGCCACATTGCAGGACCGCGAAATTGTCAGTTAAATTGATGCAGTGTCGAATCGCAAAAAAGTGCTCTGGTCTTTGGGCAGCCAAATGGTCCGGGGCTGAAGTGGTTAAAGTGCAACTGTGGCCTGGCTATGGAAATTCATATTGATACAAGACCTCCATAGCTGCAAGCTGAAAGCATTTTAGAAGAATAAAACCAAAACGGTCATAGAAATGTCACCGCGCACCAATGTAGCCCCTATCACCCTCAATACAAAATAAAGCTGCCAACACAAAAGTTGTATTCCACCTACACAAATTCGATCTAATATAAATAAATCTACAAATGTATAGCATTAAACATTTAAACAGTGAAAAAAAAATCCCAAACCAAATTATAGTGTAGCTTCAATTCCCATATAACCAGTGTATTCCCAAAATAATTTATTATAGTGAGTCTACAGTAGTGATGAGCCGAACACCCCCGGGTTCGGTTCGCACCAGAACCCGCGAACGGACCAAAAGTTCGTACGAACATTAGAACCCTATTAAATACAATGGATGCGAACGTTCGAATTCTAAAGTGCTAATTATAACGACTATTATGCATGTTATTGTCCTAAAAAGGGTTTGGGAACCCGGGTTCTGCACCAGGGGACATGTATCAATGCAAAAAGAAGTTTTAAAAACGGTCGTTTTTCGGGAGCAGTCATTTTAATGATGCATAAAGTGAAAAAAAAAAGTCAAATATTCCTTTAAATATCGTACCTGGGGGGTGTCTAAAGTATGCCTGTGAAGTGCCACGTGTTTCCCGTGTTTAGAACTGTCCCTGCACAAAATGATACTTCTAAAGGAAAAAAAAGCCATTTAAAACTGCTTGCGGCTTTAATGTAATGTCTGGTCCCGGTAATATGGATGAAAATCTTTAAGAAAAATGGCATAGCTACCCCATGACCCCCCCCCCCTACCCCAGCCCATTACCAGCCCCTTTGGGTCTTGTATGGATATTAAGGGGAACCCCGCACATAAAATAAAAAAGGCCCTATATACTCTGAACAGCCGTATACAGGCGGTGCATACAAGACAGGGACTGTAGGTTTGTTCTTATGTAGAATCTGTTTGTAATTTTGAACAGGTACATTGTTGAAGTGTAGCTCCAGCCCAAAAATCTATTTTTAAACTTTTTGGAAAACATAGGTAAGGGTTATCACCCCTGTAACATTTGTTTTGCTGTCTGTGCCCCTGTTCAGAACATTTCACCTCACTTTCCGTCCCAATGACAACTGTTTTTGAAATGTGGTGTTTTTCTTGAAACAAGGATTGCTGATAAAGCATCAGTACAGAGGAGACACCTTTCTCCCATATTTATTCTTACAGGAGAGAATTTTCCTTCCTAGTGGTAGATTTCCTCTCACTTCCTGTTGTCTTCTTGCGTTTGCAAGTAGGAGTCGTTTGTAAGTTGGATGTTTGAAAGTAGGGACCTGCCGTATATACTCTGCAGAAATAGGCCCCTTAGTTGTTGGTGTTGGCACAACACTGTAAGCACTCACAGTTACTCTTGGTTGGTGCTGGAACGCCCTGCTGTCAACTATTATATCAGGAATTTTAATTACATATAATTGTTGAACAGTGGTAGTAAAAATTGGGCCTTTGATGGTGGTGCTGGTGCCACAACACTGTAAGCCCTGACAGTTACTCTTGGTGGGTGCAGCAATGGGCCCTGCTGTGAATTATTAGATCAAGAATTGTAATTACATGCCCCTTTTGAACAGGGGCTGAAAAATTGGGCCTTTCGTGGTGGTGGTGGTGGTGGCATTGCCACAACACTGTAAGCCCTCAGAGTTACTCTTGGTGGGTGCAGCAATGGGCCCTGCTGTGAATTATTAGATCAAGAATTGTAATTGCATGCCCCTGTTGAACAGGGGCTGAAAAATTGGGCCTTAGGCACTGGTGGCACAACACTACAACCCCTCACAGATACTGTACTTGGAGCACAGCAATGAGCCCTGTTGCAAAGTATTGCTTCAAAAATTGTAATGACACGCCCCTGTTAAACAGGGGCTGAAAAATTGGGCCTTAGGCACTGGTGCCACAACACTCCAACCCCTCACAGATACTGTACTTGGAGCACAGCAATGAGCCCTATGGCAAATTATTGCTAAAAAAATTGTAATTACACGCCCCTGTAAAACAGGGGCTGAAAAATTGGGCCTTAGCCACTGGTGGCGGCACCCATAAACAAAAATGATCTTCCAAGCTATCATCATCAATCGTATCATTGAGGACTCGGAGGAGGAGGATAGCCAGTCAACATAACAGCACAGGCACTCAGCATCAGCATCAGTCTTGAAGGGATGTGACATGTTAAAATCAATTAGTCTGTTATATCAGCATCAGGTGTGTGGTAGCTGGTGGTGATCCAAGACTGGTTCATCTTGATGAAAGTCAGTCGATCAACCGAGTCGGTGGACAGGCGCACCCTGTGATCCGTGACAAATCCTCCAGCAGCACTGAATGTGCGTTCCGAAAGAACGCTGGATGCAGGACAGGCCAGTAGCTCAATTGCATACTGTGCAAGCTCTGGCCAGTGATCCATCCTCAAGACCCAGTAAGCCAGAGGATTTTCGGTGGGGAAGGTGTCCAAGTCTGACCTTGCCCCTAGATATTCCTGCACCATGTTTATCAGACGCTGGCGATGGTTGCTGGAACCGATCATACTTTGGGGCTGCGGACTAAAGAATTGTCTGAACGCATCGGTCAGACGGCCACCTTCCCCACCGCTCCTTCTTTGACTGGCCGAAGCCTCAGCAACTCGTTGTCCAGGACCAGGAGTTTGTAACCTCCCAGTCTCTGGGAACGCGTTGCACAGACCTTTCTGCAAGGCCTCCCGGAGTTGTCTCATCCTCTGCTCCCTCTGCGACGGTAACATAAGGTCCGCAACCTTACCCTTGTACCGTGGATCAAGGAGAGTGGCCAGCCAGTAATGGTCCCTCTCCTTGATCCGAAGAATACGAGGATCCTTCCGCAGACTTTGCAGGATCAGGGAGGCCATGCAGCGTAGGTTTGCTGAGGCATTCGCTCCGGAGTCCTCTGGGTCACTAAGGATGACATGATCCGCAGCCACCTCCTCCCAGCCACGTACAAGTCCACTGGTTTCTTGTGACTGTAAATCATCCCTAAAAGACTGCTGCTGATGATGCTGAGTGCCAGCCTCCACCTCCATGCTGACACAATCCTCCTCCTCCTCCTCCTCCTCCTCCTCGTCCTCTTCCTGTGCGATGGGTGGGACAGAAGGAACACTGTCTGGGTAAAGGGGGCCTTGAGAGGCAAGGAAGTCCTCCTCTTCCTGCCTCTGTTCTGCCTCAAGTGCCCTGTCCATTATTCCACGCAGCGTATGTTCCAACAGGTGGACAAGAGGTACAGTGTCACTGATGCATGCACTGTCACTGCTCACCATCCTCGTGGCCTCCTCAAATGGTGCCAGGACAGTGCATGCATCCCTGATCATGCCCCACTGGCGTGGAGAAAAAAAACCAAGCTCCCCTGACCCTGTCCTGGTGCCGTAGTCGCACAGGTACTCATTGATGGCCCTCTGCTGCATGTGCAGCCGCTGCAGCATGGCCAACGTTGAGTTCCACCTGGTGGGCATGTCACATATAAGGCGGTTCTTGGGCAGGTTCAACTCCTTTTGCAGCTCAGCCAGGCGAGCACTGGCATTATAAGATCTGCGGAAATGCACACAGACTTTCCTGGCCTGCCTCAGGACATCCTGTAAGCCCGGGTACCTGCCCAAGAACCGCTGCACCACCAGGTTAAGGACGTGAGCCACACAGGGCACATGGGTCAGTTGTCCCTGTCGGAGGGCGGAGAGGAGGTTGGTGCCATTGTCGCAAACCACCATTCCTGGCTTAAGCTGGCGTGGCGTCAACCACCTCTCGGCCTGGCCCTGCAGAGCAGACAGGACCTCTGCCCCAGTGTGGCTTCTGTCCCCCAAACACACCAGCGCAAGCACGGCATGGCATCTTTTTGCCTGCGTACTTGCGTAGCCCCTTGAACGCCTACGGAGCACCGCTGGTTCCGAGGACAAACCACAGGAAGAGGCCATGGAGGAAGAAGAAGAGGAGGGGGTGGAGGAGAGAGGTGTGTCACAACCAGTAGTAGCATTTTGGAGGCGTGGCGGTGGAACAACCTCCAACACTACTGCACCTTGTCCTGCATCCTTCCCAGCTGCCAAAAGAGTGACCCAATGGGCCGTGAAAGAAAGGTAACGTCCCTGTCCATGCCTGCTGGACCATGAGTCAGCGGTAATATGCACCTTACCGCTGACCGCCCTGTCCAGCGAGGCCAAGACATTGCCTTCCACATGCCGGTAGAGAGCCGGAATAGCCTTCCGTGAGAAAAAGTGG